>OY728140.1:1340805869-1342005869 GCA_963277665.1 Viscum album | reverse complement strand
TCTTCCACCACATTTTCCATCTTCTTCATTTCTCTTTATCATTCATGAACTTGGTGGCCTTCTCTCCCACACATGAGTTATTTCCCAATCCCATTGAAGAAATCCCCATTACTATTCTTACCATATTTATGAAAAGTTATTGGTTTAGTTTTCTTTCCTACTTATTAATTATACCCCCATCATGAAACTAAATCTTTCATTTATAATCTCAAAATCTGTGGGAACATTCTCCAATTTACATATCCACTCTGAGATCACATCAAAAAACTTCATCGCAACTCCCAAAGTCTATAATTGATAAATCCTTTTGAAGGTTTAGTTTTAAACCACTAAATAATATTTCAAATTTTTTAAAATGATTTATATCAAAACCTAAGGAATTCCTTTCAAGCCTTGTGAAATTTGATTTGTAATCCTTAATAGATTCACCTTCCTTTTACTTCAACTCTATGAGTTCTCTCTCCATCTTTTCTGAAGCGTTTGTGGTAAATAATTATTAATAAATATTTTAATTAATTATTTCCACTCCATATAATTAATTTCATCCTTCAGATTTATTTTATTAATAAACACTCACTAATGGTAGTCCCCTCTATAAAAATGATAAATTTCAAGAGTCAACATCTTCTTCACAGAACAATGAAGCCCAAAAAATATCATCTCTAGTGAGTTGAACCACTATATTGCAACTAGTGGATAGAAAGATCCACTAAATGTCGATGGTAATTTCTATATAGAATCCTTGATATATAGTTCCTCCATATAAGGGGATGGAAGATGTTCCATATTATTCAGGTTATTATTCATATCTTGAGACAGTTGGGTAAAAAAATATATGAAATTTTGAACTCCACCTCATAAGGCATTAGGCATGCCATTTGAGAAATCACTAAATTGTCCCCGAAAAGGGGGTATGAGAATTGTTTATCCTAGTTCACTCCATATTATAAAATAAAAACTTATGAACAAAACATAACTCAATAAATCATGAATAAGTGATCCATTCACTTTTGAAATTATCTATAAAGGAATATTTTTTGGGATCCATATGTCTATTATTTTTATAAAAAAATGCATTATGGAATATTAAATATACATAGTCTCAAACAAAGGTTTTTTACTAATGTTATACAATATTACTTCCCAAATTAACTAAATTGTTATACGATACAAACTATAGCAAGCCTGGTTTTTCTTATATTATTGTTACACCATTTTAATGATAACCAATATATTAGTATTACAGAAACATGATCCAAAGGTCTAGTGTCTTGGAAAAATTCAAATGGTAAATAAATTTTACATAATAAAACATAAAAATTAATTTAACTCCTTCTCCTATATATTCTTAGTGTACCTCGTGTATATTTTATTATATGTAATCACTTGAGGATATAAATCAATGAAATAGGTGAGCTAAAAGCCTATTAAAAGGATATATAAGAACATGAATCAACATCAAATGGGTGATAATAACTATCATAATCATAAAATAAGTGTGGGATCATCATCAAAATCATGAGAGGAATAATTAGAAAAATGCATGTAATGTGGCAATGAATAAAAATGAAACATTGTGTCTTATTTGTCAAAAACCAGGCAAATTTGTGAATAAATCTAGCATCATATTCAATCATAACAAACATACATAACCATAACATCATCATTATTAAAAAGAACTATCATCAAGTTCATTAATATTGAAGATTATATAATGAGATTCTTCACATTTCCCAGTGGATTGGATTTCTATATAATTTTGGGCACACCCTTCACATCATTACATTTATACAATCTTGTATTCCACATAGAACATATAACAATCATTCCCATAAAAATAAACAATGGAAACGAAATGGGTTTCAAAAGAATTTCATAATGCATAAATTCATGCATAAAATTTAGAGTTACCATAATAAAAGGAAATAACATAATTGTTATAATAATCAGCAATCATGAGTGGTTAAGAATCAATATCAAGATATATAAAAGATGTTTTATTAGAAAGAAGAGTTATTTTTGAAAAATATTTTTATTTATAAAAAAATCAGATTGAAATCATACATATAATTGAAAATTAAATGTAATAACTCAGAATTTTTATTTCAGGATTATTAAAGAACAACCACACTATAATTTTTAATGATAGAAGAATAACACAAATAAAGGAAATGGTTTTCATGAATCTACATACCTTATGTTTAAATTATTTCATCAGATTAATATCCTAGATAATAATACTAGATTCATTAATTACTAAATCCATAACCAATTCTAAATGTATTTTAATTTTTATAATTTTATTAAGTTCTTTTATGGACAATGTGAGGAGTTAGAGAGTTTAATTCTGTCGTTTCAAGACTGTTCATTTTCTTGGTTTTCATGATCGGTTCATTTTTATACAAGAATGAGAGATCCTATAAAATGGGGATAATTATTCATAATAGAATTATATGTTATTAATTAAATAAAATTATTTTAATTTGATTTATATATTATTATTTTTCAATATATTATGATGATTCATTAGATAAGATGTTAATGATAATTGTCTAGAATAAATTTCATGGTTTTCAACCCCAATGACCTCATTTTGTTTTATTAAATAATATTATGTATCTCTGTTATTTATAGAATATAAAAATGATTATATAATAAAATTCAAAATATTTTTAAACCATTATAATGGTGGTATGTCCATCCTTGAAATCAGTAATAGAAATTGAAAACTTTTCATCATCGAATGTGATAAATCAACACCTCACATACGACGTTTTCATTTTTAAAATAAAAGGGATATGAGAGGAGATTTGATAATGGATTATTCCATTAAATGAAATAAAATTATAAAATATATATAATAATTGATATATAATTACAATTGTTTTAGGGTTTGTGGGGATATAATATGAAAAAAAATAAATTGAAAAGAAATGAAAAGAAAATAGAAGAGGATTTTACCTCTTGAACTTATTCTCCTTGAGAACCTCCTTAGGGAAATATGATTTGGTATTTTTTTGCGAAAAATGGAGATGTTACATAGGGGACATGATTGGTAAGAGGATAAGATAAAAATTTGATAATCTTCCAGGATTTGAAGGCACGAAGAGAAGGGTTGGTATATAAAGTGGGAGGAGAGGAGTGATTTTGATAATTTTATTCATTATTTGGGTACTTTGGATAGATACAACAAATATTTTTTATTCCCATGAATAAATATAGTAAAGGGAGAATTACTGTTATTGAATATGGTCTTGCATCATCCATATATCATATAGGACTCAATAATTCATGTAATTACTAATTATTGTAAATTATTTCATTTCACTATTCATAAAAAATTCAACTATTACAAAAAAATCGAAAAAAATAATTGTAACAATTTTTCATCATTTATAATTAAAAACATAACTCCATTTTTTGAAAATAAATTTCTAAAAATGCAAAATTTAATTTTTTATATTTAAGATAATCATTTATAAAAAAATACTGATTTTAAATTAAAACTGATTTTATAAAACATTGAAAAAATAATTAAGGATTCATAAAATTATCTTATAATCATATGAAAAAAATTAATTTATTAATATATTTTATGAAAAAAAGAATTCATTTTAAATAATTATATTAATTATAATGTTTTAAATAAACATTTAAGTTTTATAAAAATAATAACACTTAAAATATCAATTTTAAAACATTTATTTACTTATACTATGATATAATTATATCATATTATCATTTATATGATTCTTAAACTTCATTTATACTTTCATAGAATAGTTTACTATTATATTGTCTGAATGACTATTCATAATAGGAAAGATAACATTCTAAAGGTCAAGTTATTATTCACTATATATAGTTTCTTTAATTTTATTTAGTAATACTTAATTCATTATTAATTTATGATAATGATGTTTTTATTAAACTCAAGATTCTATCGATATGTTTTATACTATAAACAATTATAATATGTGAATCAATTCCATTGATAAAAGTCTAGGTTATTATATAAAATATAAGAATGAATTTAATCTCTTTTAATTCCACGATTATAAAGTGCTGGTTTTTTACTTGGATGTAGCAAATAAAATAAGGATTAGCATATATAGGTCAATACCATTAAGTGGAAATGGGTATGGGTATTCACAACATAAATGTTTTTCATGGAAAATTATGGTATAATTTTGGAATCATAAAGAGCGTAAACTGATTCAAATAAGTGTTTAATGGGGTGACTTGGGGCTTCTCGCTAAATGGAAATCATCCAGATAGTAAAAGAATATGTAAAAACACATTTCCACATAGGAAATTATAAATAAAAATGACAAATATAAATAATGTAATTAAAAAAGATAACATGAATTAAATCCCTTTGCTTGAGAGGGATCCTCCAAAAGAAACATAGGAGATTCTTAAGGGACGAGGAACACCAGGGAGGAAAATTATATAGAGATAGGTATATTATATTTGTTCTTAGTGGGATTTGAGTGAATATAAATTTGAGGGTATGTGAGATTTTATATTTAAAGATAGGGTAATTCATTATTAATTTGTAAACATTTTTTTTTGATTAAATGTAAAAAATAAAAGAATAAAAAAGTGTACCATGTGTTTTTACCTTGTTTTCTACAAAATATGAATGGTTTTTAATATTTTATATTTATATGAACTCATATCCATAAATTTATACCATTGGTGATGTGGATACGGGTCATGTTCGTGAATAGTTGTTTTAAAACCATAAAATGTAATATATGTTTTGGAGGACTCATTAATTGTTTTTAAAATTAATAAAAGAACATAAAAAATATTATAATTAAGGGTAATCATATTTTTTGTTAGCCACCATTTATAGTGTTTATTTCCCCATATTTTAGATTTTATGATATCATATTAAATACTACATATTTGTATCATATTTTATTTTTATCAAAAAATATGATTGTTTTTGAAAATTATCAAAAATTCATCAGTGTATAATTATAATGATGTTATATCAAAAATATTATTTAATATCCAAACTAAAATTAAAAATATCATAATTTTAACATTTAATTAAAATACCATATTTACTAAAAAACTACAGTTTTATGAAAATAATAACATTTTGACTCATATAAAAATTACATTGGAATTCATTAAATTATAGTACTATTTATATTTAAATAAATAATATTCTAATAGAATATATAATTAGGATAATTATTACTTCAAAATTCATGAATAATTCAAAATGCATTTTTTCATATAAAATAAATATTTCCCAAATATTATGTTTTAGAATATTTTTATCTAAAACTTATTTTATCAAACTCAATGTATAATAATATTTATAAATAAATAATGAGAGTGATAAATATATTTATTATTTTTTAAAAAATTAATTTAATAAACCATACTAAAATAGTCTATATACATGACCCCTTATTACACCAGTTGATTCCATATGGATAAGGTGTGCGATGGTGGTACTTTCATGTGGTGGTTTGGTGAGCATGGTTTTGGTGATGATCTTGATAAGAAATAGATTCATTAGTAAATTGTTTCAAATTCAGTTTAGTTTTTTAATAATGTCTTGGGATTGGTTAAGGAAAAATAATATTTATAAAATCATCCTTGGAAGCTCATTTTAATGGGATTCATAGGGTATGATCCTACTGGTCTAGGGAACACTCATTCTTGCAGTGTCAATTAGACCTTCTCATACACCTTAATTTATTATAATCTTAATGGTCACTACATAGTGACAATAATCTCAATGTTTATGATAATTATTGTTATTTTAATCCTAAGTGAAATATTGTGGATAAAATTTATAATAGTTTATAATAAAAAATTAAATACAGTTCATGAGTTTTCTATAACTAAATTACTCAATTATGAATTAATTCATTTAGAAGTTAATTACATTAATATATATTTGGGTAATTAACCGTAAAATTTTATGACTTTTTTTATATTCATACTATGATTATAAAGGTAAAATTTCTACTCTTACCTAGGGCAGCGACATGGATATCATAATATAAATTAAAAATTTACACTCTATGTTATTTCATGTAGTTTTCTTAATTTTAGTGGTGTAATTTTTGAATATTGTAATTATTATTATAAATTATGTAAAACATGTAAGGATTATTCATTAGTTGTTTAAAATAAAATATATTTAAATATATATTAAATGGGATTAGTAACCTTGAGATTTATTTTATGAATGTGTTATATTTTTATGAAAAATATTGTGATAGTGGTAAGTACAACTATTAATTTTAATATAAACTAAATGTTATGATAATAAAGATTTGTTTTATTTGGAATAATTTAGTATGATAGTAATTGGTAACATTTGTATAAATAATTTAGTCATGATATTTTTGGATATATTCATATCATTTTTTGGGTTATGATATATAGTATTTTTTCTATGGTATTATAAACTAATGGTTAATAGTATTTTATGGTAAATGATAGTGTTAATATTTTGAATAGATATACTATATAATCCTTGTTTAATTTATAGGAGAATCAAAGAGGTTTTGGGTACTCTATGTTTTTAGGATTATATACATAATTTATAATATTATTTATTAAATTATTATATTTATCTTAGGATTGATAGTTGGATTATGAGTGGTAGATTTAAAAGTCTATTATTTTTGGAATATTTTAGTAATTTTTATTGTAATTTGGACCTCTATTTTGAGCATTAGATATCAAAATGAGAGAAACAAAATAAACATAACCATGGTTGAACCAAGAATCAACTCGATTAACTATATGTGATAGAGGTTGATCCAAGAATGATACATATTGAGTTTTAATAATTTTAGGATAAAATCAAAGGGGTATAAGGGAAACAATCATGGGTATTAATCATAATGTGCATTTTTATGATTATTATGTTGTACTGAAAATGTTTATACACTTAATTTTCCCTTATAGTTTTATTATATGATAGAAATAGAAGTATCGATGGGTGTGGGGGAAATTTCAGAAATTATATCCATGAAAAACCAAACAGAATGGGAGTTTGAGTGAGATGTCACGACCCATCCTCGGAGCCCGTGTCGTGACTACCCCAAGCCCACCTTCCATAGGCCAGGGGCTGGCGACTAGCACCAAGGCATAAATCCCGGAAAGAGGGAAGGCATTGCCATTGAAAAGTAAACAAGAACCACAGAGTAAGCAAGTGTAAAAGTAAATACTATGTAAAAACTGTAACAAGTTGTGCTGAAAGTAAAGGGGGCCGGAAATACAAGCCCAACTGTAAAGTACAAATGAAAGAAGAAAACAGCAACTGAAAAGAAAAGCCGCAGCATCGAGCCGTCCCCTGGAAGTCCCACCTGAAGGGTGGGTACAGATAGCCTCCACTGATCCTCGGGTCCACCTAACCGGTCCAAGTACGTCCCGCCCAGTGGTCCACCTCCAGGTACCGTCCTGCTCCGCATGCCTCCACCACAATCAGCGATGTCTGTCGTATGCAACCAACACAATGTAGTGCGGGCAAGCCCGTGCAGGTGTGAGTATTAAGCTACTCAGTAGGGACCCCGAGACCCCCAATGGTCTCCTGAAATCTACACAGGATAATCCACAAAGGAAAGATACAATCACGAAGTAACATCTGACATGGCTTAGGTATATTCCCATACATATACCTAAGTCATCAATTCCCGTTCGGCTCCAACGTCTGATCCAAAGCACAACCCAGTCCACACAAGAAAGCAAACATATACCCACACAGGATAGCACAACACAATCCACAAAAAAGATTAAAGAGTAATCCACATAGGATAGCTCAACACAATCCACAAAGGAGAGTAAATAGGATTCAGCTCACACAGGTATACTTCTTCGGATGATGATAAAGATGATCACTGATCCATATAAGTCGTTGGACCCACAAAGGATCAATAGGTACTAACCCCCGCAAAGACCCACACAGGATCGGGCCCACACAGGACCTGTAGGCGCTGGCTCACACAGAACTGCTGAGCGCTGACCCACACAGGATCGGACCCACACAGGATCGGGCCCACACAAGACCTTTATCAATGATCCACGTAGGATCGCTGAGTGCAGTAGTCATCAAAGTCCACTGAGGATCTCTGCATGGTCGTCGCCGCAGTCCACTGAGGATCTCTGCACGGTCGTCGCTGTCGAAGTAGTAGTCGCAGCCAGCACTAGGGTTCCCGCACACAGCAAGCTCGTTCGGGATGGTTCGCTCCACGAGCCGAGAGGCTGATACATCAACTGACACAATGTCCGATGTTGATGCATCCAAAAGTTTTGAATCGTCAACAGGAACTCAACGTCGCAGACAGCACGTCAATTGGACGCCCGGTCTGAGAGTTATTGGCTTTTTCGTTTAGGGGCCCGGTTGGTTTTTAAGGCAAAACCAACCCGACCGTACTCCACCTGCATCCAAACCTCGGGCGGAGTATTCCAAAAGATCCTTCTCACTTAGAGGAATTCAACAAAGCCGACGACACATCAATCGGACGTCCGTAGCTCAAGATATGAGCGTTTCCGCTCTGAAGGCCCGGTTGGTTTCGTGTACGAACCAACCCGGCCAAACTCAAAGTATTCCAAAACCTTGAGTGTGATATACCGAAACGACCGTCTCGATCCAAGGACCGCGTTTCCGCTGATGGCGAGTCGTTTGGAGGCCCGTAGCTCATGTTACAGGAATTTTATCGAAATGGTCCGAAGACGGGGGGTCCGGGCCCGGGCCGACCCGGGCCGACCCCCCCTGGGTCTGCCGAACCGGGTCGACCCGACCCGGTCTGACCCGGTCCGGCCTGGCTCGGCCGAGCAGCCGAGCGACGCGGGGGGGGGGGGGGGCACCGTCCCCGCGTGACACCCCCGCGGCACACGCGGGGTGTCGCCCTGGACGACCCGAGCGACACGGGGGGGAAGCCTCCGCCCCCGCGTGACAACCCCGCGGCACCCGCGGGGTGTCGCCCCGGACAGCCGGACGCGGCTTCAGCCCCATCCCGCGCGCACCAGACCCGCATGGCCGCGGGGCAGCGGGCGCCGCCGCCTCCGGCCGAAGCCGCGGCGGTTCTTCCGGCGGCGCGCCGGGGCGCCGCCGCCGGCTTCCGCGAGCCACCGGAGTCACTCCGGTGGTCCGATTCTGTTCCCGTCTGCGCTGATGCTCCTCCCGGGACTTTTTCTTCACTGCGGAACCATTGAACTTCCATTGCGACACATTCCTTCATCGCCCGTCAAATCCGCACAACAACAAAGAATGGAGGAAGGTTGTCGGGCCGTGTTCGTTTGGCCCGCACCCTCCGTGTTAGAGATAAACAACGGGAGAAATATATTCAACACATGAATCAACAATTTTAGTGGATTAAAATTGTTCTTATTGTCCGGTTCTTCACTTTTAAAAGAAACGATCACGGGAAAAAGGAATTATTCACAACAACCCCTACCTCGTAGTCGTCATCTTACGCACGTTGTTCGCGGATTTGTTCGTCGCGGAAGGAGGGGATCGTCGCGTCGTCGCGGAAGAGCGTCGCGTCGTCGCGGAATCCGGCGTTGAGTCGGCGAACTCAACGAACCAAGAAACAACAGATTTAATTTAATAATACAAAATGAAATCCATGTTTTGTTAAAAAAAACACAAGGGAGATTTAAGAGAATCCCGAAGTCTCTTACCTCAAACAGCTGATCGAAGATTTAGTTGCAGAGGAAGAGACGTCGCAGAAGAACATTGCAGGAAGGGAACGTCGGTGTCGCGGAACACGGTGTCACATCATCGACTTCCGCGGGTTCGGCGTTCTTCGTCGGAGGCCGGAATTCTTCGCGTTCTTCGCGTTTTTCGCGAAGGAGGATGAAGGCTCAAGAACACTGAAAAAACCTCTCAACGAGTAATCCTCCAAAAATACTTATTGGTCTTATTTTATTATTACACCAACAAACGAAAAAGGTATGTAACGAACCATCAATTCGTTGAATTAATTCAACAAAATAAACCACCAATTTAATTCACGAAATTAACCGCCCAATTAAATGGTGTGTTAAGGGTTTAAGAAAACGCGTCAGTTGACTTTCATAATAACGGGTTTTCGCGGGTGCGTTACTTAGCGGAAAGAAACAGCGGGGCTCGTGCGAGCCCCATCTCACAAATATTCTAACAATGGGGTAGGATATTTCTGGATAGCACCCTATCCATTTTAACTCAGTTTAAGTGGCTTTCAAGTGGCTTCAAGTGGCTTCAGTGAAATAAAATAATGTTTTTCGAAAAATTATTTTATTTCTAAACTTTAAGCCCAAAAAAATTAAAAACCACACCCGAGAAAACGCAACTCCGGAAGAGGCGTTTCTAAGCAAATACCGGCGCTGCGATTTCATCAGTTCCCTCAGAATTTAATTCCGGGCACTGGTTCAAAAGTTAGAAAAACCCGCTCGTCCGTTCACTGAACGTACCCGAGCCAATCTTCGAAAAATGATTCCGGGCACACCGGGCCTCGGAATCAGGTGCCGTCAGAAACTGCGTTCCTGCAAAATTCCAAAGATAAATTAAGAAAAATAATTCCCTTGAAATTTATGGGTCTTTACATTACTACCACCTCAGGGATTTACGTCCCCGTAAAGATACATCAAAAACTAGGGAAACAAATGTGGGTACTGAGCACGCATCTGATCCTCCCACTCCCAAGTGCTCTCCTGGAGGTTCCCATGCTGCCATCTGATGCGCACAAGAGGAATCGATCGCCCACGTAGGACCCGCTCATGTCGATCCTCTATCTCCACCGGGACATCCGCAAAAGTCGCCCCATCGTCCACGTCTAGCTCCCCATAGTCAATGATATGCGTCGGGTCATGCACGTATCTTCTCAGCTGAGATACGTGGAAGACGTCGTGCACCTGGTGCAACTGAGGTGGTAGAGCCAGGCGATAAGCCACCTCGCCAACCCTGCTGAGGACTTGGAAAGGTCCGATGAAGCGTGGAGACATCTTGCCACCTCGGCCAAATATCCGCACACCACGTCGAGGTGAGACACGCAAGAAGACGTGGTCGCCATCCTCGAACTCTAGTGGCCTCCGCCTCCTGTCAGCATAAGACTTCTGCCAGCTCTGAGCTGTCCTCATCCGCTCCTGGATGACCCGGACCTTCTCTGTCGTAGCCCGGACCATCTCTGGTCCCACAAGTGCTGACTCCCCAGGGTCTGTCCAGCACAAAGGAGATCTGCAAGGTCTGTCATACAACGCCTCTTATGGTGCCATCCCGATGGTGGAGTGGTAGCTGTTGTTGTACGCGAACTCCACCAAGGGTAGGTGGTCCTCCCAGCTGCGACCAAAGTCGAGGACACATGCGCAGAGCATGTTCTCGAGAGTCTGAATGGCCCTCTCCGTCTGAACATCCGTCTGAGTGTGAAAGGCGGTGCTCAGACGTAGCCGCGTCCCGAACGCCTCCTGCAACCCCTTCCAAAGCCGGGAAGTAAAGAGAGCATCCTGATCAGAGACGATAGTCAATGGCACACCATGAAGCCATAAAATCTCCTGAACGTAGAGAAGCCCCATGCTCTCCACTGAGCCTTGCTCTCAGATGGGTAAGAAATGTGCCGATTTGGTGAGTCGATCAACAATCACCCAAATGGAGTCGTGACCTCTGGAAGTGTGTGGAAGTCCAGTCACGAAGTCCATAGATATCCCGTCCCACATCCACTCCGGGACCTCCAAGGGCTGTACCAAGCCTGTTGGTACCTGATGCTCTACCTTCACCTGCTGGCAGGTGAGGCACCGTGAAATGAACTCTGCCATAGCCTTCTTCATGCCCGGCCACTAGTGCTGTCGTCTGAGATCCTGGTACATCTTCGCCACTCCAGGATGTACCGCCAAAGGAGAAGTGTGAAACTCTCTCAGCACCTCCTCTCATAAAGCGACTGGTAATAAGGTACGTCCTCTGAAAAGGATGTCGTGCTCTTCTCCAAAGGAGAAGCCATCAGGTGCCTGTCCCGAGGATATATGTGCACGCCGCGTCTCACAGTCAGCATCCTCACGTTGTGCCTCTCTGACCCGCTGCAGTAGTGGAGGAGTGACTATGAGAGACTGAAGGAAGGCTGCTCCATCCCTATCCACGAAGGATATCTGCAAAGCGGATAGCTGCTCTGTCGCCTCCTCAAGTAGCTGGATGCCCTGCTGAGGGCATCGGCTACCACGTTCCCCTTCCCAGGAGTATAGAATATCTCAAAGTCATAGTCCTGGAGGAACTTGAGCCATCTCTGATGTCTCAGGTTCAGGTCCTTATGTGAGAAGATGTACCTAAGACTATGGTGGTCAGAAAAAACTGTAAAGCGCTCTCCCATCAGATAGTGCCACCATGTCTTCAGACCGAAGACCACTACTGCTAACTCCAGGTCATGGTTAGCATAGTTCTGCTCATGCGGTCTCAACTGACGTGATCCATAGGCAATCACATCCCACTCCTACATCAGGACACACCCAAGTCCGGTACCTGATGCATCGCAGTAGACTACGTATCCAACCCCCTCCTCAGGCAACCTCATGATAGGTGCACTGGTCAATCTCTGTCTCAGCTCCTGAAAGCTCTGCTGACATATGTTTGACCACACAAAGGGTTTCCCCTTCTTCGTCAAAGCTGAGAGTGGCGCCGCAACTCTGAAGAAGTCTGGCACAAATCTCCGATAGTATCCGGCTAGAACCAAGAAACTCCGCACCTCTATCACGCTCCTGGGTGGCTCCCAAGCTAGCACTGCCTCGATCTTCATGGGATCCACAGCAACTCTCGCCTCAGAAATGACGTGCCCCAAGAAGTGGACCTCACATAACCAGAAATGGCACTTCGAGAGCTTTCTATAAAGCTTATGCTCTCGGAGGGTGTCTAGTACAACCCGCAAGTGGTAGGCGTGCTCCTCCTCCGTGGTCGAGTACACCAAAATGTCGTCGATGAAGACCACGACAAATCGATCGAGGTATGGCTAGAAGATCCTGTTCATGAGGCTCATGAACACTGCTGGAGCGTTGGTTACGCCGAAAGGAATAACCAAGAACTCATAGTGGCCATACCGACACCTGAACGCCGTCTTCTGCACGTCCTCGTCTCGAACTTTGAGCGGATGATAGCCTGACGTGAGGTCTATCTTCGAGAACCACCATGCTAACTTGAGCTGATTGAAGAGGTCATCAATCCTCGGTAGCAGATACTTGTTCCTCACTGTCACATGGTTCAGGTGACGATAGTCGACACATAGTCACAAGCTCCCGTCCGCCTTCTTGGTGAACAAAATCGTGGAAGCCGAGGGTGAAACACTGGGTCGGATGAACCCCTTGCCCTGCAAGTCCTCCAACTGTACCCATAGATCTCAAAGCTCAAAGGGGGCCATCCAATACGCTGGAGTGGATATCGGGGCTGTCTCGGGGTAAAGATCAATATAAATGTCTACCTCTCTGCGAGGAGGTATCCCTGGAACGTCGTCGGGGAAGACGTCCGCATACTGATCCACCACTGCAGGAAAACTAGGACTCCGCACGTCAACTGCTCCAAGGACGAGGCTAGACAACTGATGAGTGACGGGCTGCCCTCTTCTCTGCGTGAGTCCATCCTGTGCTGCAAAGGATCCCTTCTCGCCGGTGAAGGTGAACCTTCTCCCATCGGTGCGCACACATCGCACATTGCGCCTAAAACAGTCAATCTGAGCATGGACTGTAGATAACCAATCCATGCCCATGATGACGTCGTAAGGCCTCGACGCTGCTACAAGAAGATCCCAGTCGAAGCTCTCGCCTCCTAGAGTAAGCTCACACTACCGGCACCTGTGCGTAATCGTCGATTCTGCTCTCGTAGGAGTCTCTAGCCGTAAGGATCGAGCCAACGGCTATGTCGGAATCTCCGAGCTCCGAACAAGGGAAGCGGCTTTGAAAGAGTGACTCGCTCCTGTGTCTATAAGAACTGCAGAAAGGGTGGAATAGACACAAATCGTACCTCGAATCATCTCTGGCGCGCCGTGGTCGTAGGCCTCCACTGCCTGAAGTTGTGCCTGTCTTTGCCCGCCAGCTCCCAGTGGTCGGGGCAGACCTCCTGATGGTGGTGGTGGCAGAGCCCCAAAGAGTCGCCCACCACCTGCTGCTCGGCCAGCTCATCTGTCTCGTCCGCCTCCTCCCTGCGGACCGCCACGTTCGACCCTCGGCCTCTGCCTGGGTGTCCCCTCCACCGTCTGCTACTCCTCGGTACGGTGGGTCGGGCAGTCACGAGCCATGTGGCCCGGCCCGCCGCACGCGTAGTACTGCCTGCCTCTCGGAAGACTGGATCCACGCTGAGTGCCCCGCACTGCTGAGCTAGTGTCCTGAGGTCATCTACGAGAGGGTCTGGTCTACCTGGAACCCTGAGTCATCTGTCGGCTACCAACTGCCAAAGACTCTGCTACCTGCCGCCCTGCGGTAGGTCTCGCTGTGGACTCAGCCAGAAAGCTCTCGGTCAGAAGGGCTCGCTCTAGCACTCCTTCCTGGGTCGGGATGCTGAGGGATATCAGCGATGCCCTGATCTCGTGTCTCAATCCTTGCTCGAAGGTCCGGGCCTGGAAGAAGGGGTCCCGTACCATGTCGGTCGAGTAGCGAGAAAGATCGGTGAACCTCGCCACGTACTGGGCGACCGTCAAGCTGCCCTGCCGCAGCTGAAGAAGCTCTTGAATGCGCACCGCACGGAGGGTGGCTGGGACAAACTCTGAGCGGAAGAGGCTCCCGAAGTCCATCCAGAGAAGAGACGCCTCATCATGCACCTGGAGCATCAGGCTCCACCATCGTCATACTGATGCATGTAGTAGGCTCACCGCGAGAATCACCATGAGGTCTGCTGGTGTCCTCACTAGCCTAAAAACTCGAACGACCGCCTCCAGCCAGTCCTCGGCTGCCTGGGGGTCCGTCTCCCCACGAAACATGGGTGGTCGCTGACGCTGGAACTTGTGAAGAGCTCCGAGGCGACGTGCATCATCAACGGTCGGCGCTGGAAGCATCGGGGGCTCGGCGGGTAAAGGTACCGCCGGTGCCTCCGCTGTCAACGGGCCCTGTACCGAGGCCTCGTCGCTCAGCGGGCTGTCGTCGCGCTCTACTCTCGGAACCCTAGCTGGTTGCCGTCGTGGGGCCATCTTGAAAAGGAAACAAGTGAGACACGGTCAGAATAGTATACCAGGTGATATGACACAAATAATCACAAAGAAAACTTGAAACACACATGCAATCAATGTTTTCGTGCTTTAAGTCGGAAATCAGAAGTCAGGGTCCTGGTGTACGGATATGTCGGCCGCCGCACCAACACTGGGCTCCCTGGACTGATAACCACAACCAATACGCTAAACACTATTGCTTCATATAGAAGAAAGATCAGAGTCTGCGGTATAACTGACCACCTCTGATACCAATTGTCACGACCCGTCCTCGGAGCCCGTGCCGTGACTACCCCAAGCCCGCCTTCCATAGGCCAGGGGCTGGCGACTAGCACCAAGGCGTAAATCCTGGAAAGAGGGAAGTAATTGACTTTGAAAAGTAAACAAGCACCACAGAGTAAGCAAGCGGAAAAGTAAACACTAAGTAAAAACTGTAACAAGCTGTGCTGAAAGTAAAGGGGGCCGGAAATACAAGCCCAACTGTAAAGTACAACTGAAAGGGGAAAACAGCAACTGAAAAGAAAAGCCACAGCGTCGAGCCGTCCTCTAGAAGTCCCACCTGAAGGGTGGGTACAGATAGCCTCCACTGCTCCTCGGGTCCACCTAACCACTCCGAGTACGTCCTGCCCAGTGGTCCACCTCCAGGTACCGTCCTACTCCGCACTCCTCCACCACGATCAGCGTTGTCCGTCGTCTGCAACCAACACAACGTAGTGCGGGCAAGCCCGTGCAGGGGTGAGTATAAGCTACTCAGTAGGGACCCCAAGACCCCCAAAGGTCTCCTGAAATCCAGAAAGGATAATCCACAAAGGAAAGATACAATCACGAAATAACATCTAACACGGCTTAGGTATATGCCCATACATATACCTAAGTCATCAATTCTCGTTCGGCTCCAACGTCCGAGCCCAAGCACAACCCGGTCCACACAGGAAAGCAAACGTATACCCCCACAGGATAGCACAACACAATCCACAATGGAGAGTAAACAGTAATCCACATAGGATAGCTCAACACAATCCACAAAGGAGAGTAAACATGATTCAGCTCAAACATGTATACTTCTTCGGATGACGATAAAGATGACCACTGATCCATCTAAGTCTTCGGACCCACAAAGGATCGATAGGTACTAGCCCCCGCAAAGACCCACACAGAATCGGGCCCACACAGGACCTGTAGGCGCTGGCTCACACAGAACCGTTGAGCGCTGACCCACACAGGATCGGACCCACACAGGATCGGGCCCACACAAGACCTGTAGCACTGATCCATGTAGGATCACTAAGTGCAGTATTCGTCGTAGTCCACTGAGGATCTCAACACGGTCGTCGTCGTAGTCCACTGAGGATCTCTGCACGGTCGTCGCTGTCGAAGTAGCAGTCACAGCCAGCACTAGGGTTCCCGCACACAGCAAGCTCGTTCGGGAGGGTCCGCTCCACGAGCCGAGAGGCTGATACATCAACTGACACAAAGTCCGAAGTTGATGTATCCTAAAGTTCCGAATCGTCAACAAGAACTCAACGTCGCAGACGGCGCGTCAATCGGACGCCCGGCCTGAGAGTTATTGGCTTTTTCGTTCCAGGGGCCCGGTTGGTTTTTAAGGCAAAACAAACCCGACCATACTCCACCTGCGTCCAAACCTCGGGCCGAGTATGCCAAAAGACCCGTCTCACTTAGAGGAATTCAACAAAGCCGACGACACTTCAATCAGAAGTCTGTAGCTCAAGATATGAGTGTTATCGCTCCGAAGGCCCGGTTGGTTTCGTGTACGAACCAACCCGGCCGAACTCAAAGTATTCTGAAACCTTGAGTGCAATATACCAAAAAAACCGTCTCGATCCAAGGATCGTGTTTCCGCTAACGGCGAGGCGTTTGGAGGCCCGTAGCTCATGTTACTGGCATTTGAACGAAATTGTCCGAAGACGGGGTGTCCGGGCCCGGGCCAACCCGGCCCAACCACCACCCCCCCTGGGTCGGCCGAACCGGGTCGACCCGACCAGGTCCGACCCGGCCGGACCCGGTCAATCCCGGCCCGGGCGCGGCCCGGCCGGCCCGGCCGCGCGACGCGGGGGGGGGGGGGGGGGGGGGAGCCGCATCCCCCGCGTGACACCCCCGCGGCACCCGCGGGGTGTCGCCCTGGACGACCCGAGCGATGCGGGGGGAAGCCACCGCCCCCGCGTGACAACCCCGCGGCACCCGCGGGGTGTCGCCCTGGATAGCCGGACCCGCACGGCCGTGGGTCGGCGGGCACCGCCGCCTCCGGACGAAGCCGCGACGGTTCTTCCGATGGCGCGCTGGGGCACCGCTGCCTCCGGCCGCCGGCGCCGGCGACCCGCCCCACCGCCGGCTTCCGCGGGCCACCGGAGTCGCTCCGGTGGTCCGATTCCATTCCCGTCTACGCCGCTGCTCCTCTGGGGACTCGTTCTTCACTGTGGAACCATCGAACTTCTGTTTCGGCACGTTTCGTCGTCGCCCGTCAAATCCGCACAACAACGAAGAACGACAGAAGGTTGTCGGGCCATGTTCGTTTGACCCGCACCCTCCGCGTTAGATATAAACAACGGGAGAAATATATTCAACACATGAATCCATAATTTTAGTGGATTAAAATTGTTCTTATTGTCCGGTTCTTCACTTTTAAAAGAAACGATCACGGGAAAAAGGAATTATTCACAATAACCCCTACCTCGTAGTTGTCGTCGTACGCACGTTCTTCGCGGATTTGTTCGTCGTGGAAGGAGGGGATCGTCGCGTCGTCGTGGAAGGGAGTCGTGTCGTCGCGGAATCCGGCGATGAGTCGGCGAACTCAACGGACCAAGAAACAACAGATTTAATTTAATGATACAAAATTAAATCCATGTTTTGTTAAAAAAACACAAAGGAGATTTAAGATAATCCCGAAGTCTCTTACCTCAAACAGCTAATCGAAGATTTTGTTGCGGAGGAAGAGACATCGCAGAAGAACGTTGCAGGAAGGGAACGTCGGCGTCGCGGAACACGGCGTCATGTTTTCGACTTCCCCGGGTTCGGTGTTCTTCGTCGGAGGCCTGCATTCTTCGCGTTCTTCGCGTTCTTCGCGAAGGAGGATGAAGGCTCAAGAACTCTTACAAAACCTCTCAACGATTAATCCTCCAAATAGACTTATTGGTCTTATTTTATTATTACGCCAACAAATGAAAAAGGTATGTAACGACCCATCAATTTGTTGAATTAATTCAACGAAAGAAACCGCCCATTTAATTCGAGAAATAAACCGCCCAATTAAATGGTGCGTTAAGGATTTAAGAAAACGCGTCAGTTGACTTTCATAATGATGGGTTTTTGCGAGTGCGTTACTTAGCGGAAAGAAACGGCGGGGCTCGTGCGGGCCCCACCTCACAAATATCCTACCAAGGGGGTAGGATATTTCTGTATAGCACCCTATCCCTTTTAACTCAGTTTAAGTGGATTTCAAGTGGCTTCAAGTGGTTTAAGTGAAATAAAATAAAGTTTGTCGAACAAATTATTTTATTTCTAAACTTTAAGCCCAAAAAAATTAAAAACCACACCTGAGCAAACGCAACTCCGGAAGAGGCGTTTCTATGAAAATATCGGCGCTGCGATTTCATCGGTGCCCTCAGAATTCGATTTCGGGCACCAGTTCAAAAGTTAGAAAATCCCACTCGTCCGTTCACTGAACGTACCCGAGCCAAACTTTGGAAAATGATTCTGGGCACACCGGGCCTCGGAATCTGGTTCCGTCAGAAACTGTGTTCTTGTAAAATTCCAAAGAAAAATTAAGAAAAAAAATTTCCTTGATATTTATGGGTCTTTACAAGAGAAATAATGAATTTATGAGAAACCATATATAAAACAAGATGATTAACATTGTAACATTGTATAATACCCTAAACACTAAATAATATAATTATAGAGTACCTTGGGAGATCAATTGATGATGGAAATAAAATTCACCAGTGTAAGAGAAAGAGTAAAGCCACAAAAAATCCATTGATTCAATTTTAGGAAGGTTGGGTATTATACGACTCAATTTCCAAATCCATGGGATGATAGGGGATATGGTCACAAACAACCTTATAAATAATGAAAATCATATTAAACTTCTATTATTGAATTATATAATGTTTTTTCACCCCATATTTTATGGAGTCGTATGTCATACATGTTTTCTACAACTTCTGAATATTTATTTATAAATAAAAACCTATGTTAGTAAGTTTATCATAAAAATAAATTTCAGGTTATGTAGGATGTTAATACTAAAGTGTCTTGATCTATATCCACTAATTAAATTATATATGAAATTATTAATGGTTTAGATCTATAAATAAATAACTTATAACAATTTTTCATATAGATAAATCTTATTCCACATCCTAAATATACCGATGATCATCAAGTTGTACACAATTTTTTTTTGAGTTTCCAATAGAAATTAATATGATAAAAATTTTAAGGAAATAATTTATTTAAGGGGACGAGGATAATTTATCTATTATATATCTTAATGGATTAATACATTTAAATAATTCATTACATTCAAGATCATTCTCTACTCACAACATCAAACATTATCAAAATCACTATATATTTTCATATAACATAGTCATTTAGGTATAACCATTAAACACATCCATTGATTTATAATTAATAGTAATAACCGCTCTATGGAATTTAAATATAAATAAAACAAAGTGAAATTTTAATATTAATGAAATTAAATTACTTAACCCAAAACGCCTAATAAGATCATTTTTTGATTATAGAATTATTTTTTAGGACCAAAAGGGGCATATATACCTTGAGAGGGGACTGAATCAAGGTATGGATATTCTATTTCAAAATTCTTCCTGGCTCAATAGATCTTGACCTCTATATTATAAGGGTCACTTGTATTTCTTTTACTTTGTAAACATTTATCTTGTTCATTACTCGTTTATCTGATAATGTTGCTTTGGATACAATGTTGGGAAACAAGCAGGAAGACACAACAATTTTTTACTTGGTTCACCCTCATGGGGCAACGTCCAAGGAGCATATAATGTCGATGTGCCTCTGTACCAAATCCACTAAAGCTCATTGCTGATTTACAATGTTCGGGCTTTATCACTTTTGTGCCTAGGCTCACTTCCTTTGCAGAGTTTATGGTCAGCTCACTACTTTCCAAAGGGTCACTCCCTATGTGTCTCTCTCTAGATAACTGCCGGTGGAGAGGATCACCTTCTTCCTCTTTCTTTTACCACTTTTCTGGATAGTATCCACTCATAGTTTCTAGACCTGTAGGTCCCCTTATTATCATAAATGAATGCACTTTCATCTTTATATAGATGCTCTGTTGAAGTTATAATTTCATCCACTAATGAATACAAATTTACCACATGTGTACCGCAAAATCATCCAACCTTTGTACAACCCTATAATTACTAGCTCACTTATCTATACCTAGAACACAAGTTTCACCACACTAATTGCACGACACTCCCTTCTTCAACTCTAAACTTGGGAGACTCACACCCTTTTACTCCAAAACAAATATTGTCATGCAACTAACAAATGGCTCCCTTCTATAATCCTGGTGCGCAAGTGTCACCTAACCACTTGCGTGACACTCACTTCGCCAACTCAAAATGTGGACGACCCACACACTTTTACGCCCCAAAAAATATTTGAACACAACTATCGACTGGCGCACAACTTCTGGATATCTTTATACTTGCACGACCAAACCACCACTTGCGAGCCCAAATGTCATGGTTGACATAATTTATAATTTTCTCCAAGTGTTGAGATTCCCTAAAAATAAAGAGGGGTATCCCTCTATTTATAGGAATTTTGGGTACCCTGAGAGCTGGAGTGAAATTCTCATCTCGGTGTGCATGTCCAGCAACCCTAGTCTATGTCGCCCCAGTCACCTTGCGCACCCAAACTAAAACTCAGCCACCCCTCTTTCATTTTCTATATTTTTATATTATGATCTTGAAAAAAAATATGGCATGCAAGTTTCCAATCCTCCAAGACACTGGCACATAAATCCCTATTCCAAAAATAATTTTCTCCATTTTTTGATTTGGAGACCCAAAAATTTGGCAAACACTGGAAAACGGTGCCACCTTGTATCTTCTCTTTTTTGTTCTACCTCTAGATTATCCATTCCTTTGTATAGGTTCTTTAATAAATCATGGATTGCTGACAACATCCATTGAACTTAACAAATCACCATGTAAACCCCCATTGTTAACAAATCTGTACATCTTCCTCTACTTTGTAAATAAACACAACACAGAGGCCCGCTTTTGTCGACAAACACAATCATATAAAAAATGATTCAATGATAACTTGGTGGATTTTTCCCCAACAAATCTCCCATATTGGGATTTTTAAAAACTATTATCATAAAAATTTATTTACACATTGATACCTCCTTAAAGCTTCTTCCAACCACTACCACCATTCTCCTCTTACGATTCAGATAGCGATCATGGATTTACTTAATAGATACTATAAGACCACATGAGCAATGCTCAACATGGGAAACAAGAGTAAATGAAAATTTCATCAATAAATCACTTCATTTCTAATACCAATTATTGATACCAAACTGATACCAATTGTTGATTGCTGTAATCCTTCTAACACCACTCCAACACAACTCTTCTTCTTTTATCACGATCCATGACTGTCATGATATCTAGTCTTTGATCGATCACTTCTAGTATCATCAGATTTAAAAATCCTTCTTATACACGTCTTAGGTCTTGTGTTGTCTAAGCTAAGCTCTAGATGATCACTTCAAACACCACATACTCCTAACATGGTGCTCCCCCTACCATCTTTTTCACATATCTTAATAGACTCACCCTATATCACTGCTCCACCTATCAGCCTCTCCCCATGTCTTTGAGAAAGACATTGTCTCTTTTGTAGCCACAACTTCCCCGGTTAGGAGTCACTCTTTCTACCCCTTTGTCAAAAAACCCAAAGGTCACTGATTTGTTGTTTGCAACAGAGTAGAGAGCATAGATTAGTACAGTAAATAAAAACACACCATACCTCAGGGAGAGGGGAAGGCCCCACATCCACACTTTTTCAAGTGTGGGGAGTCGAGTGGACTCCCAGAGCTAGTAGATTACTCTCAAAAGTTTACTTGGGTTAGGCCTTTGTCAGAATGTCGGCAAACTATAGTTCTGTAGTCACATACTCCAACTTCACGATTCTCTTCTCAACCATCTCCTTGATAAAATTATACTTTATCTCAATGTGATTATTCCTTGAGTGATGGATGTGATTTTTTGCTGATATTTATAGCACATGACTTATCACACTGGATTCCGATCATAAACTTCACTTCAACTCCCATATCATCAAGCTGGTGCTTCATACACAATAACTGTGTGCATTCTTCAGTGGATGTAATATACTCATCTTCCTCAGTGCTTAAAGAAATGAAATCGTTCTTCTTGCTTAGCCAAGAAATACATTTTCCACCATGATAGAATCCACCTCTTTATGTTGATTTCCTTTCATCCGCTGAACCAGCCCAATCTAGATCAGTATATCCCAATAACTCTGACTTAGATTTGTCATTATATATCAAGCTGAAATCCACCGTGCCCTTTATATACTAAAGTATTATTTTCACTAAAAGTATGTGGATTTACTTAGGATTACTTTGATATCACACATCTTGGCATGTGGCAAAAACAATATAAGGTCTTATCACTATTAGGTACAGTAAACATCCAATAATCTTCTTGTATTCTGTAACATTTGCTGCCTTTCCATTATCATCTTTTGATAATATCATATTGGTTGTAACCAGATTATTATTCTCCTTTGGACTTTCCATTCCACATATTCTCAGAATATTGTTTGAAATTTATTATTGAGAAATGAAATTTCCATTCCTTCCTTGGGAATCCTGTGAAAAGTATCATGCTTTCTGTTGAGTTCCAGTCTTCTTCATCTGTACTGGCACCATATCATCACCAATGACACTCTTCTAGTAAATTTCAGCTCAACTATTTAGAATATTTAGAGAAATATACTTGACTTCTTCAGGCGCATTATTCATATATTCTTCAAAATTATCATTTTCACTTATGTTCCTCATGATCCTCTTACCAATTCATCACTTTCAAGAAGCATTTTTTCACTATGTCATTGTACAATGACATCATTTCTTTCAACTACTTTTCTTAGTTTCTTGCCTAAATATTGTTGATATTCACTTACTGCTTCAAGGTATCCTAAAAACAATTAGACGACACCACATTTTTAGAACAAAATAGATAATCATGAAACACATGATTGTTGCTACTTCACCACAATCCGTCTTCTTACGGAGGATGAATGACACCTGAACTAAATCATGATACTGATAGAAATATATTCAATGCAACCCATAACCACAAGATTATATATGTATAGATTTTAGAGATATTTAGTTTCAATGTATAATCTTTACCATTTCATTTATTCTTTCAACTGAACACAACCATCTAAGACATATTTGAATAATAAAACCATTGTATAATAACAGTTGTTGAATATGATACTATATGTTACACTTAACTATTATGATCATTTTCTTCTCACATAATTTCATATACCATTATTTCCCTCTGAGATGTTTCATCTAATTAGGAGATAGAATGCTCACCCTATAATATATAGCTCTTCTAGTTACAAGGGCAATTTTTTTTACCCATAAACATTCTTCTTCCCCTGTATCATTTCATCACATGTGATTGAAAGTTTGAGAAAATTCTCTAGCTTTTTTATATCAATGAGATATTCATTGGGTAAATTCACAACTTATCAATTAGACTTCAATAATACCTCTAATACTACTGAGTCAAACTCGGTGTGGGAAACAAGAGATAAAGTTAACAATACAGTCACTTTCTATTGTTCTTAGTTTCTCCATTTCTTCTTCAACTCTGGTACCCATGCTGAATCAATTGAAACTATGAAGCATATCACTTCACCACATTGCATCTTTAGATTCCACTTCCCCTTGGATCATATCTCCCTAAAACCTGAAACACTTGACACATCAATTAACAGCATGTATAAACATAGGGATAGGGGTTTTTATAGAATCATCAAGATGCCGATTGTGGTTGATCCAGATGGGTCAACCATTTGATTCTTTCTTGATGAGCATCACACTCATTCATTGAACCTTCAATATTTGTATCCAACTTTAATTGCTCTAGCCATATAACTAAGCATTCATTACCCACATGCTTAGTGTTTTTAGGATATATATATTCTACAGGCCTGGAATTTCTTACCAATTGGTATATAAATCCACTAGTACACATTTTCTTCTTTGATGTTCCACCAAAATTCCATTTCCCTTGATTCCTTCTCTGAGCATGAATATCTTTTATTGTCATCTTCCCTTGCTCCTTCATCCATTATAGGGATCTTCCTCTTTCATCCACTTCTCATCATGGCACATGACATTCGAGTTTTTCAATGAATTCTTTGTTTATTTTTATTTTATTAGATACTTGATTCACCAAACTATTTTGGGTTGGTGGTAGGTCCTCCAATGAATGTAAATTATTCTTTATCACAACTATAACATCCCATCCCTTTCTCTTCTAGATTAGCCATGTTATTTCTGAGTGAGCTATTATGATTATCATAGAGGAGATGACTGATACACCTTTCATTCAGATCATTGTGATTCCCCTAAGGAACTAAGCATATTATTCAATTTACTACTTTGTCTCGTAGTGTAGAATTTCTAATTATGCATCACTGGAGTCAAGAATAACCTTTAGAGTCCATTTTTCTTTCCTTATTTCTTCTTACAATAATGCCTTTCCAAATTCCAATAATCTAAACATATAAAAAAATTTCCATCAAAGATATACAACATTTCATCATTTCTCTAATGAGATGTTGAGGAATCTTGAGTTCTTCCTCTAACATTGAGCTCCTGACTTCCTGGAATATACTCATGGTGTGTCCCATTCTTCCATAGTAATATCATCTAATGAATGCTTTCTTCCTAGATACTCTTCTTTCAGATTTCTCATAAAACTTCTCCTTATTATCATATTTAGAAAAGTTTCTATTTTCATTGACTAAAATGTATTCCTGGTCCTCTGAACAGAAGATTGATGTATGACCCTGAATCCCAAAAAATAGCACTTATTATCATTGATTCCTATAAAATCCTTTTTAGATATATCTTTAACACCTACATGGTTTTTCTTATCTCTTGAGATTTCCAGTGCTCTTTTCCTACCATGCATAAGAGTGGGATCATCATATCCAATTCTAGATTTTCCCAAAATGGATGGCCTTTGGGATGTTACAATCCTTTCATGCTTCTCCTATGAATTATCATATTTGGATTTCATTTCATCATGAACTGATGAAGGATAATCAAATAGTAAGTGTAAGGAATCCATCAACTTGGGATTTTGTTTGGAGTTAGATTTCTCCATTTCTTTCTTAACTAACTCTAGCTATTCCTCTAGTTGTAGAATCTTATTATCTCTACATTCAAGTTAAGCATTGAGTTATCTTCTGATATTCTTCTCCCTAATCATCTCAGCCTCCAGTTCTCATGTGATCTTATCTACCATATCACTTCACTCCTTTATTTTCAATTTTTCTTGAGAAATAGAATCAAAGATAGATGAATTCTATTTTTGTAGACATTGATTATTCTGAACAAGTTCAGATAACTATGTAGCAAGATCATCATTTCTGGCTTTCAGATTCTGAATTTCTTCTGAGTTTAGAGTTTTTACCTAAACAGCATCTTTGAGATTTTCTCTCTGTATATAAAACTTTTTCAGTTCTTCATCTTGAGATTCATTCTTCTCCCTCAGATCAGTGGCCACATCAACATGACTTTGATTTAATCATCTTAAATTTTTACTCTCAACTTTATTTCTTGGATCTAGATATCTTTATATTTAATATCATCATCCAACTTCTGATCCAATTCCTTTGTTTCATGGAAAACTTCCACTTTTCATCTTCTTAGACTTTCTTCATCATCAATAGTTCCAACATCACATGGAATATCAGGTTCTTCATTTATTCATTCTACATCATTGAATGAATAAGTATTTTTAGTGTATGATTTATGAAAATCATTATTCTATTCACTACTTGATTCCTTCAAGTGAATCACACTCTTTCTGTTGACACATCCACACTTGGAAATTTCACAAGACATCTGCTTCTTCATTGAAGTTCTTCCCTTTACCAGGACACACCAAGATAAGGGAAGACAAAACCTTTAACTTGAGAAATTGACAATACCAAGTCAGAGAAATCAAATCTAATTAAAGAAACCATCACTCTAATACCAATTATTAGTACCAAAAGGGGCCTATATAACCTGGGGTGAATCAGGGTATGGATATTCTATTTCAAAATTCATCCAGCCACACTAGATCATCACCTCTATATTATAAGGTTCACTTTGTTTTCTTTGATGTTGTTAACGTTTATCTTTTTCTTTTCTTGTTTATCAGATAATGATGCTTTGGATGCAATGAAGGGAAACAAGAAGGCCGACAAATATATATTATTAACTTTGTTCACCCTCATTGGGCTACATCAAAGGATCATGAAACTGTGATGTACCACTGTACCAAATCCACTAATGCTCATTACCAATTTACAATGTTCGAGCTAGATCAATCCTATTCCCAAGCTCAATGCCTTTATAATGTTTAGGGTCATCTCACTTCTATCCCAAGGGTCACTCCCTATGTGTCTCTCTCTGTCTCACTACCGATGGAGAGGATCACCTTATTCCTCGTCCTTTTGTCACTACTTTGGAATTTATCCACTCACAGTTTAAAGTATTTTAGGTCCCTTCATTATCACAAATGAATTCATCTTCATCATTATAAACATGATCTATTGAAGTTACAATTTCATCCACTAATGAATAAAAATTTACCACGAGTGTACTAAGAAATCATCCAACCTTCGTGCAACCTTAGAATGACTGGAGAACATCCATATACCTGGCACACAAGTTTCACCATTGTATTTGCATGAAACTCCCTTCATCAACTCAAAACTTGGGCAACACACACCCATTTATGCACAAACCAATATTAGTGCAAAACTAACAACTGACGCCATTCTATAAGCCAGGCGTGAATGTGTGACCTAACTACTTGAACTATACTCCCTTCACCAACTCAAAACTAGGGAATCCCACATGCTTTTATTCCCAAACTAATATTGGCATTAAACTATTAACTGGTGTTCACCTTTTGAATATCTTTATACATGCGCGACCAAACCACCACTTGCGTGCCTAAACAATCAGTGCGACTGTAGATCTTATTTTCTCAAAGTGTTGAGCTTCCCTGAATATGAGAAGGGGTATCCCTCTATTTATATGCATTTTGGGTATCCTAAGAGCCAGTACACAAGTCTCTTCTCGACGTGCAAGTCCACCCATCCGAGTATCTTTCACCTTAGTCACCGTGCACACCCAAACTAAATCTTTGGTGCTGCTCTTTTTTTTTCCATATTTTGAAATTTTAATCCTTAAAAACATATGGTGTGAAAGTTTCCAAAACTACAAGACACTGGCACGCAAGTCCCTTTTCTGAAACCAATTTTCTCCATTTGTCAATTTTGAGACCAAAATATTTTTCAAACACTGGAAAACAGTGCCACCTTGTATCTTCTCTTTTTGTACTACCTCTGGATCGTCCATTCCTTTGTTGAGGTTATTTAATCAATCAGGGATTGTTGAAAAAATCCCTTGAACTCAATAAATTTTCATGTAAACCCCATTTTCCAACAAATATGTACATCATGGTCTTCTTTGCCAACAAACACAACACGAAGGCCCACTTTTTTCAAAAAAACAAAATCACCTCAAAAATGTTTCAATGATACCTTGAGGGATTTTTCCAAAGAGTATTTCTCTATTTTTTTTTATGTGATACAAAAATAAATTTCAATAAACATTTCATTAAGAATTAAATATTATTGATGTTAATAAATAGTTAACACTAACTTATCTGTCTAATGATATGAAATATGAATACTCACAATTTATTTTTGAAATTTCAATTTTCAATAAAATTTCTTCTTAATTATATTTTATAATTTTATTGAAATTAAATTTATATATAATTTTAATTTAAAATAAATACAATGAAATTAAAGTTTTTAATTCCTCGTATCCATATTAATTATTTATAAATTTATAATATTTTATTGAACTGGTTGATTTTTATTAATAAAATAATTTTTTCATGATAATTATAATTTTTATAACCTTATAATTATATATGAATGACACGGAATTTCATTAAATCTTTTTCTATTAAGATAATAACTTTATGAATACATTTATTAATTTTAAATATTATTTGATGAGAAAAAACTAATGGAAACAATTTCTATAACTAATTAAAATTTTACATTAATATAAAACTTGTTTTCGACCATATCTTAAAATCAATTATCTTCAATGTGTGGTTCAATTTTGGATTGATATTTTTGAATCATAAAATTTATTCAATTCATAATAAATCAATTTTTTGTTATAAAATCACTTACCTGAATAATATTATATTATATATAAAATTGTATCATTGAAGCTTTTTTTTCATTAAACCATTTTTATGTGATTCAATGTGATTATTTTAAAATTTACTTTTCAAACCTTTAAAATTTATATTTAGTAAAAATTAAAAAAAATAAAATCATAATTTTAAATTTACTTAATTGGTAAAAGTATAAGCTTTATCAGTATAATAAATTAATATGGTTTGAAATTAATTTCAAAGGTAAATGTAAATTAAGCTAAAAGATAAAATGTTAAGACAATAAAACCAAAAACCAATAATAGTTTTATCCAAATAGAGTACATGATATGAATTTATAACAAAATTAAATAATGTCAATTTTTTTCCATTTTGTGTCCCTATTAATTTATATATGAATCTTGCATTACTGAGAATATAATCGTATCTCCCCAAAATATTATTTCCTTCACATATAAAAGGTTAACATCATTATCACTTTAGGAAAGACCTCCCATTCAAATTTTATTATGAGAATTATAGATTTTTCTCTTCATATAATTCACTCACAGTATCATAATCCCTTGTTTTCTCATTGTTATCTTAATCCCCTCAAATTCATTGATCCTTTGATGGAAAATCCATGTCCCCAATACGAGTATTATCAGTTGTGTAGTTGTCAACTGAGATTTATTCTTAAAAATATATTATATCCACATTAATATAATGATATTATTATAACTTATATACTATAATGATACTATGTAAATGTTTTATAATTATTTATTCCCATAACCCATCCATTAAAAAAACAGGTTTTCATGCATTGTGCGAACTATAACCTCAATCACAAAAAGTGTTTCATTTTCCTTCATCACCATAAAAGGTTTGATATAAGGATGGTATAAAAATATAAATATTATTTTTATGATATCATTATAGTTTTGGTAGGTAAAATTTAATACCATATTTATGATATGTCCAACAAAAAATTATCATTAATTCAATCATTGAAAACATATGATATAAGTGAAAAATGATCTATTATTTATAATTAAGGACTTCATATAAATTACCATATTTGTATACAACATTATAATTATGATATATGTCAATAATTAACAATAAATACATCCATTGTGATTTTTTATAATGACATTACAATAAAATCACATTGTAATCATTCATTAAATTAGTGTACGTTAATGTATTGGACAGTTTGACAAATTACATGAACGACACTATACATTTTTTGTATTGGATGTCTATGAGAAATTTTTTAGTAGTGTAAGATGGTATAAATATGTAATAGTTTTTTATATTATTTTTTATGTGTTTTAATAAATAATTATTTTATTAATTATGATAATAGATTTCAGTCATCAAAAGTCACTAAAATATGATAGTTATCGATTTAATCTTCCAGAATAAATACTAATACTACCATGAATGGTTATTTAAAATCATAAAAATTTATAAATATTACTTAATATTATTTTTAATAATCTATTAATGTAAATATTTGAATTGATATTGAATATGGACACTACTATTACAAAAAATACAAACGACCCATCATACAGACACTCAATGTGGAAAATATCAATAAATCATGTAGAGAATGTATAATTATTAAGTGTATGAATGAAAGTAGATATTATTAATTTCTCAAATTATGTGATTATGATAGCTATTATTTTTATCCATATGGTTAATGTATGTTCAAGGATGTTTGGAAAAGAGGTGAGGTTCTCAATCTAAATTTCCATCCATTCAAAAATATTTATGTTATACACCATATTTGATTTTGTATGGTTTCATTAAAACACCATTGTATTATTTATATCTTTATTCAAATGAATTTTTCGATATTGTATATATAATTTCATTTTTACCAACTCACATGAATTTGGTTCTAATGTTGTAATGGTATTATGGGTTTTTGTCTCCAATTTTTCTCTTTCTGAAATGATTTGTATTATGAAACTAGTTTTATTTTTTTGGTGTGTAGATTATTCATATGAGATATCATCAGTTGAATTATATTTTAATAATTTTTAATTGTAAAATTATATGACCTCTATTTAAAGGTGGTTTTATAAAAGTGCTACTCAATTTCAAAGGATTACCTTGTTCTCAATTTTCATTCATTGAGACATAATAAATTTTTGGCACCATGTTTTTTATATGGTGTTTTCAATTTCCAATGATATATTTTTATCATAAACCTCGTATTTCATGGGATTTACAAGAAAAATAACATTTCCTTTTTCACGTGATTATTGATTAATTTATTTATATAATAATGATGAATTTTTCTAACTCCTTTACCATTCATTAATGTATTATAATTCTTTGAGACTAATTTCAATATATTGGTAAAATTATACATTTTAATTGTATTGTGTGGAATTTAATAATTATTTTAAATGTATATACATTCAAATAACGTAATCCATTTGAGAAGAAATTATCACTTCTTAGGATATGTTATTTTGACACTATCTAACTCCTTCTCATGGATCGATTATGTAATGATTTCCCCTTATTGACATTATCATATAATCATTGCTAAATATAGTTTGAACATAAAATTTTACATTATTTTGATTTTTTGATATTAAATTATAATTATTGTTATTATATTGAAACTAGGAATGGTTTTTGGCATTCCATATGTTTTTTTCAATATATATGATGATTGTCATGTTGATTATGAAATTTTATCCATCCACATTCATTCACTGGATGGGATATGATCATGTGATCCCTCTATTAATAGGGGGAAATAATTATAATCCATGAAGATTATTTATTTCTAAAATAGTTTTAATAAATATATGATTTTAATATTTCACATTCTACGGTTAGAGAAGTTTTATTGATTAAGTGTTTCATTATATAACTGTATGAAATATCTCAAGGAAACTTATGTTTCATGCATTATAAATAATAATGTGATATTTACAAATCATAATAATATAGAAACATCATCTATCTATATGTCTCACAAGATAGAAAAATTTCGTTGTTTTGTGTATTAATCTTCCATAACATGATAGTGTATCAGAATAAGGACTTAAAATATGGTTTTTATGTCTAGAATTATACATTACTTCAGTATAAGATTTGTATTATTGATATCTATGTTTTTAATTATTTTCATGGACATAGTATCCTCTTAATTTCATGTAGCATATGGATACTTGGTTTTTATGTATTATTAATATAACATTTATTCCAGTTTTTTCAATGATTGATTTTGTTATATGATTCCCTTACTGACCATTTGATCTTCTACTTCTTATGTTTCCATTTACAAGGGTTATAATGAAAAGTAACATAGATGACATGTTTATATGTATAAAATGTGTGAATAAATTTATGGGATATGATGAATACATTTCTTATATTAAGTAATATCATAGGAAAGATAAATTTATTATTTAAAACAATGAACATGGGATTTATCAGTTTATGTTGTTTCTTTATTCTCTAAATCTCTAAACTTGAAAATATCCTTTATATATAAGATATGAAATAAGAATTATTAACTTTTCAATTTTCTATAGTGATATCCTTGATTTTACAGTAGGTATCAAGGAAAGAATTTAGTGTATGTGTTTATGAGTAACAAATTTGGGAGTGGATGTCCATGTTATGATAGAGTTTAACACTAGTGAAAATTAAACATCCTTGAATCATACAAGGGAAATCTAAAAAAGATGAATCTCAAAGAAAAACTCAATAATAACAAAACCAAGTCTCAATGTGACTATCATTCGTTAATATCCCAACACACTATGAAGATGAAATCGACAAAGAGATACCAGTGATCTAAATGATGCTCTTCCCATTTTATGATTCCTTCAAATCACCACCATACAAGCTCAAACCTAAATCACAATGTTCGAGACACAGGATTACATCACCTAATTTGGGCCTCCTAATAAACCATAAGTTTCAAACTATTAGTGATGATGTATGGTATTTATTGGGGATAAAATACCCTAGTATAAGTGTAAATCATAGTTAAAATAATGAAATCACATAACATTATAATAACCAATATGATTTACATATTGATTAAAAAAATGATATAATAAATTAAGCTATCAAACTAGATATACTAGTAATAATTGAAGGGATTTATCATATATATATATACCTAATTTTATTGAATTGGGGTCCCAAGGGAGGGTACATTTTTAGGATTAATCTTTAGAAAACCTTGAAGACCTTCCCATCCAATCATTTGACTAAGGGCATTGATGTTTTTAATGGTGTTATCATATTTTTTAAAAAAATTATCTAATATAGGTTTCTCTTCCGGTATTCAAAAAAGGGACACACTGTTTATGTAGTTTTTGAAAACCCTTTTTTGCTAAACCATGAGGGGTGAATTAATTAATTGTGATATTTTTTGACCAAAAATAAAACAATTTTACCTCATCTTTTAACTAGTACAATATGCACTCAACCATGGAGAATCATATTATATAATTTTGAGATTCCATGACTTTAATTATTTGATTTTGAGGGATATATTTCTATGGGATCATATTTTTCTTCGATATAATAGTTAAATATAAACCATATTTTAAGTGAAATATTGTGCTTCTTTTAGTTCCGATGACATTAGAGGTAGTCCATGCATTTTTTTACAAATTTTTATTTCTGATATATGGATAACAAGAAAATTATCATGATTAATAATTATTTATGGGGTGAATTAGTTCTTCCTATAAGCCACGTGTCCTGATTAATGAATAAAATATTTGTGTTCCATGAAAAAATTATCATCATGAAATTATAGAATTTTTTTCAAGTTTATGGTGATCCATTTTTCATTCTATAAGAAACTTGAGATATTCATGATCGTGAGTCAAGGATTAAAATTGTTAGTAAACCATTTCCAATAGTTTTTATTACACTAAAAACATAAATACTAACACATTCAAAATAATATATCTCCCTTAAACCCAAGGTATTCATAGATTTATTTTTTATGATTTCACACCTTATAGATTTCTCGATATGATTTTTTTAATCTCTAATGTAGTTAGTTACTTACCCATTAGTAATTTAAATATTTTAACTTTAATTTATTCATTTCTATTAATTCCTAGAAATGGTATTGGGATTCATTTGTGGAGTCTATATATCTTTTGTTACCTTCTATTTTTTTTTTCTATACTCCCTTATTTATCGACAAGAAGTTGTTATTCGGGGGTTGGTTATTGTACTTATTGTATTATAGAGTGTGAGATTATAAAGGGAGTCCATTTTTTCTCTTGGGATTCATTTTTAATCTCAATATGTGTAGATTATATAGTGGTTGGTTATTGAAACAATTTTGATTTAAGTGGTTTCATATTTAGGCTATTTTAGATGAACAATAGGTTTTCATGACTTATATATTATTTTCAAACAAATTTCATGAATAATTTATTTTTTTTCATGTAAATGTATTTCTGATAAAATATGGATTTTCCCATGTTTTTTAAATAAATTTTTATTTTTAAAATCATTGTGAAATTTATTTTTGGAATGATTTTAATGCATTTTTTCATACAAAAAATCAATGACTAGAACTTTCTTGTGAAATGTGATATCAATTTTGAAATAGTTTGGATGTATGTCAGACATGGGACACTTGAAAACATACCTAGATGGTTTAATATTAGAAATTGTGCATTGATTCTATATGGGGTTCAATCATGGTCTATTCCTCTATTTACAAGGACATGTTTCTTAGGTAATTATCTTGACATTATAGGAGGTTCACTTATGTGGTGTTCCTCTTTTCCTTAGGCATTAAGTAATAAGAACTCGAGTGTTCCATAGTCATTGTTAATTATAATTGTACTAGTGAACTAGATAACTTAACATTTTTTATCATAGGGAATATTTCCATTTTGAGATTACATTTACTATTTATTATATGAAACAAATTACTTGAAAAAAATATTACTATATTATTGAAATTATGTTTTGATATTGTTTTACCTAACTTTATGTAGAATTTTCAAAAAAGGGAAACTATTTTAAATAATTTTATTATAATTTTTCAGTATATTTACCTTAATTTTTTTCTATAAATTTAAAATATTAGGATAGTCTTATAGATAGTTGATGTAGAACACCTCGATGAGATCTTTCCGATGCAATTTATCTAACACCAACCACAGTACCTTGGGAATATATTAACCTTATGTTTTACATTTATTGTAGGAAGGGAAAGGTTACATAATGAGGTGGTGAGGTATATGGAATCTAGATATATGTGGCTAGTAGTGAGATGGTGGGATATTTCGATTATATAAAACAAAATATTTTTTTCATGTTTCAGTTGTCCTTTTGGGTAGTTGATGGGTACATTAGGGTTCATCCTGATTTTTTTGATGGATTTTAACTCTTCCATTTATTTTATTTTTTATTGAATATATCATCATAGTTTTTAATTATATATTTTCATTATAATAATTATATATATATTTATATATTCCTTGTTTTATAATTTAGGGTGTAATAAATAATGATCTTTGGGTTTTTTTGATGCATGTTTTCCAATCACTAACCCTTTGGGATCAAGTATTCCCTTCACGTTGGTAGTGGAGGGGTATGTTTTCCATTTTTGGAGTTTTTCCCATGTTATTCCAATACAAATATATAAAAAATAAACTTTTTTCATCATTAATAAATGTCTTGGGATATTTGGTATATGGAGATGAAATTTTATAGACATGAGAGCCAAATTTTGGTGAATTCTTAGTCATCTCATACCTTGTTTTGTGCCTTTCGTCATAGTAAGAAATTGTCACTTTATCCTCTATCCTTTAATGGACAACAACTCAAGATTCAAAACTATGGGGCATAGGGATTGAGCTTCACATTATGACAAAAATTGTGCTAGGGTGCTAGAGACCTTCATGGATATATTTTATTCCATACTGAACATCATTGGTCTAATGCATGATTCTATGAAAATAGTACATGGATCTCGACATGGAGAGGTGATCAACTCTATCTGGCTATATATGAAATTCTTATAGGTTCTTGTATAATGTAAATGCCCAGATTTTTCCAAGTATTTTTTTAATTATATGGGAGTATTACAAGTCTGTGAAAATTGTCGACGTGTGATTCCTGGTCCCGGTGTGCCCGGAATGAATTTATGAACTTTTTTAGGTGTGTTCCGTAAATGTGTGAGCATAATTTTGTAACTTTTGAACCGGTGCTCAGAATTAAAATCTGAGGACACCAATGAACTCGCAGCACCGATATTTCTTTAAGGAGACCTTCACCTCGACTACAGTAGGTTAAGTGTAACACTTGGGATTTTTATGATAAATATTTTTTTAATGTTATATACGTCATCAATGTAATCTTTCACTACACACAACACTATCTTGTCTTTCTTTACAGGCAATCACAACCTTCCTTGATAGCTTAGGTTGTACGCAATACCGAGTTTCACTAAACAACGATTTGCTATTAAAATATTATTAAAACTAGCCTTTATGAATATTAATACCCACTTTTTTAAATTTTATATGTTTTATCTTTCAAAATGGACTTCATTTTTGGATTCGTAATATCGAAATTAGCCTAGGGTGAATTTTTGGTATTTTTCTGAAAACTTTCAATTTTTGATGAATAGTGAAAACACTGGGTTACGATTTAAAAAACCGACTTTTTATTTAAATAATTATTTATTTTATCTAAATTTATTTTAGTTAAAAATTGATACATAAAACCTATATAAGTTTAATGTAATTCATTGGAGTCATTTTATAATAATTTTAGATATATAAAAATTTTATTGAACTTTTCACCGTCTTTTACCCACCTCCTAGGAGAGTATGAAAATTTACATAAAACTTAATTTTACCACTTCTGTGAGTGGAATATTGAAAATCCGAGAGACACAGTTAATATCAAGGAGTAAAATGTGGTTCAATAAGATAAAAATAATTTTTGGTGAATAGTAACTTTTTACTTTTATTTACCACGGTAAAAAGTAAATAGGGTAATTAAGGGTAAAATAAAATTATTATTACCCTAACACATGTCCTAACTCTATTGGATAAGTTTAATTCGACCAGAAACAACCTTATGAATAAAATATTACCCTTTTTGTCCACTTGGATTAGATTAGGACATTTCTTATTATTTTATTTAAAGAAGAGTTAAAAGAGCTAAAATCAAAGTTTAATAACTAATTTTTTTTAATATAGGTTTATACAAAAGATAAATTAGAATATAAATATTCATTAGAAATATAAAAATATTTCCTACAAAATGGTATTTTATTATTAATTTTTAGAGATTAAATAATTTAATTTATTTATGACAAAATGATGATGCAGTAATTACCTTATTAATAAAATATTAACATAATTGATGTTATAAATACCCAAATAAATGTAATTTTAGACTTTTTATGAATTAAACTAATTTTATAGGTTCATATGACATATTATTATTGATTTAATTAACCTTTTTAGAACTAATAATTCTGTTATAATTTTTACAAAAATCAATTACCAAATAGTGTCAACATTGACATAAAATAGTTTTCAAAACAAATATTATATTATTAATTGTTATTGTTTTCTGAAAAATCTATGGTTTGGCCAAATGACATAGATAAGGTTATATATATTAATAATGAACCACTTGAGTATTAGCTTGGATTGTTATAGTAAGTTTATTAACCATATAGTGTAAGAAAACAAGAAGACACGGTAAAAGTTAAATTATTTAACTTAGAGTTAAATCTAAATGATAAGGTTAAAATAGTAACCAAAACTTGTATAAAATCTACTTGTTGAGAGTATTTAGACCCATACCCACATTATCTTCGAAATAAGTCAATTTGGAGCTATTAATAACTGAATATAACTTTATTATAAAATAATATTTTAAGTTTTTCCTAAGGTGCTCCTCTCCTCCCTTATAAACGAGCACCTCCTCCCTCTCCTCCTCACACAACATTGTGCCTTAAAACTCTTCCAACCCCACCAATTTCTCTTCTAAACTTCCCTAGAAAGATCCTAGAGGTCTTGGTCTTCTTCAAAGACCATATTTAGTTCCCTAAGAGGATGTTAAGAAGAGGCGCTTCAAAGAAGAGGCAATGTCCGTTACCGATTCTTTCAACTTTATTTCTTCTTATACTTATTATTATTTAGTTGTTTCATTATTAATTAATAACATCAGTATCAATCATATACTTATATGTTATTATAAATATAAAACAACCATATTTCACCTTCTATTCGTCCTACAGAAAATGAAATCACCGCGCGTGCGTACGTACGGAATACAGTTGCCACTCCGTGGTGTAATCTGTTTTCCACCACCACCTTACTTGGATGGGTATAATGGTGTAAATAATAACTATATATGATTACTGTAAAGTGATATTGATTCTAAAATAGTATACATACATTTCAATACAATTCCACGATCATGGGAATGATATCATCACTCGTGCGTACGTACGGCCTACATTCTCCACGATGTGATGCGACTCGTTCTACATGATCTTCATCGCATAATGATTATATAAATGAATTTAATGAATAAATATGATATATATTACACTAATACCATTCTTTAAATGAGGTATCTATAATATAAAAAGAAGAATAAGAATTTATTCGACAAAACACGCATAAGAACAAAACGCAACAAACACCTGAATAACAAGTAGCAATGAAATATTACTAATAAGAAGCTAAGAATATGAATATATATGATATCATAACAATAAGTACGATTTTGGAATAAGTCAATAACATTATGTAAATCATTATACAGGAGTTTTGGACACGTACGAAGCAAATCAAACCTAAGGTAAGGGAAAATCTCGCAATCTCATTTTTATCTGAGATTGTTTATACTTCAGAATATACTGGAGCATATTTATCATCCACATCCATGTTTCCTAAATATGTAATATTATTTCCATCCACCTAAAATTGATTAAATCTGATTTTACCTATTGGTGAGTTTTTAGTGAAATATATGAAAGGAATCTTTTGTCGTTTTTAGTACGAGGTACTTTTTGACTTTTCTGGCCAAAGTACGAGAAGAATGTTTTTTTAACTTATACGGCCTGAATGGATTTTTAGAACAATATTTCCATGAAGCTTACTTTATAAGTTTTAAAGTTTATTTTTAATCAACTTCTTGTCGTTTAAAATTTTATGACATGTTAAGAAAAGAAAAATGTTTTTGATGTAGAAAGGATATTTTCCTCAAGAATGAAGTTCATGTGTTTTATCAAAATTATTTTCCATTTAAGATAATAAAGGGTTCTGTTTCTATCCCAATTTTTACATTGATTTGATTATGTTATGATGGAATTGTTTTTATGAAGTCCTTTTATCTTTTATGGATTATGTTATGATGGAACGATGTTTAAGAATCCTATTTTTATTACATGGGTTATGCTATAATATATGATATATGATTTTGAGGAACACATAAGAATGGTTTCATTATGAGATGGGTAGGACTTATATCTCCCTCCAATGCATTGGGTAAAGATTTATATCTCATTAGATAGACATGGTTGGAATGTCAGGTTCATTCGGTTCAGTGATACAGGACTGAAACGAGGAGTGAACTCGGTTCAGAAATGGACTTTGCCCGCTAGGATTGTCTTGGTAATGAGTCTTGACAACTAAGAAATGACTCTCTATGATTATGTGTGTATTCCACAATGTTTCATGTTTTAAGATATGATTATTGGGATTTCATTTCACTACTATGATTTATCCCATGTTATTAAATTATGATCTCTTTTGCAGGTTAATATTTCAAAAATGTTATGTTCTTATGAATATGATGTGATTGATATTTCTTTTGTTTACCCTTACTGGGAATTTGAGCTCACCCTTTTGTATGTTATCTTTTCCCTAGGTCAGGAAGAAGGGTATTAAGTAGGATATGCCAAAAAGGGATTCTAGATATGATGAAATAAATGGGGGACAATGTAGATGCTTTATGAACCAGATGTTTATGTTTCCCAGTTTCTAAAGACACTATACAAATACAGTCCAATTGTGGGTTTTTTATATGTTGTAATAATTATGCTTCAATTATGAAGTAATAACAATGTATGTAAATTATGGGTCATTATAGTTGGTATCAGAGGAAGGGTATAGTCAACCTTTGGAAACTAGGATGTGAAAGCCTTAGTAAGAACCCTAAGGATATATCTAAGAATAGAACACAATCTTAGTGTTTTAGAAATGGCCATGAACAAACTATGATAAGACCTTACGTGTGAAATTTTATTCTTGGTTATGTGTTTTTTCTATTATAATTAGTGTTGATCACACTATTCTTATTGCTTTTAGTCAATGGATGGAACCCCAAGGAACCATGTTAATGCGGAATGCGACGGGAAATGCAATGATTGTCCCCCTGAGCAACCCAAAATTATGGGAGCTAGAATGAAAAATCTTGTAGCCATGCTCACACAACTTTCTCAAGCTATGAATCATACAGGACTTCCAAACGAGAAAAGAAAGGAGCAACATTATATTGAATCCTTCATGAGGCAGCGTCCACCCTCATTCAGCGGGTCTACTGATCCATTAGTGGATGAACAATGGATCAGTACCACTGAAAAGATATTTTCAGTTATTCAGTGTTATGAACATGATAAAGTCATCTTATCAATATATCATTTGGAAGGTGAAGCTGATAAATGGTGGAATCTTATCAAGAATACGAGGCAAAGAGACAAAATTGAGTCCATGGAATGGGACGAGTTCAATAAATTATTTTTCAATAAGTACTTCCCTCGTATTCTTCGAACAAAGATGGATAAGGAGTTTATTGAACTGAAGCAAAAGGATGACGAATCTGTTGGTACCTATAAAGAAAATATTACAAGACTTGTAAGGTATGATTCTGGGATTATTATCCAACTTAAGAGTAAGATCGATCGATTGTTTAGTGGCTTAAAACCAAGTCTTCGAAGGGCGTTATCCATAAGGGACTTCAATAGCTTCGAGGAAATCGTTCGATGTGCTCTCAATGTTGATATGGAGATTGGAGTAACCCATCAGTCATATGCGTTTGATAAGAAGAGGAAAATGGAATTCAAAGGAAAATATAAAGAGCACACTGAAAAGAAGATGAGTTTTTTCTTATGCTTAAAGTGTGGAATGAAACATGGAGGGAATTGTCTTATAGGTACAATTAAATGTTTCAAATATAGAAAAGAAGGTCATCAGGAATTTGAATTCCACAATAATGGGAAGAAGATGTCTAGTGATGCAAACAAAGAAAAGGCTATACAGAGTACACCTCCTACACTTCAATGTTACATGTGCAAGGAAATGGGGCATTATGCTAATAAATGCCCTAATCCAAGGGTTGTTTATGATAATCGACGTCAACAAACTCTTAAGGCTAAAGAAAAAGGAATGTCACATGAAATTTCTATCAGCGATGTGGAGTGTGATAACGAAGTGGTGAAAGGTACACTTACCATCCACTCTAAAGTAGAAAATGTTTTATTTGATTCTGGATCCACCCACTCTTCTATTTATGAAGAATATTCTATGGGTATCGCTGTATTACCTCAAAAATTAGATGTTGAGTTAGCTGTGATAACCCCTAATGGCACAACAGTTGCATCAAAAGTTTATAATTCTTCTTCGATTGATGTTTGTGGGAAATTGATTCCTGAAAATCTTGTGATCCTTCCTATAGTGGAATTTGATGTGATTCTTGGCATTGATTGGCTTTATTTATATAGAGCTCATATCAATTGCCAAAGAAGGGAAGTCACATTTCATATTCCAGATCAACCTATGACCGTTTATCGATGTAAGGATCAACATAACGTTCCAGGGGAAATTTCTTCCATCTTATGGGTCTTGATTCCACTAAATGAAGGTTATTTATCTCAAATTGTTGGAGATAAACTCATGATTAAGAATACACCCATTATACAGGAGTTTGATGATGTCTTTACAGTGGAATTTCTAGGTCTTCCACCCAATCGTGAAGTTGATTTTTCAATAGAACTCATACCGAGTGCTATGCCCATTTCAAAGACACCTTCTAAAATGGCCCCAATTGAGTTGCAGGAATTGTAGAAGCAACTCCAAGATAATCCTGATAAGGGATTCATACTCCCTAGTGTGTCACCTTAGGTAGCACCTGTTCTGTTTGTTAGGAAGAAATATGGATAAATGAGACTCTGCATTGATTATTGAGAACTTAACAAGATCACTATCAAGAACAAATATCATCTCCCGTGCATTGATGACTTATTTGACCAACTACGCGGAGCTCAATACATTTCCAAGATTGATCTTCGTTCAAGTTATCATCAATTAAGGGTCAAAAGGGAGGATATACCAAAGACGGCTTTCCATACAAGGTATGGACACTATGAATTTATAGTGATGCCATTTGGTCTTACTAATGACCCTGCTATCTTCATGGATTTGATGAATTGATTCTTTAGAGTCTATCTTGATCAGTTTGTGGTAGTATTTATATAGGATATTCTTGTCTATTCAAATAGCAAGGAAGAACATTAATATCACTTGATAATTGTATTGAAGACCCTGAGAAAGGAGAAGCTTTCTGCCAAATTTACCAAGTGTGAATTTTGGCTAAAAAAAGTTTCATTTTTGGGTCACATAATCTCAAAAGAGGGGATATTTTTGGATCCAGCAAAAATAGAGGTTATTGAAAGATGGTCGAGGCCAACAAAAATAACTGAGATCTGAAGTTTTCTTGGTTTGGCTGGATATTATCGACGTTTTGTGAAAGCTTTTTCACGATTATCTAATCCACTCACCAGGTTGACTCGAAAAGGAATTAAGTTCGCTTAGATAGAGGAGTGTGAAGATAATTTCAAGGAGTTTAAAAGAAGGTTATCCAGTGCACCTGTGCTCACACTACCTTGTAGTGGAGAAAGGTTTGAGATCTAAAGTGATGCATCCAATAAGGTATTGGGGTGTGTTCTCATGAGAAATGATATGGTTATAGATTATGCCTCACGATAGTTGAAAATCCTTGAGAAAAATTACCCAACTCATGATTTGGATTTAGTTATGGTAATCATTGCATTAAAAATATGGAGGCATTATCATTATGGTGAACGGTGTGGTATTTATATTGATCATAAAAGTCTAAAGTATATTTTCACACAAAATTAGCTGAATATGTTCCAAATAAGATGGTTGGAGTTGATTAAAGACTACAACTGCTCAATTCATTATCACCCTGGGAAAGCAAACAAGCTGGCAGATGCATTAGTTCGACAAGACCATGCTAGCTTATCCATGATGATGATCACAAAAGATCCAATATTTAAGGATTTAAAAAGGATGGATCTTGTAATTATAATGGAAGGGGAAAAATCTTATCTTTATCAAATGAATTTTTAACCATATGTACATATGAATATTAAAGAGGCAGAGAAAGAAGATGTAGAGTTACAAAAGAAGGTGAGAAATGTTCCAGAATTCAACCTTGATTGTGATGGGATAATAAGGTTCAGGAATTGGGTTTGTCTTCCTCCCATCCCATAATTAAAGAGGAGCTGTTGGATGAGGCTCATAGTTCTTCATCCTTTATTCATTCTGGAAGCACAAAGATGTATAGGGACCTAAAAGAGTACTTCTGGGGGGATGGCATGAAAAGAGATGTTGCTGAATAAGTCTCTCGATGCTTGGTTTGTTAGCAAGTTAAAGCTGAGAGATAGAATTCTAAGGGGATGTTACAACCATTACCCATACCCGAATGGAAATAGGAATGAATCACTACGGAATTTTTCACTGGACTTCCTAAAACATCCAAAGGCAATAATGCTATTTGGGTTATAGTTGATCTTCTTACAAAGTCAGCACACTTCATTGCTATTAGAGAAGATTTCACTCTGGATCAGCTTGCCAGGATATATGTGAAGGAAGTGGTAAGATTGCATAGAGTACCACTTTCCATTATATCTGATTGGGATCCATGGATTATTTTGATGTTCTGTTGAAGTATTCAGCATACTTTAGATATAGAGTTGAGTTTCATCACTGCTTATCATCCTCAGACAGGGGGTCAGTCTGAGAGAACAATTCAAACTGTAGAAGATATGTTAAGAGCATATTCTATGGATTTCAAAGGTGGTTGGGATCAACAACTACCTTTGGTGGAATTTTCTTATAATAATAGCATTCACTCCAGTTTTCAAATGGCTCCTTATGAAGCTCTCTATGGAAAGAAATGCAGGACTCCAACTTGTTGGGATGAAGTTGGTAAAAGAAATCTATTAGGACCTGATCTTGTTCGTGAGATGGCAGAAAAGGTCAGATCTATTCAACAAAACATAAGAGAATCTCAGAGACGACAAAAAGGTTATGCCGATAACTGAAGAAAAGACCTAGAGTTTGAAGTGGGTGATAAAGTGTTCTTACGAATATCTCCTTGGAAGAGAGTAATGGGATTTGGAAAGAAGGGAAAGGTGAGACTTAGGTATATCAGTCCTTTTGAAATAATGGATCATGTTGGGAAGGTAGTTTACCAATTGGCGCTTCCACCGAATCTCTATCAATTTCATGATGTGTTCCATGTATCTCTCCTGAGATAGTACATACCCGATCCTTCACTTGTACTCAGCTCAGAAGTTGTACCACTGGAGCAAGATCTTTCTTATGAAGAACAGCTGATAGTGATTCTGAATCGTAGCGAAAAAGTCCTACGGAACAAGACCACTAGCTTGGTGAAAGTTTTATGGAGGAACCAACAATTAGAATAAGCTACACATGAGCTTGAGGATATGATTAGGGAGAGGTATCATCATCTGTTTTTTACAAAGTGACGAATTTCGAGGGCGAAATTCATTTTAAGGGGGGTAGAATTTAACACCTGAGATTTTTATGAGAAATATGTTGTTTTTATTTTATATACATCATCAAATGAATCTTTCACCACACAAAACACTATCATGGATTTCTTTACACGCAATCACGACCTTCCTCGATAGCTTGCATTGTATGCAATACCGAGTTTCACTAAACAATGATATGCTATTAAAAAATTATTAAAACCAGCCGTAATGAATAGTAAAACCCACTTTTTAAAATTTTATAAGTTTTATCTTTCAAAATGTACTTCATGTTTGGATTGGGAATATCGAAATTAGCCTAGGGTGAATTTTTGGTATTTTTTTGAAAACTTTCAATTTTTAATGAATAGTGAAAACACTGGGTTACTATTTAAAAACCGACTTTTTATTTAAATAATTATTTATTTTATTTAAATTTATTTTAGGTCAAAATTGATACATATTACCTATATAATTTCAATGTAATTCACTAGAGTCATTTTATAATAATTTGAGATATATAAAAAGTTTATTGAGCTTTTCACCGTCTTTTACCCACCTCCTAGGAGAGTTTGAAAATTTATATAAAACAAAATTTTACCACTTCTGTGAGTGGAATTTCGAAAATCCGAGAGACACGGTTAATATCAAGGATTAAAATTTGGTTCAATAAGATAAACATAATTTTTGGTGAATAGTAACTTTTTTCTTTTACTTGCCACGGTTAAAAGTAAATAGGGTAATTAAGGGTAAAAATGGTATTATTATGACCATAAAACAGGTCCTAATTCTGTTGGATAAGTTTAATTCGACCAAAAACAACCTTAGTAATAAAATATTACTCTTTAGGCCCACTTGTATTAGATTAGGACATTTATTATTATTTTATTTAAAGAAGAGTTAGAAGAGTTAAAATCAAAGTTTAATAACTAAAACATTTTTAATATAGGGTTATACATAAGATAAATTAGACTATAAATATTCATCAGAAATAAAAAATGATTTCCTATATAATGGTATTTTATTAATAATTTTTAGACATTAAATAATTTAATTTATTTATGACTCAATGATGATGCAGTAATTACCTTATTAATGAAATATTAACATAATTGATGTAATAAATAACCAAATAAATGTAATTTTCGACTTTTTATGAATTAAAATAATTTTGTAGGTTAATATGACATATTAATATTGATTTAATTAACTGTTTTTGAACTAATAATGTTGTTATGATTTTTACAAAAATCAATTACCAAATAGTGTCAAAATTGATATAAAAAAGTTTTTTAAACAAATATTATATTATTAATTGTTATTTTCTTCCTAAAAATCTAAGATTCATCCCAATGACTTATATAAGTTTATATATATTAATAATTAACCACTTTGGTATTCTGTTTGCTTGTTATAGTCAGTTTATTAACCATATAGTGTAAGAAAAACAAGAAGACATGGTAAAAGTTAAATTATTTAACTTAGAGTTAAATCTAAATGATAAGGTTAAATAGTAACCTAAACTTGTCTAAAATCTATTTTTTGAGAGGATTTCGAACCATACCCACCCTAACTTCTAAATAAATCAATTTGGAGCTATTAAAAACCGAATATGACTTTATTATAAAATAATATTTTAAGTGTTTCCTAAGGTGCCCCTCTCCTCCCTTATAAAAGGGCACCTCCTCCCTCTCCTCCTCACACCACTTTAAGCCTTCAGGCTCGGAGAAACCCTACCAACATATCTTACCGACTTCCATAGAAATATCCTAGAGGTCATGTTCTTCTTCAAAGACCATCTTTAGTGCCCTAAGATGAGGTTAAGAAGAGGCGCTTCAAAGAAGAGTTAATGTCCGTTACCGATTCTTTCAACATTATTTTTCTTATACTTATTCTTCTTTAGTTATTTAATTATGAAGTAATAACATCAGTATCAATAATATACTGATATGTTATTATAAATATTAAACAACCCTATTTAACCTTCTATCCATCCTACGGAATCCGAAATCACTGCGCATGCGTACGTACGGAATACCGTCTCCACGCCGTGGTGTAATCTGTTTTCCACCACCACCTTACTTGGATGGGTATAATAGTGTAAATAATAACTATATATGATTATTGTAAATATATATTGATTCTAAAATAGTATACATACACTTCAATACAATTCAACGATCATGAGAATGATATCATCGCTCGTGCGTACGTACGGCCTACCGTCACCACGATGTGATGCGACTCATTCTACATGATCGTAATTGAATAATGATTATATAAATGAATTTAATGAATAAATATGATATCTATTACGCTAATAACACTATGGAAATGAGGTGTCTATAACCTAGAAAGAAGAATATAAATTTATTCGAAAAAACACACATAAGAACAAAAAGAAATAAACACCAGAATAACAAGTAGCAATGAAATATTACTAATAAGAAGCTAAGAATATGACCATATATGATATCATAACAATAATTAAGATTATGGAATAAGTAAATAAAATTATTTAAATAATTATACATGAGGTTCAAACACTTACTAAGCAAATCAAACCTAAGTTTATGGAAAATATCGCAATCTCATTTTTTTTCTGAGATTGTTTATACTTTAGAATTTACTGGGGAATATTTATCATCCACATCCATGTTTCCTCCATATGTAATATTATTCCCATCCCCATAAAATTGTTTAAATCCAATTTTACCCATTGGTGATTTTTTAGTAAAAGATATGAAATGAATCTTTCGTCGTTTTTAGTACGAGGTACTTTTGGACTTTTCTAGCCAAAGTACGAGAAGAAGGTTTTCTTAACATATACGGCCTGGATGGATTTTTAGAACATTATTTACATGAAGATTCCTTTAAAAGTTTTCAAGTTTATTTTTAATCAACTTCTTGTCGTTTAAAATTGAATGACATGTTAAGAAAGGAAAAAAGTTTTTGAAGTATAAAGGATATTTTCCTCAAGAATGAAGTTCAAGTGTTTTATCAAAATTGTTTTCCATTTAAGATAATATAGGGTTCTATCTCTATCCCTATTTTTACATTTATATGATTATGTAATGATGGAATTATTTTTATGAATTCCTTTTATCTTATATGGATTATGTTATGATGGCACGATGTTTAAGAATCCCATTTTTATTACATGGGTTATGCTATGATGTAGATTTATGATTTTGTGGAACACATAAGAATGGTTTCATTATGAGATGGGTGGGACCTATATCTCCCTCCAATTCATTTGGTAAAGATTTATATCTCATGTGATAGACATGGATGGAATGGTAGGTTAATCCAGTTCAGGGATATAGGACTTAAACGAGGAGTGAACTCAGTTCAGAAATGGACTTTGTTTGCTAGGATAGTGTTAGAAATGAGTCTTGACTTTTAAGAAATGATTATCTATGATTATGTGTGTATTCCACAAAGTTTCATGTTTTATCTTATGATTATTTGGATTACATTTCACTACTATGATTTATCCCATGTTATGAAATTATGATCTCTTTTGCAGGTTAAGATTTCCAAAATATTATGTTCTTATGAATATGATGTGATTGATATTTATTTTGTTTACCCTTACTAAGCATTTGAGATCACCTGTTTGTATGTTTTCTTTTCCCCAGGTCAGAAAAAAGGGTATTAAGTAGGATATTCCAAAAAGGGATTCTAGATATGATGAAATAAATGGGAGACAATGTAAATGCTTTATGAACCAGTTGTTTATGTTTCCCAATTTCTAAAGACACTATACCTATACGGTCCTATTGTGGTTTTGTTAAATGTTGTAATAAGTATTCTTCAATTATGAAGTAATAACAATGTATGTAAATTATGGGTCGTTATATTGAGGGTGGAAGTTAGTTTTCTAGATTTTTGTGGGAGAGTTAAAAGAATAAAAATAAAATAAAACATAAACTTTTATTTTATTTTCTTGAAACATCCATTTTGAATAATTTGTGGTGGGAACCACCTGAACTCTCATTTAATGTGAGTTAACCCTTGGAATTCCCTAAATTAATGTGCCAAATTTAATTTAATTAATGTGCCAACTTTAATTTAATTAATGTGCCAACTTTAATTTAATTAATGTGCCAACTTTAATTGAATTAATAATCTTAACTCAATTAAAGTTGGCTCATCACCATTTTGGTTGGGATAGTTGGCAAAGGGGAGAGTTTGGGAGAACTTGGGAGGACATCCTCCTACGAAGAACAAACCTCTGACATGGACGATGCTCGAGCACGAATCAGAAGAGTCTTTCGGGAGCAACGAACGTCGACGTCACCATCATCATCTTACTCCTCACGATACCTCCAAAGGACGATCGAGGTAGGGGTATTAATTTTAAGTATGATTAAATATATTTATTTATTTTTTATACTCTTGATTCTCAATGATGATGGCCAAACGAACATGGCCATCATTCCGTACTTATACCTTCAACCCTTTTCTTTTGTTCTTCGTGCGTTCTTCATGCGTTCATCGACACCAAATAATTAGGCCCACTAAAAAAACAATGTCTCATTGAGCGTGACATATGGATGCGGAGATATCAAACCATGGATTGTGAATATGTGGAGGTCAAATATTTCAGGCCTGGAACAAAGTTCAAATGACACATGGAAGAAAGACGGTGTGCATCCGCGCCAACAGTAAAGGAGGAGGCTGCGGTTTTCAAGCTACAGCTGCACACCGGAGGGCAGCCGACACCTGTCCAGCCACGGTTCGAGCAAGCTGCACCCTGGAGGGCAGCCGGCACATGGCCGACCATGGCTTGAGTAGGCGGCATATGCAAAGAGCAGTCGGCACCCGACCGACTGCGAAAGGACAACGTCGTCGTCATGCTGTTGGGAGGAGAACCAGTCGTCTGTGATGCATCGAGTAGGACCCGCTTCGGTGGGTCCCACATTAAAGTAGGCCAAAGGTACCATCTGACCATTCAGAGATCTGGTGGGTGCCTTCCCCCAGGTGGCGGTTAGGTCAGACCACACCGTAGCGGACCGCACCGCAACGGGTCGTGCCTAGCTAGCTGCACCACAGCGGGTCATGCCCAGTGTGTCCGGCCACCCCTTAAAGGGAAAGTCTAGTCTGTGTCCCAATGGGCCATTCCCACCATGGGCCTGCCCAACCAGCTCAGACCGGACCCGGGCCCATCCGGACCCAATTTCATCGTTTTGGCCATATCTTGGGAATTGCACGTCTGTTTGACGAACCGTCTGCGGTGCCAGGATCCTTGGATAGACGTGGTCCTTTTGGTATAATTCATTTGTGTTTTTAATAAATATTTTGTATGGCTGGATTTGATCAATCCCGAATCCAACCGGGCCCTCGAAATAAAAATGCTAATAATATATAGACTAGGCGTCCGATTGACGCGTCGTCTATCGTGATGAGTCCCTTTTGACGTGACATGCCTTTGAGGTGGTTCTTCGTGGCACTTTGTGGCAGTTGTATTAACTAACAATGGATTGAGGAGAGGAACCTACCAGAATCAAGCATTCTTAGTGTGGGAACCCAACGACTGGCTGTACTTGAAGAATCTTCCGACCCTGTGTGAGTCATCCCCAAATCCTATGTGGGTCATCTTCAGATCCTATATGGGTCAAGGCTCAACGATCTTGTGTGGTTCTGTGCATACCGATTCTATTTCGGACAACGCTCAACAATCTTGTGTGGGTCAGCGCATACCGATCCTTTGGGGGTCATGTCCAGATCCTGCGTGGGACATCTTCATATCCTATGTGGGTTAGCGCTCAACGATCCTGTGTGGGTCAACACATACCGATCTTGTGTGAGTCATTTCCAAATCTTGTGTGGGTTCTCTTCATATCCTATGTGGGTCATCTTCGATCCAGTGTATTTCATTAACATAGCTTCTCGAAGAAGTAATAAGATCTATCAATATAGCTAATCATAAATACTTCCATTCTTATGTTATACCTGGTGTGAGATGAGTCATTACATTCATGGTGATACCTATGTGGTATTCTTCTTTGTGGAATTACCTTTGTGGTACATACCTTCATGGTTATACCTGTGTGGTGTTCTTCTATATGGAATTAGCTTTGTGGTACGTACCTTTTTGGTGTTACCTTCGTGGTAGTCATTCCTTCGTGGAACAGTTATGCATTTGGTTAAAGAATTGGGCCTTGTTTTCCCCATGAACGTGATGGGTATGCTTGACAACATAGGTATATGTATGTCAATATACATAAGTAGAGTTGACTGTTGTTTTCATGCTTAGTGGTTTATCCTTTGTGGATTCTGAGAGACCTTAGGGGGTCTCAGGGTCCCTACTGAGTATCTTTATACTCACCCCTGCACGGGCTACACCCACACCTTGTTGTGTCTTGTGCAGATGAGAAACAATGCTGATCGAGGTCGAGGGTACCATGACTAGAGGATTCTCTGAGGAGGGAATTAGACGATATGATATGCAGAGATGACCGTTCTTGAGCTATACCCATCCTTCAAGTAGGATCCTTGGTGGGTGTTCACATGAGATGTTTTTCTGTTTTACCTGTACTATCCAGTTGGGCTTGTATTCTAGCCGCTTTACTTACTATACACAATCGTTTTACTATACAATTTACTTGTGATCATATCTTGTTATGTGTTTGGTTGTGTGAGTTTATAGGATATACAAACAATGTCTTCCCAGTTTTAGGGATATGTCTTTCTGGTACTAGTCGCCAGTCCCTGGCCTATGGAAGGAGGGCTTAGGGGAGTAATGGCACGAGCTCTAGGGGAAGGGTCATGAAAAAGTGGTATCAGAGGAGTCAATTCTACAGAATAATTAAGAATTTGATCTTTTCTGCGTGGGGAAATACTGTTAAGTGTTTTGAGTGTGGTTTTCAGTTCGGGGAGTCCAGTGTTGGTGTGATGGCCAACGTATCCGTAAACCAGGACCCTGAATTCTGATTTCCGACTCGATGCATGAAAACATTGATTGCATGTGTTTTTTTTAATGATTTCCTTATATTATTTGGGTTCTTATCAGGAGGTATAACTTAATGATCATGTAGCACCTATTACTTATCAGGATTCTACCATGTAGACAGTCATATAGGATTCCCAAGAGAGTACATGATGACGGCCCACTAAGCAACAAGGCTCTGGTGCGTGTCCCTCTTAATGGGTTGGAACCTTCAGGTGGTGTACTCGCAGCAGAACCACCCATTGGGTAGTAGTTAGAAACAAATGCTACCAGTGGACTGTGCACACCGACTAAGCGCATTCCACGAGTTCCAATAGCTGAGGACTTGATGGAGGCTGTGGCTAGAGTTTTCCACCTTGGTGATACACAAGTATTTCATATGGTGATCTTAGCTTCTAGTCTTTTAAATTGAGTGACCATAAGGATGGTCTTCATAGTGATTAGACTTTGTTACGTGGACCATTTCCCAAGATAGTTCATTCCGGTAATGTGTCAGCTATATCACTACCCATTGGTCAGAAGTTACAACTGGTGGTACTGATAGAGGAAATATGTAGGCTTAGTGCCTTACACATGTTTCAGCATTAGATACCCCTTAGTTTCCGAGGAGATCCCGACCCACAGGCATCTAAGGACTGGCATGAGGAGGTGGACGAGATTCCATCTAGTCAGGGAACAATTCAATCAAACCACGATCCCAATAAAGAGCCTTCTATGAGGCTCAGCAGGACAATGGCAAGATTAGATTACCCTGATCTTGCAAAGAGGTGACATTTTCTATGGAAAATCTTGAGAACCTTCCTCAAAATAAGGGGGTCTCTTGTCATATAGATATAAGGTATGTGAGTTCCCTAGAGCGTCTACAGCTTTGGCAGGACGACATGTCAGTAGCTGGTTATTCATCGAGGCATACCGACCATCCCAAATACTTGATAAATACAGTGCGGTCATTTCTATAGGTCTCGGACCTCTGAGCGGGGTTTGATTAGGGACATCCAAGACAAAACTATTCATATATGCATTCCTACTTATGTTATAGTGATAGAAAGAACCTTTTTGGTTGAATGTTTATTGGATGAGTGAATACAGCCAGTGAATGTTAATAGTGGGAAAGCAGGAAACTAATTCCAGTCTTAGAGATCTGGGCATGTAAAATGTTTTCGGGAAGTGGAAGTGTTAAGGACAGATGAATTTTTAGGGTTTCAGACGTGGAAGAAAAGCTAGGAGAGAATCATGAGGTGGTGTACATTTTGGCATGTTACAACCACCACCCCAATTTTGTCCCCACTAGGCTTAGTGAGCCGGAGGATAAGACATGGGTGTAGCTTCATGCAGTAAAGGAGTGTGACCCAATGGCTCTAGGAATGATTCGAGGTATGATCTATGTCTACTACTCACTACCGTATCAATAGACATGGTTAGCAATCATTCCTACCTTCCACGAATCTTGTTCAAGACCTAGAGTTTCCTGTTAAACCTTAGACTTGACCGTTATGTATGGAGATACCATTGGGAGGAGAATCGATAATCACACTTATGATGATGGTGTGATCTGACCCTTGAGGCAAGAGTTTTGGTTGGAACCTCTTGGTGGCAGCATCGAGGCCTTATGACATTAGTCTGGTTATGAACTGGACATCTAGAGTTCATACTCAGATTGTATGTATTAAGAAAAAATGTTGTGGTTTATCTACACTGTTGGAATGGGGTTTTCCTTGGTCGGTGAAAATGGAAACCCATGAAGCAATGGATAAACTCATGCATAGGAGGGTGCAGCCGATCACTCCTGAGTCGGCTAGCCTAACCCTCATCGTAGTAGGAGTTTTCAGTTTTTTTCCCAAAAATTGTGGCAGAGTGTGGGGAAATATTTTCAATAGATGTTTCCATAATTAACTCCCTAAAGGGAGAGAACTTTGGCATTGGATGGGTACTACCGATGTTTTGAACCATACTTCTCCAGGGTAGTGGAACCCTTGTTTGCTTTGATGAAGAAGGGGGAGCCTTTCCTGTGGACGGAGAAGTTTCAGTAGAGCTTTCAGAAGTTGAGACAAAGACGATGGATAGTGTTCCTCTAGGACTATGACTTTGAGATAGTCTATACTCTTGGGATGGGAAATGTGGTAATAGACGCATTTAGCAGGAGCTCTGGTCTACAATTGATGAGTGAGGCATCAGATCAACTAGTCACGCTAGGGATATCTTTCATGGATAAATATGGAGTAGCTTATCTTCAGTCACTAACAGTCACTCCACCACTCCTTCAGTGAGTCAGGGAGGCACAACCTGGGGACACTGACTATGTGGAACAATGTGCTCATATATCCATAGGAAATGAACTAGATGGATTTTTTGAAGGAGGGGAGCACGTCATCTTCTTCAGAGGATGTCCTATGGTACTAATGGCACTTCAAAAGGAAGTGTTGGGAGAGTTCCATATGTCCCCTCTAGCGGTACATCCCTGAGTGGCAGAGATATACCAGGACCTTTTGCACCAGCACTAGTGGCCAGGAATGAAGAAAGAAGTGGCATAATTTGTCTCCCAGTGCCTCACTTGTTAGAAAGTGAAGGTAGAGAACCAGGTTCCAGCAAGATTAGTTCAGCCAGTAGAGGTGCTAGAGTGGAAGTGGGATGGAATTTCCATGGACTTCATGATATGACTTCCACGCTGGTCTAGGAGTCATGATTCTATCTGGGTGATCGTTGACTGACTCACCAAGTCGTCTAACTTACTACATATCAGAGAGCAAGGATCAATAGAGATCTTGGGATGCCTCAACGTGTATGATATTGTACGGCTTCATGGAGTTCCATCTACGATAGACTTTGATCGTGATGCACATTTCACTTCCCGTCTATGGAAGGGGTTATAGGAGGCGTCCGAAATGCAGCTTTGGCTGAGCACTGCCTTCCATCCTCAGATAGATGATCATATAGAGTGGACCATTCAGAATATCGAGGACATGCTATGTGCTTGTGTCCTTTATTTTGTCTATAGTTGGTAGGATCAGTTTCCCTTAGTGGATTTCGCATACAACAACAATTATTACTCCACTATCGGTATGGCACCATTTGAGGCATTATATGGCCAACCATTCAGATAACCTCTGTGATGGACTGACCTAGGGGAGTCATCATTTGTTTTACTAGAGATGGTACATGCTACTACAGAGAAGGTGTAGATCATCTAAGAGCAGATGAACACTTCCCAGAGTAGGCAAAATTCTTATGTTGATAGAAGGAAGATACCTATGGAGTTCGAGGATGGTGACCATGTGTTTCTATGGGTCTCACCTCGATGAGGTTTGAGAGATTTGGATGGGGTGGAAAGTTATATTTGGGGTTCATCAGACCCTTTTAGTTCCTCATCAGAGTTGGCGAGGTGGATTACCACTTAGATTTTCCACCTCAGTGGCTCTGGGTGCATGATGTTTTCCATGTATCCTAGTTGAGGAGATAAGTACATTATCCATTGCACATCATGGACTAGGGAGAGATGGACATTGACAATGGGGAGACATTTTTAGAGGTTCCGGTGTAGATTGAGGATGGACAAGATTGGTTCCTTCGTGGGAGGTCGATACCTCTAGTGCATGTACATTTGTAGCATGGGAACCTCCAGGAGAGCACATGGGAGAGGGAGGATCAATTGTTTCCTAAGTACCCCCCCTTGTTTCCCTAGTTTGTGTTGTGGATTTCTGGGATGAAAATCCCTAAGGTGGGGATAATGTAAAGGCCCGAATTTTTCCAAGTAATGTTTTTTAATTATATGGGAATATTACGATTCATTGAAAATTGACGGCACGTGATTCCAATGCCTGGTGTGCCTGGAATTAATTTCTGAACCTTTTTTTAGGTACATCTAGTAAACGCATGAGCGATATTTTGTAACTTTTGACCCTGTGCTCAGAATTGAAATATGAGGATACCATTGAACTGGCAGTGCTGATATTAACTTAAGGATACCTTCACCTCGATTGTAGTAGGTCGAGGGTGGAAGGTAGTTTTCTGGATTTTCGTGGGAGAGTTAAGAGAATAAAAATAAAATAAACGACAACTGTTATTTTATTTTCTTGAAACCACCATGTTGAATACTTGGTGGTGGGAACCCCCCGAAATCCCCTTTATGGTGATTTAACCCTTGGAAATCTTCCAATTAATGTGCTAACTTTAAATTAATTAATGTGCCAAATTTAATTTAATTAATAATCTTAACTCGATTAAAGTTGGATCCTCACCCTTTTGGTTGGGATCTATGGAAAAGGGGAGATCTTGCGAGAACACGAGAGGACATCCTCCAATGAAGAATGAACCTCTGACATGGATGACACTGGAACTCAGATCGAAAGCGTCTTACGGAAGCAACGAATGTCGATGTCACTGTCATCATCTTCCTCCTCACGACACCTCCAACAGATGATCGATGTTGGGGTTTTAATATGAAGTATGATTAAATCTATTTGTTTATTCTTCATAATCTTGATTCAAAATGATGGTGAAAAAAAAACTTGGCCATCATTCCTCACTTATAACATCACCCCTTTTCTTTCGTTTTTCACGCATTCTTCGTGCATTATTCGATGCCCACTGATTAAGCACGCTGAAAACACAATGTCTCATTGAGCGCAACATATGGACGTGGAGATCTCGACCTGAGGATCGTGAATATGTGGACGTCAAATTTTTCAGGCTTGGAATGAAGATGCAATGACATGTGGATGAAGGGAAGCATGCGTCCGTGCCGCCAGTAGGGGAGGAGGTCACGGCTGTAGAGCCGCAGTGGTGCACTGGAGGTTGGATGACACCCGGACGACCACAGCTTGAGAAGACGACACACCCAGAGAGCAGCCGGCACCCAGCTGACCGTGGGTGGACTATGAAGCCATCCTGCCACTGGGAGGAGAACCGACTGGCCGTGACGCACCAAGAAGGACCTGCTCCGGAGGTTCCTACATGCCAGTAGTCCGAACGGTCCATTGGACCATTTTGGAATCCGGGGGGGGGGGATTCCACTAGGTGGTGGCTTGGGTGGACCACACCTCAGCGGGTCACACCGCATCAGGACACCCCACAGTGTGTTGTGCCTAGCAGGCCGAGCTACCACACCGCGGGCTAGACCTGAGTTGGGTCAGGTCGGACCGGACCTAGTTTCGCCTCTTTGGCATTATCTTGAGAATCGGGCATCCGTTTGATGAACCATTTGTGGTTCCATGATCCTTGGATCAAGAAGGTCCTTTTGGTATACTGCACATGATTTTTGGATAATTTTGGAGTATGTCTTGGTTTGATCGATCTCAAATCAAACCGGGCCTTCAGAACAGAAACAATAATAATTTAAAGACTGGGCATCCGATTGATGTGTCGTCAGTCCATTTGGGTCCCTTTTTAAGTAACAGACATTTGGGATGATTCTTAGTGGAACTTCGTGGTAGTTGAAGTAACGAATGATAGCTTGAAGAGCAGAACATCTCGGAATCAAGCATGCTTAGGGCGGGAACCCTATGACTTGATGTACATGAAGAATCTTCAGATCCTGTGTGGGTCATCTTCTGATCATGTGGGGGTCATCTTCAGATCATATGTAGGTCATCGCTCAGCAATCCAGTGTGGGTCAGCGCATACTGATCCTATGTGGGTCAGTGATCAACGAACCTATGTGGGTCAGCGCATACCTATCTTGTGTGGGTCATGTCCTGATCCTGTGTGGGTCATCTTCAAATCTTATGTGGGTCAGCACTCAGTGATCCAATGTGGGTCAGTGCATACTGATCCCATGTGGGTCAGCGCTCAACGATCTTGTGTGGGTCAGCGCATACCAATCTTGTGTGGGTCATCTCCAGATCCATTATGGGTCATCTTCAGATCCTGTGTGGATCATCTTCGATCCTGTGTGGGTCAGTAATAGAGATTCTCGACGAAATAAGATGATCAAGTAATACATCTAATCATCTATACATCCCTTATTAAGTTATACCTGGTGTGATTTGAGTATTTACCTTTATGGTGATGCCTGTTTGACATTCTTCTATGTGGAATTACCTTTTTGGTACTTAACTTCGTGGTGATACATGTGTGGTAATCTTCTGTGTGGCATTACCTTTGTGGTACTTACCTTTGTGGTGTTACCTTCATGGAATTCATTCCTTCATTGAACAGTTATTAATTCGGTTAAAAAAATTGGGCCTTGATTTCCTCATGAAGGTGATGGGTATGCTTGAAAAAATAAGTATATGTATGGGAATATACCTAAATGGGGTTGACTATTGATTTAATTCTTTGTGGTTTATTCTTTGTCGATTCTGAGAGACCTTTGGGGGTCTCAAGGTCCCTACTGAGTATCGTTATACTCACCCCTGCATGGGCTACACTCGCACCTTGCTGTGTCTTGTGCAGATGACAGACAGTGCTGATCGAGGTTGAGGGTACCAGGACTGGAGGCTTCTTATAAGTTGGCATTAGAAGAGATGATCCATAGAGATGACCATTCGAGATATGTACCTATCCTTCAGGTAGGATCCTTTGTGGGTGTTCAGAGGAGAGGTTTTTCAGTTTTACTAGTACTTTCTAGTTGGGATTGTATTCTGGACCCTTTATTTACTGTACACACTTTTTTACTATATAGTTTACTTTTTTTCGTATCTTTATGTGTGTTTGGTTGTGTGAGTTTACAGGTTATAAATGAAATTCCTTCCCATTTTTGGGGATATGCCTTTCCGGTGCTAGTTGCCAGCCCCTGGCGTATGGAAGGCGGGTTTGGCGTAGTCACGACACGGGCCCCAGGGGATAGTTCATGACATATAAGGTATTTTAACTGCCAATTAGTGGAAAATCCCCCATGAAAGAAAGGAAATCCAATCCACATGAGCCCTAGTGACATAGTGGTTGATCCTGGAAACTCAAGGTATTACAAGTCATCCTTTGTATGTCTGTCCCATCCCATATTCACTGACTCAAAATTAATTTCTATAACTTACATAACCAATATCCCAACTACATAGATGGACCAATAATACATTTTATTTATCCCTCAACCAATATTACAGACATAAATCATCCATGGACCTTCGGAAATAGAAAATACTTCTTTGTTTGGCCATGATGGTTATGCACAAGGTATTTGACCTAACAACCATAGGTATCACCTCTTTCAAGAAAGGAACACCAATCATCATGGGCCCTAGTAACAATATGGTGAAACTCGACACCCAAGAATTTTTTGAGTCATCCCTATTCTCTCTACCGCATATTTCATATTCATAAATCATGTCCTAGAAGAAAGAATTCAAACTACATCAAATATCAAGATCCAAGCTAAAAGACCATAAAAACTACAGAATTAGAATTTTTGAGAAAAAAAAACTCTAGACTATAGAAATAGAGAGTCCAAGAAGAACATACTTAAATATTATATCATCTCAAGTTCTAAGATAGATAACCAAAACTATAACAAAAATTGTACAATCAATAAGACCTTATACTAAAACATAACAATGATCTAAGCTAGGAAAACCTAAACTTGTGCACATGGTTGGAATTTCCTAAATACCATAAATTATCCAATTTCAGGAGATATAATGATCACCATATTGGAAACTAGATAATGAAATCTTTGGAAAAAATTGATTCTTTGCTTGCAGGACAAGTACATTGAGTGAATTTGGAAATATTGATCATTTATAAAATGGAAGAGGAAAAAAACAATGTCCAGATGAATTCCTATAATAACGTGGCCAAAGAAAAATCCATGACCATGCCATGCAACTCATCATTCATATGAATCTTAGAAAAAAATATAGGTAAAAATAAATAAATATATACAATGCTTGTGGGGCCCACCTTATGGCCTTATAAAAAAGATGTTATACTCACTATGTCCCCTGACTTAGGAAGAAGTTATAGAATTCTACATTTAGGAAGGATACCATGATTAATTGTTCTTATAAATAAGATTATATAATGACTATTGGAATAGGTTAATCCATGATGATTTTTAGGTTAGTGGGAATTCATGAAAATTTCTCAAAGAGTTACCTGTTGTAAGATAATAACTCATACCCAGGTGATGAGATATGTTTGGTATTACACACCAAGGACATGTATCCTCGATGATTTGAGTAACATCTCTTCTAAAATCTGGATCTGTACAGTGGATTTCATAAAAAAAACATTGACATTCCCCTTCCTATGTATGATCTAGATCTATTTAAGGATATTCTACATAGAGTTATTTATAAATGAGTATATGTTCCCAATGTATCAGATTGATTTTCAAACTGATATATTTTCAAAAAATGTATGGAATAATACCCATTCTAATGGGATACGTAACGACATCCATGTACCTTAATTTGGATCCATCCACATGTTCCTTTTCACCCAATCCCTATTCCATTCTGGAATTCATACACATGCCAATTTCACATTATCCATGGCATAGGGGATATACACATCATGTATCGGATCTGGAAAAGTACACCTGGTCTAATTTCCCTTATGGATATCACCTCAAATTCCACAGTGACATACTTAGAAAAAATCCTATTAGGAAGCTCAATATAAAATCTCATTAGATATTCAGATATGTTGGAATGTGGTCAATGTTTACCATTGAATTATATTCTTTCCACTCCAATTGAATCTCATTTTACTGGAGGTCAATTTTTTGGCACCTATAATTTTGAATCTTATACATTTATATTAAAAATTAAAAATTTTATAAGACTATGTTGAAAAAAAAAATCTTGAAAAATATGAAAAATAATGTTTAATGAGATATGCATGATACCCGCTAGACAACACTACCATATCCAGTCTCTCAATTGATATTAGATCAATCTAAAATTGAAAAAAAAAATTATACATGAAAAATTATTTTTTATATCATTTAATAAAATATTCTATAGTGAAAACTAGTCGCAAGATATTCCACCCAAAAACGAAGCCATCATGTGATCATTCCTTGATCAGATGAACAATGTGAAGATAATCGATGGGATCATTAAGAGAAGTTTAAGACCATGAGACCCTCCCACCTTTTGCTTCATTTTGTATGAATTTAGAAATATTTATCATGTTTTTTATGTGAAAAAACAGATGAAAATAGATTGTGTGAGCATAAGAGATGCATTTTATAAAGGAATTAAGATCACATAAAGGCACCTCATGACCGTGTGAAGTCAATATGGAAAAGTCTCCACCGCCTCATCTAATACACATGCCATGACCACAATGAATCATGTAATAAAACATGGAATACTTTAGCATATAAATAATTATAATCCCATTTAGTAAAGACACATGTGAGAAGAAGAGGGAGAGTAGCAAAGAAGAATAATGGAAATATACAGTGCATTGACAATCATCCGCATAGAATCTCCTCAGGTGATTCCAAGAACATTATTTATGATATCTTTAAGTCAGGAAATCACATGATGATATAAGATCCATGTGACTCCTATTTTATATAGGGTGTTCGAAAGATCTCATGATACCCCATTGGTTTCATGACTTCACTATACATAAGATTTTTCCATGTAGATAGTCCCGGTGTGCACGCCCTGCACTCGTTGAAAAAATGTCATGTGGAAGATTTAATCGGATATTTTAATCATAAGAGTATTAAAAAATCATGTTACATGATAATACTATCCTCTTGAGTGCATTTTAAATCTATGTTAGTGTGTATGGTAATGTGCTAATGGATGTGCCAACATCCGATCTAGTGAATGAACTATTCCCTCTATATTGTGGTAACCCTGGACATGGAATTCATAGCTTATAAACATAGTCCACATGTAATTTTTGTGGTATTTATTCCCCTCACAAAATCTCTTTGATATCATGTAAATCACATAATAGAGCCTTCATTTCTCAGGATAACTGCATGAAACTATTGAAGTTCCCACTTCGACTAGCAGCATCCCCATAAACGCCCATCTAATCAAGTAAAATAATAAGGACATGTGACTCTTGTGTCATAAACCATATACAAGAAGTGTTCACCCACATAAATACACATAGAGGGCTTGATACATAGCCCCTTAGGAAGAAAACAAAGCCCTTTTCAAGCCCACTTTATGGTCCTATGCATCACATGAAGGATTATTCTTCATGTGAATCCTTAATGAAGACATTTCTTCTCTAGTTTATGGACTTCACTGACATGGTAACTCTTGGGAAGACCTTTCCATATCAATTAAAACCTCTTAAAAGGATAATTATTGTCCATATATACTTATGGAATGGTCCATTTTCACATTCACCTTCGACCTTCAGATAAGAAAAAGATTCAAAACATGTTCCTAAGACCCCACATCCGAACTCTCTTAAGATCTTGAATTTTCAACAATCCTCAGTTGTCTTGAGAGTCCCCTATGTGGCCCTAGAAAAACCAAGTTGATCACTATAAAGTCTATGGACAAGACAAGTAGATCATGTGATGGTATGAATATATGTCATGTTGATCACGCAACATCCCTTTGATATGTATTGTCAGAAGATAATATCTGGACAAGTCATGTTAATATATTTATTTCTCTTTGACATATAGATATTGTCATCTGATATTCCGAGGACAAGTCAAATTGATAATGAGATACACCATGTAATTGTCTACCTTGATTATATAGAGATATCCTATACGATGCACCTTGATCAATTGAAGGAGTAATTGACATGGCATCATGATCATGATATTTCCTATAGACATGTTAGCATTGTAATTTGATATTCTGAAGACAAGTTAGGTCGATCATGTGCAGAATATGGCCATGTATACTACATTATTATGTGGAAGATCCTAGACATACCCATTACAGTCATAAGAAGACATCCCAGACAAGAAAATCGATCAAGAATACAAACATGGACAAGTCTTTCACGTTGAACAACCACCCCAATTTTTTTTCCTTACCATCATGCTATGTCTTGCAGGCTGCCAATACATGTTAGATGGATCCCTTTATGGATTGTCAACTTTTTATGCCATACTCACTTGGATTCATTCTTTGTGAACCTCATCCAATAACCTTTATCCATATATAAATTTTATAAGGGATGTGTCCTAGACAAGATAAGGTGGCAAAGTTATGTGACCCTATTGGTATCATTCTTTCGAATATACCTCTTATGGTTGTAATCTCTCTTTATCCATCAGAAGAGAAAGTATGAGTATATGACCGATAATCCTCATTGTGTAATCCCTGATAAACGGGGAATCTATCTTGGTGGAATCCTCTATTATTCCTAAAACCTTATGGATAATAATAATTTCTCAGAACATCATCATATTCCATATACAATTAATTTGTTCAGTGATTACTGAAGTAGAAGAACTCTAATTACAACAATAACAAGGATATACATGAATCCTTTCTATGTAACGCAATCAAATAGTCCCCCACTTTAATATAATTCCCCTCATGCCTCTAATATGTCAACCATTGGGAACTAATCATTCAAAAAGATTCATCACCATCCCACTCCTATCAGCGGATGAGAAGTAGGCTCATACATATGCATCATTTTATATATAAGTCTTGGTCATACCCTAGAGTACCTCAATCCCAACAATAGATTATGGATAAACTGAACTATAATGAATCTGATACCTATTATAAAATAAAATATATATCACTCCTTTAATAGTATTGAGATCTATTTCTATTCCTCCATGATATTTATAATCATATTACACTAAGGGAATCTTTAATGTGTATGCCCCACAAAAATATTCTCTCAAGAAAGCTATCTAATATTTTTCTATCTCTTGTTTCATACACTAAGCATGAATGATGGGGGATTTAAAGCTAGAAATTATTGTACTAATTACATGAAACGAGTTCCCTAGTGTTGGGTCACCATTGGGATGTATGTATGATTACATATCATCTTCTATTAAAAGTATATACTCTTGATGAAGCAATATAGGGAAGTCTTATATGCAAAAGTTATACCTATGGAATATATTATCATATCCATCATGAAATAGACACTTTTTATAAGAACAACATATACTCTGATTACTATATCAAACAAGATACATAGGATGATTCACTAATATGAGGGACCAATATTTACATCCTTACCATATAACGTTAAACTACATGTATGGGTTCAGTCAGGGCTTTAAACAATTCCAAAAAATGTGGATTTTGATTCCCATTTTAAAAGGGTATGCATGATTCATCATAATGGTTCAATCCCATTTCCATGTCACTGAATTCCACTATAGGATACAATAAACTCTGGAGCACCCGAACATGTCCAAATCACAAGGCCACATACATAAATAAGAGAGTGATAGAGAACCTATGATTTGTACGTATTAGTTTCTATAATTTCATGGTTTCAATAAATTTATTGAAAAATGTGTAACCAATACCCTATTGAGGTTTGGGAAGGATTTCATGAATATATCAAAAATCTATAATAGATTCATGGAGTAGGAAAAAAATCCCCATAAAAGGGTACGATGATCCTAACCTCCAATCCATTCATCCAATGGGAGTTATTATGGGTCATTGGGTGTGAATCCCAAAGAACCACCTACCTTTGGAACATAGTTCTGTACTCGGTTATGGATGTGGGAACCAAAGGGAGTTTCTTGGGAATTGAATTTTATTTATTATATAATTATCATTCTATAATAACAAAATATTTCATAACTTATTCCCATAACGATCTTTTAAAAATGGAAATATTACGCGTTCATATATATAGAGTATCATCTCCATGATTGTAACATAGTACATTTTTCATATATATAATTACATATTGGTTTCAAATTATTATTATTTTATATAAATTATAACTTTTTTATGATTTTTATTCTAATTTTTTTTAATAATAAACTTATTAACCGTGTTCATCCTACAGAATTCATTTCTCACATATGAGACAAATATTTTTAAAATGCCCCATGTGAATTTACTTAATTATATATTTTAACATAATATGGTAACAAGTAATATAAAAGTAATAATAAAAATTTCAATGTTTATTAGGTAAATAATTAAACTAATTTTATCACTTCTTATAAAAAATAACATATTTGATGAGTCAGACTCATAGTGAGGGAATTAATTTAATTTTTATTGTTTTTTTTAAACTTATCTTATTCTTCAATGCCAATATATTTTATAAATATGTTTAGGTAATTTTCCATGTGGAAATAAAATATATATAAAGCTTATTTTTGTCTAATTTAATATTTATTTAAAATTTTTCACAATAAACCTTTTTATTTAATGTATCTAATATTTATACAGATGAAAAAGGGGACATTATCTTTTAATGTATATAGAAACAATGACTTTTACATCCACTGTAATCATTTTTTTACCTTCATATTTCAATAAATTCCATTGTTTTTTCTTCAATAAAACATATATTTCAGTTTTTTTGGATTTTTTATTGTAATTGTTTTATGTGAAATGAGTATTTTGTTATCCGATAGTGTTTTTCACATGGTTTTAAAAGCATTCATCAAGATTTTTATTGATGATAAGGTCATTATAAATTTTCTATGATGTTTTTATCCCAATTATAGTTCATGGGATATTCTTATATATCTTATAAAATGGTTGCACCTCAATAGTGGTATAATTAATTGTGTAAGGATTATGTTTTTCTGAGAATTTTATAAGAACTTTCCCATATGGTTGTTCAAATTGTCTGGATTTTGTAATGGGGTTCTGATGACAACTTCCAAAAGAACCTATGCGGATTTTCTATTATATCCAATAAAATTTAATTAAAATAATTTAATATCAAATGGTAAGATAAATTATATTTACAATAAATTGGTTCTGCTTTTGTCTGAAAATTATTATTTATATGAATTGGGATTAGAATAAATTTCAGGTTTTTCACTAGGTTGGCAGTTTTCTTTTCACAACATCCTTTACTATGATTTTCAGGCATATCCAATGTTTAAAAATGTTTCTCATATTATTTTACAGTCTACTAGGAAAAAATATGGGGTTATGATAACTTTTTTGGAGACATTTAAAAAAAGTAATTCTTGTTTCATTTTAAAAAAATTTACCGTGAAAAAATTGATAATGATTAGATGTATTCTCGTTGTATATATATGGGTTTTCATGTAAGATTTATAAAATAATTCCCATAAAATATAATCCATTATGATCATTGGGAATGAAATAAAGATAACTATAGTCTAAAGATAGTATAATATTTAATGTTTAAGGATGGGTCCTTACAGGGGTGGTGCCCATGCAATTAATGGGGAGGGATATAAGTCCATGGAGTCTGGGCTAGTTTAGATGTTAGATGTGACACCTATTCCTAGAACCTATTTTGCATCTGATGTTTATGAATTCCTCTATTATATTGGTTTGAATAAATCCCGTTGAATAATGAATGAGTAACTAAGACCTCAATTGGTTGACTATGTCATGCCCTTAGAACGACATAATCTAGATCAACTATCCTTTTGGTCATCTAGACCATTTACTTTCAATAATTTATAGCCGATAATTCTTTCCACTCACATTCTTCCCTTGTTTTTATTTTTGAATCTTGGTAAACATTCATTGAGTATATATATCCCCCCACATATATGAAATTGATCATTTTCTACTAGATGTATTTGAAAATTAAAGAGTTCTAGATAGTGTTCCACAATATCAATAGAAATGGTAAATATTCATTTTGATCAGTGAGGAAAACTTCATCTACACTCCTATGATTTGGCACCTTGAGGATATTAGTTTTCAAAGATATGACATTGGAACCAGGATCCTAGGACACTCATTGGATGATGTGAACATGATCCACTTCTGTTATGGATATCCCCTTAAATACCTATCGAGAATCAACTATTTTTTATTGGATTTCATTGAAAAGGGTTCAATTTTGGTCGTTTTGTCCCAACCATTGATGAAAAAGTAAATTGTCTAGATGATTAATAGGATGATGACATCGGTTCTCATGGGATTAGGCATATTGAAGCGATTATTTTCCATGGTTGTAATGAAATACACATGAAAATCTTATTTGTGGAAGAACCCTGTAATCCTACATGAAAAGGGGGTTAAAAACCCATTGGGTCTAGGTACTGTAGTAGTACTGTAGTGGTATTATAGCAGTGGAGGCACTGTAGCAATGGCGAAGACTGCAGTGGCGGTAGGACACTATTGCGGTGACAGGACACTATAAAAGTGGCGAGTACTGGGTGCTTCTACAGTAGGCGAGTATTGTACCAGTACGATTCACAGAATGGGCTATATTCCCATTGGGCCTTCAGGCTATGTAATGGGTCTCCCTCTACCTAGTAAAAAAGAGGTCATTGCTTTAATTTAATAATAAATGAGGCATCTGCCCCAACCTTTAAAAAAACATGAACATATTATTTCTAGAAGGGATATGTTATGTTTTTTTTACTTTCACATAATTTGTATGTCATTGATCACTCCTTACCTCTATATAGGGGTGGTTTTTTTATTTTTGTCTTTCAATGGGAGGCTTCTAGTGATACAGATCCTATTTGGTTACATATGAAATTACTTCCACTAGTCAGAGTGTAATAGTGTCAATATCAACCTTACCAATCCTTTTCTCTATTTTTTAAAGATGTGGTATATGTTTTCCCAAGTGAGTAGATGACCATCGTATAAATCATATAACCGATCTAAAATCCCCAGAACTGGCCTATGTATTTCAATGTGATAAGCGGTATACATATGTTATAGTGGAGGTTCTCTATAAAAATCCATAATAGCTAGTCTTATTGGATTAAAATACTAAATGAGTGTGTTATTCATTTATATCAAGATAAAATGTAAGATATCCACTAAATTTCACATTGTTTAATGTGTATGATTTCAATAGCCATTATTTTTATAACCGTGTTACTAAACTTGTAATGAATGTGACTGAAAGGGTCTTCCCATCCTACGATGAACCTTGTAAGTAAATTTATCTACCTTATGAAATATAGTCCTATTAATTTATTTTATAAAAAATAAATTATATTGCCAATTAATGGTCCCATGGACCCATCCTGAGGCTATATTGGGAGATGAAATGTGATAAATTCTGCAATGGATCTCATTACCCATTAATTTTTTGGAAACTATAATTCATGAATATGTTTGGTAGAGAAGTGGAATACACCCATTTAGAATGTGCCTTCCCATTGGGATACACTAGATCATGATATACTTCTATAGAATTCCTTCGAGTGTCATGATACAAGATTTTGTAAGTTATTTTTTGGGAAATAAATATCCTACAATTCCATTGCGAGTGAGTAATGGTAGAATCCTTAAACAGTCATCTAGAATCTTCTAACCGTAGAATAATAGTTTACATCAGGACTATGTTATTTCCCCGAATGAGGGAAGTAATTTCCACCACGGATGAAATAAATTAAACTCTTTAATACCTACATTCATATAGACCTAGTGTACAAAAAACACCATGTTCCTTCGAATATACACAATTTATTAAATTTATTCACTTATAAGGAATGGGGTGATATATTAGCTTATTCTTTATTGTGATAGTTTGATGGATAATTTCAAGGGGTCAAATATTTTTAGTCTATTTATTTTTAAATTTATCTGCATTAGTTAATTATCAATTCTCTTATATAGTATAGAAATTATACTCATCTGGTGTGTGGTGGAACATAAATTAATTTCTTGTTATATTTATTTATTTATTTTAATTGCGGTGGTAACTTCATAATTTAATGTGATAATTTTTCATCTTCATAAAATTATGAGTAAATATTCCCTCTATCTATTCTAGGTATTTCCCGCATCATTGGAAACTATTTCCCTATTTCGTTCCTCGATGTCCTTTTATTTAACTGTGTCATATTTTCGATTGATAGTTATGATGATCACTAATACATATGTATAATAAAGAATAGCATTGTCATAATCTTAGTAACTGAGTAACTCTTTTTTTCTTTTATCATCATTAAAGAAAATATCATGGTTTTCTAATTGTATTCTTTTTGTAGTGGGATTTTTTACCTTGAGATTGTTATTTTGTATAATAATATTTATTATATATCCCCCCACATTTTATTTTTTGAATTTATATGCTAAGGTATTATATGAATATCGAGGTCAAACATTCCCTAAATGAAATCTATGTGTCCCTTAGAAATAGGTACAATTGGGGAACTGACTGTTTTGAATAACTTATCATCCTGTAAAAAACCAAATTTCGTTGAGATAAGAATAATACCACCATCCTTGAGGTTCTTGAATAATGTATATCTTCAACCAATAATTCCTAAACAATGTAGACATTTTAAAATTATATTCATTAAGGAAGAGTTAATAGGTATACCTTCAATATGAGATATGGTAGATTTGGATCCACTACCGATATCTTCTAGATCCACTATGTTTTTTATGTCCTCTAGGGAGGAATAATTGTCAAGAAATTCCTTATACATGTAGTATAGGTTTTCTCCAAAATAACATCCATGGATACATCCAATGAAATTTTATAAATCTAGATCATTTGACCTCGACCATTATATGGGTGTAGATAATGTGTGAGTGTGAGATCCATGCCATAAAGAGCATCCCTATAATTTTAGCTTCTTGTTTTCCAATATTAGATGTGTTATTACCCTTTTAAGAAAACTGTCTTTATAGAATACCAATGGAACTATATCTCCGGTTATGATGTTATTATGACTTGTATATTATATGATTTTATTGGATTGACCAACCGTCACAATATTTGATCATACCTACAAACTATAGTATAATAATTAAATTGAATGATATTATCCCCAAGGGTTTATATTATCCTAGAAATGAGGTGATGTTTAATGATCTGTACCCACACCATCCACGACCACATATTTATAATGACACATTGGTGATTATTTTCTAGAGTGCACTAAACTATTGATACAATTAGGAAATATGATCTCACTGTTATTTTTTGACACTGGGGTTCATGTCATGAAAAAATTATCATGGTCAATATAACAATAGTTCTTTTTTACTATCTAGATATTATTATCATACCCCTAATTAGATGGTTTATTATTCTTTTTCAGTAAACATTTCTTCTGTGTTCTGATGTCTATAAAGCACGTGTTCATCCTTCATCACATTCAGAATATAATAGAAAAAATTATTGATGGGGAAGAATATATTCAAGACATTTTCCTCACCTAATCCATTCAACATACCGTTTCTAAATTCATCATCTCAGGGAGAATCATCTTCCATCTAATCAAGCCATCATGGATGCTTAAAACATGCATTATTAGAGGGGATATTCCCTTCGTATTATTGGATTGGTACAACATGTTTTGTTATAGAGACAACTTTCTTGATTGAAATTTATCCTTCCAGAGTTATAAGGTATTAAAGATATCTTGTAGTATATTCAATGAGGTGAGTTCCTTCACATCATGATGGGATAATACTAGATAGAGTAAAATTACATTAACTAGTAAGTGTGATGGAAATGGGTATACATTTAAGCCAGTCATTCTTCTCATAATTATCTGGACATTTAAAGATGAAATCACGAGTAGTGTATTTATAACAAGTTATTATATAGTAACGATAATATCCTTCATGGAAATTGTTATAGAGAGGCCCATTATAACTACTTGTAAAAAAATTCCAGGAATAACTTTTTGTTTAATACTTTACATACACCATTACATGGAAAGGGAAAAGTCTCTGTTGATCAGAGTAGATTAATCAAGTGGGGGGGATTGAGTATCTATAAAAAAAATTGTTAAAATTTCACTTAAAAATATTCCCCAATAAAAATTAATACAACCCAGTTAATCAAGGTAAAATAGTTATAATATTTTGGTTGTTCAAATAAATTCTCAAAAGATTGATTAATTCTTAGGAATAACAATGTGAGTAATTTATAATACATTTGAAGCTATTATAATAAGGAAGAGAAGTAATAACATCTATCCAAGACAAACTATCAAGTAAAATCTAGTATTTTCTGAAATATACAGTAAAGAAGAGAAAAACTAAATTAAAAGACACAACATATAAAACAAGTGGTTCAGTTTCAAGATAAGAACTAATCCACTCCACTTGGTGATCACCTACCACAAAGTAGTTTATATTAATAAACATGATCCACGCACTGGAACGTGGTAGACATCAGTGTGGAAGACTATCCAGGTCACAAAACCTCTTCAACTGTTCTTCATGGGTATAAACTACCAGGTCACACAAGGATCAATTCCACACATATCTGTGGGAGTAAGCATATGTAATAGGTGATGAGAAGAAGGATATGTTGTATCCTACAATTTAATACATGAGACAATGTGTGTTTTTAAAAAATTCACACACACTGATCAAAAGCTAAAAATAGTACACAATAGAGAAAAGATGATGAGAAAGGGCTAGAAGTGATTTTAGTGTTATTCTATGTAGCTCTGTCCTTATAGGATGAAGAAGATGCTGGTATTGATTCTTCTTTTGAAAAATAGAGTATCACAAGTCTGGTGCTCTGGTTCCAGTTAGATCTAGCTTGTGTTCGTCATGGAGTTGGTACTGCAAAGATGATTTTGATTCTATTCTATGGTAGTCCAGCCTTTTGAATGAAGAGTAATTTTGTGATCTTTATTTGTATCTCGCTGCATGTATCCGTCCCCTTTTTCAAAAAAAAAAGGTTCTTATGCTTCTATGTTTGTATGATTGCTGCCCATCTAATCTTCCTTTTTAATTTCAGGTTCACATGTTGGAACTGACATGATGCACATATTATTCACATCGTACCTTGTACTATCAGGTGACATGTCTATCGAGAATCATTAATTTTGTCAATTCCTTTAAATGACTCAAATATGACTGTTATAAATTAAACTGAAAATGAAGAAACAAATTAAAGAATGGGGTCACATTCTATCTTGAAATAGTATCACTTGGAAACAGTTCCACCAAGAAATAGTGTCATTTTATTTGAGTTTTAGAGGTGAGAGATTCATTATGCTACAATTTCATTGAGATCAGGAACCATTATAATAGATGCAGTGTTATGATCACAATATCTGGGTCCCAGTGTCTGTGTCACAATGTCTATGTCACTATGTATGGGTCAAGGTGTATGTGTCAAGGTGTCTGGGTCACGGTTTCTCTGTCACAGTTTCTAGGTCACGGTGTCTGGATCCTTTTCCCAAAAACCAGAACCAATGGAAGACTCACAGTTTCTCAGACTTAGCCAAAAATTTGTAAACAATCATAAGTTGTAATATTCAAATAATGAATTACACTTAATCATTCATATAAGAAAAAATTATAGAACAAAATTAAATATAGTTTACAATAATCAAACATGATTTACAAGAATTAGGATATAGTGGAAGTTTATTTAAAGCATAAAGAAACCAAAAATCTCTTCACATTATTTGAAATGTTTTAAATAGGAGTAATAGAATTTTTTATCCTTAAAACAAGATTAACACATAATGAGTCCAAAAACATCCCCCTTTTTGATGATAAAAAATCATATTAATTAGAATCTTTATCTTAGTGCGCTTTTAACCCCTTAGTGCATGTTTCTCCCCCATTTTAGATTATCAAAAAGAGAGTAGGAAAATGAGAAAAGAAGGAAAGTAATTAAGATAATATTCAACAACAGTTCAAAATTCATTATATAGAAAGATATGTGGAATTATAAGATGTATGAAAAATTAAAAAAATCCCTATCAAGATAAAGTTTTCACATTTCTTCATCACTAGTTGTCATCTCTTTTCCCTTGTAAGTAGCATCAGATGGAGCCACAGGAGCAGAATTAGAGGTTGAAGAATTCAGTGAGATAACAATCAGATAAGGAAGAGGTAGTCCTTCAAAAACATAAGATGTCAATGCTGGTTTGGGGGAAAACTGAGGAAATATTTGGTCAATGATAATAGGTTTGATCTGGATCAGATCATGAGATATAGACATCATGGAAGAGGGAAATGCAGTGGATGAGGAAAGAGTTAAATTAGAATCTAATGGTGCAGCTGCAGGATCCACAACAGAAATGCTCTGCACATGAAGATAAGGCTTCAACAACTGAATGAAATTATTAATGATCTCACCACCATACCATATGGCTTTCTCGAAATCGTCTTTGATCTCTATAAACTTTTCTAATATAGGACTGGTGTTTTACAACTTTTGGAATTGAGTCTTGATGTCTTGGGTGTGTTGGGAAAAACATCCCTCAAGGTAACATTGCCGTATTTTTGGGTTGATTGTGTTTGTTGATAAAGCAGGTTTCCATGGAGAATTTTCGAGTTCCAGAGAAGCTGTTGACAATACAGGTTAACAAAGAATGATGACAATGGAAAGGATGATCTGGAGGCAGTACAAAAGATCAGTACAAGGTGGCGCCGTTTTCCAGGGTTTGCCAAATTTTTGGGGTCCAAAATTTGGAGTTTGGTGAGCATCGCAAAAAGTGGATTTCCATGAAGATCATATTTTAATATGGAAAAGGCATGAATTTCGTGAAGAGAGGCTTAATGGTTTGGAATTATCGAAGACCAGAAGAATGATGGCGGTGATTCTTCGTGATTACGTCAAAGCTTCGCGAACGACAGAGGTTGAATTGCATCACAGCGGTGAAGGTCTTTGCGAGGGAGGTTCGCGGCATAGGCATGCAATAATGTTGATGCTGTTGTCCCATGATTACGATGAGCTCTGTGATCTTAAAATTTCCGAGGTGCTTCGCGATTTTGAGATAATTCTGGCAGAAACTTCAGAGCTTCGCGATTGACGATGACGTGGCGCTGACTTCGCGCAGAAGTGTTGAGGGTTGGTGGAATTGCCGATAAATAGAGGCCAACCCCTTCGAGAGAAGTATAGAGAATTTTCATAGAAAATACTTTCCTCTCGGTTCGCGAAGGATGTTCGCGAATGCAGTGTGCTTCACGAAAGAGGAGCTTCACGGTGGCTATTCTAGCTCCGTGAAAGTCGTGTGCTCCACATTGGCTCAGTGAGCTTCGCAAGGGAAGTCGCTTTGCGACGACTTGAGCTTCGTGAAGGCCTAAGCATTGCGAAGGCTTGAGATTTTCGATGGTATGAGCTTCGCGAAATTTTGATCTTCACGAAAAGGAAGGTGCTTCGCGAAGGCTTGTCTGAGCTTCACGAAATTGGGAGTCTCGTGAAGTAGGTTGCTTTGCGAAGGTACTTTCCAAAGGTAGTTTGCCCAGTGTTTAAGAGGCAAAGGGGTATTCATTAGTGGATGAAAATTGAACTTCAACAGAGCATCTATAAATTGTTGAGGATGCATTTATTCATGAAAATAAAGAGACCTACAGGTCTATAAACTGTGAGTGGATCTCTTCCAAGTGTAGTGAGCATAATAAGAGGAAGTAGGTGATCATCTCCACCGGAAGTGAGCCAGAGAGAGAGAAACAGGGAGTGACCCTTGGGAAAGCAATGAGTTAACCTTAACCTTTGTAAAGGCAGTGAGACTGGGCATAAAAGTGATCTAGCCTGAACTTTGTATCCACATCTAATGAAGAATAGTGTAATTTGGTACGACTCACAACTTGTTGGCGTATGCTCCTTGGACGTAGCCTAGTGAGGGTGAACCAAGTAAAAATATATGTGTCTACATGTTTGCTTCCCTGCATTGCATTAAAAGCATCATCATTAAATAATGAAGTAAATAAGTGATCATAGTTTACACAAAATAGCAAACAAAGTGACCCTTGTAATAAATAGTTCAAGATCTAGTGGGGTATGAAGAACTTTGAAAAATAATATCCATACCCTGATTCACCACCCCCCCTCTCAGGGTATATAGGCCCCTATTGGTCCTAACAAAGTGATATGATGTATTTTAAAATTCACAATAAGATATTTGAAATGATTTTTCATATCATTCATAGAGAAGATCCTACAAATGTAGAAATCCACTTTCTTAGTAATTTATTCATGAGCATCATTTTTAATCCTTAAGTGAATCCTCACCAATTCAAGGACACTATAACCATTATAGAAAAACATAGATAATATTTCCTTATTAAGGGAAATTAACTCTAATTGAAGTTCCTCCATAACAAAAGTTCTAAGAGGACCACTGTCAATGGGTTGAGATGATTGTCCAGATGAAGTAGAGGATCTAACTACTGAAGTGAGGGACTTGAGCTAATTGAGGTGTTTATGTATACATCCCTTGTACTCATTAGTCAGATTTTGAGTCCAAAAACAAGATCACGCATATCATGGAATTTCAGGATGTTTCTCTCAGCGACATTGTTAAATATATATATATCAAGTTAGAATGAATCAAAGAGGTATATTTATAAGGAATCTGACTACAAAAATTCCCAAAAGAATGAGAAATATGAGCATTTTATGATTGAAAAACATTTTTGTATATCTTCAAACCTACCGGAGAGACTACACCTCATCACTCAACTACTTGTTTTCAATTATAAAATCTTGTATTTCATGAAGAATATTTTGTTGAATCTAGAATATGGTTTTCTCTAAAAGGAAGGAAGCATCTCTTTCACTCTGATTTGTCATAGGTAGTAGTTGTGTGTTTGTGATATTTTCAACTCCAGCTAATAAAGTAGTTCCAAAGGCTTTCAGACCACTATGACTCATAGAACCAGAATGTTTCTAAGAAGTTTCGGGAAAAAAAAATGAGACAGGCTCAGGTTCCTTGGTAGATATTTATTCTAAAACAGAAACTGGTTTCAATAGAAACACAGTAGAAAGGAAGATTACATTAATTGAGGATTCTTGGGAATTATCCACATCAAATTATCTTGAAAACATATACCAGGTATCCATATTTATTTGATCAACAAGATTAGGAACTTAAACACATTCTAGATTTGGGTGATCCTCCCCCTCAAAAGGTGTATCTCTCACAGGACTAAGAGATTCAGATCCTTGATCTATTTCAGAAATTTCATCTCTTACTTCCTCACCCATTTCATTTCTAGCTAGTTGGAAGGCTTGTTCCATTCATTCCTTAGTAGATAAGATTGGTTCCAGATTAGTCTGTTCCTCTAAATGTTCTTAAACAGTAGCCTCTCCCTCAATAATAAGTTTTTCTTCAAGATGTTCCTCATGTACAACATTTTTTTTTACACTATCAACAAATTATTTTCCATATGTAGGTTCTTCTTCTAAATCATCAATTTCTTCAGAAATTGGTACATCCTTATCAATTACTTTTTGTGGAATAGGTGGACTACTGTCTTCTTTGTACATGACAATTTCATATATTAGTGCAATAACTGCCTCTTCTTCCTCTTTAGCAGGATAGTATAAAACTTAATCTTGTCCCAAAATAGTATCATAGATTTTATTAAGTCTTGATGGATGCTCAACAAGATTAAAATTTTCATATACCCTTTCATTATCCTCCATCGAAGAATTTTTTCCATGAATTCCATCTTATTTTCAGCAATTTGATAGTAACCTTTGAGATATAGAACTCATAGACTTTGATGAATTATTCATTCAGTCCATCCATTCCTTTAGAATACAATATATTAGAGATTAACCTCGAATATAACAAAGAGGAAGAGTTTTAAGTTATCTTAGTCAGCTTACACATGTGATGTATAACTTACTTACACAGATTGATCTTGTTCCCATTTTCCATAAGATGTATCAAGAATACATCTTGATACTTGAGGGTAGAAAAATATCATTTCCTTGCACTAATCAGATTCTATATGAACTAAATAGCAAACTCAATTCACCATCCAACTCTACAACAATTTCTCTTCTCTTCTTCTTATTTTCAGTCAAGTTTCACAATTACTCTTTAAGACAAAAACATCACTTAGAGGAGGAGGAACTCTCTGTTAGTACTCAAAAATTCCATCACGATGTATCCGAAGGCAGGAATCCCATAACCTTAAGGAAAAATTGAATCTTTTTCCATTAATCCAGCTTCTTACCACAAAACCATATTTAACATTGATAGAAAACTAGACAAACTAATAAAACTGAGCAACAAGCTTTGGATAAATCGGCCTTGCCTTTTCTGTGAACCAGTTCAGCCATCCTTGTTCTTCTAGTACATTAAAAATGAAGGACATAATTTTCAACAACCACTCAGAGTGGATTATCTTTTTTGTAACTACTATTCTATCAACAAGATTCTAGTTTAGCGGTCATTTGGGCTCAACCTTTAGTGCTCTTTTTACTTTATTCTGAGATCTACACTTCTCATGAGTTGATGAAGATGTGCTATTCATTCTAGAAATTCAATGAGGGTTTGAGAGAGAGAGATAGAGGTGTATAAAGGACAGAAGTAGGACATACAGTTTGAGGGAAGGGTTTCAGTTTTTAGAGAAGAGATCTCGAGTGAAGAGAAGAGTGAAAGATATTTCATTTTTATCATTTAGGGATTTCAAGTGCCTAAAATTCAAAAGTGAGGGATAAAAAATAATAAAATAATCAACACAATGATATGGGTAATAAATTATAGATAAGACAAAAAGTATCATTATGGTGAGACCGGAACAGATTTTCACGGGGAGACCAGAACATATTTTCACGGTGTCATCTTTAATGTGTGTCTCCAAATGGTGCGACCGCATCATTTGAAAAAATAAGTGAAATAAAACAAACGATAGATAGTAACTATGATACCATAAACATGAAATAGTACATTCACGATAGTGACCCTTAAAACTACGATAGTGAGAAAGTAATTCTATGACAATGACTTCTGAAATCGTAAATCATGAAACCGTAAACTGTAAAATAGTAAGTTGTGCGATAGTAAATTTTGAAGCAGTACATTTTCTACATGAGATTTATCATTAATAATTAATATATTATGTAATGTATCCTTTCATTATATAATCGTTTCATGAATATATCAGCAAGATGATATTCAGTTCCTATGAATTCCAAAGTGATATCACCTTTTTGATAATGATCTCTCAAAAAGTGATGTCTTACATCAATATGTTTTGTCCTAGAATGTGGAACATGATTATTTTAAATGTTAATTTCACTTATATTGTCACAATTTATGGGTACATGCCTGAATTGATATCCACAATCTAGTAATGTGTGTTTCATCCAGAAAATTTGTGTACAACAACTACTTGCAACTATGTATTCCGCTTCGGTTGTAGATAATGCAACATAGTTTTGTTTCTTACCAGAACATGATACTAGAGACATGCCTAAAAGGTAACATGTTCCATAGGTTCTTTTAATATATAAATTATCACCACTAAAATCAGCATCATAATTTCTAACTAACTCAAAATTTTGTCTTGTAGGATAGAACAGTCCTAGATTGGGTGTATATTTGGGGTATTTGAAAATCCTTTTAACAACATTTAAATGAGATTATCTAGGGTTTGCTTGAAAATTATCACACATATATACACTAAACATAATTTATGTTGGACTAGAAATTAAGTAGAGTAATCATCCAATCATTCCTCCATAAGTGGGTTGATCAACAGATTTTCCATCTTCATCAAGATTTAACTTACAAGTAGTAATCATTGGAGTATAAATACTTTTAGTGATATGCAAGACAAAAAATTTTAGATGATATTTAGTATATTTACATTGATTAAATATAATTCCATCTTGAGTTTGAATGATTTCAAATCCAAGAAATAATTTTAGTTTTCCCATTAGGCTGATTTCAAATTCATTAAGCATCATTTTAGAAAACTCAGTACATAAATAATTTTTGGAAGATACAAAAACAATATCAACTAAATAAATTTAATCTACTAAAAAATAATTGTAAATTTATTTTATAAAAAGGGTAAGATCAACTATACCTTATGTAAAACATTTTAATATATGAAAAGTATTAATTTCTCATACCAAGATATTGATTCTTTTTTAAAACTATATGAAGATTTTGATAATTTGAAAACATGATTTGGAAAGTGAGGATTGGTGAAACCAGGGGTTTATTCGACAAAAAAATCCTTAACTGTATACCCATTTAGGAAATAAATTTTTAAATCCATTTGATATAGTTGGAAATTAAGATGTGCAACATAAACAAGCTGGATTCAGATGGCTTCATGTCTAGAAATAGGTGAAAAGGTCTCTTCAAAGTCAATTACTTCTTACTAAATATATCCTTGTGAAACAAATTGTTCCTTGTTTCTATATATAATACCAACTTCATCTAACATATTTATAAACACCCACTTTGGGCCTTTGGTAAATATGTATTTGGTTATATCAACAAGTTTCAAAACATTATTCCTTTCAAACTGATTCGGTTCTTCTTGCATAACCATCACCCAAAATTCATCATTAATAGAATCTTAAATGTTTTTAGGATTGATTTATTACAAGAATACATGATGTTCAACCTAATTTCTAAGAGAATATATATTTTTAGTTCCTTTATCTAAATCTCCTACAACAACATCTAAAGGACATTCATAAGGGTTCTAATAGTTCAAGAAAAAGAGGGACTAGTTATTTCAGGTTCTTCAGTAGGTTCGGGTTCATTACGAATTGAATCTAGAGAATTTATAAAACTTGATGTTTTCAATGATTCCTTTATTGTATAGTTAGAGGATTTGGCATTGATGTCTAGATGTGACATATCATCCTCAAGATTCTCTAGAGAGGTCTTAAGATCATGTTGATCTATCTCATAAAACATGACATGGACATATTCCTCTACACATATATTTATTTTTATAAATACTCTATATAGTTTATTATGGATTGAGTATCCTAGAAAAATTCCTTCATCACTCTTAGATGCATACTAGTAATGATTGAACTTAGTATTAAGGATATAAAATTTGTAACGAAATACTTTGAAGTAGTTAGATTGGGTTTTCTATTATTTTTCAACTCATATGAAGTTATTTTAAGAATAGGTCTAATCAACACTCTATTAATAATATAGCATGTCTTATTTATAGCATCGAACCAAAAATGAATCGGTAATTCATATTCACTAAGCATGGTTCAATCAATTTTTCCAAGGTCTTATTTCAACTTTATACAAATCCATTTTGTTAAGGTGTTTTAGGAGAAGAGAAATTTTTACTATATCCATTTTGTGTGAAAATAGATTCAAACTCGTTATTTTCAAACCCACAGCCATGATCATATCTTAAAGATAATATTATATGTCCACTAAGGTTATCTATAGTTTTAGCATATTTGGTGAAATGAGAGTAGGATTTACTTTTGTGAGACAAAAAGAATGTCTATGTATATCTAGAAAAGTCATCTCAAAGAACATAAACATAGTTCTTTCCATTTAAACTAAAAATATAGATGGTAAAAACAAATCCATGTAAACTAAATAAAGATATTGAGAAGTAGAAACTTATTTCTTTGGTATGAAAGAAATTTGGTGTTGCTTTCCCTTTTTACAAGGATTATACACTTCATCATTTGGAAACTCTCATTTGGGTAGATCATTAACTAAAATTTATCAAGTTAGATTTATAAGATTGTGAATATTATAGTGTCTAAGTCATCAATTCCAAATCCTAGATTAATTGTAAAATACACTTATAAATGAACCATTTTGAGAAACTAAAGTGTCTAAGTTAACCAAATATAAATTATCATTTCTTAATGAATAAAATACTAATTAATTTTTATAATTAAAAACATTGCAGGCATCATTTTAAAATATAACATGAAATCCATCATCACATAGTGGTGAAATAGTAAGTAGATTATATTTCATTCCATCCATAAAAAGTACCTTGGAAATTAAAACTGAGTTAATGTTACCGATTTGGACAAGGCCAATGATTTTTCCTTTGGCATTGTCACTGAAGGTGACAAGTCCACCATAAATCTTTATTAGGTTCTTGAATCATGAATAGTCTCCTATCATGTGTCCTGAACACCCAATATCCAAGTACCATAATCTATTATAAGAGGTCATTAAATAATTTTCCTACAAAATATTCAAATAAAAATAGACTTTGGTACCCATATTTGTTTGGGTCTAGTAATATTATTAACTAGTGCTTTATGAACCCACATCTGATTCATATGTTTCCAATAATAATCATGTAATGTTTTTGAGAAATAAACTCTATTGGGTTCAGAAAAACACGATACAGTAGAGAGTGTATCATAATTTGAACTAGAAGAATTTTTTCCTAAACAATGAGTAAAACTGTATGTTCTAGATTTAGAAACAAAATCGGGTTTTTCAAAATTTCTTTCACCAAGTTGATAGCCAATACCTGTAGTGTATTTAGGGAAAATATTTTTACCTTGTATTTGTATGAAGGTATATTTACCATTATTAAACCTTTCAGGATCCTTTTTAGTTGTTCATTAGATAGCATTAATTCATTGTTTTTTTGAGTAATTGAATATGTTTCTCTCTCTCTACAAATTGTTCAGATTTAACAATTGAGGTAAGAGCATACATTTTATTTAAAGACATTCATTTATCTTGTAGTTAATTAAATTTCTCTTCAAGAATATTGAAATAATCAAAAATTTCATCATTAGACATATTTTCATAATCACTTTTATCTCTAGAATAATAGGAATTTTGTACAGAAGATTCCAAAGTTACCTCAGATGAGTTTGTCATGAAACACATATTGGATTTGTTAGAATGTTCATCATGTGAGGACTCTATGTCACTTGAACTGTCCTCAGAAGCACTCCGAGATTCATTCATTTCCTTTTTATGCTTTCTATATTTTTCCTCATATTTCATTTTATAATTGATCTTGGGGCAGTCAGCTTTTACATGTCCCTTTCGCTTACATTCATAACATACTATCTTATCAGACTTCTCATTTATTTTCCAATCTTTATTCTAGCTTCCCTTTGGATCATATCTACCTTTGAAGTTAAGATTACCAAAAGGTTTCTTATTTTTTTAAAATCTCATTAACCTTTTGGATAATTAAGACATCTCCTCCTCCCTATCAGGTGAATATTTTTCACTTCTGGAACATTTAACACATACTTGAAATTTATCCTTTTCTTTATTTTTAGAGGTAGTTGTTTTGAATGCCACATATTTTCTTCTGGGTTCATCCTCCTCTTATTTGTTTACTTTTAGCACGTCTTCATACATTATTAGTTTCTTGATGAGTTCTTTTACATGTAATATTCTGATGTCACATGACTCTCTAATAGAGACAGTGGTTCCTCGCCATCTATCAGGTAGGCATCTTAGAATCCTCATGATTTGTTCTTTGGCAGTAACATCTCTTCTTAGAGAAATAATTATGTTGAAAATTTTGTTAACCTGAGATACATTTCAAAAATAGGCTCATTAAGCTTCATTTTAAATTTATCATATTTAATAGTATAAGTATTTTTATCTCTTTCTTTCAAATTAGAATTTCCTTCTTGTGAAACAGACAAAGTATACCAAATTTCATTGGAATATATACATGCATTTATTATGTTAAATTCTTAATATTCTAAAGATCAATATAAAACATTCATAATAATTCTATTATTGTACTAACATGTATTTTTTGGGTCAACCCAAGTAATTCTATCATTAGTTGGAGTCTTTTACTCATTTTTCATTGAAACCAAATTTCAAAACCCATACTTTCTAAATGCATTTTTATTTTAATTTTCTATTAGGAATAATTAGTTCCACTTACGAATGGAGGTTTTTTTGTTTCAGAACCTTCGAGTCTATTATCCATAATAAATAAATACTTTTAAAGAGCTAGAAATTTAGAAGTTACCTAAATTTACAGTTCATTAAAGTGAAACAAAATCACCATTGAACAGATTTAAAAAAAAGATTCTTAATAAGAATAAAATCCTCTAATACCCAATGTTGGTCAAAGTAGATTACTCAAGAGGGGGGGGGGGGGGGTAGAATTTAGTATCTATAAAATTTTCTGATAAAATTTCAGTTAAAAATATTCCCCAATAAAAAGGTGTAAAGTCCCCGACATGGGAGCCACTAAACCGGTGCTCTGATCCGGGTGGTTACATGACCTTAAGCGTGCCTCCCCATACGCCAAAGGCTGCCGACTAGCAGAAGGGGTCTATGTAGTCATGTGAGGAGACTATACCGCCTTTTTATCAGAGTAAGCCACAACAGAATAACCAAATAGTGGAAACAATAACCAACAAACAAGAAACTTTTATAACAAACATTTCCAACAGTAAATATGACAAGTCATACTACAAGTGAAAAAGTGAACAAGACCAAAGTGAAGAAAAAGGCCAAATCCCCAAAATGGTCCTGACCCCAATTCCAGATCCTCCACCAAGTGCTACCCATGTCCACTCACTATCTAGCAAGGACCTTTTCCCTTCTCCTGACCTGCAAACATGAAGTCTGCTTGGGTACCCAACGGCGGCCCGAGCAGGGTGTGAGTACAACTCAGTAGGCCACCACCAACGGTGTCTACAATGACATCCAGTATAAATAGGTAGTCCATACCAAATGAAAATTAATGATAAATGCCAAGTAATTAATTAAGGTGCCATCAACCGGTTTAAATCCAATCCATTGCCACTTCCATTACCATTCATTACACACCCATTATTACCATTTACCATTTCATCACATTTCCATTGGTTAATCACATACATTATCTTACATGGGTCTATGGCCAACAATCACATGCATGAGGGTAAATACATCATTATCCTATCTCACTAAGACTAACCCCTCATAGAAACCATATCCTCACCTCGAAGCCTCAGTCTGGGTGGATGAAACCATTAGGAGAATAGACACTCAGCCCCCTTTCCTAACCCGTGCATTTAGGGTGGAGTTTAGAACCTCAGTCTTCACTCGACCCATGGGTGTAGATCCTGAAGTCATACCCCACTCTACAAAGCCATGTGCACATGCTTATATATAAGTAACCATCAACCATCCAAACCATTGCCCTTCGGCAAACACTATCCACAACAACCCACATGGGAAACCACATCATGACATAATCCATTAACACATTACCATTTCACATCATTTAACCATTCACCCAATTCCCATGTGTTATGCCTATCTCACTAAGCATTCAATATTAAAACCATAATCTATCCCATTATGGTCTTTAACCGGTTTACACATTAACCCATTTAACCCGTTCATCATTCCCATGAATCAATATATAACCCATTCCACTTTAACCCTTAGGTTATTTACAAGTCTAGGTGCATCACCTAACTTCTATTCCAAGTTCCACCAATCATACCACATTTTTATCTAGGGCTCTACAATTCATTACAACAAGGTCACTTGTTTAATAACAATCCCAAAACCTGGGAAAAGCCGGCACATCTCATGGATGACCCTAATTAGGTCAAGATAATCCCAACACATCCCACAATGATTGTGAGGGTTCCCATTTACCATTTTAAACACCAATATTACCAAACATGCCTAGTTTATTCAAAACATAACCATGGTAAAACAAGAACATAAGTAAACATGCACAAACCCTAAATAACCATGGGATATCACTTGTAGACCACCTACCTCGAAACCACAGTTGAACGCACTCCCTATCGAGTCCTTAGACCTCGATCCAACCAACCTTGAAGCTTCAACCTAAAACTCTCCCATAAGATAGGGGTTTAGAGCTTCAAAAAGAGAGGGAGAGAAGGTACTAACCCTAAACCAAAAAGAGAAGCAAGGATGAGGTTAGTCTTACTCGGAGCATCGATCCGCAAACAATGGCACCAAAAACACCTTATAATCGAAGGATTTTGATCTCTTGATGTCATTGGGAGGTTTGGTTCGTGCCTATGGTGAAGAGAGGATGAAGAGAGGAAAATCCCGAGTTGGGTTTAAAAAGCCCGGAGTGGAAATTTTGCACATTTTCCCAACTTTAAGTGTCCACACGGTTTGTCCACACAGTTTGGCAAACCATGTGAAAACTGTGCGCAGGCCACTGCCTGGAGGAGGAGGAGTCACATGGTTTAGCCACATGGTTTGGAAAACTGTGCACAAACCGTGCGCTCACTTCTTTCCAGAGGAGGGAGTGTCACATGTTTTCTCCTGGGCAGGCCGCACGGTTTGGCTGACTGTGCGCCTTGGTATGCTTTGCCCAGACATCCCTTCTTCCGTGCCCCGAGCCCCAGGAACACCGCCAAGGCCTGTCACACTTTCAAGAAACCTTTTAAAGTCCCCAAAGAAAGGGTTTCACCCAGAACACAACAAAAACATACCTTTCCAAAAACCGGGATCTTACAACCTCCCCACCTTATAACGGCTCATCCTCGAGTCGAGGTTCCAAACCTCATTGATACACCGAGGAGAAGAGTTCGGGCCACTGAGCACATATATCTGATTCCCACTCCCAAGTTTCTTCTTGAACCTTCCAGTGCTTCCATAGTACTCACACTAATGGCACAACCTTGCCTCGCATGACCTTTTCACTACGATCCACAACACAAATCAGATGCTCCTCAAAGGACGCATCAACCTCAAGCTCCACATCCTCAACATCAACAACATGAGATGGTACATGTTGATACCATCGAAGCTGCGACATATGAAGCACATCATGCATCCCCCCATACCATTGTGGAAGAGCCAATCAGTAATACACTGGTCCGATCCTCTCCACAATCTCAAAAGGTCCCACATACCTGGGTGCCAACTTACCCTGCTTCTGAATCCATCGGTGACCCAACCTTGGCGAAAACCCAAGGAACACCGTATCACCCACCCCAAACTCAAGAGATCTATTCCTCCGATCTGCAAACGAATTCTACCTACTCTGAGTCATATCAATTCAAATCCTGATCAAATGAACTCTCTCTGAAGTCTCCTGCAAGAGACTCAGCCCCAACAACTCAGATTCACTAGCCTCTAGCCAACACAACGAAGATCTACATGGTCTCCCATAATTTTCCTCAAACGGTGCCATCTAAATTTTAACCTGAAAACTTTTGTTGTAGGAAAACTCATCCAACGATAGGTGCCTATCCCAAGAACCACCAAAGTCCAAGACACAAGCTCTCAACATGTCTTCCAACACATGGATCGTACGTTCCGACTGCCCATCCGTCTGTGGGTTGAAATCCATACTAAAAAATACATGCGTACCAAGACCCTTCTGCAACCCTTGCCTGAAACATGATGTGAAACGCGGATCTCGGTCCGAAACTATGGTTTGCGGCACACTATGCAACCACACTATTTCCGGAACATACAGCTCACCCAACTGGTCGACTATGAAGGTCTCCTGCATTGGTAAGAAATGTGCCAATTTTTTTAACCGATCCATAACCACCCATATTTCATAATTCTTATGTGGAGTCCTCATAAGGCCCACAATAAAATCCATTATCACATCATCCCACTTCCATTCCGGAATGGGCAATGAATGCAACAAACCACCTGGGCATTGATGCTCGGCCTTCACTTGCTGACAGGTAAGACACCGCGCCACAAAGCCCGCAACTTCTTTCTTCATTCCAGGCCACCAAAACTGCCTTCAGAGATTATGGTGCATCTTGGTCAAACCAGGATGCAATTACCACTTCGATGCATGTAACTCACGCATCAACTCTTCTTGTTTACATTCTTGAACAATCACATGATCACGAACGCCAACAACACCATCCTCACTGACGGCCCATCTAGAAGGTAGATCCCCACCATTAAGATTTTCCTTCATGATCAAACACTCAGGATCATCAAGCTAACTTTCCTTAACTCGGTTGAAGAGTGTCGAATCCATCTTTAAAGAAGAAAGAGTGACCTGACCATTCTCCTCCTACACCTCTAGGTGCATCTCTGCAAACAAGGCCATCACCTTCCACTCGGTGCTGGACTCTTGAACTACCTGATTATGAACCTTCCTGCTCAGAGCATCGGCAACATTATTTCCCTTTCCCAGCATGTACACCAACTCAACGTCAAAATACTGGAGATATTCAACCCATATTCACTGTCAAATATTCAGATCCCGCTGTGAGAAGATGTACTTTAAACTATTATGGTCCGTAAACACAATAAACTGTTATCCCAACATATAGTGCCTCCATTACTTCAAGACGTACACCACTGCAACCAACTCAAGGTCAAGAGAGGGATATTTCTGCTCATGGGGTCTCAACTGCCTTGACCCATAAGCCACAACCCGCTCATCTTGCATCAACACATCCCCATGTCCGATTCCGGACGCATCACAAAACACGATGTACTTCTTACTCGACTCAGGTAAGATCAATATGGGTGTGGTCGTCAACCACTTATTCAACTCTTGAAAGGAATTCTCACAATACTCAGACCACTCGAACCAGATTCCTTTCTTGGTCAAGCCCGTGAGTGGTGCTTCCAAGTGAGAGAAATCCTGAATGAACCTTCGGTAATACCTGGCCAAACCCAGAAAACTCCGAACATCAGAAACACTCTTGGGATGCTCCCAAGATACAACTTCCTGCACATTTTCTGGATCCACTGATACACCTGCCTCTGAGATGATGTGACCTAGAAAATGTACCTCACCTATCCAGAATTGACACTTGGATAGCTTGGCATATAGCCGATGATCTCTAAGCGTACCAAAGACGATGTCAATATGTTGGGCATGATCGTCGTGAGTTTTCGAGTACACTAAGATATCATCAAAAAAGATAACCAAAAACTGATCTAGATAGGGATGAAATATCCAGTTCATCAAATCCATAAACACCATCGGTGCATTGGTCAAGCCGAAAGGCATTACCACAAATTCAAACAACCCGTACCAACTCCGGAAAGTAGTCCACGGAATGTCACAAGACCTCACCCTCAACTGGTGATAACCAGACCTCAGATCAATTTTAGAGAACACCGGTGCACCCCTCAACTGATCAAACAAGTCATCAATTCTAGGAAGAGGGAACTGACTCTTCATTGTCATCTGATTCAACTTTCGATATTCAACACACAGCCTTAACGACCCATCAGCCTTCTTTGCAAAAAGAACGGGAGATCCCCAAGGAGACGTAATAAGATGGATGAACCCCTTATGCTCCAATTCCTGAAGCTAAACCTTCAGTTCCTGGAGTTATACCAGTACCATTTGTTATGTTGGAATAGAAAATGGCTTCACTCCGGGCAGCAACTCAATCATGAACTCAATATCTCTCTCTGTGAGTAACCTTGAGAAATCCTCAGGAAACACATCCTGAAACCGATCCACCACAGTAGGGAAATTAGTTAGTTCCCCTAACTCATCATCATCAAGCATGAGACATGACACTCGGGTCGTGAGTCCACTAAACTACTAACCAAACGGTCTTACACGACATACTCGAACATCCCATTTGCCACGATGGACATAAGTGTCACCCCCCAAGTGACCTGAACGATACTCTGCGACGGTAACAATCTATGTGCGCCAGATACAACACTAGCCAATCCATTCCCAGGAATATGTCAAACCCTGACATCTCAAGAATGAACAAGTCCCACAGAAAACGACAGCCACCAACTTCCAAGGCACATCCCTTGCACTGCTTAATATCCTCAACCCGCACCCCCAACGGAGTTTCAGTTGACATAACTCCACACACCCCCTCCATAGGTAAACCCAGTGCTACGACAAGCTGAGAAGAGATAAAAGTGTGTGTGGAACATGTGTCAAACAACGCACTAGAGAATGTAGAAGCTATAAGGATCATACCTCGAACAGTCGACGGTCCAGCCTCGCAATCACCAGGCACAAACTGAACTGCCTGAAGCTGACCTGCCCCTCTGCCCTGGGCTCCAGCCTGAGTACTCTGAACCGCACTGCCCTGCTTGTGTGAGCGATCATGCCCTGGAGTTCCACGTCCACTTCCCCTTCCAGTACGGCCCGTGGAGCTCCAACTGCCTACCTGATATGGGGAACCTGGTCCCCTACCCGTATCTTGTACTTGCTTCCCACCGTCATACTCACCCACCTATCATGGGTTCCTACAGAACCTCTGCACATGTCCCATCATGCCGCATGAACGAAACTCAACTAGATGTCGAGGACACTGACCATGAACATGCCCCAGCCAACCACACTAGTAGAAGAACAATTTATTCCCACTCTGAGAGGATGACCCTCTCTTCCAGCAACATTGCACATTTACGCCATGCTGCGGGCTCTCATGGCGTCGTTTTTGACCTTCGGTAGCTGCACCGCTTGTCTGCCCTGCTGGCACCACAAGTCCACTACCTGAAGCTCCCTTCAGGTTTCCTTTAGAGATCAGTGCCAGATCTACCACCTCTATGAACCTCTTCAAGCGAAATATGTTTACTTGAGACTTGATCTCATGTCTCATCCCATTCTGGAAACGCCTTCCTACTACTGCCTCATCCCTTTCTAACACTAGGATGAATCGTCTCAAATCAGTGAAGAAACAAGCATTGTCCATCATCGATAGCGATCCCTGAGTCAGGCTCATAAATATTTCAGCCCACTCCTATTTCAAAGACTCTGGGTAAGAATTTCTCCAGAAACCTTTCCTGAAAACCATTCCACGACATTCCCTCAGCCTTCTCAATTTGAGCCTGAATGTCCCACAAATGCCTAGCCTGGCCCTGCAACATATAAGAATCCATATTTACTCACTTTTCAATGGGGGTCTCAAGATGATCCAGTATCGTTCGGACAGACTCTAACCATAACTCCGCTACCTCTGGCCCACCCACTCCGATGATAGTCGGAGGGTGCTGCAGCTGGAACTCCCTAGTTAGCTCAAACATACTCGGTGCAACCCGCTGTGGGTCCCGATCCATCATCTGCATAAGGCGAGTCACGTTCTCATGTAACTGGTCTTCTGTACCTTCATTGATCACCACATTTTCATGCTCCTCTACTGGATAAGTGTTCTCAGTAATGCCCTCCCATTTCCCAACAGTTAACCGAAGTCATGGCGGCATTTCTCTAAAACTCCAAGCATGAGTTTTAGCACAAATACCATAAACATTCATGACTCCACCAAAATCTCTTTAATAGCTACAACAACCCACTTATTTTATTTCATTCTTCTCATTATTTCTTGGTTTCATGAATTGCATAATGCACCCTACTTTCATGCCTCACACACTCATCCTGTGCGTGTGCATAATACAATGCATGTCACCTATCCACCTAGGTGCCTACAATGATGCATGAATGCAACCCTCATGCCGTTAAGGCCAGGAGCCAAACGTCATAAAAAAATCACATCAAACCACATGTGCATCACCCAGCGGTGAAATATCATCAATTGTAACATCACACAACCAAGAACAACTATTCCCAACTAGGGTAACTTGGGTTTTCCCTCATACATGGGTTAGCTACTTCCAAGCACGAGCTCATTACCAAGGCCCAACACATCTTAACCCTTGGCTACCAATCCCAAATAACAAGACCTTAGAGAAGGAGAATAAAGACCTCCACTGATACCACTTTGTAATGTCCCTGACACGGGAACCACTAAACTGGTGCTCCGAGCTAGGTGGTTACATGACCTTAAGCGCGCCTCCCCGTACGCCAAAGGTTTCCGACTAGCAACGGGGGTCTATATAGTCAATTGGGGAGACTATACCACCTTTTTATCAGAGTAATACACAACAGAATAACCAAATAGCAGAAACAATAACCAACAGACAAGGAACATGTATAACAAACATTTCCAACAGTAAATATGCCATGTCATACTACAAGTGAAAAAGTGAACAATCCTAAAGTGAAGACAGCGACCAAATCCCCAAAATAGTCCCGAACCCAAGTCTGGATCCTCCACCAAGTGCTACCCATGTCCACTCACTATCTAGAAAGTACCTTTGCCCTTCTCCGGACCTGCAAACATGATGTCTTCTCGGGTACCCAACTGCAGCCTGAGCAGGGTGTGAGTACAACTCAGTAGCCCACCACCAACGGTGTCCACAATGACATCCAGTATAAATAGGTAGTGCATGAAAAAATAAAAATAATGATAAATGCCCAGTAATTAATTAAGGTGCCATCAACCGGTTTAGATCCCAGCCATTTCCACTTCCATTACCATTCATTACACGCCCATTATTACCATTTACCATTTCATCACATTTCCCTGTGTAATCACATAAATTGTGTTACATGGGTCTAAGGACAAAAATCACAAGAAAGAGGGTAAACACATCGTTATACTATCTCACTAGGACTAACCCCTCATAGAAACCATATCCTCACCTCAAAGCCTTAGTCCGGGTGGATGCAACCGTTAGGATAATAAACCCTCAATCCCTTTTCCTAACCCATGCATTTAGGGTAGAGTTTAGAAACTCAGTCTTCACTCGACCTATGGGTGCAGATCCTTAAGTCAAACCCCACTCTACGAAGCTATGTGCACATTCTTATATATAAGTAACCATCATCCATCCAAACCATTTCCCTTCGGAAAACACTATCCACAATAACCCACATGGGAAACCACATCATGCCTTAACCCATTAACACATTACCATTTCACAACATTTAACCATTCACCCAATTCCCATGTGTTATTCCTATATCACTAAGCATTAAACATTAAACTCATAATCTATCCCATTATGTTCTTTAACCGGTTTACACATCAACCCATTAAACCCGTTCATCATTCCCACGAATCAACATCTAACCCATTCCACTTTAACCATTAGGTTATTTCCAAGTCTAGGTGCATCACATAACTTCTATTCCAAGTTCAACCAATCATGCCACATTTTTATCTAGTGCTCTACAATTCATTACAACATGGTCACTTGTTTAATAACAACCCCGAAACTCGGGAAAAGCCAGCACATCTCATGGATGGCCCTAATTAGGTCAAGACAATCCCAACACATCCCACAAGTATCGTGAGGGTTCCCATTTACCATTTTATACACCAATATTACCAAACATACATAGGTTATTCAAAACATAACCAAGGGAAATCAAGAACACAAGTAAACATGCACAAAACCCTAAATAACCATGGGATATCACGTGTAGACCACCTACCTTGAAACCGCAGTTGAACACACTCCCTATAGAGTCCTTAGACCTCGATCCAACCAACCTTGAAGCTTAAAGCTAAAACTCACACAAAATATAGGGTTTTAGAGCTTAGTAATGAGAGGGAGAGAAGGTACTAACCCTAAACCAAAAAGAGAAGCAAGGATGAGGTTAGCCTTACCCTGAGCTTCGATCCACAACCAACAGCACCAAAAACGCCTTAGAATCAAAGGATTTTGATCTCTAAAAGTCCTTGGGATGTTTGTTTCATGCCTAAGGATAAGATAGGAGGACGAGAGGAAGATACAGAGTTGGGTTTAAAAATCCCAGTGTGGAAATTTTGTAAATTTTTCCAACTTTAAGTGGCCGCACGGTTTGTCCACACGGTTTGAAAAACCATGCACAAACCGTGCACATGACACTGCCCGGAGGAGGATGAGGCACACAGTTTAGCCGCACAGTTTGTCAAACTGTGCGCAAACTGTGCGCTCGCATCTTTCTAGAGGAGGGAGGGTCGCACAGTTTCTCCTGGGCAGGCCGCACGGTTTGGCTGACCCGGCGCAGGCCGTGCGCCTGGGTCTGCTTTGCCCAGACATCCCTTCTTCCATGCCACGAGCCCCCGGAACACCCCCAAGTCCTCTCACACTTTCAAGAAACATTTTAATGTCCCAAAAGCAAGATTTTAACCCAAAACACAACAAAAACATACCTTTCCAAAAACCAGGATCTTACAAAAGGAATACATCCTAGTTAATCAAGCGAATAAGACTATAATAGTTTGACTATTAGAATAACTTATCAGAAGATTGATTAATTTTCAGTAATAACAATTTGAGTCATTGATACAACTTTTTCATCTACTGTAATAAGGAAAATAAGTTATAACATCTATCCAATACTAACTATCAAATAAAAATCTAGTTTTTTCTAAAATATACAGTAAAGTGGAGAAAAACAAAATTAAAAGACACATCAGATAAAACAAGTGGTTTAGTCTTAAGCCGAGACCTAATCCACTCCACTTAGTGATCATCTTCCACCAAGCAATTTATATTAATAAACTTGATCCCCACACAAGACTGGGGTAGAAAATAGTGCCCAACACTATCCAAGTCACACGACCACTTCAACTGTTCATCATGGGTATAAACTACCAGGTCACACAAGGAACTCTTCCACAATTATTCTTGTGAATAAACAGATGTATGAAGAGATGAGAGGAAGGAAATCTTGTATCCTTTAATTTAATACAGGAGACATTTTTTGTTATCAATACTTACACTCACACTGATTAAAATCTAAAAATAATACACAATAGAGAAAAGATAATGACAATGTGTTAGAAGTTATATTATTGTTATTATATGTATCTTGGGGGTTATAGGATGAAGAAGATGCAGGTATCAGGTCTTTTAGTGAAAAATAGAGTATCACATGTCTGGTACTCTAGTTACAGTTAGATCTAGCTCGTGATCTTTGTAGAGTGTGTACTGAAAATATGATAAAATTTTTGATCTATGGTAGGAAAACCTTTTGAATTTAGTGTGATTCGTTTGTTCTTCAGTTGTATCTTGTTTCATGTATCGATCCCCCTTTTCAAAAGACTCATTCTCCTGCTTTTATGTCTGTATTTTAGCAGCCGGACTTATGTTCCTTTCTAACTACTGGTGCACATGTTTGACCTAAGAGGATGCATGTATTCTTAACATCGTACCTTGTACTATCAGGTGACATGCCTTCAGAGAAACAGTAATTATGCTAGTGCCTTTAAATTACTCAAATATGACCTATATAAATTAAATTGAAAATGACAAAGCATATTAAAGACCGGTGTCACAATTTTTCTTGAAACAGTATCACTTGGAAACAGTGTCACCATGAAATGGTGTCTTCATCATTTACGTTGAGTGGTGAGACAGTTATGAATATACAATTACATTGAGATCCTGAACTTGAATCACATATTTGATGTTAGGATCACGGTGTCTGGGTCATAGTGTCTGGGTCAAGGTGTTTGTGTCACGGTGTCTGGGTCACATTGTCTGGGTCACGGTGTCTGGGTCACAGTGTCTGGGTCACCATTTCTGGGGTACAGTGTCTGGGTCACTGGGTCTAAGTCATGGTGTCTGGGTTATGGTGTCTGGGTCATGGTGTATGGGTCCTTTTCTGAAAAAACAGAACTGGTGGCAGACTCCAGGTTTCACAGACTAAGCCAAATATCTGTATACAGTCTTAAGAAGTAATATTAACAAGAATTAATTAGGCTTAATCATTCATATAAGAAATCAATATAGAACAAAATTAAAAATAGTTTATAATTATCAAACATGATTTATATAAATCAGGATCCAGTTGATGTATATTTAAATCATAAAGAAACCAACCATATCATCACAAGATTTGAAATAGATTAAATAAGAGTATTATGATTTGTGATCATTAAAACAAGATTAAATCATGAGGAGTCCAGCATTATACTTCAACTACTGATTAGTTTTTTTAAGCCTTGATATTATTATAGTTGATTAGTGAAAAAATATATTCTTACTCTTATACTTCTAGTACCCTTACTGAGATAAAATTCTGGATGTCTTCGATGGGTTACACTAGATGAAAGAATTAATATGAGCCTTTTTATATTACTCTTATACCATTGATTTAACCTTTTTTGTGAGGCCATTGGAGCTATGTACGAATACAAAAACTCTCCTTATGTTTCACTATACAATTCTAATAAAACCCTTCATATTGGTCTTAAATATGTACCTTTCATTTAGTATCAATTTGGATACATTTTTCAACATTTGAAGGAATGTGAACTTTAGTTATGTCATTTATAGGAATATGAACATACCTTGGGAATTTGGTAGGAAGATTTTCCCATCCTATAATGATTTTTAAATATGTTGATGCACCCTGATTAGAGTGTGAAAATGAGAACATCCCCTACCCTCTTCAAATATCATAATAAGAAAATAATGATCTTGTTATAGATAAAAAATATGAACATATTCTATAGAAGTTTCAATATTATGCTGAATATGATTAGTCAATTCCATTATGTATAGAGTAGAGATATGCATGAGTTCCATTCTGATTGAAATAATATATAAAAAAATTTCTCTATCAATGAAATAATATGTTGAAAGTTCATAAGGATTTAAATGGGAGTTTATCCTTAATTTTTTTAGTCATCAGTATAATATAGAAATCAACATCAATTGAAGTTTAAATATTTAACCACAACATCCATCCATTTTACTTCCTTATATATTATTTATGTTCTTTACTTGGTTGAAATTTACAAACAAACCTTTAGATTCCTCCAAGATTAGTTGGTATACATGGAATGTTTAAGCAGTGATATAATTTTCTCACTAATTTCCACCATAGTTTCTGTTTGTATGTTTTTAGTAGGAATAGAAATGTTTATATTCTCCCTTTTGATTGTATCTAACAATTTATAGAGAGGTTTTCTAGAAGAATATTTTTGAGAGGTTGGGTAACTGGTCTACTTAGGGGTTCCCTTGGTAGGTGGCAGAGGGTTTGGAGTTGAATGAAACTATAGGAAACAATAATAATAATCCCTTATAGTATAACCTTAATATGATGAATGTTTTTATGGAATTATTGATCCACCTTCTTATTATGAGGATGGTATTGTTTATCATTCTCTAGTGATACGCTCCCATAGTGGATGGTGGTGTTGAAAATTATCTATTGATTCTTTGTAGATATCCTATGATGGTATGGGATCACATTAATTAGCCCATATTGACCATTGAATGTTATCTCCTGGGAAGGAAGTTTCCATTATAATGGTACTCCATTACCGTCATGTGTTCTACCATGTGTTGGAGACGCTGAGCAGGATATACTGTTCTTCGATTCACATAGGACGTATCTCTTAGGGTAGTCAAAACACATGAAATCATGCATGAGGATGAAAAACATTATCTCAATTGAAGAGATATATTGAGATATCTACCAGGAGGATGTAGATAAAATAATAACATTGAATATTCAAAAATCACATTTAGGTGTATATTCCGAAAGCCATTTTTACAATTGAAAGGTTTGAATTGGGTTAACCAATTTTCGGTGTGTAAAATACACATAAAATCATTAGAGATGTTGATAAAATATTTTATTTTTCTTATTAAATTTATTATTTATTTTTTATCAATTTTTATAGAATACATGAGATAGTATTGACAAACATGTATCATAAATTAATTTATTCTATATTATTGAAGGATTTACATATCATTCACAGTTTTATTTTATAAAAAAATCATAACAATACAGAACAAAATATTTTGTAGATAATTTTTAATAGATTAGAATCAGTTATATCATTATTTTTATTTCCTATGATAGGGTAGAATAGAACATAGTCTTCATGGGATTAATTCGTTTGTACAATATTCATGTCGAGATTCAGAAATTATCTCAAAAAATTCAAATGGGGCTTATTCGTGGAACCCAAAACACTGAAAAAAATCCTACATCTAGTATATTTGATATATATGCCTTTAAATGGAATGTTTCCACTGGGGTTTCATAAACATGGTTCTTGGGAACATACATTGTTCGAGAGGATGGTAGTTTGGGTTCATCACACCCTATTATGGGTATTATTTCAAAAATTTGGACTCAATTATGGATTGAAGGAATGGTCATGAATATTTCCTAAATCCTAGTACAAGAATACATACCCTAACTCTTAAAAAAATTATTATGATATGTTAATGTGAATGTTTATAATTATATGTGGAATACTATGAATGTGAGTATAATTATGTATTAAAGGGTCTCTATTGATGACACCATTTATATATATAAGTATTTCAACAAGTTATTATATAGGTATATTGTTCTATATTTTACTATACCTTAAAACCACACAAGTGGGATCTATAGAATCTACAGTCATCCCAGAAGGTTTTTTTTTGTTTTTATAATTGGGATCATGAATGATTTTCTTATATGACCTTTTGAGAAAATGTATAGCCCTTGTAGTTTAGTTTAATTTAATGGGAAATGTTGTACATTCTATACTTCAATGATAAGAAATGATTCATTTTTTACCATCATATTGTGAGGATGAATATAAGAAATATTCATGGAAATAGAAGGTGAGGGAGTTGATAATTATTGATATTTTTTATTGAAAAATCTGGGAATATATCCCAATGATGAATGATTGATCTCACAATGAATATTTTACTATGATTATTGGAGCCACCAGGAATATTGCATGATGATCATGATATTATAAGAGCCTAAAAAATACAACCCTTTATGTGTGGGGCATGATACTATTGGGAATATGGATGAATCAACAAATTTACTATATTTAATATTACCCCAACAGACTAGATTCTAGACACATTGGAGTATCCACAAAAAGGGAAGGATAAAAGTAATCCTATAAGTTATACGACCCCATGATAATGGTTATTAAAGAATGATGATGTGAAGTTTGAACCTCATATATGAACCTTACACATCCAATTGAAATAGAAATAAAATCCTATGTAGATTGAATTAAACAGTATAAGGTGATGTGAAATGAGTGTGCCGTATAGTTTAATGTCATACAATAAGGATGTTACCATATAATTTAACATCTTAGTGCTTGGATGGTGACCAAACAGTTTAAGATCATTCTTTTTGGATGTTGATAATGTAGTTTAACAACATGTTTCATTGATTTAAGTGTCATGAATGGTATGAATATAAGATAATTGATTTACACTTATTCATATGAGTATTCCATATAAATATTCCTTATTAATATATCCCTTAAGGAAGACTAGAATGTTTTTATGTCTTACACATATAAATTTGGCCAGTTATGAATGATGTGTTGGGGATTACACCTATGGAGGATACCTAAGGAATAATTTTAGTTATTCTAATGGAATGATAAACCTATATTACATTGATCATGTGTGGCATTATTGGTATGGAAAATAATTGATAATATAGGATCATGCATTTTACATGAGAGGGTGGCACTGTGTTTCAATAGGGATTTGACACAAATTCTTCCAATTAGTATTTCTATTTCCTTCTTCATTCATCTATCACATTAGTTAAAAATATATCCTTTAATATTCCTAAATGTTTCTAGGACAATAAGTTTTCTGGAGTATGGATGCATAATGTGTATGAAGTCTAGTAAGAAAGACTATTGACATACTTCTGGATGTATGACCTATACGTCCTGACTAACCAAATATAGTATAAATAAAAAATTAATCAATGCATGATTTCTGTGGTGTCTTCCTGATTAAGATCCTCATTATCAAGGTAATCCATCACTATAGTTGCCTCAATAGTTTTAGCTATGTTGGATGAAAATAAATTCCTCCATTAACCAATGGAATCCATGATTAATGTTGTGATCTTTGATGAGAAAACACCGATTATTCCTGTTCATTGGTTTTTGGGAAGGTTTCATGAGTTAGGTGGGCATATGATCGAATGGATGTTAAGTAATAACTTGAGGGAAAGAGAGTCATGTGGTTGAAATTTAGAAGCCAAGATACATGGTTTAGGTTTAACCAATTCTATAAAAAAATTCACAATTAATTTCTCCTTTTACAGGGATTGATTCATATAAAATAAAACATGCATTCCAAAAATCAAGATATAATGTCTCCAAATAGTAAATTAATTTTTCAGTCCTCTTATACTCTCTTAAATACATCTTCCTAATCCTATTATCCTTCATATTTATCCCTATATTAAGAGGTGACCTTGTTTGGTTTGTAATATAAGTGGTTAACATTTGTTCCACATCTTGAGGATTGGGTGACATGTCTTACATATGATGGTGGTGCATGGAATCCATATAATTCAGAATTATTGTGAGTTCAGTATAATGTTGGATTATTCTGTTCTCCCAGAGTTTTCATGCGTCATTAAACATATATCCATGGTTTTGTTGACAACATAACCTTGACATATCACATTTTCAAAATAAAGAATTATTTTTCCATCATAGGTTTCGTTACATGAGAGTGTCACATAAACTACAATTAAAATGATTCATTCCAACATAGATACTGTATTTCATCCACATAATCTTCTTACGTGAGATCATAAGTGGCTACATTAATGAATTTGTATATTACAAACAAATATCATAATTGGGATATATTTTGTGTGAATCCATCATTGACAATATATTGGAGAAATTTCATATAGGCCACATGACTGGTAGTCATCTCACTAAGAATGACTATGATCAATTTTAATGTGTGTCATACAATATGGTTTACACGATCATGTAACCCTACCATGTGTTAAATGACTATATACCATGTGAGTCCTCTCTATGGGAACATAAATTCAATATAGACGCCATTGGTTATTTTATTTACCCAAAATTGTTTTTCCTATGATAATTTTCATCATCTAACTTCATTTAAATTCTTATTAAGGTTGTTATCAAATACTATAAGACTTCTAGGAGAGGATTCGAAAAATTATATGACTAATTTCCAACATATAAGGATTGATCCTTCCTGAAAGAGGATATATATATATTACTATTATTACATTTATCCTGATGTTTAATGATGTCTCCAACATCATATGGGCTTCTATATTTATAGACATTATTACAATATAAATACTTCCAATTCACACGATTTAACTTTTTTATCATTTTAGCAATTATGGGATGATTCTTCCTGGGGGAAGTATTTATGCATTTCTACTAAGATATTTTTTATAGATTATTTTAAAAATATGATAAAATTTAATCATTATATAAAATCAATATATGTTGGAAATAATCAATACATACACAAATCCTTTAACTTAATTTTTTATGTTATATGGTGATGTCTTATGATTGTTCTTACTAAGACATACTACTCACTCCGTGAAATTGAACATCTATGGGAAAAATATTTTATATTTTATTATTTCCTGATTATATTGGAATGTATATATCTAATTAGATATTATGTGGATCATCGAGATATTGATATAATATTTACATGTACGAATTCTATGATGTGTGGGAGTATGAGATGTTACTATCGGTGAAAGGTGTAATTTTTCATATCTCTGTTTCAATCATACATTATTATTTTAGATTTTCTTATATTTTTAGTTTTATTTTAGGATGAAACAGTGTTATATTTTATTATATATTATTTTATTCTTCTAGTTTGTAATCATATTGATAATTTTCACTATATTTTTATATAAGTATAAACAATACTCATTTGGATATAGCTCTATAATATATAACAGATATTGTCTATCATAAGGTTAAGTCAAGAAAAGTTTTCAAAATATTTTATTCTGAACCATTTCAGGGATAAAATGTTTTCAAATAATTATCTTTAGATTCATTCACACCCCCACACTATTATCATACTATTGATGATTAGGTACCATTCCTATTGTATGATGGGGTCTGATTCTATATATTGTATTCTCCAAGATAGGTCATTGTATGTGAAATAAGTGTGGTTATTAGGTTTTCTATGATTTTTTAATTGGAGATATGATGTCGAGACATATGGGTTACTCTATTTTCATGTCTATATAACATATAAATTATGAAAACTGGTGTTAACAAAAATAATTAGGTGTTTATTTCACCGACCATAGTAGAATTTAGATTTTTTAGGTATCTAGTGTAAAACATTCTTCATAAACATTCTTAGTGTTCTTTCATGGTCTGTATGTCATATTAACATTTTTTTCAATTATCTACTATTTAATTTTATTTTAATACAGAAAATTCTAGGTATTTTTTATTAGGATAATAACATCAATATTTTATATAATGATAGAAATGTAAATATAATATTATATAATACCTTATTTGAGGTGTTAAAAGTAAATACAAACAGTATAATATATATTGATGTTTCTACTGATGGTTTTCTCTTAGTTAGATATTCTCTACTAGTTATACATTACTATTTTTATATTTAAATTTTTATAATAAATATTGGTATGATGGAGTTATGGAAAACAATTCTATAAATGTATTTAAAATGAAATTATATTTTCAGAATTTGAATTTATTTTTTACAAAAAAAATTATATAAAAAGATATAACTATTTTTAGAATAATACTTATGATATATGATTTTTTAGCTAGGCCCACCATTGCCTTTTTCTCTAATGAGATTTGTAAATATCAATATTTAATACATTCATCATAAATGAAAATATAAATTCATAAAATATTATATAGAAAAGAAAAATCCAAAAGGAATTTGTGATATAGTATATATAAGTGACTTAAAAATTACTCAATATTTTAAAAACACTTAGAAATATTATAATTAGTTTTAGTATGTTTTATTATGATGTTATGAAATGGCTAAAAATAATTTAAGAAGACAATTTTGTTGATTTTCTTTTAAAAAATATAGTATCTCATTTATTCATGAATCCATTATGATAATTAGTTCCTAAGGTATTAAAAAATAATTGGTTTCCATATAATAAAATCTCTGGATTTTACATATATTTATATAAATAATTAGACCAAAGAAATAAGTCAACATCAATAAATTATTTAATCCCTAAAAATCTATTCTATATTGTTTATTATAATTTCTTAATCTCAAATATCATAGAAATAAACCAATAAAAACCTTCTTTTAAAAATACATACGATTGAATTATATTGAGGTTATTTCAAATTTCAATTTGAATTTAGTACAATCACATTAATAAAAAATTCAATATATAATGATATGAAACCATATTTATAATATGGATTCAATAAATATAATGTTATTATTATGTCTTGATGAATGTTAATTAAATAATCAACAGAATGTACATCCACTAAATATAAAAGTTGAATGAAAAAAGGGCTCAAAATACTAGAGCACTACATCAAAAAATTGTTAATTGAATTAAATATCCCGGTCATGAATGGATGAATCATACTTAGTAATCTATTGACCGTTTATGTGGTGACATAAAATTAGAAAAATAAGAACATATATTTTATATGTATTAAAATATTTTAAACTCATACATTTATTATACGAGACTAACCATGACATGGTTTGGATTTTATTTATCGAATCATTCATATGTAAGGAAAAAAAATGGAGAACATACCTATAATATCACATTAACAGAGAAATGATTCCATGTATTTTTACCATGATCACTAACTATGGAATGGAAAAATATTTATTGCTAGGGAACATATTTTTTTGGACCCTATAATTTAAATTTTAGGGTGTTGTAACTAAGGGAGTGTTTTTAGAGGTAGCCTAGTCCGAGAGATAGAGTGTTTGAGATGAATTTATGGGTGCTAGTTTTATTTACACCATATAAAGGAAGGATTGAACCCTAAATAGATTTATTATTGAATTTTAAGTCTTGGGTTGGAATGATGTGACTTATCAGTATTTCAAATTAATAATTTTTAATTATGGTTTAATATTATGTAAAAAACATGGTAATTGTTTTCCGATGATTCAACATTAGGCCATGATTGTATGATTGGTCGGTTCTTCCTTTTTTGGAACTGATGTACTATGAAACATACGATTCATTAGTAGATTTGTATGAATCTAATCCGGATTGAGGTTGAAAGATGCATGTTTTACTATTTTTTTGAAATGATAGTATTGTATGCCCATGAGATTCAAGGGAAAGGAGGGGCGATGTAGCCCCTCCAGTGCTCCCGCATCCAAGGGTTTGCACCGCCTATTCCTACCGCCGACGTCACGATTCAGTAGCCCTAGATCGCACATGATGCATCAACCCTAGATTCAGACTCCCACTGCTGGATTTTCCCCTCCTCAGATAGAGTTCATCTTCTCCTCGCGTGATACAGCTGCCCTGGATCCCACCACCGTCGATGACCCTACTCACCTCCGACAGACTCAGTGTTCCTGAGGCAATAGGGATCCCACCACCGAACCCCGCAACACCTTCCCCAGCAGTGCTATCCACGATTAAGAAGACGCATCTCTTGGTTCTCGTCACTACGAGGCCGATGCTGTCGAGCACATCCTTTGGCCCCCGACCATGTGCTTGGTTTGCAATGTCGCCCAGAGAAAGCGACCCTGTTGCATCCGACTCCCCTACTAATGATGGAGTACCAATATTCCCCACCTGGTTTGTTGTTCCGCATCCGGCACCAGATATGGTCAGTTTATTTGTCTTTGTGTTTCTTCCCATCGGATTTCGACATCGAGTCACTGTCCACAAATTCATAGGACCGTCCTAGCATGTTTGTGGGTAGCTGCAGTGCAAAACGCTCGCAGGCGCATACACATCCGACGGAGGTTCTACCTGAGGTCAGTTTGTGACGACGACCATTGTTGAGGTTTCTTCATTTGGATTGTTCCACGATTTCTTGGTTTCCTCTTCAATTACATCATTATCCTTCATGCATGACTCCAATTTGGTGGTGTTCGATAGATTCCATGACGTTTTGGATGGTGCTGGTGACTTTACTGAATGTAGAACCATTCAGATATTTGTTGGTTTTTTCTTTGTCCATGGAAACTCAACGATCTTGTGGTTCCTCGTTGTGGAGCTCTGTCAATGAATCCATCACCACTGATCATCCTCCTTCGAAGGTTCTTGTGCATATTTTCATCTAGCTTTCTGTGTGATTTGTGTTTCTTGTACTTCTTTGGGTTGGTCTGACTAGTGTCTGCAATGGTGGGGCACACTGTATTTTCTTTCTCTGTGTGGATTGTCTTCTGTCTTCAATGGTGGATCCCCTTGGACATGATGTTTGAGTTTGTCTCCGTTTGTTTTTCTTGTTCGGTTCTCAATTAACCAAAAAGTGTTTTTGAAAAAAAAGAATCTTCAGTATTGTATCCCCATGCCTCAAGTTTCCTTATAACTCTTGATTGTTTCATCGAGGGAAACAATCATTGAAGTTGATATAGTTAAAAATCAATAAGAAGTTATTTATTTAATATCTTATCTAGAAACATTATTTCACGATTAATTGTGTCATAATATGAAATTATATATCCAGTTCAGTACCATACATTTTTATTTCTACATGGTATTATTTTATTTCCATCCTCTTCAATCAAACCCTAAGTGAAAAGGGTAATATTATTTGGTTTTTCTCGGATTCCGAGATTGATAATTTTACATCCACTTTATGGAATGGATTTATTTTGATAAATCATATTTCATTTCCTCTATTCCACCATTTTTTGTTTTCTTCTTCTTTCATTTTTCTCTAAATATGTCGCGACTCGTCCCTTAGGGCCCATGTCGTGACAACACCAAGCCCGCCTTCTATAGGTCAGAGGCTGACGACTAGCACCGAAAGGCGTATTCTCTATAACCAAGAAGGCTTGACCTTTATAACCTGTAAACACACACAACCAAGCACACAAAAATATACAAACAGAAGTAAACTATATAGAAAAAAGAGTACTGACACTAAAAAGGAGTCAGAATACATGTCCAACAGTAATAGTACATGTACAACTGAAATACAATACAAAGAAAAATAAAGAAGCTACTGGGTCATCCTCTGAGGTTCTTACCTTAAGGGTAGGTATAGATCGCCTCCTCAGCACTCCACGTCCATCCGCCTCCTCTGCATACCATCATGATGTATGTTCCACCTCTGGGCCCCATCTAGCTCTGGTACCCTCAACCTTGATCAGCGTTGTCCAACATCTGTACCAAACACAATAATGTGTGGGAATATCCCATGCATGGGTGATTATAACTATAAGGCCCCAGCCTTAAACCTTACTTAATATTGAATTAAATGAATAATTCACATTGAGGATCTTTTCAGGTTTAGAGTTTTAGAGAATTAGAACATAACTATTACATCTTAAAAGATTACAAAGTAGACACTTCTACTAAGTCTCCATAAAATAAAAACTCTTAAAAAGAAAGATGTCTAGATTCCATGTTTTAGATAGCATGAAATTCCCTTGATCCCATCCTTGACCTTATTCCACTTTAAGTCCTGTGAACAACATTTCGAAAAACTTGGGGTGAGCATAAAAAGCTCAGTAAGGGATACAAAAATAATGAAAACTGTTAGTTTTTCAAACATCAAGTAAACCATGTATACTATATCAAAGTAATACCTTCACCTTCATGAAGTAGTAAAAAAAAATCTTCACTGAATAAAGTATCATTACTTACCTTTTTGTAACCAAAGGATTACCATAAAACCCATATAAAGAACACATAGAATATATAAAGGTAACTTGGGACATAAACATACTTAAGTGGAATAACCATACGGTCGACTTCCACACATATCACTTAATGGAATAGCCATACGGCCAATTTCCATACATACTTAATGGAATAGTCATACGGCCGACTTCTATACCCAATGCATTGGAGGTTATAACGTAACCACCCATCCTGGTATTCACGGCACCACCCGTCATATGGTTTATAATGTAACCACCCGTTAAAATGTCCAAGTACCAATATAAAATCATAAAACATAAAACCAATATAAAGGAATGATAACATTTCCACATTTCAATCACAATATACCATAAATATATTGACATAATAGAATCCTTTTTCAAAACCATTTTCAATACCAAAATACATAAAAGAGTATATGGTATTTATTTTATTTTGAAAACATCACGGTTTGTTGAGAAAGCCAAAGATCAAATAATACTCGCGGCGGCGGAAAAGGTCGTTGTCACCGCGTACGTTAAAAAAACATTCCTTTTTGTCGTTTAGTAAAACGCTTCGTATAAAAAGATTCCTTTTGTATAAAAGTAAAAGTCAAAGGAGTTTATACACCTTATAAAAGAATGTTGTGTATAAAACGAAATATGCCTCAATGAAAGGAGATTGAGACGAAGTCCCTTACAAAAATAATTTTTTTAAATAGAATAGATCTATTATGTGTATTCACTATAATTACACATACATAAAGTACAAATACAAGATAGGACATAATAATATCATGACATAATTTGAAAGTAGGAGATTAACCCAAAGAATGGAAATTGGGTTACGAAGTTCCCTTACCTTGGGTCCGACTTGACTCGATCGTTCTTTAACGTCCTGAATAATAAACTTGAGTTAATTTATACTTGATTAAGAACCTTTTTAAAGTTCATTATTCCTTTTATATCACTTATTTCCATGTTATAAACATTATGTAACCATTTAAGTTAATAATGTTTGTTTTTTCAATATTTGGTTCTTAAGTCGAAAGTTGACTTCTTACAATTACATGTTGTTCGTGTGGTCAAAAGTTCTTTATATCCAGAATGAAATTCCCAATTTGGATATAATATGTATTATATATATCCAGCATATACATGTATTTATAATATTACATAATCATTTAGAGGTAAGAAATGAAATGCACCGTTCATGGAGACGGTAAGCCGTACGTACGCATGAACGCTACTTTCCTTTCTTTGTCATATTAGTGGAATTAAAACTAAATGAGAGGTATGTATATTTTAATTCCAGAATTATATTCATCATTTAGATATATCATTAATTATATATATACATTATATACATGTAATTTTAATAGTACATTACATTTGGGGATAAGAAATGAAATGCACCGTTCATGGAGACGGTAAGCCGTACGTACGCATGAACGCGACTTTCATTTCTATCTCATACTTTAATGGAAATAAATAATAATGATATAGAGGTATATTATAATTCCAGTATAACATCATATATAATAACTTTAAATCCATCCTTTACACGTCCCACATATGGCATTAACGAATCACATCACTTTTAGGGGGCGGTAGTCCGCACTTCCTTAAATGAAGATATCGTGTTTACCCATAATGGAAACCATAAAGGTATGCCAAAAATGAAAAATACAGAAGCTTAAAGAAAACATAAACATATTATATATCATATATAAAAATAGTTACATCATAATGGCCACCCTTGAAGGTGTTAAATGAGTATTGAACAATCATCGTTTCGGGAGGCAGAATTTCGCCATCCACGGAAACTGTATGTTCTTTAACCATTTGATGTAGTTGTGTGAGAGTGTAGCTCAAATAAATATTATAACAACATCCTAGTATATTGAATATACTGGTGTTGTTACAAAATAAGTAAATAAAAATAGTTTAGAGGGTTGGAGAAACAAAATAAAACAAATGAACAAGAGAGAATGAATTACCTTTAAAAGTGTAACTCTTTTTGATTTGAGCCTAAAGGCTTCCTTTGAAAGCATTCTGCCCAAAGGGGATCCTCTAGGATGAGTAGAGGGATGTGGAGAGAGTAATTGGGCAGGGGTTGGCCGAGCCAAAGGCTTGAGAAGTGTGTGAAATGGGGTAGAGGTGGGGGCCTTTTATAAGAGGAGAGGAGGGGCACTTTTGGAAAATAAAGAAATATTACTTTATTTGAAAATGTGTTTCGGTTTTAAAAGGTCCCACATTGATATAATTCGTGGATAAGGTGATAAGGGTTCTAAATCCACTCATCCAATTGGTTTTGTCCATGTGTAGGTTTTATATGTTTAATTATCTTTCCATTTTATTTAAATCGTCAAATAATGATGTCATCGCTGCATCATTATTATGTCATATATAATTTAATTTATTTAATGTCTAAAATTATAAAAAAATACTATGATGTAGGAAATATTTTTATCTTTCCAATGACTATTTATAATCAAAATTTGGACTTGTATAACCCCACTCAAAAATTATTTTAGTAAAACAATTTATGTTAGTGTCATTTTCACTTTAACATTAAATAAAAATATATTAATGTCATTTTCCAACTAAAGTGGCTCCATGGGGTCCCCAAGTTGGCCCATGGCTTGTCTTGGTCGTCCATGACTCACCCAATAGGTGTAGGAAAAGTGTAAAGGTGTTTTCACATTCTTATAATATCATTTTTAACTTAAACTACACTAATTACCTCTAATCGCGATTAATGAAAAAAAGTTACTATTCACCAAAAAATTATTTTAATCTCATTGAACCACATTTTACTTCCTAATGACAACCATGTATGTCGGATTTTCAAAATTCAATACACATTAGTGGTAAACTTTCATTTAACTGAAAAATCAGTTTGCTTGATTACCACTTAGTGTTTTCACTATTCATCAAAAATTGAAGTTTTTCAGAAAATTACCAAAAATTCACCCTAAGCTATATTTGATATTCCGAATTCAAAAATGAAGTCCATTTTAAAAAATTCAAAACATATAAGTCAAATTAATTAATTTAATAATTAATTCCCGTTGTCATGACAAATAGCGTGTTTTTGTGAAACAATAAGTATCAAAAGATTGACACTAGTTTAAGTCCAATTTCAAAGTGAAATTGATTCCAATGACCACTATTGGATTAACTGGTAAAAATATTTTCTAATTTCACTTTAAAACCAATTAAAATAATAATCTAATCATATAAATAATTTAGATTAAAAAGAGGTTTTGAATTAAAATACAACATTTTACACTATTCATAAAAAAATGAACTTTATCAGAAAGGTACCAAAAATTTACACAAAGTAAATTTTGATGTCCCGATTCTAAAGAAGAGTTATATTTGGTCCAAAATAAAGTATAAGAGTGATCAAAACTATATTTAATGACGGTTCACAATTAAAAGGTGATAAGTGAACCTTTAGTGAAAATTAGAGTATATATGCCCTAAAATTGAACTCTTTCCGTATTTTAAGCCTTTATCTTTTATTGGGTAAATGTATAAACATTTAAAAACATATATAATCATATTTTATTTATTTCTATCCATTCCCGCCAGTACAACGGCTACTCGTTAACTAACATTTAAAATAATATTATTTTATTACTAGTGTGCTACGTAAGTTTCAAAGAAACTCATCGTTGCGTATCGGGTACGCTATCGAACATAGCAACCCCTTAAAAAAATTAATATTTAATTCGTAAATATTAATAAATATGAAAATTCTTTATTCTTTATTTACCTGGGATGTTACATCCTTCCCCCCTTTTGGGAATTGCGTCCTCGCAATTTTATTCACTTATCAAAATAAGTGGGGGTATTTATCCCTCATAGCATTTTCAGATTCCCATGTTGCCTCTTCAATCATATGGTTTTTCCACAAAACCTTTACCTGATGAATCACCTTATTTCGTAACACCTGCTCCCCGTGGTCAAGAATCTGGACCTGTTGTTCCTCATAAGATAGGTTCTCTTCCAGCTGAACTACCTCTGGACTCAAAACATGAGATGGATCTGGCATATACTTTCTCAACATCGAAACGTGAAAAACATTGTGTACCTGAGATAAACTCAGAGGTAAAGCCACCCGGTATGCAACTGATCCAACTCTCTCCAGAATTTCATATGGTCCAATAAACCTTGGACTCAGCTTTCCTTTCTTACCAAATCTCATCACACTTTTCCAATGAGAAACCTTGAGAAAAACATGATCACCTACCTCGAAAGATAGATCCTTCCTCTGGTTATCTGCATAACTCTTCTGCCTGCTCTGAGCTGTTCTCATGTGCTTCTGAATCAACTGATCTTTTTCTGCCATCTCTTCTACCAATTTTGGCCCCATCAGCTTCCTTTCACCCACTTCATTCCAAAATGATGGAGTTCGACACCGCTTCCCATATAATGCCTCAAATGGTGCCATCTGTATACTAGAATGAAAACTGTTATTATATGAAAATTCAACCGAAGAAAGATGTTGGTCCCAAATTCCCTGATAATCCATAGAACAAGCTCGTATCATATCCTCCAATGTCTGGATTGTTCGTTCTGACTGCCCATCTGATTGAGGATGAAAAGTTGTACTAAAATTTAATTCAGTACCCAACGACTTCTGAAGGCCTTTCCAAAAGTTAGAAGTAAACCTGGGATCACGATCCGATACAATGGAGAGAGGAACTCCATGTAACCTGACTATCTCATTAAGATACAAACGGGAAAGTTGATCTAGAGAGAAAGTATCTCGTATAGAAAGAAAATGAGTAGATTTGGTCAAGTGATCAACAATAACCCGGATTGCATTATTACCTCGAGATGTCCTCAGTAGTCCCACAACAAAGTCCATGGATATGTTTTGCCATTTCCACTCTGGCACTGGTAAAGGCTGAAGCATCCCTTTCGGTAACTGTCGCTCTACTTTAACCTGTTGACATGTCAAACACTTCACAGTAAAATCAGCAATGTCTCTTTTCATTCCATCCCACCAGTAATACTCCCGCAGACCTCTGTACATCTTAGTACTGCTAGGATGAAAAAACAACTCATTCTTCAACTGTGAATCACAAGGCACACATAACCTCTTCACAAACCTCAAAACACAAACACAAACTTATCCAAGAACTCATGGAAAATTTTATTAATAAGGTCCATGAATACAGAAGGTGCATTGGTTAACCCAAAAGGCATAACTACAAATTCATAATGGCCATATCTAGTACGGAACGCAGTCTTCGGAACGTCTGCTTCTTTTACTTTCAACTGATGGTACCCCGACCTCAAGTCAATCTTCGAAAAATACTGAGCTCCCTGGAGCTGATACCACTTCATTCGATGGCCCAACATCTACTGAAGTTGTTGCAAAGGATTTCTCCACCCCTTTCTGCTTGTAGTCTGGCTGCATTCCCCCAGTTGAGTTCTTCGTTGGACACTCGTTTGCATAATGACCCATTTCATTACACTTAAAACATCTTACCGTTGGCTTTTCATTTCCTGCTTGATCATCTTCCATACAGTTACGAGCAATATGAACAGACTTACCACACCGAAAGCACTTACCAGACTTGGATAAACATTCTCCAGGATGCATTTTACCACACTTCTCACAGGATGAATATTTGGTTTTCTTACCTCCTTGCTTCTTTGATGAATTCTTCCCCTTTTCCTGTCAACTAGACCTCTTATTCTGTTGTTTGTCATAGAACACCTGATCATCGGCAAACTCCATTTCTACCTTCTCCGCACATCGAACAAGTTTTTCATAACTTTTTAATTCACGAGAAGCTAAAGCCCTTCGATACTTTGGCTTTAACCCTGAGTAAAAAACGGTTTATTTTACTATCAAGATCTCGTATGAAGTTTGGAGCATACCTTGCCAATCGAGTGAACTTTTCTTCATAAGTAGCCACTGAATCATCCTCCTGCCTCGATTCTAGGAACTGTTTTTCCATCCTAAGACGAACCACCTTAGGAAAATATTTCTCAAGAAACATACCTTTGAATTCGTCCCAGTGAAGATCCTCAATCTCATCACTATCCCTTATATTTTTCACCATCGACCACCACTGATCAGCTTCACCTTCAAAACGGTAAACAGCAAGACTAACCTTTTGATGTTCTGAACACCCCATGACATCAAAAATCTTCTCCAGTGCTTTAATCCACCCTTCAGCTTGCACAGGGTCAGATGATCCTCTGAATGATGGGGGATGTTGCCTCATGAAATGTTCCACCATTGACATGTTCCTCTGCGGTTGATCTGGCTGATCTCGTGCATGAATACCACCACCATTTATAGCATGAGTCAACTGTGCCATCACTGCAACAAACTGTTCAGTTCCGATTCCGACCATCTCAGGTTGCTGATTTGGAAGGTTATCTTCCTCCTGATGTCGTCCCAACATAGCTGCTTTGTTTCCTCTGCGGAAAACCATTCTGAACACAGAAATATCTTAGGCGAAGCAACATGGTAATCCGTAAATGCTATATCATTTCAATCATATTATAATTTAACACTTTTCTAACTCCTAAAGTTGTCTAAACCGTCCTTTGATACCAACTATAAGGCCCAATCCTTAAACCTTACTTAATATTGAATTAAATGAATAATTCACATTGAGAATCTTTTCAGGTTTAGAGTTTTAGAGAATTAGAACATAACTATTACATCTTAAAAGATTACAAAGTAGACACTTCTACTAAGTCTCCATAAAATAAAAACTCTTAAAAAGAAAGATGTCTAGATTCCATGTTTTAGATATCATGAAATTCCCTTGATCCCATCCTTGACCTTATTCCACTTTAAGTCCTGTGAAAAACATTTCGAAAAACATGGGGTGAGCATAAAAAGCTCAGTAAGGGATACAAAAATAATGAAAACTGTTAGTTTTTCAAACATCAAGTAAACCATGTATACTATATCAAAGTAATACCTTCACCCTCATGAAGTAGTAAAAAAAATCTTCACTGAATAAAGTATCATTACTTACCTTTTTGTAACCAAAGGATTACCATAAAACCCATATAAAGAACTCCTAGAATATATAAAGGTAACTTGGGACATAAACATACTTAAGTGGAATAACCATACGGTCGACTTCCACACATATCACTTAATGGAATAGCCATACGGCCAATTTCCATACATAATTAATGGAATATCCATACGGCTGACTTCCATACCCAATGCATTGGAGGTTATAACATAACCACCCGTCCTGGTATTCATGGCACCACCCGTCATATGGTTTATAACGTAACCACCCGTTAAAATGTCCAAGTACCAATATAAAATCATAAAACATAAAACCAATATAAAGGAATGATAACATTTCCACATTTCAATCACAATATACGATAAATATATTGACATAATAGAATCCTTTTTCAAAACCATTTTCAATACCAAAATATATAAAAGAGTATATGGTATTTATTTTATTCTGAAAACATTACGGCTTGTTGAGAAAGCCAAAGATCAAATAATACTCGCGGCGGCGGAAAAGGTCGTTGTCACCGCGTACGTTAAAAAAACATTCCTTTTTGTCGTTTAGTAAAACGCTTCGTATAAAAAGATTCCTTTTGTATAAAATTAAAAGTCAAAGGAGTTTATACACCGTATAAAAGAATTTTGTGTATAAAACAAAATATGCCTCAATGAAAGGAGATTGAGACGAAGTCCCTTACAAAAATAATTTTTTTTAAATAAAATAGATCTATTATGTGTATTCACTATAATTACACATACATAAAGTAAAAATACAAGATAGGACATAATAATATCATGACATAATTTGAAAGAAGGAGATTAACCCAAAGAATGGAAATTGGGTTAAGAAGTTCCCTTACCTTGGGTCCGACTTGACTCGATCGTTCTTTAACGTCCTGAATAATAAACTTGAGTTAATTTATAATTGATTAAGAACCTTTTTAAATTTCATTATTCCTTTTATATCACTTATTGCCATGTTATAAACATTATGTAACCATTTAAGTTAATAATGTTTGTTTTGTCAATATTTGGTTCTTAAGTCGAAAGTTGACTTCTTACAATTACATGTTGTTTGTGTGGTCAAAAGTTCTTTATATCCAGAATAAAATTCCCGATTTGGATATAATATGTATTATATATATCCAGCATATACATGTATTTATAATATTACATAATCATTTAGAGGTAAGAAATGAAATGCACCGTTCATGGAGACGGTAATCCGTACGTACGCATGAACGCTACTTTCATTTCTTTGCCATATTAGAGGAATTAAAACTAAATGAGAGGTATGTATATTTTAATTCCAGAATTATATTCATCATTTAGATATATCATTAATTTTATATATACATTATATACATGTAATTTTAATAGTACATTACATTTGGGGATAAGAAATGAAATGCACCGTTCATGGAGTCGGTAAGCCGTACGTACGCATGAACGCTACTTTCAGTTCTATCTCATACTTTAATGGAAAGAAATAATAATTATATAGAGGTATATTATAATTCCAGTATAACATCATATATAATAACTTTAAATCCATCCTTTACACGTCCCACATATGGCATTAACGAATCACATCACTTTTAGGGGGCGGTAGTCCGCACTTCCTTAAATGAAGATATCGTGTTTACCCATAATGGAAACCATAAAGGTATGCCAAAAATGAAAAATACAGAAGCTTAAAGAAAAAATAAACATATTATATATCATATATAAAAATAGTGACATCATAATGGCCACCCTTGAAGGTGTTAAATGAGTATTGAACAATCATCGTTTCGGGAGGCAGAATTTCGCCATCCACGGAAACTGTATGTTCTTTAACCATATGATGTAGTTGTGTGAGAGTGTAGCTCAAATAAATATTATAACAACATCCTAGTATATTGAATATACTGGTGTTGTTACAAAAGAAGTAAATAAAAAGAGTTTAGAGGGTTGGAGAAACAAAATAAAACAAATGAACAAGAGAGAATGAATTACCTTTAAAAGTGTAACTCTTTTTGATTTGAGCCTAAATGATTCCTTTGAAAGGATTCTGCCCAAAGGGGATCCTCTAGGATGAGGAGAGGGATGTGGAGAGAGTAATTGGGCAGGGGTTGGCCGAGCCAAAGGCTTGAGAAGTGTGTGAAATGGGGTAGAGGTGGGGGCTTTTTATAAGAGGAGAGGAGGGGCACTTTTGGAAAGTAAAGAAATATTACTTTATTTGAAAATGTGTTTCGGTTTTAAAAGGTACCACATTGATATAATTCGTGGATAAGGTGATAAGGGTTCGAAATCCACTCATCCAATTGGTTTTTTCCATGTTTAGGTTTTATATTTTTCATTATCTTTCCATTTTATTTAAATCGTCAAATAATGATGTCATCGCTGCATCATTATTATGTCATATATAATTTAATTTTTTTCATGTCTAAAAATTATAAAAAAATACTATGATGTAGGAAAGCTTTTTATCTTTCCAATGACTATTTATAATCAAAAGTTGGACTTGTATAACCCCAATCAAAAATTATTTTAGTAAAACAATTTATGTTAGTGTCATTTTCACTTTAACATTAAATAAAAATATACTAATGTCATTTTCCAACTAAAGTGGATCCATGGGGTCCCCAAGTTGGCCCATGGCTTGTCTTGGTCGGCCATGACTCACCCAATAGGTGTAGGACAAGTGTAATGGTGTTTTCACATTCTTATAATATCATTTTTAACTTAAACTACACTAATTACCTCTAATCGCGATTAATGAAAAAAAGTTACTATTCACCAAAAAATTATTTTAATCTCATTGAACCACATTTTACTTCTTAATGACAACCATGAATGTCGGATTTTCAAAATTCAATACACATTAGTGGTAAACTTTCATTTAACTGAAAAATCAGTTTGCTTGATTACCACTTAGTGGTTTCACTATTCATCAAAAATTGAAGTTTTTCAGAAAATTACCAAAAATTCACCCAAAGCTATATTTGATATTCCGAATTCAAAAATGAAGTCCATTTTAAAAAATTCAAAACATATAAGTCAAATTAATTAATTTAATAATTAATTCCCGCTGCCATGACAAATAGCGTGTTTTTGTGAAACAATAAGTATCAAAAGATTGACACCAGTTTAAGTCCAATTTCAAAGTGAAATTGATTCCAATGACCACCATTGGATTAACTGGTAAAAATATTTTCTAATTTCACATTAAAACCAACTAAAATAATAATCTAATCATATAAATAATTTAGATTAAAAAGAGGTTTTGAATTAAAATACAACATTTTACACTATTCATAAAAAAATGAACTTTATCAGAAAGGTACCAAAAATTTACACAAAGTAAATTTTGGTGTCCCGATTCTAAAGAAGAGTTATATTTGGTCCAAAATAATGTATAAGAGTGATCAAAACTATATTTAATGATGGTTCACCATTAAAAGGTGATAAGTGAACCTTTAGTGAAAATTTGAGTATATATGCCCTAAAATTGAACTCTTTCCGTATTTTAAGCCTTTATCTTTTATTGGGTAAATGTATAAACATTTAAAAACATATATAATAATATTTTATTTATTTCTATCCATTCCCGCCAGTACAACGGCTACTCGTTAACTAACATTTAAAATAATATTATTTTATTACTAGTGTGCTACGTAAGTTTCAAAGAAACTCATCGTTGCGTATCGGGTACGCTATCGAACATAGAAACCCCTTAAAAAAATTAATATTTAATTCGTAAATATTAATAAATATGAAAATTCTTTATTCTTTATTTACCTGGGATGTTACAATAACGATACTGAGTAGGGACCCCATGACCCTCAAGGTCTCACAAAATCCACCAAGGACAATCCTCAAGGTATGAAAACCAGTGACAACCCTACTTAGGTATATGCCCATACATATACCTAAATTATCAAGTATACTCATCTCAATCATGTGGAAACACAAAGTCCAACTCAAAATCCCAAAGCTCAACTATTCCACAAAGGAAGGAACACCATGAAGGTAAGTACCACACACATACGTCACACAGAAAAATACAACCTAGGTATTACCAAGAAGGGAAGTACCACAAATGTACGAACTTATCTCACACCTAGTATAACATAGGTATAGAAGTACAAATGATTTGATATAACTACTGAATCATCTTACTCTGTTAAAAGGCACTGCTGCTGACCCACACAGGATCTCTTGGTGCTGACCCACATAGAATATCTAGATGCGTAGCCACATAGGATCTCTTGGTGCTGACTGACATAGGATCACTTGGTGCTGACCCACAAAAAATCAGTCAGTTCTGACCCACACAAGATCGTTCGGTGATGACCCACACACGAACACTAAACATTCTTCACGTCACAGCCAGCTACTGGGTTCCTGCACTGAGCTTGCTCGTCTTCGTGAGGGTCCGCTCCCAAAGCCATTGGTCAATACTCCAACTGCAACTAAGTCCCAAGAAAAAAGTACTCCAAAAGACCGTCATGTCATAGGGGCCTCAACACAAAAGAAGGTGCGTCAATCAGACGCTCAATCTGTAAGTTATTATCCTTTTAGCCCAGAGGGACCTGTTGAATTTTTTATCAATCCAACCCGACCGTTTCCCAAATTTACCCAAATCTCAACGGGGGTATACCAAAGGGACCGTGTCACTCCAGAGTTTCTAGCTCAATAGACGGTTCATCAAATGGATGTCAGGTGCGAATGTTATGGCCAAAAGAGTGTTAATGGGTCGCACTGGGTTCGGGTCTGGGCCGACCCGACCGGAGCTGACCCAGTTTGGGTCAACCCGGACCGACCCGCACCGGGCAGCCAGGTCGGGTGGCCATCCTAGGCAGCGCGGGAAGGCACAGGGGGCGTGGGGTCCACAAAGCCCGCAGGATCTGTGGGGGCGGCGGAGCCTGCAGGCGGCGCGAGGTTGTTGGGTGTAGGGGGCCACAAACGGTGCACTGTCGCGGGGCAGCGGGGGCCGTGGGCAGTGCAAGGCCACTCGGTGTCAAGGGTCAGGGCAGCGTGAGGCAATAGGGATGCGGTGGTCGCGGGAGGCGCAAGGCTGTAGGGCCATGGGGGCCGTGGGCGGCATGAGGCCAGGGGGAGACTGAGGCCGGGGGTGAGGCCACAGGGTGGCGGAGGGCTGCGAGGCGGAAGGGCCGCGAGGGATGCGGAGGGCCGCAGGGTGGCTAGGCCATTTGGCTGAGGAGACCGCCAGGCAGTGGTCCGATGTGGCTGGTCATGCAGCGCAGTCGCGCGCTATGCCTTCGCAGGCGGCTGGCTTTACCAGCCGCCCTCCGTTTGTCGCCTTTGTCGTGGCCGGCCATTGTGCGGGCCGCAGTTCTCGAGATCCTCGGGTGCCCAAAGCCGGTACCAGTCACTATCCCCATCACGAAGAACACAAAAAAGAACCATAAGATTTGCGGAGGGGTCGGTCCAAGTTTTTTTGGCCCGTACCCTCCACATTAGGGCGGTAGCAAGCAGCTAACCAGGAAAGATTCAATGTGAGAGGAAAATTTACATTGATCAATTTAAAATGCACCCCTACCTAGTTTGTTTCCTAACATAATGAGGTGGGAAGGAAAATCATCGATTGAAGACGTCCCACATTGTTGGATGTCCCGAGGAAGAAGTTGAAGAAGTTGGAGAATGTCGGCGTTCTTCATTGGAGAAGCATTCTTCATTAGAGAAGAAGGATTCTTCTAAGGTTCTCGTCTTCCAATCCTTTCTACCAATTCAACCCAAAATGAAAGGTATCCAATATGTTTTGTTCCATCAATTTAATTGTTGGAACAGAATTAAATTCGTATAATCAATTACGATGAGGTTGGCATAATAAATTTAGAGGCAACCTAGGGTCACTTCCCCTCATTAAAGATGGAGTTGAAAGGGTTCCTCTCATTTACGGGGGTTCGGTTGGTCCCTGCCTCTAAATTAAAAATTGGGGTTAGTTCAGGTGGTCCCCACCTCTTAGCATTCACATGGGAGGTTTAGGCTCGGGTGGTCCCCCCCCACCATAACCCATGTTGAGGGGGTTTTTAAAATAAAAATATTAGACATGTTTATTTTATTTAATTCATTCATGAAAATCACAAAATTTTATCATTAACCATCGACCCACTGTGGTCGAGGTGAAGGTCTCCTTAATATAATACTGGTGCTACAAGTTCAACGGTGCCCTCAGATTTCAATCCCAAGCACCAGTTAAAAAGTTACAAAAACTCACTCATACGTTCACTAAACATACCCGAAGAAATACTCAGAAATATATTCCGGGCACACCAAACTTCAGAATCACATGACATCAATATTTGCAGACTCATAAAATTCTCATATATTTAAAAATAAAATTACATATAAATTTGGATTCTTTACATTCTCCCCACCTCTCGGCTTTGTGTCCCTGTAATCTAAAACTCAAAACTAGAAAAACAAGTGGGGGTACTAAGCATGAATTTGTGCCTCCCGCTCCCATCTTCTCTCCTGGAGGTTCCCGTGCTACCAGCGAATGCGCACCAAGGGTATCGACTACCCACGAAGAACCCACTATTGTCGATCCTCAATCTCCACTAGACCCTTTGAAAATGTCACACCATCGTCGATGTCCAACTCGTTGTAGTCGATGATGTGAGAAGGGTCGTGCATGTATCTTTTCAGCTGGGATACATTGAAGACGTCGTGCACCCTGTGCAACTAAGGGGGATGTTCTAGAAGGTAAGCCACCTCGCCAACTCTACTGAGGACCTCGAAGGGTCCAATGAACCTCGGAGAAAACTTGCTGACTCGAAAAATCTGTACAATCCTCATAGAGGTGAGACCCATAGAAAGACGTGGTCACCATTATAGAACTCTATAGGTCTCCATCTGCTGTCCGCATAAGACTTATGTCTGCTCTGTGCAATCTTCATCTACACCTGGATGACCTGCACCTTCTCTATGGTAGTTCGTACCATCTCTACTCTAACAAGTGCAGACTCCCTAGGGCCAATCTAGCACAAAAGTGATCTGCAAGGTCTCCCGTACAAGGCCTTGAAAGGTGCCATCCCAATGATGGAGTGATAGCTTTTGTTTTATGAAAACTCCACCAAAGGCAAGTGATCCTCCCAGCTACGACTGAAGACGAGGACATAAGAACGTAGCGTGTCCTCGAGGGTCTGAATGGTCTGCTCAGTCTGACCATCTGTCTGAGGATGGAAGGTGGTGCTCAAACGAAGTTGCATCCTAAAAGCCTCCTGAAACCCCTTCCATATCCAGGAAGTAAAACGTGCATCACAATCGGAGACAAACGTTGAGGGTACTCCATCTAGCCACACAATCTCATGCACATAGAGGCATCCCAAGCTCTCTATTGAACCCTACTCTCTGATCGGTAAGAAGTGATCCGACTTAGTGAGTTAGTCAATGATCACCCAGATAGAATCATGACCTTTGGATGTACATGGAAGTCCTATAAAGAAGTTTATGGATATCCCATCCCACTTCAACTATGGGACCTTTAAAGGCTGAACCAAGCTTGCTGGTACTTGATGATCTGCCTTCACTTGTTGACAAGTGAGGCACCGAGAGACAAACTCTGCTACTGATTTCCTCATTCCCGGTCACCAGTGCTGTTGTCAGAGATCTGGGTATATCTTTACCACTCTTGGATGTACCACTAGAGGGGATGTGTAGAACTTCCTCAACAATTCCTCCCGAAGTGACACTGGTACCATGGTATGTCCTCTGAAGAGGATGACGTGCTCCCCACCTTTAGAAAATTCATTAGGTGCATGTCCTATGGATATCTCATCACGTCGAGTCTCGCACTCAGTGCCCCCGCACCGCGCCTCCTTGACTCGTTGAAGAAGTGGGGGAGTGACTGTAAGAGACTGAAGGAAAGCTGCTTCATCACGTTCCATGAAGGATATCTACAAAGCGCCAAACTTCTCTATCGCATCGCCTAGTAACTGTATACCATACCACCTACTAAGTACATCTGCTACAACATTCCCCTTCCTAAGAGTATATACTGTCTCGAAGTCATAGTCCTAGAGGAACTCAATCCAACATCGCTGCCTCAGGTTCAGGTCCTTCTACGAGAAGATTTACATGAGACTTTTGTGATCAGAGTACACTGTAAAACACTCACCCATCAAGTAATGTCGCCACATATTCATGGCGACAACCACTGCTTCTAACTCCAAGTCTTGGGTAGCATCGTTCTGCTCATGTTATCTCAGTTGTCGAGAACCATATGTGATCACTGCTCTCTCTTGCATTAGGACACATCTGAGTTCGGTCCCTGATGCGTCATAGTATACTACATACCCTACGCCCTCCTTTGAAAGACTCAAGATGGGGGCACTAATATACCTCTGCCTCAGCTCCTGAAAACTCCGCTGACATCTCTCCGACCACACGAGGGGTTGACCCTCCTACGTCAATGCTGATAAAGGTGCTGCAACTCTGAAAAAATCTTGCACAAATCTCCAGTAGTATCCAGCCGAACCCAAGAAACTCCGTATCTCCTTCACACTCCTGGGTGGATCCCAAGCATGTACCACCTCATTCTTCGCTAATCCACTATAACACCAGCCTCTGAGATGACGTTTCCTAGAAATTAAACCTCTCAAATCCCAAACTGGCACTTCGAGAGCATACCATAATGTTGGTTCTCTCAGAGCGTGTCCAGTACTACCTGCAAATCATAGACATGATACTCCTTAGTATTCAAGTAGATCAGAATGTCATCGATGAAGAATACTACAATGAAATCAAGGTATGGCTGAAAGATCTTGTTCACGAGTCCCATGAACACTGCTTGAGTGTTGGTTACACCGAATGGAATAACCAAGAACTCGTAATGGCCATATCGACATTTGAAATCCATCTTCTGCACATCCTCGTCTCGTACTCTGATTTGGTGATAGCCTGATCTGAGGTCTATCTTTGAGAACCACCGTGCTATTTTTAGCTGATCAAAGAGGTCGTCAATCCTCGGGAGTGGGTACTTGTTCTTCATGGTCACCTGGTTCAGGTGCTGATAGTCATCACAAAGCCTCAAGATCCCATCCTCCTTCTTTGAGAACATAATTGGGGGATTTCAAAGGTGAAACACTAGGCCGAAAGAACCCATTCCCTTATAAGTCCTCCAGCTGTACCCACAGCTCATGAAGCTCTGTGGGAGCCATCCGATATGTTGGTGTAGATATCAGTGTCGTCCCTGGGTACAAATCAATGTTAAATTCCACCTCTATGCAAGGATGTAGACCTAGAACATCATCAGGGAAGACATCCGCGTAGTGGTCCACCACTATAGGATAAATCGGACTCTCCACATGAACTTCTCTGAGGGTAAGGCTAGTCAACTGATGAGTGATCAGCTGCACTCTCCTCTGGGTAAGTACATCATGTGCTGCAAAGCCTCCCTCCTCACCGGTGAAGGTAAACATGGTCCCATCCGTGTGGACACACCACACTTTGCGCCTAATACAGTCAATCTCAGCACAAACTGTAGATAGCTAGTCCATTCCCAAGATGACGTCGTAAGGCCTTGACGCCACTTCTAGGAGATCCCAGCCGAAGCTCTCGCCTCCTAGAGTAATATCACACTACTTGAACCAGTGTTTAATCATAAAATCTATTCCCGTAGGATTATCCATCCATAAGGATCGAGCCAACGGCTCCGTTAGAATCTCTGAGCTCTGAATGAGGGCAGTGGCAATAAAAGAATGACTCGCACCTGTGTCTATAAGTACTAAATCTATGGTGGAGTAGACACAGATTGTACCTCGTATCATCTCTAGAGTGCCATGATTGTAGGCCACAGCTTCCTATAGTTAAGCTCACCCCTGTCCACCTGCTCCCTATAGTCAGGGTGGACCCTCAGGTGGTGGTGACAATAACATCTCAAATCGTCATCCACCGACTGATGCACGACCAGCTCCTCTGCCACGTCTGGATGCTCCTTGCAGACCTCCTCAGTCGAACCTCTGTCTTTGCCTGGGTGGTCCCTTAAAAATCTGCTGATCATCCGTACGGCGGGTCAGACAGTCATGAGCCATTTGACCCTACCCGCTGCATGCGTAACACTGCCCCCTCCAGGCATGCCTGGATTTACCTCGGGTGCCCCGCACGACCCCCCCTGAATCATGTAGTCATCCACCTATAGGTATGGTCCTCTTGGACCTCTGTGACATCTGCTAGCTGCAAGCTGTAGAAGACTCTGCTATGTGACGTCCGATGGAGGGTCTCGCTGCTGGCAACTACTCAACAAGAAAACTCTCCACTAAGAAGTCTTGTTCTAACACCCCTTCCTGCGTTGGGATACTAAGTGAAATCATCGATGCCCTGATCTCTCACCTAAGCCCATACATAAAGGTCCAAGACCTAAATAATGGGTCCCGCACCATATCATTGGAGTAGCATCAGTGGTCAGTGAACCTCGCTGAGTACTGATCCACAGTCATGCTACCCTACTACAGATGAAGAAGCTCCTATATGCGCACTGCGCGAAGATTCGCTGGGACAAACTCTGCCCGAAACTGGCTCTCGTAGTCTGCCTAGGGAACCATCACCTCGTCATGAACATAAAGCATCAAGCTCCACTATCTTCATCCTAATGCATGAATAAGGTCGGTGGCAAGGATCCCCATGAGCTCAGCTGGTGTCCCTACCCGTCGGATGACTCTCACCACGGCCTCCGGCCAATCCTCAACCACATGTGGGTCCGTATCTCCCCTAAACCTAGGTGGCCTCTAGCATTGGAACTCATGAAACACACTCAATTGAAGTTCACCCTCTACTGCTGGGGAGGGTGGCATCAGTAGACCAATGGGTAATGGTACCGCTGGTGCCTCCATATGTGCATCTACCGGAAGGGGGCCCTGCACTGAGGCCTCGTCGCTCGTTGGGCTATCAGTGCGTACTATATCTGGAACCATAGCTCGCTGTCTGCGTAGAGGCATCCTGAAAATAAAAAGGTGCACCACGGTCAATAATTGATACATGGTGAGCCGAATCTAAGAGATCATAAGGAAAACTATTGAAAACACACACACAATCGGTGTTTTCGTACACTGAGTCGGAAATTAGAAGTCATGGCCTTGGTGTATGGATACGCCGGCCGCCGAACCAACACTATTTTCCCTAAACTGATAACCACACTCACTACACGTAACACTATTTCCATTAAAAAAAAGATATGAGTCCTATGTTCTATGGTATAACCGACTTCTCTGATACCAATTTTTCATGAACTGTACCCCGAGGCCCATACAGTGACTACCCCATTCCCACCTTCCATAAGCCAGGGGCTGAAGACTTGCACCGAAATGTGTATTCCCTATAACTGGGAAAGCATTGCCTTTATAACCTGTAAACACAGGCAACCAAGCACACAACAAGATATGAACACAAGTCAACTGTATAATAAAAAGAGTGCGGAAAGTAAAAAGGGGCCAGAATACAAGCCCAACAGTAATAGTACAAGTACAACTAAAATACAATAAAACTATAGAAAAATAAAGATAGCTACTGGTTCATCCACTGAGGATCCTACCTGAAGGGTAGGTACAAATCACCCCCTCATCACTTTACGTCATCCCGTGTCCTTTGTGTACCATCATGTCATATGGTCCACCTCCGGGCACCATCTAGCTCTGGTACCCTCAGCCTCGATCAACGATGTCCATCATCTGCACCAAACACAACATGGTGTGGGTGTAGCCCATGCATGAGTGAGTATAACGATACTCAGTAGGCACCCTGAGACCCTCAAGGTCTCACCATATCCACCAAGGATATTACACAAGGCAAGAAAACTTGTGACAACCCTACTTAGGTATATGCCCATACATATACCTAAGTTATCAAGTATACCCTTCTTAATCACGAGGAAACACCGAGTCTAACTCAAAATCCCAAAGCTCAACTGTTCCACAATGGAAGGAACACAATGAAGGTAAGTACCACACATGTACATCACACGAAAGAATACCACCAAGGTATTACCACGAAGGGAAGTACCACACAGGTACGAACATAGCTCCGACCAGGTATAACATAGGTACAGAAGTACAAATGATTTGATGCAACTACTAAATCATCTTACTCTATTAAGAGGATCTACTACTGACCCACACAGGACCGCTCGGTGCTGACCCACATAGGATCTCTAGATGCTGACCCACACACGATCCCTAGGTGCTGACCCACATAGGATCGCTCAGTGCTGACCCAAACAGGATTGCTCGGTGCTGACCCACATAGGATCCCTATTCATTCATCACGTCACAGCCAACTACTGGGTTCCCACACTAAGTTTTCTCATATTCAAGAGGGTCCCCTCCTCAAGCCACTAGTAAATACTCCAACATCCACTAAGTCCCATGAAAAAGTATCCCAAAAGACATCCATGTCATAGGGGTCTCAACGCAATAGACGATGCGTCAATCGGACGCCCGTTCTGTAAGTTATCATTCTTTTAGTCCCGAGGGCCCAGTTGGATTCATGGTCGATCCAACCTTACCGTATCCCAACATTACCCAAATTTCATGTGGATTATAAAAAAGGGACCATCTCACTCCAACGTTTCCGGCACGGCAGACGGTTCATTAAAGAACGTACGATGCCAAAGTTATGGCCAAAAGAGCATAAATGGGTCACGGTGGGTTCGGGTCCGGTCCGAATCGGTCAGACCGACTCGGCCCAGGCCCACCCGGTTTGGGTTAACCCATCCCAAACCACTGATTCTGCCCCAACCCACGGTATAGCCCGGCCCGCTGGGCGGTCGGGCCTGGCAGCCCATACCATAAAGAATGGGGCGGCATGACGAACGCGGGAGCAATGAAGACCGCGGGAGCCATGGGGTGGTGGAGGTCGCTGGGTGGTGGAAGCCTCAGGGTGGCAGAGGCCATCAACGATGCATGGCCGAGGGGCGGCGGAGGCCGCGAGGCGGCGGGGGCCGCAAGTAACGCGAGGCCGCATGGCAGCAGGGGACGTGGGAGACGCGAGGCCGTGGGGGGACGGCGAGCATGGGTGGTGTGGGGGCATGGGGGGGCGGCGGTCGTGGGAGGCATGGGGCTGGGGGAGGCATGGAGCCATGGGCGGCGCGGGGTCGCAGGGTGGTGCGAGGCCGCGAGGCGGGGAGGCCACGATCTTCGTGGGACCGGGGGTGGCGTGAGGCCGCGAGGCGGGGAGGCCGTGAGCGGCGCGAGGTCGCGGAGCGGGTCTAGGCACAAGGCCGCGAGGCGGCGGAGGACGGTGAGGCCGCGGGGGCCGCAAAGGGCCTATGGGGGGAGAGGCCTTAGGGGCCACGGTGGGCCGTGCGGGGGCAGGGCCTCTGGGGTCGCGGAGGGTCGCGAGGAGGTGTGGCCATGAGGGCCGTGGAGGGTCATGTGGTGGCGACACCACAGGGTCTGCGGAGGGTCGTTGGATAGCGATGCCGCGGTGAAACGGTCCATCGTGGCTGGTTGTGCGGTGCGGGTGCCTGCCGGTGGCCGGCTTGACTGGCCGCCATCCATTTGTTGCATTCGTTACAGCCAGATGTGGTGTTGGCTACGGTTCTCGATTTCCACTAGTGCCAAGTACCAGTACCAATCGCCGTCACCATCGCGAAGAACACAAAAAAGATCCATAAGTTTTGCAGAGCGGTCGAGACATGTTTTTTTGGCCCGTACCCTCTGCGTTAGGGCAGTAGCCAGCGGCTCAAGGGGAAAGATTCAATGTGTGAGGAAAATTAACATTGATAAATTTAAAACAATCCCCTACCTAGTTTGTTTGTTGACATCGATGAGGAGGTAAGGTTGGCCATTGATTGAAGATGTACCACGTTGGAGGATGTCCTGATGAAGATGTCAAAGACATTGGAGAACATCGACATTCTTCGTTGGAGAAGCGTTCTTCATTGGAGAAGAAGAATTCTTCCAAGGTTCTCCTCTTCCAATCATTTCTCTCCCAATTCCACCCAAAATGCAAGGTAGAAAATATATTGTCTTCCATGAATTTAATTGTTGGAACATAATTAAATTGGTATCATTAATTATGATGAGGTTGGCATAATTAGTTTAGAGGAAACCTAGGGTCACCTCCCCTCATTAAAGAGGGAGTTGAAAGGATTACTCTCATTAAAGAGGGTTCGGGTGGTCCCTGCCTCTAAATTCAAAATGGTGGTTAGTTCAGGTTTTCACCACCTCTTAACATTTACATGGGAGGTTTAGGCTCAGGTGGTCCCCACCACCATAACCTAAGTTGAGGGGGTTTCTAAAATTAAAATGTTAGACTTTTTTATTTTATTTAATTCTTTCACGAAAAACACAAAATTTTATCTTTCACCCTCGACCCACTAAGGTCGAGGTGAAGGTCTCCATAAGCGAATAACAGAACTACGAGTTCAACGGTGCCCTCAAATTTAAATTATGAGCAACGGTTTAAAAGTTACAAAAAACCACTTGTACGTTTACTGAACGTACCTAAAAAAAGTTCAGAAATTCATTCCGGGCACACCGTGGCTCAGAATCACGCGCCGTCAATTTTCGTGGACTCGTAAAATTACCATATATTTTTAAAAAATATTTACATGGAAATTATAGATCATTACAAAATATATGAACATGGTAGTATATTTCCTCAATTTTAATAGTTATTTGGTTTATATTTAATGGATTTTTCATAATATGATTTTTTTCATTGGTTTGTGTGATTGTTTTTATGATTCATTGTGGGTTGATCTTCATCATTTATTTGAATCTTTAATGGTGATTATCAAATCTTCCTTCCAATGATAGGGATTTAAAACATACAATATTCTATAGAATATGTAAATATGGGATTATCACTACCTAATTTTATAAGGGATAATATAATTATCAAAACAATATAATATTCTAGAATTTAATAAATGAAAGGGGGTTGATGAGTAATGCTTGTGTTTATATTTCTATTCATAATATAGGTTATATACTATTTCATAATACTTTTTGGTATTTTTAATTATATTATTTCATATGTTCCTATTAGATATTCTTATTTTATAATGTGTAAACAAAAAAATGTTTATTTGAATAAAAGGATTCCAAAAATGGAATTTTTAAATGCTAATATTTATCTATGGAAGTATTTAATATTATTGGACATTGAGATGAGAATATTTATTTTATGATGATCACTGTTATTAGATGCATAAATATTATTTCTACTATCTATGTCAACATTTTCATAATTGAAAAGTAAAATAAATACAAAAAAGAAGATTAATAAATTAGGGATTATTGTTAATGATCGTTTCTTACTTGTAATTTTTTTATCATAATAATTTTTTAGAAATTTTAATTGGATATTATTTTTAATAGATGCAAGTTTTCGTAATATAACATTCAATATTTTTATATTAGTTACTTTAACACCCTTGATTTTATAAAATTAAAACCTATCACAATTGTTTGATATGGAATGTGTTGTTCTATTTTTTGATATTATTTTGGTCAGTGTTGATGTGGATAATTGAGGGATGTTATCATTGTTATGGAAATTTGAAATAAATGATATTATATTTGTTGAAATGAATAAGAAGTGATGTTTTTACAAAATGGAATATTTTTATTTTCATATTGAATCCAGTTAAGTATACATAATGTTCTATTAAAATTAATATAATTATTAATGGAAAAGAATGATCAAATGAATTAAAGGGAATGGGTTATGAAAATTCATTAATTATGTATGAATTGATGAATGGATATTATTATAGATGTATAGTTATTAAGGTTAAATGGTCAGGTTTTAATGTAAGGGAAATTTTTAGAGGGTTTTATTAATTATTAAGTGTATGGATAAATAGTAATAGAAAAGGGAGTATTAAATGATGATGATGATTAATAATAATAAAATATAAACTAGAAATTGATTATGATAATTTTTTTTGGAGAGGTTTTATTCACCCATTTCTGGTTAGAGTATGTAGCTAGGTGATATTATGGTGTTATTTGATGTTATCATCTTAGTTTTGGAGTGTTACCGTTATTTTTTTTGTCTTTTATATATTCATTATAGTCCAGTTATTTCATTTGTTCCACAACCGGAGTCAGATAATAGGATAGACAGGTGTATGGGGCCTTCAACTCTAGGTATATCCCCAATATCTGGGATGTAAATGATATAAATGGGTGACTACTCCCACTACACCATTGTAACAAATAATCATGGTATATTATGTGTACATATTCATGCATTAATGGATTATATGTAAAGTATTTATACTTATAAAGGATGTAATTACTCGCAGATAAAAAATATATATATGCAGGAAGAATGATGGATTCAGGTAATGTTATATATATAAGTATATATAAAATGTAATTCCTTAAGGTTTTGACATGATAATTTATGTACATGTGGCAATTTATTAAGGTATCTTGTAAACATACATAGAATGTAATGCCTTATAGTTATATTGTGTTATGATGGGGAAGTGTTGGTGATATGGTTGCATTATGTGTTATGGGAAATGTATATTCATCTCTGGGTACATATATTTATGGTATGTTGTGTCATGATTCATAAATTCTATGGAAGAATCAGGATGTGTGAAGTTAGTGTGTTGAGTGACTGTTTTAGTGGAAAATTTGGTTTAAGTATTTATTCATTGAATATTAAATATATTTCTTCCACATTCAAAATAGATGTGTTATAAATGATCCTATTGAGTATATGTTTTATAATCACCCATGTATATATATATATATATTGTTGGAAGGATTTTGTGAATGAGTCCAGAATTACTAGCGTATGGTGGTTATTCATAGTTTCTAGAAACCGTGAGTCACTAATTCAGATTTTTTTCATGTTATTATCAATTTTGTGACTATATATTTGATGTCATTGAAGAATTATTTGGAGGGTTATTTTAATATATTATTGATTTAGTTGGTGATATTTTTATTTATAGGAGTAATTATTCCCATATGGTCATTTTCTATAACCTCAGTAATATTTAAAAACCCATGGACTTTTAGAGGTGTTATTAAAGGGTTATAAATGTTTTTAGTACAAGGATATGTGTGTTTAATGTGGGGGGGAATGTACTACAATAGTGTTATCACGAATTTAGGTTAATATAAAATATTGTGTTCTTAGATAGGTATTATTGTGGATTACATGGATTTAGAAGGGAAATGATATCAGTTTAACCAATTATGTTATTTATAAAATGGATTCTAGTGTGAAAACATTTCATTGGGGCCTTATTTAATGAAATAATATGTCCTTATATTTTATGAATCTAGTACAATAGGCATTGAAATTTATTGGGTAGATATATACATAAGCATATTGTATCATATTCATTTGATTCTCTGATAGAATTTGATACATTATAGGATAATTAGATTTTAATTTTCAAAAGTATAATTTTATATCAATAGATTTAGGTTTGGAGTTAATGTAGTTCTCTTACACTGTATATATGGATCCTTCTTAATGATAATATTATGTTTGAGTTTCTAATGAAAAATAATATTCCCATGTTTATATGAAGAGGTTTGAGGATGACGAGGATGATTCCTGGAAGAATATTCCTTATGGGGTTTGATTATTTATTCAAAATAAGTATCAGGTATAAATATTTTCTCATAATACTAAATGATGGTTGGTTAATATAGAGTCCTATTTCTATTTGATCCGTGATAGGATGAAATAATGGATACCATTGGATGTTAGTTTGACTGAGGGATATTTTTTTTAGTGCTCGATTATATTAACTGGTTATTATGATGAGTGAGATGATTTATTGGATAATTTTTTGTGTTAATTTTCATGTCGAGTTACATTTATTTATTATGAAGGCATCATGGTGATGGAAAATTTTTTCTATCTAAAATTTATGTTCCAATGAGTGGATATTTTGGATTTTGATTAAGGAAAATCATATTTATTTCTAAGACCTTTTACTAGATTAAATGGATAGTGTGATAAATTTGGATATATTTCCAATGGAGATCCAATATCATCCACGTATTCATGTTTCATTCATTTTTGAAGGAAATAGAAAAGGTGGTGGTTATGGAAAATTTGTAGGACTATCTCATCTTGAAATATGAATCTTTGAGACTCTCCAATGATAGGGAAAATTTGTCATTGTTTCCTGTTAATAAAAGTTTTGGGACAAAATGGTTTTTATTGTGGCTTTCATGATCCCAAATACCTATAAGTTGAAGACCCCTTACCTCTACGAGAAAAAAGAACATTTTTATCATTTCCTATGGTGTCATGGACATCATATCCTTAAATTTATGATTTTTTTAAAATTTATAATGGATATGGAATACCCTTACAATATCATCACTTATAGATATTTCTTCTAAGGTATTAGAAATAGTAGGTTAGTCAGGATTTCATATAATAGAGGTGAGAGATAGTAGGAATATAATTACCCTATGATTTTCCTCTTCCACAAAGACATAGGGTATAGCCTTTACAATGGGATATTTATCCAAAATGATAATTAGTTATATGAAATTGGTGTTGAAAATTCATATGATAGAATTTTTAGTGATAGATGGACTACACATTAGATATTGTAATGTATAACTATCAACATCTAGGGAAAATTATATATTAGATTCAAAAGTTACATGGTCATTTATTTAATGCATAATTGACTTATCTTTAGGACCTATTCAACCTTGATTCCATTTTCTATATTATTTTATTTATTTATTTTATTTAATTGAATTAGAGATGTCCATGTTTTAAATTTTCAAATTTGAGGAAAATACATGGGCTAGTAGGATATTATTTTTTCTATGCATGGTTACATATAATTGTGGAATCCAATAATATGTTAGGGGAATGTATTTTTTCATTATGTATAGTAAATATTATCCATATTATGTAGTCATATAGTAGGTGATATCCCAAATTAGTATCTATTTCATGGTTCACGCATGATTAGGTGTAATCATAAGGACTAACCATGATTTTTCTACTTCTCAATCCTAGTAGGTGTTACACTCATGGCACATGGTATTCTAAATAATGCTGCCAAACCACATGAGCATCCAAATTCATTAAATTTGTGATATTTATAAATTAATAGTTCTCAAATTAAACCTGTTTTGGACCTATGATATCCCCTAATTGATTTCCCGGAGATTTCTCCTTTTCTCCACCTTCATCCATTCATTATTTGAGGGTTTTCATTTAGTAAATCCAACATATATTAATATATGTGGAAATTTGTGACACAATAATTTCACTACCCTATAACTGGTGGATCTTTTATTACAGCGTTATACAATACCTGCACTATAATACCAATGATCTAATGGTTTAGTAATCATAGGAAACTATATACATAAATGAACATTTTATAATATTTCGATGTTTTGATATATCAAATGAATACATTAGAAAATATTTCACCTTGAAACTCTATTTTACACATGTTGTAATATTCATGTTTTCTTAGGGAATTGGGGGATAATATAATGGTATAATCTTAGATGCTCTGTATGGTGTAGAGTATAGTAAAAACTAACATATATAATCATAGAACCAAAAGTATGATATGAATAAATAAACTACATTATAAATGGAACCATGAGAATATTAGAATAATGGATTTCATAATAATAACCAAAATTAAGGATACGAATAATTGATTTCATAGTGACGGAACTTGTAATCTCGACCTTGAAAACATTCTATCAGTACCCTTTTCCAAAACAACATACATAAATGTGTATGGATTATAACAAGTACCTCAAGATATTGTTTCTCATTAAACCTACTAATTCATCAAGGGAATACATAATTATAGACCCCACTCATCACATTATAAGTCTTATCCATTCATCATATGAATAGAATGGATAAAATATGCATATCATAATGATTCCTAAGGAACCATATATATAATTTCGGTTGTGTAATAACTATCATTCCATATAGAAAAAATGATATATGAAATATAAATTTTTTCCCATTCAAAGGTAAAAAGAAGTTTATCTAGTTGAACATCCAAAAAAACAAAAAAATATGATATTCACAATTTAATCTGATGTACCCTTACTAATGGAATTATTATAAGTTAGTAGTGAATAGTAATTTCGTAGTGTATAGATATCAATTAGAAATAATACATCATCAATTTTTCTAAAGAGCTGATTTATCAACAAAATAATATCTTATTAGACATTCAAAATAGGTATGTAGTTTTTCATAATAGTTGTGCGTTTTTTGATTATTGTGTTGATATACCAATCCTCTCAATTTTATTTACCCTTAATGCATCTAACCCAGATCCTACATCTTATTTATTGTTTCTAGAAAGGGATATAATTACTATAATACCAAAAAATATATACTTGAGGAATTTATAAAAATGTAGTATGATAAAATATCTCATCATGATTAAAAAGGAATGGGATGGATTGAAAATTGAAATTAAGATAACGGGATTGGAACACTTATCCTATATTTTGGCATCTCAATTATTTAGAGTAACACCATAGATCTATTGAAACTCAGGATATACAACATAGAGAATCAATATATGAGAAGGAATTATTACCCAATTTATTTATGTAGATATTAATGGGATTATTTTTGAGTGTTTTTTGAAAATTATGAGGGTTTTTTAGTTAATTTTAATATATGGTTGTTGGGACCCAGGTTATAAAATATTAGAAAACTATTTCCCATCCCATGAAATTAACATATGTTATACGAAATGTATGGAATACTTTATTATTATATTTTTTTAAATCCCAATACACAATAAATTATATTATTATGGATATGGAAAATATCTCTATTTATAGTGAAATTCTATTATAAACATAACATATACATAAGGTTTTTGAAGACACATTTTATCTGTGAGAAATGAAATTTATTAATTTAAAATAAAATATTTATTTCAATATACCAATTACTATTTTATAAAGCCTAAAAACTAGTTACTAATTAATTTTTGAAGTCATTATGATGTCATAATACTTACCATTCATTCAAAACATAATTTAGTTTTTATAAAAAATATTGATATATTATAAAATTATAAAAAATTTACTATTTTAAAAATTTTTCTTTGTGATTTCATATTTTAGATCATTTTTATGAACATAAATGTAATGTCATGGACTTTCTTGGTCAATTACATTGTCAAATTCTTCTGTTTTGGGTGTCCCAGACACCATCAGTGAGTGAGGAGGGTGTCAGTGTTGGTGGGAGGCTGTCATCATGGTGTCACTTGTTGGTACCACAGATCGGTGCTTCACCCAAATAGTGCCACAAAGGGGTCCTAAGGTTCTTTCCCCAGTTTTCCCATGACATCTCTTTATGTTTTATATTCTGTTTTAATGTGGTTTAAGACCATTTTATGGACGATAAATGATATCTTAAATCCTCTTAGAGTGGGGCGAACCATGACGTACCAATAACATATGACCTTTTATCCATGTCACGACATTGCCACGTTTCCACTTACGCCCTTGTTATGCCTTTTCTCAGTTTAAATGTAACCTATCAACTTCTGACCATTTAATGGACTATCTCACTGTCTCTGAGGGATTTATTAAATATCAATTAATTCTAATGTTTGAAATCGTCTGGCCACGTGGTCAAACCACAATCCACTTTTTAAGCACTTCGAGATTGCACATCCTGTGACTCTCATATTGCGACTTTTGTCACACCAAGATCTTCTTCTTCCATGGTCTGTTTCTTTCTTTAATTCACATGGGGTCCATCATCCAATGACGAGTCATGCCAGTGTGAGAGCCCTCCTGTTCGGTTCTTCTTGGAGTTTCCTACCGCATCATTCCCAGTCTATGGTGCAATGAGAATACGTCGATCCTTGATCATCCAAGTAGGGGTTATTCCTTCATCTCTCTTTACTGTTCATCATGAAAGGTGGGAATGATGATGTTCCCTCTGGATGTAGATTTTTTTTAAAGGTAAAAAAATTTTATTGATAAAAATTGGGGTTACAGAAGTTTAATGTAAGGAATTTTGCTGACATCCCGAGCATAAAAAGGTATTAATTCGGAAGGCAGACCATCCATCCAATGTAAGTCGTGAGTAAATCCATGATTGGTGAGACCATCCACGATTTTGTTGGCTTCATATAATGTGTGAGTGGCTATGAAGTTCAGCTCAATAAGAAAATTCAAACAGTCCATCCAGTGGGCAGTAAGAGGCCATGCAAGGTGGATGGTACCATTCCAAATGGCCTGAATGATAGTAGTGGAGTCTCTCTCTATCCAAATATTGTTCCAGCTATATAATCTGGCAAAGGTTATGGTATGGATGATTCCCATCATCTTAGCTTCGAAAGTAGAAGAAGAACCACAAGATCCATAGAAGCATCCAAGAATCTGGTCCAGGTTATTTCTAAAGACGACACCACAACCCGCTGGTCCCGGATTGCCTTTGGAGGCTCCATCCACATTGATTTTAATCCATCCCAGAGGGGGGGGGGGGAACACATCAAGAGTATAGTGGGGGTGAGGGTAGATCCCCTCCACCCAACACGTCTGAGGATCCCAAAGTCACAGACAGAGTTGTTGCAATGAGTTTTTTGGATAGAAGATGCTTCGTGAATAGCCATGAGGATTCTCATTTTTAATGCATTAATTTTAAAAGAATTATTGTGGGAAATTATTTCATTTCTACAATAACAAATAATATAGAGAAGTTTCACGAAAACCGCAACCAAAAGGTTTTTGATTTTCTGAGATGTAGAAAACTCAATGAAACTATGAATATGCATGTTGATGGTATCAAAAAGCATCCATCTTCACTCAAAAATATCAATAATATAATGCCAGATAGTGGTTTCTATGGGAGAGAAATATATGATTAATTTCCTCTCTATGCTGATTGAACATATAAAATTTAGAAAAAAGAGTAATCCCGAATGTTTATAAGCAATTATCAGTGGGGATTATTTGATGGGAAATCCGCTAGACTAAAGTAAATCTTGAGAGTTTTATCCAGGCTTTGTTGAATTTATCAAGCCAGGGGTGATTATTGTCAACATTGTTGAAAAGGTACTTATAGAAGCTATTGGAGTTCATAATCCCATTGTGCACAGGTTCTAAAATAATTAAATCATTATTATTAACGAAAAGATAATTATCAAAAATATGAATAATATTCTCCGGGAGATCAAGGTTATGCGTATAAATGATCGAGTCAATGAATCCTGAAGATGGGGAGGGGATTGGTTGTTATCTATCAAGGAGATCAGGGGAACACCAATCCAGTTATCAAACCAAAATTTTATGACGGATTCCTTAGTGTCCATCCATCTAGAGTTATACATAATAGACATGAAAGTACCTTTGATGGAGGACCAAATAGATGACTTAAGAGAGTAGGAATGATTGTTTCTAAGATTTTCAAGGTAGTGAGCCCTAAAAAAATTCATGGAGGATTAAGTGTTGAGAATAATGTTCCACTTAAGTCTAGCTTGAAGAGTTCATTGAACATAGAGAGATTTTTTATTCCAATCCCCCCTTTATCAACAAGTTTGCAGCAAGAGGTCCAGGGAATAGTCACTAGTTTCTTCTCCGAAGTGCTACCAGTCCAAACAAAATTTTTAATAGAAACATTAATGCATTTTAAAAGGATTTTTGGCCATTTATATATCATCATGGAATAAACATGTTTAGAAAAAATGTGGATTTCACCAAAAAAATTCCCCCAGCCATCGAAAGGGACTTACCCTTCCAGGAGGAAATATGTTTAAGCGTATGGTCCACAATGTGAGAAAAATAATCTGCTTTAGGTCTACCCCAAAATATAGGCACACCAATGTAGGTAAAAGGGATAGAGCCTTCTTTAACGCACACGATATTAGAGATGGAAAGTTTTCACCCCAGAGGAAATTCTTTACTGAAAATGATAGAAGATTAATTCCAATTGATGTGTTGACCAGAGACATCCTGATAGTGGAGAAGGATATCTTTAAGCTTGAGAATGTTCCTTTTGTCTCCCTAGTTAAATTGAATAATTTCATCAGCATAAAGAAGATGAGAAAGAACTTGTAAATTTATGAAGGCATAGATAGGTTTTATGGTACTTTTAGAAATCTCCTGGGAGATCAATCTACTCAGGTAGTCTTCCGCTATGGAGAATAGAATAGCAGATAAAGGTTCACCCTGTCTCACTCTTTTAGAGAAATTGAAATAACCACTTGGAGATCCATTAATGAGGATGGAGATGTAAGAATAGTTGAATAAAGATTTGATTCTATTAATGAAAATTTCATTGAAGCCGAATTGTGAAATAAATTGATACATAAATCTCTAATCGATGGTATCAATGGCCTTCACAATATCATGTTTTATGTAAACAGTTACACCTCTACTCTTTTTGTCTAAAAGATTAGTGGATTCAGAGGCCAGACAGATGCAGTCTTAAATAGATCTGCCTTTTATTAAACCAAATTGGTTCCAAGAATCTATTTTTCGGAAAATGGATGTCATTATATTGTCAATCAATTTCGTGATGATTTTGAATAAGGAATTGATAATGGAATTGGGTCTGATGTTCTGAATCACATCTGCATTCTCCATTTCGGGGATGAGAACAATGAATTGGGAGTTAAGACCATGTGGTAGAATACCTTTGGAGAAGAAGGCTTTAACCAAATGAAAAATGTCTTCTTGAAGAATATCCCAATAATTTTTATAGAATCCATTATTAAAACCATCTGGGCCAGGGGCACTGTCAGGATTAAGACTGAAGACATTGTCTCTGATTTCATGATCAAAAGAGATTCTATGAAGAAGAGAGTTATCTTCATTAGAAGCAAGAGCAGGAATAATGTCAGATTTATGGTCTTTATCAATATTATCACCATTGAAAATATTTTCAAAATAAGAGACTAAGTGGTTAGAAATTCCATCATCAGTGTCATGAATTTGGTCCACATTTCAAATAATGGTTGTGGGTCTATAAGATTTCACAACCCTATGGAGAGCTTTATAGAATTTAATATTCCTATCCCCATAATTAAGCCATTTGGCTTTGAAGATTTGTTTTTTAAGATTATCCTTGAGGTTGAGTAAGGAGATTAGTTTAGAAGAAATGGTGACTTACTGTTGAGAGTCCTAAGAAACGTTTGAAAAAGAGTTGACATTCTGAAGTTGATTAATTTTAGTTTCAAGAAGGTTGATGTTATTGTCCATTTCATAAACCTTTCTTTTCACCAGCTTTTATGAGTTTTCTTTAGCTTTTTTAACTTCATCAGGAAAGAAAATGGGTCAAAGTGACAATGAATCTTATTCCAAGTGTTCTTGATGATGCTTATACATTCAGGGTCAGCAGACCAAGAAGTGTTATATCTCAAAGGAGTCCTCAAGTTATTTTTTTTAAGGAGAAAGAAAGAAAGATGGGATGGTGGTCAGATGCAATTCTCTCAAGGGTAATTCTAGAGATATTGTCCCAACTATAAAGGGCATGGTAATTAGTAAAGGCTCTATTAATTTATTGGCTAGATTTTTATTATAGTGCTTCTTATACCAATTAAATTTATAAGCCAAGATGTTAACCTCTATGAGATTGTTTATTTCAATACATGCCTTAAATTCCCTTGTGGAAATAGGAGCAGGAGGAGGAACAACTTTATCACTTGAATCTAGGATGGAATTGAAGTCACCAATAAAAGGATGGAAAATAGATTCATTAAGACGGGAGATATCATTCTAAATATCTCTCCTTTCTTGATACATGTTGAAATAATAAACAAAAGTAGAGAAAATGTGAATGTTCTCAGAGATGTAGTAACAAGTAATGGCTTCACTTGAACAACTATATATGTTAACATTTTGAAAAGAAGAATGAATAAAGAGCTATAAGGATTCATAAGGGGTTCCATTATTTCAAGCCCCTAGGAAATAGTATCCAAGAGGGTCTTGATGTGAGCTCGAGGCAAAGTTAATTTTAGATTCAACAATAGGGATAAGATTTGGAGTGTGAGGATTGGTGAATATTTTGAGGACGTTTAAGGTGTCACGGTTTGAAATTCCTTGACAATTCCAAAATAGAATATTCATTTATACTGGTTATAAGTGGGGATGTCCCCCTTTTTTTAGAAGTTGCATTCTTAGACCTGGTGTCAATTAAATATGAGTGATCTTTCACAGCATTCTCATGAGTAACCTGCAAGGCTAAGTGCATGGGAAAAGAAGCAACAGTTGTATCTTTGCCCTGCATGTTAGAAATAGTTTGTCTGGGTAGATTAGGATGTTTCTTCTTGCTATCAGGTTCTTGGAGGGCAGTAGACTGAAGTCCCTGGTCCTGTACAGAAACTGAAATTGTAACAGTAGGTTATGCAGTTTAAAAAATCGTGGGTTTTAGTTGTGTGGAGTGCTCTACATCAGAAACAGAATGAAGTGGGGGAGTAGAAGTGGTCTTCTTACTAACAGAAACCTTTTAGGCAGTAGGATGAGAATCCTAGACTTGTACCAAGATAGATATGGGAATAACAGGACCTGGAATTTCAGAAGGATTGGGAACATGTTATGCAGTGTGTGACACAGCAGAAACCTACTTCCTGTCCTTAAAAATTGGTGAGGAAAGGAGAGAATCCATGTAGTTGGGTTCGGTAGACTTGTTTTTCTCAGCACTGTCCAATGAGGAATGATTTTCAGAGATAGGGGTTTGAAGGGTGCATGAGAGTGTTTTCAGAGGAGGGGATGTGTGTGTCAGAGTTGTCATTGTCCTCTAAATAATTGTCATTATGAGAGTAGATGCTTGGGATAGCTTTAATATCATTTTTTGAGTCAGGATTGATTGAAGATGAGTCCATGTAGGACAATCATGGGGGGGGGGGGCACAGGGTTCAATTCGGCCAAGTGGTGGGAGAGGATGTTAATAATATCCTTCTCAAAAACCCTCAGTATGTAGATGAAACTAACGTTAATGATGATAATTAATAGACATTTAAAGAATGAATTATTGGGGAAGATGATGATATTTTGGCATTTTACCTTCATTTTTATGTTGTGAATTATATGGGCTCATGTTAACTCTAAATCGAGGATGTTAAAGGTCCTTCCATGCACATTAATGAAACTATGTTTTTTGGATGATCTTGTGGTTGAATGCCTATAACATGGAAACTGATTAATCACATAAACATGGATGGTTAAATGTATTTCCAATGAATAAAAACCCTTGTGTGATTATCTCGATTAACCAAATTTAAATAAGGAACATAATGAATGGTGAAAGCTAAATCAAAAAATTCCTTTTTCTATTCTGGTGGTATGCATGGTTGTTCTATTTGATTCTATGAGGGGTGACATGAATTGGAATAGAGTATCTAGTAGAGAGGATATTGGTTTGTGAATCAGATACCATGCTGAGTTGGCAGTAATTTTTATGGACCAGGTATGTTGGTGTTTTGTTTGGTTCTAGTACATTGGGGGATCTCACGAATCCCATTTGATATTTTTACATACAAGAGAAATGGAAGTGAAATATTAAATGCTTGCATGGATATTTTCTTCCAATTATTGTTCTGGATTGTGGTTATTCCTATTAATTTTCTTGCATTGAAGGAATATTTAAATGGAATCACTTGAAAATGATAATGAAAACGGGTACAATGGGGAACTATTTTTCTAGAATGGTTTGTTCTCTGGTTGTGAATATTTTGTACTTTTGCATATAGGGGAAGCATCAAGAGTGGTTTTGTGTGGTTTGGATGATGGTTTAGAGACCCCAAGGTTGGGATGAGTGCTTGATTACCGATATGTATAAAATTTAGTTCTTGTGTTTCTTATAAGCACCCCACCCATGTTGAGAACATTATGTCGAACACCCCCATTTCATGGGGAAGGGTGTTTTTTCCCACATTCTTATGAGTGGATGGTTATTAGGTCATTTCTGATCCCTCTCCCTGGTAGTCGAAGACTCTTCAGGTAGGCTATGACGGCTTAAGGATCTTTTGTCTGAAGACTTTTTGGGTAGGGTGTGTTGTGGTGAGTTGGCCTAGGTGTGTGCATGATGGTTTGATTCCCATGTATCTTGGGGATGAGGCCCTAGTGTCTTCAGGTGTGTACGTGGTTGATCTGGCCTAGGTGTCTTTGGGCATGGTGGTGGTTATTATGGCCTATTTGTCTGCTGGTGTGATTATGTGTGGTTGTGGTGGCCCAGGTGTCAGCTGGTAGATTAAACATGGGGTTTGGATGTCTCATGTTGTTGTTATTGGGGCAATAGTGGGACTTGTTGGGGTGGTATTACTCATAAGATGTGCTAAATAAACAATGGGAAAGCGGTACAGAATACTTAAATATTGATGTTCTATTACTATTATTTTAACCGAATTGCGTTATTTTGGGAGTGTTCCTTGGTGAGGATGGGTGGATATTTTCCATACTAGGTGTTTTAGTTACCTATATTTTCTCATGGGTCATTAGAATTTATCCATACTTATACATTAGGTTTTTTGGTTTCCCTACTGAGTATACATGTATACTCACCCTATGTATATAAAACAACTTTTAGGTTTCCAGGAGGTCTTTGAGGATAGTTCCTAACCTTACTAGCCTGGGTGTCGGAACAGTTGTCGTTGCAGCTTTTTGTTTCTTTTGGTACATTCATTCACATTTTTTCTTGTATTTTTATCACTTTATTTTGAACATGCCTGTGGAAAAAGGGGTTTTTGATTTACTTTTACTTTCTATATTTTGAATTGTTTTGGATTTACCAATTTATCACCCGATCTATTTCAAAAAAGGGTAATTCCTTCCATTTATGTGATATTATATACCCTTGGTTCTAGTCGCCACTCCATGGCCTATTGAAGGTGGGACTTAGGGATCATTATCTCCCCTTTCTACTTGAAGAAGGAAGGGTCTAGAACTTGTTGTCCCTTCCCATATATTGTAGAGGGATGGTTGTAATAGATGGTATCAGAGGTTATGGTTGAGATATTGGATGGAGTTTCGGGTTGGGAATAGTAAGGATTTCATGAGATGATAGGTAAATAATGTTAGAAAATCTTGGTGTGTGAAATAGTCAAGGGAAGGCTGGCTAGGACATTAGATTTTAGACCGCCCCCCCCCCCCCACGATCAGATGCAAGGACTCTAGACCTACTGAATGACCATGTTAAGCTACACTAATTGCAGGGTAGATACCCTAGGAATGTTACATAGATTATAATGACTTTTTTCCTTTTATGTCTTGGGAGTTTTGGGAATTTAAAAATAAAAAAAGTTTAAGAAAAATTTAAATGGAATCCTCTACACTACTCAGGCTTAGGAATTCTTTGTTTCTTTTCATCTATGGAACATAGAAAACATCCACGAGTAGTGCAGGATGTCAAGATAAAATGAGTTGATATGGTTGATCAGACAAGGGCTGATCGAGAGGAGGAGGATGACTAGTGGTAGAGAAATCTTCGTTCATTCTAGCGGCAGACCTTCAAGAAGTATGAGGGAAGCATCTTGTACATGGAGACAGACAACTGGCATGAGAAGCTGGTGATATTTTTTCACTTGATCCAGGTTCTGAAATATTACTGGGATCCTCTGGCTATGAGGAATATGTAGGAAGTGGAGAGTCAGTGGTAGATTCTATATCTCAGGGAGAAAAAGAAAGCAGAGGTTTCATGGACCGACTTCGAGAATGAGTTTCAGGTGGAATTCCTTTCATCCCTGATGAAGGATGAAAATAGGAATGACATCTCTCTACCTCCAAAAAGCGAGTATGTCAATAAGGTAACTAGGGATCATGTTCAAGGATCTCTTTTGCTTCACTCCAGACCTCTTCCCAAATGAGGTATTGTGAGTAAGATTCTTAGAGGAGTCACTCCAACCATCAATTCAGTATGTTGTTACTCCCATCACCCTACCAATGTACATGAGGTTCTAGAAGAAATATGATGTGGTGGAGAGGATTTACATGTTGGGAGGTGTGCCAAGAGAGGGTATCCAGTTGAGTTTGTTATAGGGGAAAATTGTTAGCAACATGTCTCCAGCACTAGGGCCTTCTAGGTATCAGTTGGTGGGGATAAGGCCTCAGAAGTTCTAGTTCTGATTATACATACATCACCCTCTCTCCACGGGACTAAGACCAAGGTGTTTTACCTGTGGAAGCTGTGGGAATTTTAAGAATCATTTCCTTGTCCAATTGTAGAACTGTGGGGGTAGGAATGTTCAGTGCCCACCTCAATAACAACAGTTTCCATCCATGAACTTCCAACAACAGGATCAGTAAACTCATGTTCCACTTAGGGTGGATTATGCCAAAGGAGGCTGACCTTAGAGCTCTACTGAGGGACCTCAATAAAGGTGTGGTTGGGGAGGTGGATAACAGCCCAGGGGAATAGGAGTTCAGTGTGGGATGTTGCACGCCACAGAGACAGTAGTCCTAGTAGGGCCAGAGGTCATTCATGGTACGATCAGTCTATTTAGTACTTTTGCATTTGCCTTGTTTGATTTTGGAGATTCAAAAACCTTTGTTTCAACTATTGTATTCCATCCCTTGGGTGTAGACGTAGAGATAAATTTTATTCCCTTGATGTTGAGAAAGACAGTTGGTGGTCAGACTAGCCTGTTTGATGTTTGTGGAGGATGCAGACTGATGTTAGGGCTTCATCAGTCCAATATGGATCTCCTATTGGTGAATATTCAGCCATATGATGGTATCCTGGGAATTAAATAGCTATTTTCCATGCAATATATTATCAAATGATTCTGGAGAAGAGTCAGGTTCTCTGATATGGGCATCTAATGTGTATCTTTCAAGGGCGAGTGGGGTTTCTAGGAGGGAAACCAACATGTGAAACCCCTTATTTCATTATTTGACTAGAAATTAGTGGAATTGGAATAGTTAGATATGGTTGAAGTTCCAAGGATTGTTAGTGAATTTTAGGATGTATTCCCCGAAGAGATTGTGACCCTACCCCCTCGATGTGATTTCCTGTTCGGATATACCTACAACCCTATGCCCGTCCGATTTTGATGGCTCCCTATCATATGACACCTTCTGAGTTTTGGGAGTAGCAGGTTGAGGTTGATGACTAGATGAAGAAGGATTTATTCGATCAAGAACACCACCATGGGGTGCTCTAGAATTGTTCTCAAATAAGGAAGATGGTGGTCTAAGGTTGTGCATAGACTACCGGAGACTGAATCAGGTGATGGTCGAGAACCATTACCCCTCTTGAGGATTGACGACATTTTTGACCATTTGAAGGGAGTAGTTTGGTTCTCTAAGATCGATCTTTGGTATGAATATCACCTATTAAGGGTGAATGAGGGTGACATCATGAAGATTGCATTCAGATGCAGGTATGAACATTTTTAGTTCATGGTCTTGCCATTCATCATTACAAATGACCCAGATGTGTTCATGGGGCTCATGAACTTTGTTTTCTACAAGTTTCTGTATTGGTTCGTGGCCATGTTCATTGATGAAATCCTGATCTACTCAAGATCATAAGAGGATGAGTTCAAGCATCTATTGATAGTTTTGGAGTCCCTCCGACACAACCATCTCTACGGGAATTTGTCCAAGAGAATGTTCTAGACATTAGAGGTCCACTTCCATGGACACATGGGTTCCCAATAGGGAATTGCATTGGAACCATCGAAGGTCAAACCAGTTTATTCATGGAAATAATCCATGAACATAGAAGAGGTTCTTAGATTCCTGGGACTAGCATGTTACTACCAAAAGTTTGTACCTGGTTTCTATCGAGTTGCAGCACCTTTCATGGCCATTACTAGAAAGGACCAAGCTTTCATATGGGGTGAGTAGTGCCAGGAATTATTCAGTTATCTGAAAGGGAATCTGGTCAGTTCCCCAGTGCTGAGGATTCAAGAGGAAGGTGTAATGTTTGAAGTGTTCTATGATTCTTCTTGTCTAGGATTGTGGTGTGTTCTGATGCAATAGTGGAGAGTGATCTCATTTGGGTCTAGAGAGGTATTCCCTCATGAACATAACTATTCCACCCATGACCTAGAACATTTTGCGGTTGTGTTCTCACTAATGTTGTTGCAGCATTATCTCATAGGGTAATGGTTCATGGTCTTCAAAAACAACAAGAGCCTAAGGTTTGTCTTCTCTCACTGATACATATACTTGTTGGAGTGGAGGTGGATGGAGTTTAATTAGGACTATGGCTTATTGATATCCTTCACACTAGGAAAGGTGAACATGGTGGCCAAGTCCTTAAGAAGGAAGTCCAAAAAGTATGTGGTTTGGGAGTCAGTAGATGCTTGGAAGGTAATGGTGGAGTTGGATACATTACATTTGGGCACAAGAGTGGATTATAGTAGAGGCTGTCTATTTCGAATTTCATTGAAGTATTCTTTGGTATATATGGTGGAGGAGTCACAGTGGGGAGAATTAGAGGTTGAAGTGATGGGTGATCTTGTTATCTAGGGTGATGATTTGGAAGGATGGTTAAAGGATAGTCATATTTGAATGTTGTTTTGTGGGAAGCGTTTTGTTATAGTGGAAGTGCATGAGAGAGTTCTTGGTCAGTTCCATAACTCACCCCTAGTGGGACATCCATGAGTTTCAAGATGTAACAGGGCTTGAGAGGTCAGTTTTGGGGGCCCAGAATGAAGCGGGAGGGGTGGAGGTTTTGGAAAAGTGCCTTATGTGTCTGTAGTTGAAGGCTGAACACCGTGTTCTCGGTTATCTGTTGTGTCCCTTACAAATTCATGAGTGGAAGTGGGATGATGTCTAGATGGATTTAATTATAGTACTACCCAGGGGTTAGAGAATTTGTGATTCCATCTAGTTTGTGGAATATCAAATGATGAAATTAGATCACTTTTTAGCAGTTAAGGAGTCAGTCGTAGTGGATGAATTAGCATAGAAGTATGCGGGTGAAGTTGTGATGCTATATAGAGTTCCCCGAACAATCATTTTGGATCAGGATAGATGTGTTACATCACGATTCTAGAAAGGATTACAATGTGCTTTTGGATTCCATCTATGCCTTAGAACTTCTTTCCACCCTTAGACGGATGGGAAGATAGTGTGGGTTATCCAAACATTGAAGGATATGATGTGAGAGTGTGTTATGGACTTCGAAGGATCATGGGTACAACACTTTCCTCTAGTTTAGTTTCCTTCAAATAACAGTTGTCACTCTACCATTGGAATGAAACAGTTCAAATCATTTCATGGAAGGCCATGTCATTCACCCATGTGGTAGGCAGAGGTTGGGGAGGCTAGTGTTCTTCGACCAGAGGTAGTGCAGAGCATGAAGATAAGGTTCATCTTGTGAGTGAAAGGTAGAATGTAGCTCATTATCGGAAGAAGTCTCATGATGATCATAGGTAGGGACCCTTAGAGGTTGAGGTTGGGGAAAAACTGTTCTTAAAGGTCACCCATTAGTAGGGACAACAGAGGTTTGGAAATGGGTAAGCATTCTCCTAGATTCATCGGACCCTTCGTGTTGTTGGGACGAGTCAGTGAGGTGGCATATCTGTTGGTGTTACCACCGTATTTGGAGAGGATCCACAATTTATTTCATCTCTCTTGAATTCTTCGGCATCTAAACTATAACTCCCACATCTTTGACTGGGGAGAGTTGGACATCAGGGACGATGTGACGTACATGGAGCAACCAGTGAGAATCGAGGATCATAAGGAGAAAATGATTCATGGATGGACCATTCCCATGGTTCGTGTGTTGTGGTGGCATGGAGGAATTAAGGAGAGAACCAAGGAATAGAAGGCATATATGTGTTCTCAATAATCAGAGATGTTCTGAGTTTTAATCTCGTGTTTTTATTTTCTTCCTTTCATGAGATGTATTCTTTAACCCTGCTCATTGTATTAAAAGTTGTTTCTATGTTATCTATTTTTTGTGAGATTTCTTGACATTGGGGAGGGGATAACCTGATACCTAATCAAGACAAAATAATATGGATGTGATTAAACCTGGGAGGGTGATTCAGTGCCACCCATAGGGAATAATATCATTACAACGAAGAAGGAGTTCCCTAATCCATGTGTCTTTGTGATGTGACCTTTTGTGTTTGTGTGGATGATTAGTGTATCTGAAATTGTTTAGGAGATAGATAAGATAGTTTTCACTATATGTCAAGGTTTGTTCTGGGTTTCGAATAAATTTGGGGCGGGTAGTTCCTGAGAGGTATCTTATGAGGTGGTTGTTCATACCGCTCTCTTTTCTTTGAGTTTACTATTGAATTCTTGAGGAGGATAATAGTTTAATAGGCATCTGATATAATGACTTGAACCTTCCTGGTCCATTACATTTTCAAATTCTAGAGTTTGGGGTGTCCTGGACACAATCTTTGAGTCAAGAGGGTGTTGGTGTCGGTGGCAGGTTGTCACTATGGTTTCAACTGTTGGTGCCACTGATTGATGCCACAGATCAGTGCCACAAAGGGGTGTTAGGGTTATTTCCCTAGTTTTCCTGTAAAGTCTATTTATGATCTATTTCCTCTTTTAAAGTGTTATAAGATCCTTTTATGTTCGGTAATGGATATCTTAAATCCCCTAAGAGTGGGGAGACCATTGACTTACAATAACATGTGGCCTTTTATACATGTCACGTCGTTGCTGCATTTCCACTTACACCCTTGTTATGTGTTTTCTCAGTTTAAATGTATCTTATAAACACTCTACCATTAAATGGCCTATATTGCTATCTCGAAGAGAATTATTAAATCTAAATTAATTCTAACATGTGCAACCATTTAGTTATGTGGTCAAACCATGATCATCTTTTTAAGAACATCTAGTTTTCATGTCCCATAACTCAAGGATCATCCATTTTGTCGCACCAATATATTTTTCTTCATTGGTATCTTTCATTACATGGTGCACTTAGAGTCCCTCTAAAGGAGATGAGTCATATGGGTGTGAGAGACCTCATGTTGTGTTATTCTTGGTGTTTCCTGCTGTGTTATTCCCTATCTGTGGCACAAGGAGAAAACATTGATCCTTGATCATCCAACTAGGGGTTCGTCCTTCATCTCTCTTTATCGTGCATCACGACGGGTGGGTATGATGATGTTACCTTGGGACGTAGATGAAACTAAATTTAATGATTATAATAAATGAACAATTAAATAATGAAGGTGAGGGGAAGAAGATTTTTTTGTTGTGTTTGACCGTCCTTTTTATGTTTTCAATTGTATGGGCTCATGTCCACTAGAAATCCATGCCATCAGTGGTCCTTCCTTGCACAAAAATAAATCTCTATTTTTTGTAAGATCTTGTGGTTGAATGAATATAACATGGATGTTGATTAATCACATATACATGGTTGGTTAAATGGATGAATGTTGAATAAGAACCCATGTTTGATCACCCCGGTTAACTAGTCGAAAAGAAGGAACATAATGAATCGTGTTAGCTAAATTCGAAAACATCCTTGTTCTATTCTGGTGGTATGCATTGTTGTTCTGTATGATGATTTGTGGTGTAACTTAGATGGGAATGGAATCTCAGGTTGATAGTTTATTGGTTTTTGAATCGGAGGCCATGTGAAGCTGACAATAAATGTTACAGATTGGCTATGTTGAGTCTTGGATTGGTTCCATTACTTCTAGGGATATCACATATCCCTTTTGATGTTGTTACATACAAGAGAAATGGGAGTGAATACTTAGATGCTTGCTTTGTTATTTTCTTCCAGTTGTTATTTTGTCTTATGATTATATCTATTAATATTCCGGTAGTGAAGGAATATTCATATGAAATCACTTGAAAATGATAACGTGAACTGGTACAAGGGGGAACTGTCTTTCTAGAATGGGTTGTTCTTTGGTTATGGTTGTTGTATACTCGTGCATGTAGGGGTTGCAACAAGAGTGGTTGGGTGTGGGACGGTTGTTGGTTTTGAGACCCCTAGGTTAGGATGAGTTATTGATTACCTATACGTAAAAAATCTATTTCTTGTGAATCTTATATGCATCCAAACATGTTCAGCACTTCGTTATGACCACCCCCATTTCATGGGGGTTGTATTTTTTCCCCCATTCCTATGAGTGGCTAGTTATTATCTTCTTTCTAATCCTTATACCATGTAGCTGAAGAATCATCAGGTAGGCTGTGATGACCTAAGTTTCTTTTGGCCTTAGAATCTTCAGGAAAGGTGTGATGTGGTGAGTTGATCTAAGTGTGTGTGTGTGTGTGTGTGCTGGTTTGTTTCCTAAGTGTGTTTAGGATGAGGCCTAGGTGTTTTCGGGCATGGTAGGGGTTGGTCTAGCCCAGGTGTCTTAGGGTGTGGCAGTGACTGTTGTGGCCCTAGAGTCTGCAGACGTGGTTATGTGTGGTTTTGGTGGCCCAGGTTTCTATGGGTAGGATAAACATACGGTTGGGATGGCCCATGGGTTTTTAATTGGGGAGGCAGTGGGATAGTAGTTGGACTTGTGGGGGAGGTATGATGTGTAGGATGATTTAAATATCCAGTGGGAAAGTGGTGAGGGGTAACTAAATATCGATGTTCTATTACTAATATTTTACTTGAGTTGCATTATTTGGGGACTTTTCCTTAGTGAGGCTGGGTGGATAGTTTCCATTCAAGGTGTTTTGGTTACCTCTATTTTCTCATGGGGAATTTGAATATCACCCCACTTGTGCATATATAAAACTGCTTTCAGGTTTTTAGGAGGACTTTAAGGATTGTGACGGACCATCCTAGCCTGGGCGTCGGGACAGTTGTCGTTTCTTCTTTTCTTATCTTTTGGTATGTCACTTTAGATTTTTTTTGTGTATTTATAACACTTTATTTTGAACATGAATGTGGAAAAAGGGTTTTTTTAATTTACTTTTACTTTATGTTTTTGGACTTGTATGGGATTTAGCATCTTATCTCTTTATCTTGTTCAAAAAAGGATTAACGCCATTCTATACCCTTGGTGTAAGTGGCCACTCTGGGGCCTATTAATGGCAGGACTCGGGGGGTCATTATCGATACTTCAACCTGATGAAGGAAGGGTCTGGTAATTTTTTGTCCCCTCCCTCATCTTAGAGAAGGTGGGTCAGGACAATAAATCTACCTGTATGAGAAAATAAATTATGTAGATGAATAAATTGGAATTTCAAAATGAAATTTTTTTTATGATTAAAATTCAAAAACACTATATATAATAAATTTTATTTCATTCAATGACATGGTTGTCAATTTATATGATTATTATTCAATTAATAAATCATAAATAAATATTAATTAAATAATTTATTTTATTTTATTATCCACATGAGTAAATAAGAGTTAGGTTACTATCATTGAATCTTAGTTCATATATCATTCCTTTCTTAAGTAATTTCATCCTCAAAATTGGGTGTATTTAAATCTTGAAAAAATTAGGGTAATTTATTATCATTTCTTATATAGGATTACATGTTTCTTCTTCTAAATTTTGATTCCTCATATAATAATTAACAAGTTGAATTATCTTATTCTGTAACATTCTCTCTATTGTTTATATAATGTATACATGCTCTAAATTATATGATTATTCAGGGAATGAATCTATTTTCTAAGTATTCATTGCATATATAGGGTATTTCATGTTGTTCCTTATCATTGAGACATGAAAGAGTAAAGGAACATTAGATTTGATTAGTGTTAAATAGAAATGATAATCCATAGGTATAATTATCTTTAAAATTTCAAAAGGTATAATGTGGAAAAAATATAACTACCACTTCATGAACTACCATTTAACTCCTTTCAATGGTGAAACATTCATCAATACCTAACCCCCACAAAAAATTAAAAATAATTATTTTATTTATAAACACACATTTTATATCATCTCTAAGCTATCATGATTTGATTTAGAATATCTCACTCATTTTCAATTGATTCCTCAATGAGTTTTGGACTAATTAGCCTCTTTCTCTCATATTTACCACAATAAGATGCTGTATCATATTTTTTCCACAAAAGATATAATTTAGTGCCTTGTGTATACTATAGTGGATGATATTATTGTTTGAATAAAAAAAATTCATAGTACTAGTCCCATTTGAAATGGATTACAAGAGATTATGACCTCAACATGTCCACTATGGTTTGGACTATCCTTTCAAACTGACCCTAAGTTTGAGGATGATAGGTGGTGCTCAAATGTTTCATTATGTTCAAAGTCTTCCGATGAATCCTGAAATATTTTCTTTGGCGAATAAAGGGCCATGATAAGATAAATTTTGTTATAGTGTTTAATGAAGTACCACAACTATGTTGATATATATGTAATGAAAGGTATTCCAGGGGTAGATCCTCCCATATTCATAAAAAATGTGAATACATGGTATGTTGATCAATAATGACCCATATAAAAAACACTTCAATGGTTTATTTGGTAGTCCAATAAAAATGTCCATCGAGATGTTTTTCCATGAATAAATTATTATAGATATTTGTTTTATGATACCAATTAAATGTTTCCACTATACAATTTCTTGTGGACATGAAAATCATCAATGAACATAGTATTTAATTTCATTATTCATTCATTTCCCAAAAAGTAAACTTTTTTAGAACCCAATAAATCTTCTTACAACTATGAGGTATAGAGATGTTTGATGTTTGGTGTTCATCCTATAATTTCCAAATTATCTTGTGTACTAATAGTATACATAATATATTTCTAGGAATAATTAATAAATATTCACAAATGGAAAATTTCAATCTTTTATCTTATATGGATTTAATTTTTTTTATAATTCCTTGGAATCTAGTAAAAGCCTCTTTATCATTTCTACTAATTATTGATGTCAAATATCACTAAAAATGGAGTATTTTTACCCTTACATAAAAATTATAAATCTATGTTTACTATGTCCATGAATATTAGATCCCTATTATCCCTCATCATAGATAGGCTTCCATGATCTTTGTTATTCAATTCATCCAGAAACTTGCTCTCCATTCTTGGGTGGTAGTATTTTATATTTTTATATATCTCAAGTAGTTTTACCCATCTCATACATTGAGAAATTTATACAAGAATACACACATTATGTGTTTTTTATCATTATATATGTCACAACACTCCACATGATATTGCCTCTATATTTTCCATGAATGTATTACAGCAATATTTTCATGATCACGAGTTGGATATTTTATATAATAGTTCATAAATTTCAATTATGATTATTAAACTAAACTATCTTTATTAATTAGGAAATCACCTATTATTTTATTTGATATGAGGCTATACGTAACATGTCCTTTATTTTTGGGTGTAAATGGTAATATAGATGAAATGATTAATAATTTTTCAGATTACTCAAATATTTCATCACACTATATACAACATGATAATTATACACCACTATATCTATAATTTATTAATGGATTATATAATATATATATATATATATTACCAATAAATCACTCATAGTGACTAGTTTAGACAATGAATCTGTGTATCTCACTAATATTCATGGGTGTGATCCATTCAATAATTTGTTTTACTTATAAGGGAAACTAATGTTATATCCTTAGAAACAATATGGACTAGAAACATAGTAATGAAAAATTTTGAATTCATAAATAAAAATTATACCATATGGATACTTCTTCTTCAGAATATCAAGGAAAACCCATATATAGTCTGAAATATATTAATATGAATTAGTGTATTTAATGATATCATCAATGGAAACCCAAAAAAATTATCAGGAAAATTCATGAATACTCTATTAACTGGTTACATTAACACCCATGATTCATTTCTAGCCAAATGGGTATTACTATGAAAAAATTATTCTCATACCATGTTTTAAAATTATTCTTTACTATATAATCCATTTTTATTTCAAATCAAAGATAGCTAAAAATAAGGCGATTTTTTAAAATATTGATATCTATATAGTTGATTAAACTGATCATGTAAAATTAGGTAATGTATTCCTTTTATTTATTATAATTCGATTGATTTCCATATAACATATGCACTACCTAGTTGATAAATCCATTATTTTTACAAATAAGACTGTTTCTAGGTGAATCAATCATGAATATGAATCAATTATCACATAAATATTTTAATTCATTATTTAATTTCATAGATTCCAGTTGATCTATTATATAGGGTGGCATAAAAATATATATTTCAATAGTTATATAGTTAATAGATTATTAAAATTTTCATTATAGTTTACTTCATGGTATTTTCTCTTGAAATTCATTATAATAATCCCTTACAAAGGATGCATCTTGTATTATTAGGCTGGCATTATTTTTCAAAATTTATTCTTCACAGTGATTTTCAGTATGATGAGTCACTATTTTTGAATCTATGAAAGAAGTGCGCAATGAATTCCCTCTAAAAACAAGTGATTTTCTTATATCCCATGATATTATAATATCAATCTCATTATATTAAATTATTGAATTACACATTTATGGGAAATACAACCCATGGATTATGCCCACATATAAAATTAGTATTACCATAAATGTTTTAATTAAGGATCCTATATAAATATTAATATATATCAAGAAATTTACCATTATTGTTATTAGATTACTATAAGATGTTTTCACTAAAAACTTTTTCCGTTGTGAACCAGTGGATGATTCAATTTTATATTCAATCATAAATGATATTGATGAAATAATAGACAAAGAATCAAATAATTAATTGGATGACATTGATCTTATGGAAAAATTACATGTTATAACATAATTTGTGAAATGATCTTATTCTACTATTATTAATAAGACTAATAATTTATCCCCCCCCCTCTTCTATTATAGATTATCTTGATGGTTGGGGAATTTTTCATTGAATAGTTTCACATATACTTAAAATTTATGCTTTGAATTTTTTTGCTATATTTTTCATTTTAACTCATGATCTTCTCTAATATTATCTCTAAACTTATGAAAACCTCTCATTCCCATTAAGTAGTTAAAATTTTTATCTTCCCATTTTTATTATATGTAACAATATTACAATTCCCTTATTCTCCTCCTCAAAAATATTTTGAATAGTGGTCTCACTCACCAAAATTATCTCCGAAATCCATATGAATATAATATACATGGAGAACTACTTATCCATATTGACAGTATTATCCATTATCTCTACATAAGAGGATAATATTTACAAGTTAAAATCACATAGATATAATGGATTATACCAATAAATTAATATATCAATCATGCTTTCTGGATTATGTACAATTTCTGCAACTTGTCTTGGTAGCCTTGAAATTTCAACATTATACTTAATAATAACATTCTCTTCATTTAATCATTAATTTTTCAATAATGTTTCAATGTGTACTTATTTATCATGAGTAAAGTAATTCTTAAATAACACCACCTTGAATAATTTCCACTACGTATTCTGTATCATCACATCCTTCATAATGGTCTAACTCATATATATATATATTTTAAAACATCTCCCTTTAGATGGTATACATCCATGATAACTTGTTCCCTTTCACTATACCCCATGTTGCAGAATATCATATCTGAATATTTTATTTATAGTACAGATAAATATAGGTTAACTCTCCCATTAAAATATTGAGGTTTCTAACTTATGAATTATTCGAACATTATAACATCATTTTATATAGTAATAGACATTTTCACATGGGTAAATCTATTATCCCTATCCCTTGTGAAATTAATATAAATAATTACAATATCCTCTTATATATCACTAAACCATTGACTTGAACTGTGGAGAATACATATATTCATTATTAATGCTCGCACAGTTCTCATTCCTTTAATGAGGTTCCATATATAAATTATTTCATATATATAATTATTTCCTGAATAACTATTATAAATAAATCAAAATATTTTATTCCTATTTGTTTATTATAAATTCCTCTCAGGAGATCCTGAAATATTTTTATCATATAAAAATGGTTTATCATAATGTTTCTCATACTAATCTTGGTTATTCTAAATCTAGTTCCTAATGATTTTAATAAAAATTATTTTATACCGAATATAACAGCCTAACTATAGTACCCTAGAGCCAATAGAGATTTTTTCAATGGCATAGAATGCACACATCAAAATTTCCAGGATATTCCAAGTGAAGGCTCACAGGAAACTGGATACTTATATGAATATTAAATTACATTAAACATAAGATAGATCAAAAATAGGGGAATATTATTATTTTTCTATGAAAATATGTATGATACATTTATAAGTATTATTGGATTCCTTAGGAAATAGGAAATTATATAAAAGTGTGAAATCGTATACACAATAATGTGTACTATACTATGAATTCTATCATTCAAAATAAAGGAATCAATAATCTGATACGTCTAAATAAATTAAATAATAAATTCGATTGTGACTAATATAAGTCAATGGATTAATTAACAATAAAAATTATATGTATAAGAATAACTGATTTTGTAGTGATAGAATGAATAACATTAGATATCTTAAATATAACCCCAAGCCCTCATGCTAGGTCATCATGGATAATTGGGTGAGGATTATACCAAATTACGTAGATGGTTTGTCTCATGAGAACAATAGATTAATTTAGGGGATATATAATTAAGGTTCCAACCTACTATATAAAATTTACAATTCATCTATCATATGAATAAAATAGATGAAAAAATTAGTATTATAAGGTTATTTATATATATTCGTACATTTTCCTAGTTATGTAATCAAAATCCATTCAAATATAAATAATTTATATAAGTAAAATCTCCATTTCCCCATTAAATAGAACAATATTAATACATATTTATGTATTCCATAATCAACTAATAAAAAATTTGAAATTTAGAATGTATTGGAACATAAACTTGTCATAAAAATATTAAAAAGATAATACTAATGAGTACATTAATTATGTATGGATATAAGTCGTAATTTTATACTTATTATCATAAGTATATATCTCATGATTCATCTAGAAAATATTCATCTACAGTTTTGTTAAACATATATAGTTAGACCAATCATATATTTTTTAATTAAAAATTGAGGTAATAATGAACCAAAAATTTTAGTTTTATTAAACCTCTATGCATATTAGATGGATACTACTTCACCATGTTCATATACACTCATGGATTTCATTTTTAGGAACCTGCAAATTCATTTATTTACAAAATATTTGGATAATTTATTGTTATTGGAATGTTTATTCCCCTATAATGGAAGATGATGGTTTTATAATGGTGGTGGTGGTGGGGGGGGGGGTTCTCTCATTGATAATTTGATATAGAATTTATAAAAGTAGTGTATAACAAAATTTCACATTTAATTGAAATGGAATTGAATAGAAATATAAAATAAATGTAGGTATGTGGTATAAACCCTTAAATTGAAAAATATATTGTTAAATCTTTAGTAGAATAGCTATGAAAACGGGAAACTATTCAGCGGTAATTTTGAGAGGAAACATTAGAGGGATGTAATGCTCAATGACATCTACATGGATATTAATGGGATAATGGATGGAAAATTATCACAAAGAAGGTTTATTTATCTTTTATTAATTTCAAACCATGGACATTGGACTCATGTTTATAAAACAATATAAAAAAATTAGTCATAGATTAGATTTAGCTAATGGTATTTTCATGTAGGGAATGTTTTTATAATTATAATGCATTATTTTAGATGTGGAAAATATATTTACAAAAATATTTTTTTTTAAAAATAAAAATATACATTATGTTTTAGAAGATTATTATATAATTAAAAAATTAATAATATTAAATTAATATAAATTAATTGATTTAATAAAGCCATCATTTCCTAGAAAGTGATTACACCACTTATTGTATCATTTTTAAGTCAGTATTAGGTCAAAATATATACAATATTTTCATTCCTTATTTAACTTTTTTTCCAATTTTGTTTTCAACAGATAAGCATTGGATATATTCACTGTTTTTATTACTAATTCAATGATAATTTTAAGAAAATAATTCCAAATATAGGTGAAATATAACTATTAATAGAAGTGATTGTGTATTTCAAAATGAAGTATTTTTTTCCATAATTTAATTATATTTTTATTGAAAATTATATTTTAATCTAAGATATTCATTTGCATTTATAAAATTATTTATTCATTAATAAAAAATAATAATTATTATTTAATTATTTAATTAATTTTAAAGGTCACCTAAATAAATTATTGTTTTATTAATATAGATTAATCTTGGGTTTTATATTAATCATTTGTTATATGGTCATCCAACTCCATTATTCATGGTTTCCTTCTTCGCCTATGTCCATGATGGCTTGGGTTAATTTTACCTTATTTCTATATTAGGTGTTTTGTTTTTATTATTTCATTTAGTCCTCTAAACATCAACACATTAACTTTTAGTGTATCAAGGGGGGTGTATTTTTTCCAACTGATGTTTTGGAATGAATAAAAGATATATTATGTATAACAAATTACTATTTGAGAATGAAATTTAGTTCTTCTCCTAATGATTTACATTTTTCATAAAAATTATATTTTCATGTTCTGATGCCTAAAACGAATTTTCATAAAAGTAAAATCCAGACGTTTTAGTTTTGATTTAAATCCTAGGAAAACATTATTTAATTAAGCTAATTTTTTAGAATTTTTTTAATCTTTCTAATGAATTAAATTCATTCTTTTGTTATGGATTTTAAAAATATGATTCCTTATTTTTACTCCTAAAAAAACATTCAATTTTTTATCATTATTTTTTTTATCATTTTCATAAAATAGTGGGGGTTTTTTTGGTTGATAATGTGATATTAGAGAAAATTAATTAAAAATATAATTTTTTTTTCTGCAGGATCATGCAAGACATGATATATATTTATTATTTTCTTGTATAGGGGACTATGATTTTCTCTATGAAAAAGTTATAAAGCTAAATATATATTATCTTATATTGATGGATATATATTGGTGAAGGATTTTGGCTATAATAATGTTATTTTTCATAATAAGGGACTTACTTATAGAGGGTGAGAAAAGGTGGTCGTGTTATATGATTGGTATTTCAAATGCATATTCTAATATGATACTTAAATATTTTTCACCTATATTCCATGTGATATGAGGCCTTAACATGCACGTTGGAAAATTTAAATATGATTGCTATACTTTTTGAGGATTGTGTTTTTTCTAGGGGCCTCATGTTAGGACTATTATCTGTATAGGGAAATTTTCCTCCTATTTAGTATTGGTAGTGTAAATACAGGAGTTTAGGTAGTTTGATCATATTAGACAAGAAAATATATGGATTTTGCTATTTTGGTGTCTAAGATTATCTCGTCAGCTCCTAGGGCAGTCCTTGATTCTTTTTATATCATTACTCTAATTATTTTTTATTTAATGTTATTTAATGATATTTTGTTTTTATTATAATTATATTTTTTATAATAGTTCTTATTATCATTGATTAATCCCATCTTATATATGGTTCTTTTTAACTATGATTTTCATAAATACATAATAAATAATATTCCTTAGCATATAGAAAAGAATTAAAATTATAATGGACGTGGTTTTAATTAAAATATATATTTTTCAATTTCCCACCCACTTAAAGGCATAAATATATCATTCATAGTAACAAAAACCCATATATAAGAAGGAATTTATGTAGTATTGATGAATTGTTTTTACCGATATAGTATAAGTACAAAATGGATAAAATGGTAGACTACAACTTGGATTGGGATTTATAAGGGAATAATGTGAATTTTATTAACCTAAAAATGGAGATGAGTTGTTTGGTATTTATTTTTGATCTTATTCATTTATTAGTCAGTAGTTCTTCTAATCTAGCATTCTCCTTTTTAATCCGCACACCTTGTCAATTTCTACCCTAATGTTTGTTTTTGTATTAAATTTTACATCAAGAGTTTTTTAGATAGATTTGATGTGTTTATTGGTGGCACCTATTGTTGATATATTTTTGTAAATATTATAAAAAATTTAATATAATTTCGAAACATATTGTTTTATATGATTATTTTCATAAATATATGAGGATTATATGTTAATATTTTATAGGGGGGTTAATTTAACATTATTGTGTGATTGAGATAAATAATTTCATAATATATATTTATTTATTCACTGACACTCGTTTTTATACCCTATTGACCAAGAATAATTCAAGATCCATGTACTAGGATGGTTCTTTTGATTTGTTACATTGACTTAAGGTGGATTATGAAAAATTTATTTCAGATCCCATTTTTGTTCTATTATTTGGTTATTCATAATATACATTACATATAGCCATGTGATTTCAATATCTATTTATAAAATATTTTTGAAAAAACCTTTTTTACCATTATATGATTTACCAAAGTTCTTTGGTGGTGTATTATGTTAAATCAATCCTTGTTCTTGATTATTCCTATGTATTTTATCCATTTTTATTGGGTTTATATTATATATTGATGAATTAAAATATATTTTGACAACATATATGGTTTGGGTAGGGAGATTAGAAGAGACAAAAGCATTCATAATAACTATGCCTAGTTTTGAAAACTATTCGTACACCTTTAATATAGATACCATATCATTTTAACCATATTATTAAATGACTTAATGAAAAATTAACCATAAAATTCACAAAAGGATTTCGATGTCTAGTGTCTTGGGATGCCTATTTACATAATTAGAAATCATGAAGCGAAAATCAAGAAATCTCTTATATAAACTCAATAATGATCTCCTAAATTCCATTGAGCTGGGACATCTACATAAGATATCCAAAGGAATACATGGAAAATGGGATGAGAAAAAATCTTAATAAGGGAGAAAACATTGGAATAAATAATAACACATGGGTTAGAAGTAATAACATGATGAAAATAAAATGGAATGAAACATGAATAGTCATATTGAATAATAACATATATAACATGGGACCATGTAATACTTGCTACATAAGAATGTGGAAGAAACAAATAATATTACATAAAAATTATCGAAGCCTAAATTCCCTGGCTTTATCAAATGATTGTCAAATTCCCATAATGGAATTAGGTTTACTCATTATCCCAACATGACATCACATGAGACTAAACATTACTCAATATATTGGATCACTCTCTGGGTTCACCCATCATAACATGTTGATGCATATGTATACCATATAGATAATAAAACATAAAGAATAAATATTAGGGTGACCCATGGAATGAAATGGGCATCATAATCTTCTCAAAAGGAACAAGGAAAAGGAAAATCATAGTGGTTTCCATGACATAATGGATTTAAATTACACACAGACATTTATAATTGAAAATTGGCATAGTTCAAGATAAAAGATGTCTGATTGTAGTGATAACATGTAAATAGTGTTTAAGAAAAATATGAAATGAATCTCATTTGTGTAGTTTAAGGGAAAATATAAAAATATATTAAATGTGGAAAATGAATAATTGTTTTCATAAAACAAGAAATAAACTAAGGATTTTTTGATGATAAAAAGTGTTATTTTATAAAAATATTACCTCCTTAGAAAATATCATAATGTTTTCTGGAAAATAGGTATGAAATTGAAAATTTCCCTTCAATCAGGCTTTCTTATTATGGGGAATTGAAAATGGAACCTTGTAAAACATGTATATACCCATAAAATAATGTTCAATTGACATAGATAAAACATTTTGGAACATAAAAAATTATTTTTAAAGAATAAATAAGATTAATTATGAAATAAATTTGTGAAATGAGATATAAAGTGTTCTAAAAAATAATTTTGAGGTTCAGAGAGAATACCTTACCTTATTTATGATTGTTATTTTTACTTGCACTAAATTATGGGCATAATGAATTAGAAACATTAATAAATTAACTTATAAACACCAAAAATATATTTAATTTATTATAATTTATAACATTGATTTTTGGATATTTTGATGAGTTTTAGTGTTTAATTGTTTCATTTCGAGAGCCTTTGTTTCATAGTTTCATGATTGGTTCTCCTATGAATAATTATAGAGGTTCTCATAAAATTGAAATAATTCTATATAAGTGAAAATTTATGGTATTAATTCACATATATACATTTAAATGGTCCTATATAGCTTTAATTTTTCACATAAGGATGATTCATTGGATAAAAAATTAATGATTAATGAATAGTTTATTTTGGAGGTTTTGAATGACCATCCTGAATAAGTGCCATTTTTTTATTATTATGGGTATATTCTTGTATAGAAACATTAAATATGTTTTAATAAATATATTATAATACTTTTTAACCATAAAAATGTTTTATTAACATCCTTGAAGGTGTTAATGAAAAACTAAAACTCGTCACCTATGAAGGTGTGGAATCGACACCCCATGAGCGATGTTTTAATATTTAGAACAAATTATGAGGATAAAATGCTTGATTATGGATATTAAAATAACTAAATAAAATTATACTATATTTATTTTAATATAATTAACTTTTCACTTTTTATATGTAAGGTGATGGGAGGATAATAATGGAAAAATGTAAAATAGAAAAAATGTGGGGTTTTACCCTTGAAAATAGTCTCCTTGAGAACCTCTTTAAGATACATAGAAATGTTCTTTTAGTGAGACCAGAACGACTAGTAAATGGGGAAGAGAATTAGTAGAGGAATTGTTCATAATATTATCATACACCAAATCCTAGTATATTTTAGGAGAAGAGGCGGTGAGGGGTTGAATTAATAGTGGAGGATGTGGGTGTTTTTGATTATTGTATTCTTTTCATTTTTCTATTTTGGCTCAATACTATCTGTAGTGTTTATGAAAAATTAATGTTAATAGAGATATATACTTTGAGATAATGGGAATTTACATAATATATGAATCAACCAAGAATGAGAAATTAATTTATTTACTTATAATGTTAAATGCCTTAATTATTGTTTTTGACTTTTCACAAAAAATAACTTTTTAAAAAAATTCCCAAAAAATTACCCTTAACTATTTCTCAATGTTTGAATTCAGAAATAGTATCCAATTTTTGAAGATAATTTTCTAAATATGGGAAAAATATTTCTAATTAATTTTATCATTAATTCAAAAAATATAGATTTGAATATTATAACTTATTTTTCGACACTTTTCATGAAAAATATTACCTCAAATATCTTTCTTATAATCATATGATAATAAAATATTAATTTAATAATATATTTTTTGAAAATTAATTTTCTTTTAAATAAATATATTATTTTTAAATTTGTAATAAACATTTATGATTTAAAAAAGTACCCTAGTTTATTTACTGAAACCATCATATAAATATATCATATTTTCATTTACAAGATACATATATTTAATTTATACTTTACCAGATGAGGTTACTATTTTATTATCTATATTACTATTCCTAGTGGTCATATTAGTATTCCAATTATTAAGTTACTATTCTATCTGTATAGGTTTCTTAATTTCTATCAATATAACTTATTTCATTATTAATTTATGAGAGGAACTCTAGGTGATGTATATATTTTATAATATATAATATAATTATATGGAGTGAAAATTCATTGATAAAATTATTGGACAACAAATTGTTTCCCCCATAAAAAATTTATTTCTCAAAATTTCATTTTACATTATATGTTGAAAATAGGTTAGTGTACTTCTCCTACACTGCATCCTCCAGTTCTCAGGTTTCCTATTCATTCTTATGATTCTACTATAGTACTTTGAACATGTGAGTAGTCTTATTGCATATAAAATTATATCTAGAGTTCTTGATCTTTTCTAGAATATCATTATTTTGGAGGTCATTCTTCAGTTATAATGCCTCCAAATTCAGTACATGTGAGGGGTTAGTTATGTAATTCCTCATGAGAGATACATGTAATGAGTCTTGAACTATAGGAATATAATGAGGGAGTGAAATATGTTAGATCACTACTCCTATGTGATCAAGAATCTTAAAGTTACTAATGTACCATTTTCTTAGCGTCCCATTCCTTACTAAAGATATGACTCCCATCCATTGTGATATTTTAAAGAAGTGTGTGTCTACAAATAGAAATAAAAAGTATTTTTCACTGTTTCCACCATAGATATTTTTTCTAAACTGATAAAATATGATATATTTTTGGATGGAAATACTATCTCTTTCATCTCTTCCACATGATCAAGTCCAAGTACCTTTCATTCATGAAATGTATTCCAAATAGTTGGAGTTCTACATTGCTTACCATATAGTTCTTAATATATATCCATCTAAATAATAGAGTGGAAACAATTTTTTTATGAGAGATCACATAATGGGAGATGCTGAACCCATCATCCTTAAAAAAAATTTGAGCATGGTCTAAGAATATTCTCAAACATTTAATTATTTATTTCATATTTTCAATCAGTATGGGGGTCATAGGTTTTGCTGAAATTCAAATCAGTGATCAAAGAATATTCAAGACTTATAGAATTTAGTTGTGAATCCTGGATCCTATGGAGTTAAATTTGAATGTGTCACCCCATGCATCCTGACAAAATTCTTCAAATATAACATTTCATGTTATTTAAAATTTAAATATTCCTCAATAGAAATTATGAGGGAAACATTGGTGAGTCAATCCACTACAGCCCATTATGAATTATTTTATTCAAAAATTTTCAGGAGACCAGTGAAAAAGTATATAGTTAAATTATTCCATTTTTATTTTAGTATCGATAATGTTTTCATCATACCATTCGATTTTATTTGATCTACATTAACATTAAGACATATCAAAAACGTTTAGATATACTCCACAACATCCTTCTTTATATTGTCCCATCAGAAGTCCTCCCTAAGATCACAATACATCTTGGTACTTCGTCGGTGGGTGGAGAAATATTAGTTAAGATCATCATCCAATATCTCATTCATCATCTTAGGCAATTAGGCATAAAAATACTTATTCTAACCTGGATCACACCATCATCATTGACATAAAACTCTGGTAGATTCTCTTAATTTACTTATTTCACCTTCTTTTGTAGCTTATATCAACCCATTGTGCCTCTTTGATATTCTCCTTGATAGATGGTTGGGAAATCATTTGGTAAAGAATTGACATATTCCCTAATCTTTTCATTTAAAAATCTATTCATTAAATATCCATGTATACGAGCTCATTAATAATCTGCATCATGGAAGTGTTGTAGGATCCTTTCTTATATGAGAATTAGATACCTTGTTTACCATCCCAGGATGATATTGAATAGTGAAATCATAATCCTTGATTTTCTATAACCATTTCCTTTGAAAATGTTAATATCCATTTGAGTTAACATAAACATTAAGTGTTAGGTCGGACAGGGTAATGGTAGATGGTCTAGAGGGGGGGTGAATAGAACAGATTAAATTTTTTAATCAAATCAATTAATTATCAAAGTTAATTATTGAATTTAAATAGCAGCAGAAATATTAAATAACGCAAGGATGTTTTTTATAGTAGTTTGGTCCAAAGTGGGCCTACTCTAATCTTATACCTTTCTACTCGGCGAGAGATATGTGTGCACTAAAATGGTTTTTAAAGGGGAATCATAACCCAATTAAAAAAATCCTTTTCTAGTGGAGGGATAACCACGACATTGAATTTTGTGTGGGGAGTCACAACCCTTACAACCTGACTTCAGATACTGGGAGTCACAACCCAAACAGTCTTGACATTAGATACAGGGAGTCACAACCCTAAGATCCAGACATTAGAATCCAAGAGTAATAACTCAAAGAAAAATAAAAACAAATAATGTGTTTGTGTGAAAATGCATAAACAGAAGAATAAGAGTGTGTGTGAGAGATGAGAAGTAATGTTACAAACTCAGAACCAGATGAAAGAGAATATAAAAATTAAAGCACAGGTACTGGGTTTAGAGGTTTAGTTTAGCACGTCTCGTCAATGAAATTGTAGTTGATCCAGAATTAATTCAGCGCTTGAGAGACTAAGCAGGTGGTGAAGCAGAGTGTCATAGGACGTTGCAAATGCACAGCAGATTCAAAGTTCACACCACTTTCTCCTTGTATTGTGTTGTAGTTTCCTCTGCAATAGAGAACTATATATATATAGAATATAAATATCTAGCAGGTGCAGAAACTCCGCTTCCTTATGATATTCAAAACTTATCGAGTCAAAAGATCCCATAAATATCTCCCTGAAAATAGCAGAACCGTTGCTTCTTTATTCCCGTAGAATAAATAACGAGAATTCAAAATATTTTGAATAAGTCTTCCAATAAAATCTACAGAATAATAAAATCATTTAATGATTCAAAACAGAATTTTATATGCATTTAAAATGATTTAAATGAAGTCAAAACCGTTCCTGAAAACTAGCAGCAGATTCTGGAATAAAATTCAGACATTTAAATTTAAACAATCTTGAAACATCCAAATTTATTTGTAGAACGTTATTAATTTTTCTCTCTCAATATAGCACCAAAAACATTAAAAACTCTTTCATTACGATCCTTATATTTAATAAGGATTTTACAAAAAAATCGTTAAAAAATAATCCATATATTTGCAGAAAATCAATTTTTAAAAAATTGCACGGAATGAATAATAACTTCTGAATGAACAGTAACTTTGAAGTGAACAGTAACTTCAGAGTGAATAGTAACTTCCGAGTGAATAGTAACAACAGAGTGAATAGTAACTTCCGAGTTAATAGTAACTTCGGAGCGAACAATAACTTCGGAGCGAACAATAACTTCGGAGCGAACAATAAATTAACGTAGGGTATGAATAGTAACGTAGGGTATGAACTGTAATGTAGGGTATGAACAGTAACCTAGAGTATGAATAGTAACTTAGGGAATTAATAGTAACATAGGGTATGAACAGTAACATAGGGTATGAATACTAATGATAATTTCGATAAAAAATAACCTTACGTTTGATAACAAATGAACCTTACTTTTGATAACAAATGAACCTTACTTTTGATAACAAAAATGAACCTTACTTTTGATAAAAAAATGAAACTTTTGAAAAAATAATGAACCTTACTTTTGATAACAAATGAACCTTACTTTTGAAACAAAAATAAACTTTATTTTTGAAACAAAAATTAACCTTACTTTCGAAAACAAAAATGAACATTACTTTTGAAACAAAAATGAACCTTACTTTTGAAAACAAATGAACCGTACTCTTGAAACAAAAATGAACCTACTTTTGAAAAAAAATGAACCTTACTTTTGAAACATAAATGAACCTTAGTTTTAAAAAAATGAACCTTACTTTTGAAACAAAAAAGAACCTAACTTTTGAAAACTAATTAACCTTACTTTTGATAAAAAATCTGGACATAATGTTGTGACAAACTTCAACGAAATTTTAAGGGCTTTTAAAAGCCGATTCAGACTTCGGTCAAAACTAATAATTTGTAGAAAAACTCATTATATTTCCAAAAAAAAGATAATCAATTAAAATTGACATCTACAGATCCCGAAATCATTAAAAACAGAAGCAACACAATTCTGGAAAAAATGCTACTTAAAAACAGAAAATCATAAATTCATGTAATTAAATGTCCATTCAAACGATATTTTTATCATTTGATGTAAAATAATGAAATCAATATAAACATTTTAGCTTTCCATTTAATCAAGTTTCATGAAAATTAGACAATTGTAGAAGTTGCGGTAAAATAAATACATAAATGTTTTAAAACAGTGAAATGTAGAGTTTCTAAAAACATGGTAGCAACTTCATTAAATTTTTTGAGAAATAGATAATAATTTTAAAACTTCCCAATTAACTAATAAAATATAGATAAATATATTATATTTCCAACGTGATAAAAATCACAAAAATCCAAATAACATAAATTAAGATATCATCAAAATACATAGTAAAATTAATCAAACAAAATCATATGAAATCAAATTAAAGGAAATATGCACATGCAAAAACAATCTCCCCCTTATTATTTTATTACAAAACCAAAACATTAAAACCATAAATGAATTTTTAAAAATATTAAAACCAAAACATTTAAAACAAAAATGAATTTTTAAAAAGATTAAAACCAAATTATTTAAACCAAAACTCCTCTCCAAAACATCTCTCCAAAACTTCTCCCCCTTTTTGTAAATAAAAAAAAGTGAAAGCATGCTCCCCCTAAACAAATGTAGAAAATAAAATTTAAAATTCCAACATACCAAGAGAAAATTTAATTTTCTCAAACTGAGGAGAGTCTAAAGGATTTTTAAAAATATCTGCAAGCTGATTTTCAGAAGGGATAAATTCTAATTCAATATCACCCTTATTCACATGATCTCGAATGAAATGAAATATAAGATCAATATGTTTTGTTCTATAATGTTGTAAGGGGTTTCTAGAAATAGAAATTGCAGATGTATTATCACAATAAATAGGAAGTTTATCAAGATAAACACCAAAATAACATAAAGTTTTCTTAATCCATAATCTTTGAGCACAACTACTAGCAGCAGAGATATACTCATCTTCTGCAGTAGATAAAGCAACAGATAATTGTTTCTTAGATGACCAAGTTATTAATCATTTTCCCAAAAAATGACACATAACTGATGTGCTTTTTAGGTCAATTCTACAGCCTCCAAAATCAAAATCAGAATAAGATGTTAAATCAAAACAGTTATATTTTGGATAAAATAAACAAGAATCAACAGTTCCATTAACATATCTAATTATTCTTTTAACAGCTTTAATATGACATTCTTTTGGATTATCTTAAAATATAGCACATAAACAAACACTAAAAATGATATCAGGTCTAGATGCTGTTAAATATAGCAAGCTACATATCATACCTCTAAAAACTGTTAAATCAACTGATTTACCAGATGCATCACTATCTAATTTACAATTAGTACCCATAGGAGTTTTCATGGATTTAGAGGAATCAAGACCAAATCATTTAACTAAATCTTTAGCATACTTAAATTGATTAAGAAAAATTCCATCTTTCCTTAGATAAATTTAAAGTCTAAGAAAGAATTTTAATTCTCCCATTAATCTCATGTCAAATTCAGAAGACATCAATAAATAAAAATCATTAACAAGTTTGTCACTAGATGATCCAAAAACTATATCATCAACATAAATTTGAAAAATTAAAATATCATCAGAAGATCTTTTAATAAAAAGAGTGGGATAAACATTTCCTTTCTTGAAATCATTTTTTAATAAAAATAAAGAACGTCTTTCATAACAAGCATGAGGTGCTTGTTTGAGACCATATAAAGCTTTAGATAATTTAAAAACATGGTTGGGAAATTTTTCATTTTCGAAACTAGGGGGTTGTGAAACATAAACTTCTTCAGTAATAAAACCATTCAAGAAAGATCTTTTTTACATCCATTTGATATAATTTAAAACCTTGAAAACATGCAAAGGCCAATAAAATTCTAATTGCCTCTAACATGGAAACAGGTGAAAATGAATCTTCAAAGTCTATACCTTCTTCTTGAGAGTATCCTTGAGCAACAAGTCTGGCTTTGTTTTTGACAATCTGTCCAGATTCATCCAGCTTGTTTCTAAATATCCACTTAGTTCCAATTACCTGCTTATCTTTAAGAAATTCTACTAAATTCCAAACATTATTTCTAAAAACCTGATTCAATTCATCTTTCATAGAAATAATCCAATTTGCATCTTTTAAAGCATCATTAATATTAACAGGAACAAAATCATAAATAAAAGCAGAATTGGCACAATAATTTAAAATAGATTTTCTGGTTTTGATACCAGAATCAACATTTCCAATTATATTTTCAACAAGATGATCTTTGTGAATCGTCCAGGATCTTGGATTCGGTTGAGGAGTATGCTCCCCCTCAATTAATTCACCCATATCTTGAGTAATATCTTCACCAAAATTGAAATCTATAAACTCATCATCAATAACATTAGAATCAGAATTTATTTTAACATTATTTTCATCAAACATAACATGAACAGACTCTTCAATAACCATCATTCTTTTATTTTAAACTCTATAAGCTTTACTGTTATTAGAATATCCAAGAAAAATGCCTTCATCACTTTTAGCATCAAATTTATCTAAATTATCATTTGAATTTAAAATAAAACCTTTTCATCCAAAAAATCTAAAATAACCAACTTTAGGCTTTTTATTTTTTAATAATTCATAAGGATTTTTCTTTAGAAAAGGTCTAATAAGAATTCTATTTGAAATGTAACATGCAGCAAAAACAGTATCAGCCCAAAAATATCTAGGCAGATTATATTCACTTAACATAGTTCGATCCATTTCAATAATAGTTCTATTTTTTCGTTCTATAACACCATTTTTTGTGGTGTTCTAGGAGCAGAGAAATTATGAAAATATCCATTATCTTCATAGAATTTTTCAAAATCTAAATTATGAAAATCATCTTCCTTTATCACTACGAATAGAAATAATCATAAAGCCTTTTTCAATTTGAACTAATTTATAGAAAGAAGTGAATTTAGATAAAGTATCATTTTTAGGATCTAGAAAATATACCCATGTAAATATACTATAATCATCAAAAAGAACTAAAGTGTATTTCTTTCTACCAAGGATAGAAATTTGAGTTGGACCACATAAATCAAGATGTACTAATTGTAAAGGCTTGATAGTACTTATCTGATTGATAGTTCTAAAGGAAATTTTATGTTTCTTTCCTTTCATGCAGGCATCACAAACATGATGTTGTTCTTTCTTAAAAGAGGGAAGTTGTAAAACTTTCTCATGATTTGAGAGCTTATGTAACATTCTGAAATTAACATGACCTTAATGACGGTGCCAAAGGAAGCAGTCATTCTGTACAACATTCAAACACTTTACATGTTGAACAGTCAATTCAACAAAATCAATAGTATAAATATTATCTTTTCGATTAGCATACAATAATAAAGGATCATCTTTAAAAACTAAACATTTATTATTTTGAAATTTAACTTCCATTCCATCATCACATAATTTTTATATACTAATTAAATTATGTTTCAAACCTTCAACATATAAAACTTTTGAAATTAATGTAGAATTTGAAATACCAACTTTACCAAAACCTTTTAATATGCCTTTAGAATTGTCTCCAAAAGTAACAGTGCCTCCATCACATCTTTTGTATGATGTGAAATTTGATGGGTCTCTGGTCATATGCCTAGAGCATCAACTTTCGATGTACCATATGTCATTCTTGATACATCCAAGGAATTTTTCTTTCAAAAATCAATTAATTGACAATTTTGGTACCCAAGCTACTTTGGGTCCAATAGGATTAGTAATACAATTTTTAGGTACCCATACAGAATTTAAACATGTATTGTATAGTACTCTCGATAACAAGGATTTAGAAATATTATTTTTTGTAGATCCCAAAGATTGATTAAATATAAGTGAATAGTCATTGGCATAGTGGCCATTCATGCTACATTTAAAAAAAGTAACAGTTGAAGTACAACCATTTTTACTTTTAACAAAACAAGTTTTATACATTTTAGGTAATCTTTTATTATAACAAAATCCATATTTATTTTTATCAGTTTTATTCAAAGACATCATCTCATGATATTTTTCATGACCTTGAATAAAATCAGATAAATTTTGTTTAAGACATTCAACTTCCTTTTTCAATTTTTCATTTAGATCATGAGTAGTTTTCAAATTATCATAAAATTTTGAATGAGAAGTAGAAGCAATGTTTATTAACCTTTTATTTTCTTGAAAAATTACTTTATTTTCATAAATAAGTTTTGCATTACCTTCTTTATGTTTATTATATAAATTAGTAGCTTTGAAAATATATTTTCTTAATCTTTAAATTTCTTTATTTAATTCAAAAACATTGGGGTTATCAGATTCATATTCAGAATCAGAAAATTCAGAATACTAACTAGATTTACAAACCTTATCCAGTGATGCCATGAAACACAAGTTAGCAGATTCTTTGTCATTTCCAGATGGATCACTAGAATCAGATTCATCAGTCCAACTCTGGCTAGTTGCCAATGCATTTCTATCCTTCTTTTTGTATTTGACTTTATTCTTTAGTTTAGGGAAATCTGGTTTGATATGACCTTTCTTCCTACACTAATAACAAGTTACATATGAAGCCTTGTAATTTGTATCACCTTTCTTATCTCCCTTATATTTTTATTTTTGATTATTTCTACTAAACTGGTTTTTTAAACCTTTCTTTTTCATTCGTTTGTAGAATCCAGTTACAATCTGATCCATGTCTTCCTTTTCAATATCCTGTAGATTAGAATCAAAATAATTATTAGAAATAACATTTATAGACATAAAAGCTACACCTTTTTTTAACTCCTCATTAGCTATGTTCTTCAATTCCAGTTCATATTGGAGTAGTGATCTAATCAATTCATCATGTGTGTACTCTTTGAAGTTCTTGCATTCATCAATGGGAACCTTCTTTGCATTCCATTTCTTTGGTAATGCTCGTAGGACTATTTCAACAAGTATAGGATTTTCTAGAGATTCTCTAAGTGGATTCATTCCATTCACAATTCTTGTGAATCTATGGAAAATTTGATTTACAGTTTCATCTTCACCCATCTTGAAGTCTTGATACTCAGCACGAAGCATTCCAAGTGTGGTTCGGATCAATTTGCAAGAGCCAAGGTGAGCAACTTGAAAAATATTCCAAATCTCATGAGCTTTCTTGCATGCAGAAACATGACTAAAAACACTTCTGTTAATAGAACAATATAAAATATTAACGACTTTGTAATTTAAGACATATCTAGTAGCATCAATTCCTGTAAGAGTATCTGGATCAACTTCAGGCAGTGTGTATTGTTTTGACATGATAGACCAGTGCTCAATGCTCAACTGTTTGAGGTATGCCTCCATTCGGGATCTCCAGTATCCATAATCATTTCCATCAAAATGTGGTGGCTTTTGAGAAATCCAGGCATCATTCGGGTTTAATCCTGCCATCTTATAAGATCATTATCCTTAGACTGTGAGGTCTAGGAATAGGTTATAACAATAAAATATAAAAGCAGATAAAATAAATGATTGGATAAATTCATGAAGGAAAAACCAAGTAAAATGAAATATAAAGATAGAGCAAAACTATTCTTGAGAAGGTTATCCCTTTGATACCAATTGTTAGGTCAGATAGGGTAATGGCAGATGGTCTAGAGGGGGGGTGAATAGACCAGATTAAAATTTTTAATCAAATGAATTAATTATCAAAGTTAATTATTGAATTTAAATAGTAGCGGAAAAATTAAATAATTCAAGGATGTTTTTTATAGTAGTTCGGTCCAAAGTGGGCCTACTCCACTCTTATACCTCTCTACTCGGTGAGAGATACGTGCGCACTAAAATGATTTTTAAAGGGGAATTATAACCCAATTAAAAAATCCTTTTCTAGTGGAGGGATAACCACGACATTGACTTTTGTGTGGGGAGTCACAACCCTTATAACCTGACTCTATACACTGGGAGTCACAACCCAAGAAGTCTTGACATTAGATATTGGGAGTCACTACCCTAAGATCCTGAATTTAAAATCCGAGAGTCAAAACCCGAAGAAAAATAAAAACAAATAATTCTTTTGTGTGAAAAAGAATAAACAGAAAAATAAGAGTGCGTTTGAGAGATGGGAAGTAGTGTTACAGACTCCGAACCAGATAAAAGGGAATATAAAAATTAAAGCATAGGTACTGGTTTTTAATGTTTAGTTCAGCATGTCTCATCCATGAAATTGTAGTCGAAGCAGAATTAATTCAGCGCTTGAGAGACCGAGCATGTGGTGAAGGAGAGTGTCACATGATGTTGCAAATGCACAACAGATTCAAAGTTCACAACGATTTCTCCATGTATTATGTTGTAGTTTTTTCTGCAAGAGAGAACTATATATATAGAGAATAAAAATATCTAGCAGGTGTAGAAACTCCGCTTCCTTAGGATATTCAAAATTTATTGAGTCAAAAGATCCCATAAATATCTCACTGAAAATAGCAGAACCGTTGCTTCTTTATTCTCGTAGAATAAATAAAGGAATTCAAAATATTTTGAATAAGTCTTCCAATAAAATCTCTAGAATAATAAAAGAATTGAATGATTCAAAACAGAATTTTAAATCCATTTAAATTGATTTAAACGAAGTCAAAACAGTTCCTGAAAACTAGCAGCAGATTCTGGAATTAAATTAAAACATTTAAATTTAAACAATCTTGAAACATCCTAATTTAATTGTAGAACGTTATTAATTTTTCTCTCTAAATATAGCACGAAAAACCTTAAAAACTCTTTCATTACGATCCTTAAATTTAATAAGGATTTTACTAAAAAATAGTTAAAAAATAATCCATATATTTGCAGAAAATCAAGTTTTAAAAAATTGCACAGAATGAACAGTAACTTCGGAATGAACAGTAACTTCAAAGTGAACAGTAACATCAGAGTGAATAGTAACTTCCGAGTAAATAGTAACTTCGGAGTGAATAGTAACTTCAGAGTGGATAGTAAATTCAGAGTGAACAATAACTTCGGAGTGAACAACAACTTCGAAGTGAAAAATAAAGTAACGTAGGGTATGAATAATAACGTAGGGTATGAATAGTAACGTAGGGTATTAATAGTAACGTAGGGTATGAACAGTAATGTAGGGTATGAATAGTAATGTACGGTATGAACAGTAACATAGGGTATGAACAGTAACATAGGGTATGAACAGTAACGTAGGGTAAGAATAGTAACGATACTTTCGATAAAAAAGAACCTTACTTTTGATAACAAATGAACCTTACTATTTATAACAAAATTTAACCTTACTTTTGATAAAAAAATGAACCTTACTTTTGATATAAAATAATGAACCTTACTTTTGATAACAAATGAACCTTACTTTTGAAACAAAAATGAACCTCACTTTTGAAACAAAAATGAACCTTACTTTTGAAAACAAAAATGAACCTTACTTTTGAAACAAAAATGAACCTTACTTTTGAAAACAAATGAACCTTACTATTGAAACAAAAATGAAACTTACTTTTGAAAAAAAAGGAACCTTACTTTTGAAACAAAAATGAACCTTACTTTTGAAAAAAAATGAACCATACTTTTGAAACAAAAATGAACCTTACTTTTGAAAACAAATGAACCTTACTTTTGATAAAAAAATCGGGATAGAATGTTGTGACAAACTTAAATGATTTTTTAAGGGCTTTTAGAAGCTGATATCAGACTTCGGTCAAAACCAATATTTTTATAAAAACTCATTATCTTTACAACAAAAAAATAATCATTTAAAGCCGACATCTACAGGTCCCAAAATCATTAAAAAACAGAAGCAAAACAATTCTGGAAAAACTACTACTTAAAAACAGAATATCATAATTTCATGTAATTAAAAGTCCATTCAAACGATATTTTTAGCATTTGATGTGAACTAATGAAATCAATATAATCATTTTATCTTTCTATAGAATCAAGTTTCATGAAAATAGGACAAATGTATAAGTTTCAGTAAAATAAATACATAAAAATTTTAAAACAGTGAAATGTAGAGTTTCAAAAAACATAGTAGCAACTTCAATAAATTTTTTGAGAAATAGATAATCATTATAAAACATCCTCATTAACTAATAAAATATAGATAAATATATTATATTTTCAACGTGATAAAAATCACAAAAATCTAAATAACATAAATTAATATATCATCAAAATACATAATAAAAGTAATCAAACAAAATCATATGAAATCAAATTAAAGAAAATATGAAGATGCACAAACATTAAGTTCTTGTGATCATTATATGTGTCAGGATTTTTACCATAGAGGTAGTGCACCGATATTTTTATGGAAAAATCACAAAAGATAGATCCCAATCATGTGTCTGGTTGTTCTTCTAATGGATCTTCAACTACCATGAGTCGTAGGATATCACATTATCATTAAGCGTGAGTAAACATCCAAATACTTTTTTGAAGCATCAATTTATATCAGAAGCCCTTCTCCACTGATTGGTATTGTGATAACGGGTGTAGTTATTAGCCTCTTCTTAATCTCATTGCTTTCCACACATTTTTTCATCTTGATATACTCAATTAATTTTAGTGTTTTCTTAAATAGCATGATATACAATCATGTGAAGTTCCTCGCAAAACATAGATATTACCGATAGAATCCTTGAAAACTATATTTCTCTATCAAATATTTTGGTTCAGGCCACAACTCAGTTTATTTTTTTCGAAGGGTTCACACATATATCTTTGTAAGTGATAATATGACCCATTAGTGATACAACCTCTATCTATAACTCATATATATAGTAAATTTCTTATAGTTTCTCCCTTCTCAAATTCGTTAGAACAATATTAAAAGGATTCAATGTTCCCCTTGTGCATAGAGTATATAAGAATATAATCGATAAAGACTATCATATATTTATCAAGGTAATCTCTAAAGACTCAATTAATTCATTCCATGAACATTGAAAGTGAATTAGTGAGTCTGACGGGCATAAAACTGAAACCAAAGTGTCCATACATCATTCAAAATTCTATATTGGGAATATGTTACTTCTTTACCTTTAAGTAGTTATATCCCAACCGAATTTATACCTTTGATAAATAATTGGGCCCAAATTATAGATCAAACAATTCCTCTATCCATAGAATTCCATAATTCATTATCTTTATTTTTGAGATCATGATAATCAATGCATTGGTGCATTTATCCATCCTTCCTCTTGATGAAGAGGACTGGAAAACCCTATGATAAAGCACTCAGGTTTATGAAACCCTTGACCAGATTATCTTGTAACTTATTCATAAGTTATTCCAATATAATGGTGTCTATTCTATAAGGAGTCATTGATATAGAAAAATATCTAGGTATAACATCGTTCAAGAAATCAACATCTCAGTCAGGACAAACACCAATCAGTCCATTAGGTAACACAACAGTGTATTCCCTAACAATAGGTATTTACTAAAGAATTATTCTCTACATTATATCAATAATTTGAGAAATATATTCTTTTGATGAGGTAATTATATCCATAATTGTGATGTTTATTCTAAAGAAAATTCATTCTCCTATTTACACTTCTATAGAATTTGAGGATGCCTTAGGATTTGAAGAGCAATCTTCCTTTCATGACATTTTTTGTTAAATTTGTATATAGATATACAATACATTTCCATTATAGCATCAAACTCCACCAAACGAAGTAATAAAATATTTCATCGAATATTGATCTCCCAAAAATTAAATGATGTGGAGTTATATTCTATGATTGCAATAATTTCCCCTTTTTTGTAATCACGGATTACTCAACCTCAATATTTGGAGGTGGTGTCTGAATTGTTATGCATAACATGCATGATATGAATAAATGTGTAGAACCAGAATAAAATAGTATGATCATTATTCCGGAATGGAAAACTAGATCAGATGTCATGAACTCAGTATGCTGATCCACCTAAGTAGAAGTGATAACATGTTCACTTCCTTGTTTTATTGGTGGTTGTTGTTATTTGTTACCTATACCAACCATTGTATTAAAAATTTTTATTTTGTAATTAACACATTCCTTGGAGTTGAGATATAGTATTACTGCATGAGTTTTGATTTGATACTTCCTTTATTCTTCCTCATTTTTGTCCTTCATTATATATCTTTGATAGTAATTAGCTTAATCACCGTCTCTTCCACATTTGAATCATATCATTTTTCCCTTTAGAAAATTCAAAGGATTATTCTTCCTAAACATTTGAAATGATAGATTTTGGGCTTTAATTTCATCGTGGAATTTTTCTATTGATCCAATAATATTAATCATAATTCTCCCCTTTTTATCTCTAGGCCCATGAACCCATAAAGAGTCACTGATATGAATATCAACCTTAATTGAATAGTCAACAATTTCATCAGAACTGTTAATGTCTAGAATCACCAAAATAATTAATAGACTCTTCATTAGTCTGTTAAATAAGCCATCTACCTTGCATTTTGTGTTCATGAAAAAAATATAGGCATATCATGAAAGCCTTTTATGTTTTCCTCATACACCCCAGTAGACTCACATTCCTTATCACAAGTCTACAAGAACACTATTTACATCATATGATGTAGTGTTTGGAGAAAATAATTGTTGAAAAATATTTTTTTGAATGCTTCCCATTCCATGGGATCAATTTCTTCCTAATACATTGTGTTCTTGATAAGTGTCCACCATTGATCATTTTCATATCCAAATGATATAATTCCATCAAAGCATTCAATTATTTTAACCACTATATGGTAGGTAAGGTCATCACAATGGTGTTGATGAATTGTTCTAGGATGATGGGATCATAATATCAACTAACTATATAGATCATTTTCTATATAAAGGATTCAGCTGCAACATTACCGTTCTTAGGAGAGGTAGGGTGTTCCACATGATTCATTTTAGTATTCAGAACAAGTCCCAGTAGAGAATGTACTTTCATGAGGTTTTAAGCTCACTTTCCCATCATATATTTCATTCCATTATGGAAATCATCACATTTCCTATCACATTGATAGTTGGAAGAATTTCTACTATTTCCCTCGAATAACTATGAAAAGGAAAAATACAATTAGAGAGACTTAGATACATAACTAATAATCATAATAAAAGGAAACATAAAAAATATAATATCAAATGTGTAAATGAAATGTATAACCTATCGTAGGATTCCCTAGGTTCCAATTTATATTGTCCATGGTGATAGAATTATCAGTGTGGTTCTTACTCATGTTATATAGTCATAATAAAAAAAATAGACCATACTATATTACCAAATGCAGTGACCATATCCTTTTACACATATTATTACATGATTTTAAGCATAATGACCATCAAATAATAACCAGGGATCATAATGTATAGTGTCTTTGGAAGGCTAGGTACATAATTAGAAAAATGAAACCAAAATAAATACATATTTTATTTTAATATATTAACGAACTTTTAACTTCCTTTGAACTCTTACAACTGCATTGGATAATCTATGAAATACTTGAAGAAATGGATGATCTAAAAATCCCAGTAAGGTAACAAACATAGAAATAAAGCATAGAACAAGGGATGGACGGTGAAAAATGATGAAAAAAGGCATGAAAAATGAAGAATAAAATGGAATAAAAACATATCGAAAATGGGATAATGAAATCATGGAAACATAGTACCATTGAAGAATCATATAACATGACAAAAACATGAGTCAAGGCTCACTCCCAAGACAATATCTCAAGGTGGATAATGTCCCATAAAATAATTAGGTTTACTCTCTATACTACTATGAAGTATAATGAGTCTAAACATTACCCAATGTATTAGAGCTCTATCTGGAAGAACCCATCATTACATATTCATTAATATGTTCTTCACATGAATAATCAAACATAATTAATAAGAACTAGGGTTATTCATGGAATTAAATGAGTATCATAACCATTTTATAAGGCATAACCAAATACAATATCATAGTGGATTCCATGAAATAATGGATTTAAATAAAAATTGAACATTACCAAGTTAAAATAGACATATATCAGGATAATTTATGTTAATATAAAGTGAAAAATATAATCAAAGTGTTCTAGAATTATTATAAATGTGCCTCTTTGGTGCGGTTTAAGGGAAAAATATAAAATAGTTTTTAAAGAGGACAATGTAATAACTGTTTGTATAAATCCAGAAATAATATAAGATTTTTTAGTGGAATAAATTAATATTTTATAAAAATATTGGTGGATAAATATAGATTATATATTTTACTTGAAAATTGGTATGAGATTGGGAAGTTAGTTTAATTGTGCTGGCTTCTCTTGAGCAATAGAAAAGGGAATATTATAAAATATGAATTTCCGCATAAAATAAAGTTTAATTGATATGGATACATAATTTTGGAACATACACATAGAATTTATATGGATTAAATTACAATAATGAAGAAACACATTGGTTTAATGTAAGATAGATTGTAACCCAAAGGTAATTTAGGGCTTCTCGGAGAATCCATTACCCTTTGTCCATAAGAGATTTTAACATGTACATAATATCCATGATAATAAAATTAGATTAATTAATAAATTATTATATAATCTCATAAAAATAATTTTTATTTATTATAATTTTTCTTGTCAATTTGTTCAAATTTTGAAGAGTTATAAGGTTTAATTTGTTTTTTCTTGGAAGGTTCATTTTATGATTTCATGATCAGTTCACTTGTGTATAACTATAGAAGTTCTTATCAAATTAGAATAACTATATAGAAGTAAAATTATATGGTTATAATTGACATCCAAAAATTAAAATGTTCTCAAATTTTATTATCTTATTTGACTTGAGGATTATTTCATAGATAAAACTTTATTGAAAAATGATTAGTTTATTTTGGCATTTTTTACGACTATCATGAACAAGTATCGTTTTATTGAAAATTATATTTATATACTGGTTATAAAACATTAAATAACTTCTAAAACTCATATAAAAATAATTTGTTTCATAGAAATGTATTTTGACCATAATTTATAGCGTTAATTAAAACACAATCATCTTCCATGAAAGTGGTGAATAGACATCCCACGAATGATGTTTTCATTTTTTACAAAAAAATTTACAAGAGGAGGGATTTGATGAAGGATATTCTAGTAACACAATTACATTCTAGTATATTTATAATAACATAACTATCTTCTAACTTTATATATGATATATCATGGGAGGATTAGAAAATAAATTAAAATAAAAGAGAAATATGTAGGGTTTTAGTTTTTGAATATCGCCTCCTTGAGATCCTTCTTATGGAATTTGGAAATGGTCTTTTGGTGAGATCTGAAATACTAGGACGTATGGTTGATTATTCTTAGAGGGACTGGGTTGAATATTTTCATGATTCTATTCATATAAGGTGAGAGGAAAAGTGGTGGTGGGTGTCATATTTATAGAGGGTGATAGAGATATTTTTTTTATTTTATTAATTTGTTTATTATTTTGGTTCAAGAATATCAACATTGTTGGTTCATTTAACTAATTAATGTTACTCGAGAACATTAGTTGGTTATGATGAGAACATACATCATACATGAATAAAAGGTGAATCAAAAATTCATTTATTAACTTATAATGTTAAATTCTATATATTATCATATTTTACTATTCATAAAAATTAAATTATTTTATAAATATAAAAAATATTCACTATAAACATTTTTAAAAATGTATATTTCCAAAAATTAACTCCATTTTCAGAAAATAATTTTATAAATACGAGAAATTTCATTTCTGATTAAAATCATATTTAATTCAAATTTAATGAATCTAATATTATAACTGAATTTATAACAAATTGAAAAAGTAATTATAGTCTTATAAAATTATTATATCTCCATAAGACGACAAAAAAAATTTAAAAATGTATTTTATGAATGTTAAACATCTTTTAATTCATTGTATTAATTTTAAAATTGTAAATGAACATTTTTTTCAAAAATAACAAAAAAAATTCATTTATTCCATAATATAAATATATCATATTTTCATTTATATGATACACTACAAGAAAAATAATTTATTCTAACAAAAAAAATTTGACAGATAATATATCTGTTGGAAAAAATGGGAAATTCCAACAGATATTAAGTTTCATTGGTATTAGTTTTAAGTACCAACAATTATTTTTACAAACATATATATATATATATATATTGATATAGATCACTTAATTCCAACACATCATTTACCGAAAATTGAATCAATTGTTTTATCATACAAATAAAATCAATTTCTTACCAAAACATGAATTTTTTTGTAATAATAATAACTACAAAAAAATCATGAACCATCAACAAAAAAAATGGTACAACAATAACAAAAAAGATTTTATCAATTTTCAATTAATTTAAACCGTCTTTTTTATATATTATTATTTTTACAACCAAAGTCAAAATCCATTTTTTGAGGTATTGTAAAAAATATCTCAATCATTCATTTTAATTTTAAATTTTCTATAAATATGAATAGTGTTTAAATTTTTTAATGTTGTTCATTTAATAAGAATTTAAATAATTTTTTTGAAAATAAAATTTCAATAATTATGATATTTGATATATTTACTTATATGTTCAATTATCTCTACAAACATGATAATTTAATTTTTATATTTAAATTTAATAAACCTAATTAAATCTAACCAAAATAATTTCAAAAAATTAATTATTTAAATTTAAGAAATAAGAAACATAAAAATCAGTTGAGTAATATTATTTTATTAAAAATTGATATCCACATATTGAAATTGTATTTTATATCGTAAAATAAAATTATTATTTTTTATAAAATTTTATATCATTCATGCATATATGTATTATATTATTATTTTTAAAAAATTAATGATATTTTTTATTGTATTTTATTTATTTTATTTTTAGAAATTAGTATACTTATCTGAACCCTAATCCTACCCCACCCCACGACCGAGCGATCCACCCCACCACCCTACGCCCTCTGAGGCGCCTCCTCCTCAATGACGAGAGCTAGGCTGACGACCACCACTGCCCTCAACAACCCTCACCGCGTCCTCCACCACTCTCAGTCGACACCACCCACCTCCTTCATGACCCCCGCCGCCTCCTCTGCGACCTCGCCTCCTCCTCCACGACCCTACAGCTACACCCACCACCCTCTTTCAATGACTATCGCGCCATTTTTGTTGTCCCCATCGGATGACCCCACTATCCCCGTTCGACCCCCGCCACCACAGAACTTCCCCGCTTGACCCACGTCATTTCTGACCATCTTCGTTCGATCCCCAACATCCATGGCCTTCCCCACGCGACTATGCCTGATTTGTGTTCAGCCGCTCGCTCTAGACTAATTGATGTACCGTGACCCCTCTACCATGATTGGTAGTATGGTAGGGAAATTTGATCTGGAAAATGAGCAGCATCATGTTCATGGATGCTAAAGTCATAGCTCCTAATTCAAAATCAATGTTGGCTTCTCTTTCTAGTAGTGTCATGTATCTAGATCCTAGCTAATGTTTTTAGGATTCATTAAGAAATGGTTCCATATTCAATGTGCATGCTACTACTGGCCCAATTTATGGTCCTGTCCTCCTTAGAGGCTTCTTGAAAAATCTAACCACATAAAGCCTTTACAAATCAGGTTCACTCTATAACATATACCTCACTGTGTATATGACAAGAAACAATTTCCTAGGGAACTGGTAAGTATCCTCATCACTCGAGTTATAAATCCGAGATTGCTATAGTATATTTTGGTTTTTGGCTGAATGAGATGTTTGAAATGTATATTCATTCAATGAAATTATGAGGAAAGAAATGCTAGAAAAAAATCCGCTGCATGCATCTTGTAACTTCAATGGAATCTTTGGCTCTTCAATGAAGTGTTCTGGTGGGATTTTGTGAGTAGTTGTTTAAAGGTAAAAATTATCCTAAATAAACTATTAAACAGTGTTATGTTAATGAATTTTTATTCCCATATTAGCTGAGTACTTTCACAACACATCTACCTTTTAAAAAAAACACTACTCATTATTTCTTTTTAATAGTTTTTATGAATCAAATTGAGACCAATTGTTATGTTCATGTAATGGTAGCATCCTTATATTTTTGGTCTGTATTATTGTTAGTAGGACCCCGGGACACCCTAAGAGGGGAGGGGTGAATCAAGGTGTCAACTTTTTCTTCTTAAAGTTTTGGATCTTTTTCCCACATTGGTAGGAACTACTTAAACCTGTATGATAGATATGATCAGCAATGAAACATTCACATGAAAAGAGATAACACTGCAATTTTACTTGTTTCTCCACTAAGGGCTACGTCCAAGGAGCATACACCAAAAAGTTTCCGGTCGTACCAAATTCCACTAATCTTCACTAGTTGTGGATATAAAAGGTTTGGGCATAGTCACTATGTCCTAGACTCACTGCCTTTACAATTGTTCAGGGATAGCTCACTGCATCCCTCAGGTCACTCCCGTTGACTCCCCCTAGCTCACTGCCGTTGGTGAAGTCCCGCTCAGTTTATAGACGTGAATTTATCTTCATTAGATTTTCATTGAAGTCTTTGTCTCCTGTTCAGCATGATACATTACATGCATCAGGGTTCAGAGTTTATACTCTTTTCAGTTCAAACCTTCTTCTTTAGTGCAATGACTAATACACTAGATCCTCTTGTCTTCGTTTTCTTGAATCACAACCACTGCTGTGATTACTCAATAAGTGAAGCTCAGCTTACATGGAATTGTCATAATCATTTCTCAATGTATGAAAGAGATCATGAATTTATCATTTATATTTCCTCTTTAATCTATCTTTTCACCAAAAGTATCAGGAAATCTTTCAGCTCTCGTGTAGCTCCAGAAAGGCGGGTGTGCTCCAACAACACATGGCGCTCCTTTTCAAGCCCGGCACGCAAGTCCCAATACGACGCGCAAGTCTTCGGCGCGCAAGTCCAAAATGGCGCGCAAGTGTCACCAAAGCACCTGCGCGACACTGCATTCTTGAACATCAAACCTGCATGACTCACTTACTTTCTCACCCCAATCACCTTGGGCACGCAACCATCAAACGGCACACAACTTCTAAGAAACGGCGCACAAGCCTCTCCAAACCACTTGCACGACCACTCACCACTTGTGCGACTCCTACACCTACATGAAAAAAGCTCTTATTTCCTCTAAGGGTTGATCTCTTGTGAAATGAGGAGGGGTAGTCCTCTATTTATAGGCAAACTGGTCAACCTACGCGGCGGCGCGCAAGTCACCCCACGGTGCGCAAGTCTCGTTGCGCAGCTCATCACCCCTAGCCTCTATCGCACAACTCACTTGCACGACCCAACCAATACTTGTGCAACCTTCTTTGATCTGCCATATTTTGAAGTTGTGTTCTTGAAAAATCATAGGCACACAAGTTTCCAATCTTCCTAGGCATCGGCGCGCAAGTCTCTTCACAGCGCACATGTCACTTGCACGACCAGCCCAATACATGCGTGACCCTTATCCCTTTTCCATTTTTCCATATTCTGATATTGAAAAACATATGGTGCAAAAGTTTCCTCTCCTTCAAGTACACGGAACGCAAGTCTCTTTGCCAGAAACACGTTTCTCCATTTCTAGATTTTAAGGCCCAAAAATTTGGCAAACACTGAGAAACAGTGCGACCTTGTATCTGCTATTATTGTATTGCCTCCAGATCAACCATTCCTTTGTCAACTTTCTTGAATAAAACTTGGATCATTAACCAAAGCCCTTGAACTCGACATGCCACCATGGAATACCCTTTGTCAATAAATTTTTATGTCATTTGTTTGCTTTGTCAACAAGAACAATCACCTCAAAAATATTTCTTCTCGGTGATTTGAATCCTTCAGCAACTCTTCTACTTTCATCACAACCTCCACTATCGTGATATGTATTCATTGTAGGAACAGATTTAGAATCATCATCTTCTGAGAAAAAGTGATGGGAATGGCCATCACAGAATTTCAATCTCCGCATGGCGATCTCAGAATTCCAATCCGTTAAACACCATCTTATTCTTAAACCGTCATTATCTACTTCATGCAAAACATATGATTCCGTTCTTCAAGAAGTCTCATGCATGGTTCTCATGAAATCATGAGGAATTGCATAGCCTTCATCAAAACCCATGGTTCTCATGAAATAATGAGGAATTTCATTGTCTTCATCAAAAACCCATTCATCATCATCCCCTTATGGATTATACCTCACATTCTTCATTGTTGTAAACAATGTCACCTTTGACACATGTTCTTTGAAATTATGATCAGTACAAAAATTGTCTGAATTCCCATTCCTCCACTTTATTAGATAACTTCTTGATCTCATTTATTTCTATCTTCATTGACAACTATTGACAAAAAATACAACCTTATACACAAAGTGGTTCCAACATTGTTCTTGTTGATGTAATGGACTTGTTAATTCTCAGCATCAATCAGGGAAAATTTTCTACGTTAGAACATAAATATTCATTTTGATCAGAATATTGAATAATTATATGTTTAATACATGTTATTTTCAATTTTGGAAGTATCACTACTTAAATATGTGTTAGTTATTCCACCATTGTCTGTATTGACTACATTGCATGTGCTGATATTTATTGTTATCTTGAGCTTCAACAGTATATTACATCATTAAACCGATGCTTTATGAACATCTAATGCAATGATACACTAGCTATAAAATGATGTATAAATAGGAAACACATATTTTTTTATTTTGGAAAAACATTCTCAGCATGTGATGCTGAATACGTTACAGTTGATGATGTCTTCATAGACACTAGTGAATGATGTGTTACCATTGTACCTGAAACCAGCAGAAACAGTCGACATCAGTATGTAGCTACAGTAGTGGTAGCACTATTCTAGTATCTAGTGTTTCATGTTGGAATTTGATTTGCATGTTTGGTGGAAAATGTTTTTGAGATTCATGTTGATTTTGTTTCTTATAGGCCATGCATGGAATTTTGTAGGTGCTCACGTTGTGATGAATTGAATTGGCCAGTACGAATAAAACAATTGAAGGAGAACTGGATGGGTGAAGCATTCTAGGTTTCTGGATTCTCTACCTTAAATTAAAATGTTATATTCTTCCATTTTCACCTTTTATTTGTTGTTTTAATAAGTATCTATATCAATCATATATTTCTATTCTCATTTCTTGCAACACTTACATATGCTTATTTATTCATTTCATTTTTACATATTCTATTTTTTATATTTTTCATAATGATGTGCTTGTACAAAATATCAAAGCTGATGTATTATTTTTGTTATTATTAAACATTTATAGGAATTGCACTCAATTTTTATAAATGCTTGGAAAAAATTATTGGAAAAAAATAAGCTGGTTGAATGCTCAGTTTGTGCTTTCATTGTTATGTCCTTATGATGACCAACTCATGTGGATGAAGTATTTTCATTTTCTTATCATTGAATACCATGAATTTAGATTGACAATGGAATTTATCCTATATATGATTCTTCTTCTTAGGTGAGAAAAGTTTACATTTGCAGTTTTTTTTGACAATTCTACTACATGAGCAGCAATACATGTGGTCGTGGGACTTCCATCACTATCATGAGCAGCCCTCGCAGAATTCAAGAGTGCAATCAAAGTTGGATTCATCCATCTGCAATAAGTATGGTATTCTAAATTGAATAATTTTACTCCTTTTCATGTCGAGGAATGAAAGTGGAAGTTTGATTGATGTTTAGTGGTATGACAGGTATGAAAAAAATTGTTATGGAAGGTGTCTTGAAGGACTCATCTGGCAGTGACCATAAACCCAACTGAACCATTACATAGGTATGCAATAAAATTTTTTTCTAGATAAATCCTTTATTCCTAGGATTTTTCCTGTTGAATGTGAACTCATATTTTTGGGTTCACTATTTCTGATTCCAAATATGTTGCTGAAGCTAAAGCTCATCTATTCAATATTTGTTAGACCACATGAGTACTTATTTTTATGGTTTATTTTCTATAATTATTTAACTTAAGGTCAAGGTAGGGTCTTGAAGTTTATAATATGTTATTCCTTTTCATGTAATGGAACAAATGTGGATGTCTGACTGATATTTATTCCTTTGACAGGTTTCACAAAATTGATAAAGAAGGTGGCTTGAATGATTGATCTGATAGGGTGATCATAAACCCAAATGACCCGATGACCCCCGTTCTTCTTTGTCCCCTATTCGATCATGGGTTGTGTTAGTATATATGAGCATTTACGTGGGGCTTCTGGATGACATGTTACCACTGTACCGTCAGAGCATTGGACTAATTTTTTCATTCACATTATTCTTTTTATATTTATAATTGAGTATATTATGTTGGGTTTGGTTTTTTCTACTAAAGTGGGCATGTATCTTTCTTGAAGTTTATGGTATGTTTGTTGTTTCACTGATACAAATTAATAAGAATCGTGGTTGGGGTAGTTTTTTTATATTACTATCCATTTGGCTATCCAAATTCAAGATGTTTAATTCAACAAAATTTACTTATTATTATATAATAACTATAATAGTAATATTATATATAATTATATTATTTCATACAATGTAATGAATATGCGAATAAAAATGAATATATATATATATGTATATTTATAAAATATATTAGCAACAGATGTCATTGACAGTATTATTTAAAGACCAATAAATATATTATCTATTGTTATTTTTATAATTAAAACAGAACTATTTTATCTATTGCAATAACATTTAGGAATAGGGCTTTTACCAATAGATTAGTGATGAGGGAATATTTGTTGGTAAAATGATTTACTAATAGAAAATTCAAATTTAAAAAAATATATACCCATGCTGGAAAAAGTTAAATATTTTTTAGTGATACATATATTATATTTATTCATTTATACATGAGTTTACTATTCTATTAACGAGATTAATATTCCTAGTGGTCATATTACTAATCCAATGGGTTTGTTACTATTAAATTTGTATAAGATCCTCAATTTATACGAATACCACTTATTTAATCATTAGTTTTTTAGAATAATGTTTTTATTAGGTTCTCTATGTGATATTTGTGTTTTATAGTATATAACATAATTAAAATAAGGAACGATTCATTGTTAAAATTTTGAGACATGATAATATATCCAGATTTTATAACCAAAGTATGTGTTTCATATTCAGTGCACGATTTTCCAAAATGCGTGGCTAAACTATTCATAGTTTTAATTTTTTTAAAATTATTATATTTTCATTTTTAGTGACTCTTAGTATAACTTATTCCAATAAATATTTTTTCATGACATATTGAGGTGATTTTAAAAGAATATTGATGTTGTAAAAAATTTTCAATTTTACAATTTCATAATGAAAAAATTGGTTTTTATCTTTTCATAGGATGATCTCATAGTTCAAGTAATAAAAAATTGTTTTAAATTTCATTATTAGTGTTTTCTTATAAAGGCTATAAATTAATCTAGATTAGAGATTATTCTAATTGATTTGGTAATTTAATTATTATTCTTTATATTTAAATAATTAATTTTAATATTTGGATTTATTTTGAGGTAATGATAATGAATTTTTTCAAAAACGATTAGTTAGTAATTTTTTACAAATTTTTTTGATGTAAAAAAAATAATATTTTCATATTTTATAAGGATTCATAAAAATATAATGATTATGATTTAATAAGAAATATTTTATAGTTTTCTTGAATTTTAAAATTTTGAATGTGTAAATGATAATTATTATTTTGGCATAAGTTTTTTTTCATACTATTTTTATATTGATTAATTAGTGTAAATGTTTCTAGAAATGTTTCCGACATGGTTGAAATTTTATTTTGTATCGTGTTTATTATGATTTTGTTGAAAAAACCAATATTGCACATTTCAAGACTTGAGAAATGATTTATGGACGGTTCTCTATAAGTTTACCCACTAGTAGATTATATTTTGACTGAGTTTTTTGTCTATACAAAATTAGTTATGAATAATTTTTTTATTCATATTATAGGTAAACAAATAGACCAATTTATTGATTTTTTTTAATTTGGGTTACCATATATTACATAAGAACTATGGTTACCATAAAATATTCGATTTTCAAGAGTATGATTGGATGATATTTACAATTCTCAATATTCATGTGTCAAATAAGACCATTTTTTTTCACATTAATGCAACATGATTTATGTTGGATGTCATGCAATTCCATTATTTAGAAAAAGACACATCAAAACTCTTAATTGGATTGTCTCAAGGTGTTTTCCAAAGAATAATGATACACTTATAGATTATATATAGAGATGAAAATTGATTTCAATTTCAATAAATAAATGAACTAGTCGGTATTAGTGTATCACAATCCCTTTCAGACAATGTATCATACATAACTAAGATATGCATACATAACCAACTATAATAATAATTTATTAATATTTTTTTACAGATTATATGTTAATGGTTTCATTTTTCTCATAACCTCGTATATAGAGGTATTAAATTATAAATTTAGGATTTTTTAAGTAATTTAAGGAGATAAATATGTGATTTATATCTCATTTATTCCATGATGTGTGTTATGAAATTACCATAATATAAAGGAGAAGAAAAATACGTCGGGTTAGATTCATGGTAGTAAAAAGAGGCTATCTCTTTTCTTATCATCAACTTCATCTGTGAGTGCATCAATTGATTTCTACAAATATGGTAAATTATTTCATAAGATAATTTCATGTAAATATACTAAAAACACTACCACAAATATTTACATTTAGGTTATCTATAATGTTTTTATAGAATGGAATAATGTAAGTGAGACATATTTAGATCAACTCCTTTAAATGATCCCCTAGTTAAACTAGATAAAATAGATGATAATAAATAAAACCATGAGGTAAATAATATTATATTATGAACCTTTATATAGGTTTTAATCAATTTTGTATTAATTTTCTATAGTGTTCATAATTGGTAGCTATTTTTTCATTAAGGAATTTGTTTGAGGTAAATTAATTGAATCATGTTTTTTCATTTCCTCATATCTAGTATATCTAAATAATAAATAGATAGTGTCATTGAATTGTTAGTAATATATTTTATTACTTATAATTAATCATGAATATTTATTCCCATGTGATGAAGGAACCAATTTACAATTAAATTTAGTGGCCAATAGTCCCTTATATCAAATAAATTTTATTAATTTAATGATTTATCTATTTGGTGTTTCTGAAAAAACGTGATATGATTTTGGGACAACCATATGATATCTTCTTATTATAGTGTGGAAATACCATAGTTGGTTGTCCTATTAATTTTAAAAGTTAATGTTATGGGACTACCAGTACTATCTTCTAATAACCCATAACAAAAATCTATATGTATTGTGTAACATTTATAAGTAGTAGTTATACTAAAAGTCAAGGGTACATTGTCCTATTGTAATTTTACATACCGTGTATCTGGTTTCATCCCTGAATGATTATACTAGAATTTTGAAGGTGATTGTATATTATGAAATTCCTAACATAATGATAATAATTTAATGAATCGTCATGGGGTTCTAAGGTATTTGAATTAATTTCTTTTAAAAGAATTTAAAAAAATTCTATCCATTAATTAATTGATTTTATGATGAATTTCTAGGGTGTTAATAAAATACAGTAGTAATATATTTTAAACCATGAACCTATTTTGTCATTTTATTTTATTTAATTATGGATTATCCTAGAATTAGTGAACTTTGAGTATGAAATATTTATATGATGGGAAAATTAGTGGGGTCCATCATTTGAACATAATTAGTGAATGGTTAGTAGTAATAACAATACCTAATATAAAATATAATGAATTAATTTATTGTTATTCCATTATTTCATGTAACTATGACACATAATCAGACACGTTGATAAATAACACTACAGTTTCCCCCCTATGATTTCTGCATGATTATGAGAAATAGATCAGACCAACCATGTAGTTATTATTGTCTCAATTTTGTATCTAATATTTGAAATCATTATCTACCACATGGCCATATCACAATCTACTAAATCATGTGTACCAAAAATTTATTCCTTGAACATAATAACAATGAATTTGTGAAAATCCAAAACTATCGGGGCATAAAATAAATCCCTTCCACCATAATTTCCCTATTAATTTCCATGAGTTTTAAGTTAATTATAACTTTTTTTACACACATATCTTCTTCTCATTTGATATGTTTTTTAAGGAACTCATATGAATCTGCATCCATGTGGTTCCCCATTTATTTATCTATCTATTTTTCCCTACATCAGGGATTCCTTATACCCCTATCCCTATTGTGGCCTAGGGATTATGTTCACCAATTTTTATTCTAGGTATGTTCATACTTGTGTTTTTATTCTTTCATTTCATCATTTTTTTTCAAGCATTATTCGGTCTATTATCAATCCTTTCCAATAATTTCAATGATTTAAGGTAGGTAGCCCCAACGAATTCTCATTTAATTTTAAATATGTGACTACATTATTTTTCTCAATCAAATTTATGGACTGATTTAAACGATTCATTAAATGTATCTATTGATACATTTATATGGAATTAATCACTTTAATTGATTTTTATTTTTCCATAAATAATAAGTATCAATTCTCAACGTATAAAACTAATTTTTCTATAAATAATTACTTCATTGTGTTTATTTTAATTATTTTTAGGTTATAATAGTGGTATTTGTTATGAAAAGATTTAAGGATATTTTTACTGAAATTAAAACACCGAAACATTTTTTATTTCTAACAGATTATTACATATTTCTCATATTTAAATGGTTATTTACAATAAATGATCACACTTTTGATTCTATCAATCATAAATGAATAATTTTTATTGAGTTAGATTTGAAAGTTGATATTTTTCTTATCCATGATATATATAAAAGTTATCTCCTCCTTTTAGTAGAAAATACTTGATTCTGTAGTTATATACCCTTGAAATAATCCCATTGATGTTATTTTTTTAAGACCTGCATATTTGTATATATTATATCTAAAATTGATTTATTTATCTATCATGTCCCATCCCGGATCACCACTAAGAAGGTGGCTAGACCAGTCACCACATGACCCCAAGCGCGCCTCCCTGTATGCCAGAGGCTTTTGACTAGAAGCGATGGTGTAAGGGTAGTCAGTGGAGAGATTATACCCTATTATCAATGTTGTGCAATGATATAACAAAGTAAACACCAATCAACAGAGGAAGAAGTAAATAGAAATAATAAAGAAGCAGAAAGCATGTTTCATATAAATGAATAGAAGTGTCTAATTCGAGTTTATACAAGAGATGAATGCATGAAATGGAATTGATACATTACAAAAATTAGTAAGCAGTACAACATACATTTCAATACAATACAACATGATACAAAAGTAAAGAAAAGAACTAAAATCCAAAAGGCAATATCCACAAGCATCCTGAGATCCAACTCAGTACTTTTCCCCTAACTCCTGGGTACAAGAAAACAACAACAAGCAAGGTCCAAGGCCCTGTGAAAAAGAAAGGTCAACATAGGTACCCCCATGCAATGGCGGCCTAAGAAGGGTGTGAGATATAAATCATAGTAGGACAACACAACTGATGTCTAACCCATTCCCAATAGTGTAATATAAATTTAATAGTGTGCAAGAATTCATAGATAATGTAACTAAATACCCATGTACCTGCTTTATCCCTGGGCTGGTGTATGAACATGTAACTAGTTCCATATTTGATTATTACCTTTTTATTTATATGTCACATGTGTGTAAATCACCTACCAAGTCCACGGAGTTTCCACCAAGGTAAAAAGGGTCTATGTAATGACTAGGCCCGATGAGCTTTTACCATGGAACCTACTTGTCTATAATGGATGAAATGAGTTTATCCCTGTAATCCTATGATGGTATTTAGTATTAATTTCCCTATGTAATAACCAAGGAAACAACCTTTTAAATAGTATATGTAGTGAAACTTCCAAGGCGTAACAAGGAAACCAGACAAAGATATCCAGTGGGGGAGTTCCAGGGTAAGGACCAAGGTAACATAAACTCACCGAAAGATAAATCAGTAGTATATTATTCTAGCTAAGGGGTAATAGTGTAATCCAAGTAGTTTAATCCAATTCATTCCACAATAATTCACCTTCTAATTCCAAGGTGATCAACCAAGGTAAAATGGGGCTAGACAAAGATAGGTCCTGATGGGCTTTAACCATGGCACCTACTTTTCAAGGCTGGATCCACAGAGTGTATCTAAGGTATCCTGTAAGAAAAAGGGACCCAAGGGTTATATACAAGGTATCCCAAAAATTTATAAGAACCATATTTTAGGTGGGTGTCAACCTAAGAAAACCATATCCTTGAATTAGAATGGGGTTCCTGAGGCCCAATGTATTCTCTTCTAAGAATCTAAGGCGAGCATGAGTCAATCCATTCCAATTTGATATTGTAATCATAATAATTAATTTGGTACATAGCCTTCCTTAAATTAATTTGTAAAAGTCATGTTGAGTTGCAGCCACTCATTGATTGGTTCAAGAATTTCCTTCCATTAGTGTGGAATGGTCATGTAGCATTGTAACCATTTAGTAAAAATAATTATGGAATTTTTAAAGTGAATGGTCCACACCACTACCATACCATAGCATCTTAAGGGTTTCGACAGACATGGAACCAATCCATGTCTCATGAACTCAGGTCCATCCATGGAATTCCTACATGGGAATCCATGTATCTCCCATTTAACAAGCATGAAAACCCCTTATGTCCATCATGGACTTCCTACTTGTGAACCCACATGTCACCTAAGGTTTTATTAGTATTCAAAACATTTGAAAACAATTTGTTAACTTGATTTGAGGGTCGATCATTAAGGATTAACCATTCATTTAACTCATCTCATTCCATAAACCAAAACATGTTAGTTTCATTTAAAGAGATCCATGTATCCATACAAAGGGAAATTACCTACATCAGTAATTCCAATCAAAAACTAGATCAAACACTTAAATGGTGATTAAGTCTATTAATCATTTTAAAAAGGGAAACTCAGTGTCTCTAATGTCAGTAGGGCCATGTGCTAAGCATGACATATCACAACAAAACATCATGCATAAATATTATAAACATGAAAATTCAAGTATGAAAGGCCAAACCCCTATTTTTTATCTTGAAGACAGATCACCTCTGTTGGAGGGGTTTTATTATAAAAACATGATATTATTTATCAACAAATCATTTATCATATTTTGCATTTAAATTTGAAACATGGTAAATTCACATTGAAGAGGAATTGATCATAATACTTCATTTCATGAATTAATTTATATCAATAGTGTAGTAAGAATATTTATTAAAGCATTTAAAAAGTTTTAGGATTGGAAAAGGGACCCTACCTCAAGGTTCAACGAATCCTTCTACTTCCGAGACAAACTAAAATGAATTTAAATCACCCAGAACCACTCAACACCCTACGAATTTAACAAAAGAGAGACAAATACACATAAAGATCTCAATTCCAGAGTTGAAAAACAAGGAAGAAGGTGTAAACCTTACGCAGAAACATTGTCGGTAGATCGAAACCACCCAAACTGCCCCGCCTTAAGCAGTGGTTGCTGAAACATGCAATAATAATGTCCGAGAGACCATTTTTACTCACCTTGAACAAAAGAAAAACTATAACCAGATCACCCCCAAATCCCTAGGGTTCAGCTGAAACTTGTGGGTTGAAGAAGAGGCCAAAATCATCCATTCAATGGAAAGAAAGTAGTGAAAAAGACCATACAAGGATTATTCGAGGATGAATCGTGACGAAATTGAAAAAAAAGGTGTTCGATGGAGGAGCCAGGAGGGGGTCCAATCGTAAGGGGAAGTGGAGAACCCCTTGATGTGTCGCGATATAAGGGAGAGAGGGGAGTGTTTAGGTTTAATTTAATTTAATTTAGTTTAATTAAATTAAAACAATTTAAATTTTAGAAATTGGTCATTACGTATGGTTTAGCACACACGGTTTGGAAAACTGTGCGCTTAACGTGTGGTACACCACTGCTTCCAAGACACACCCTACATAGGCTAGGTGCATGGTTTAGGAAACTATGTTCATTCCATGTGCAAGGCCACTGGACCTCTTAAAAAGGGGTCTCATAGTTACCTGCAATATTCAGGACTGTTTAGCAGACTGTGAGCAAAATGTGCGCCCTCTACTGTCTTTAGAAACATGATATTTTTCAGGTCTGATGCTCCCGAAACTTCTCGATACACTTGGGAGACTTCATGGACCTTCACCAATGTTCAAAAACAACACATATTAGTGTTTCAACACTTGAAATTACGTTCTGAAGAATATATTTAAATATGACCCTTCCAACAAATGAAAAAGTTAAAAAACCATTGCATTTTAGTCTTGTTAAAAAACACAGGATTCTACAATCTACCCACCTTAAAACCTCTCATCCCAGAGAAGCCTTCCGGAACAATTTAAACATCACCCGAACTATGAGGTTTGTGAAGTTTCATTCAAATGTTTGTATTGGTTTACCAACACCCAATTCCCATTAAGCATGTCCTATTCATCATGCACATCATCCTTTACAACCAGAGTCAACGCTCAAAGTTTATCTTAAAAATAGAAACAAATCTTACAAGAGCCTTTTTAGATAGACACACGATCACATCAATGTATCAATAAAACTCGGCCAATGGTGCTTCCCACTATAGTCCTTAACCTATGGAAAGGGGAAATTATAAGACATGATACCTCCACCATTGGAATTTTCATACAAGGTACAACATTGAGTGTTCGTACGACACTCCTGACATGATTTCATAAAATGGAAATGGTCAAATTCTGATCGAACTAAAAGAACTGGTTGAGAAAAATTCCTCAAAAGATACTTACAACCATGAGACCACACTTTCCTCCACTTGTAAACATGCTTTAAAACATATTTATCACCAATCATAAACCCCAAACTGAAAAGAAAAAGAGTGATTCGAGCCACTTTTCCAACAAATCTGGACGAATTCTGGAATAAGTGGCTGGAGCAATTCAAAAGAAAATGTTGGAGTCCCTAAGTCCAAACACGGTGTTCCTACATGGGAACCCATGGATCACTCAGTACATACCATGCCTCGATAAGAAATAGATGTTAGTGTGTATGACTAAAGAATATCATCCAAAAATCTCAACAGCTTCTAAGAGTTAGTGCAGCGGAAGGCCGACGCTCTCTTAGTGGATCGAGGATAACGTAAAGATAGTAGAAATGCTTATCTATTAAGAGGAGTACATTGAGAGGATTTATGATAGGGTTCTCAGTCAAATACACTAAGAAACTGGAAGGTAAAACAATCGAAGCATATTAATGTCGTGCTTCCAAGTAAGAACCGACTCATTTTAAGACTTACAATCCTCAAAGAAAAACAAGAAATAACCAATAATTTTACAATGGTTCTCTTAGGTGTTCCTTATACTTTGAAGGGAACATTAATATACTCAACAATACACCACACTCCTTAAGAGTATCCTAGTAAAAATGGAATAAAACTAACCTTTCAAAAGTGCACTAGATTATAACAATGAGAACAGTGTGTAAAAACACCAGAGACATTCAAAAACTAGTCTGAGTATTGGAATGAAAATGATTATTTAATTCTCAAGTCACTATACATGGTGATGACTTGAGACCATACTCAAAAGTACAATAGGATTTTTTTTGGAGTCATATTGCCTTATACAACCATTAATATGGACAATTCCATAAAAAGTGATACATTACTATGAAAAGACAGTGTCAAACGACCAATGAAGCGGCCAAACAAGCCCATGGAACGTTTAAATAGCTGAAAAATATCATTACTTGATTCTCAAGCCCATAACAATTTCAAGAAACACATGACCACCAGTCTACACAAGGGTTTCACTACAAAACTGAATGTCCTACATGGGATAATGACACCCAAACGACACCGTAAGTGAGAAAAGTCACAAAACTAGCAAGGAATTAATGTTTTGAGGGAGGTACCTACCACATTTTATCCCCTTATGAAGAAAAATATTCAATCCTGACACTGGGGCATGCCAAAAAAATCACTAGACTCAAAACCGAACATAAATCCATTTTTATAGAAAAAATTCCTACAGAAAGTACTCACGATTTGGTTCCTAGAAAACTCATGGAAATGTCTGAACTTCCCTTAAACAATGTTTTTAAATAGTGAAAAACACTATATGTTCCATTTCTATGCATCATATATTTAATCAAATTTAATCTCTAATCATCAAAAGATTTAATCAAAACATCAATGTACCATTTTCGAAACAATTCATAAGGAACTTGATTTTAAATAATGACCAAGCGAAAAATATGAAATTTTTATAAAACACCCTTATTAAAACATATTACATTAGTTAAAGTACCATCATTTTTCAGAGACATATCAAAATAAATTCTTTTTAAGAAGACTAGAAGACCCATGAGGGTCCCATTTTAACCAACATGGGTTCTCTAAAAAGAAACCCAATATAAAAATTACAAATTATAAAAAAAATTAAACACCCAAATAAGTCATCTCATAAAAACATTCCCAACTAACCTACTTGGGTCCAATTTCATTTTGAAATCTAGACATTTTATTTCAGACCAAAGTTATACCTCGGGTACATTTATAAGCATTTCACAAGGCATCATGTCATCACATTTAATATGGGTTGTCCTTTCCCAATTCATGAAGTGCCCATACACTCCATGGATTGATAATTGGATCCCATTAACCGATACAAATGTAAATTAAGAATCTAAAATTGTCAAACATAATGGTTCAAATTATATGAGAGGCGATCTACCAATCTGTAAAGCTCCCATACACTTTATACTTGGGAATTTGGCTCCCATTAGTCTAAACCAACTTCACATAATAATTATATTTAGATGCCTTGTCGCAAGGGTTCAATTACATGGGTTACCTTTTCCCATATACAAGGTTCCCATACACCTTAAAACTGAAAACTAGCTCCCTTTGTAATCTCAACCAATAACTGAGCCCATGAAACCATTTACATATATCTATGTAAGCTAGCATGTCAAGTCACTACAAGCAGCTAACACAGAGCAACAAGCTTAAATCACAGAATCATGGTATTTTAATAAACGGATCATGCTATAACATAATTAAGAATATAAGGAATGCTATTATATTTCCTAAGAATAAATAAATATAATAATAAAATATTAATAAGGCATTGAATCATACATAGCAGGCAACCTACAAATTCAACTACATGGCATGGAATATATGCATGGCATGTTAACTTCTAAGTGCCTAATATGATGCATTTAATTTAACTTCCTTTCAAATATCAGACCAATGAATGTTTCCAAAATTCCAAAATCATAAGTATTAGAATGTGCACCAGTCACTCTAGGTGAAATCATATCAATTGTAACAGCAAAGACCATAAACTGCAATCCCAGCCCTGGCCACATGGTCATTTCCTGTGTATGGGGTGATCAGTCCATAGAACGACTATTAGCAAAGTACCAAAACATTCCTAGTCTCTTTTCTGCCAACCCAAAATAGTAATATTAGAGAAAAAACCTCCTCTGATACAATTTTGTCACATCCCGACCTAGATCACCACTAAGACGGTAGCCAGACCGGTCTCTACATGACCTCAAGCGCACCTCCCCATACGTTAGAGGCTGCTGCAGCAAGGGTGTAATGGTATTCATTGGGGAGACTCTACCTGCTCATCAGAGTTGCAAAATGGTATAATATAGTAAATAAAAATCAAAAGCGAAAGTAGTAAATGGAAATAAAAAAGCAGCGGAAAGCAGATTTCATATAACTGAACAGAAGTGGGCAATGCTAGTTTATACAATAGATTAATGCATCACATAGTATTGATACATTATGGAATGAATTAAGTAGTACAATATTCTTTTCAATTGAATAAAAGATGATACACAATTAAGGAAAAGAACTAAAATCACAAAGGAAATCCTTATGAGAATCTTGAGCTCCAACTCAGTACTTTTCCCCTAACACCTGGGTACTAGAAAACAACAACAAGAAATGTCCGGGGCCTTATAAAAAAGAACGGTCTACTCGAGTACCCCAGTTAAATGGTGCCCTGATTAGGGTGTGAGATATAAATATCAATAGGCTGGCACCACCGGTGTCTATCCCATTCCCAACAGCATAATATAAATTTAAAATGGTGCAAGAATGCTTAAATAAAGTAAGAAATATAATGTAACTAAATACCCAAGTACCTATTTTATCCCTCGGCTAGTGTGTGAACATGTAACTAGTTCATTAATTGAGTATTACCATTTTATTTATAAGTTATATGTGAGTAAGCTGCCTATCGAGTCCAAGGAGTTTCCTCCATGGTAAAATGGGGCTAAGCAACGGTCGGGCCCGATACGCTTTAACCATGGAACCTACATGTCAATGATAAAACCAAGGAGTGTATCCATGGAATCTGATGATAGTATTTAGTATTAAAGTCCCAAGGTAATAACCAATGAAACAACCTTTTAAATAGTATAAGTAGTGAAGGTTCCATGATGTAATAGAGAAACCTGGAAAAGATATCCAGTGGGGGAGTTCAAGGGTCAGGACCAAGGGAACGTAAACTCAAGGAAATCTAACTCAGTTGTATCTGATTCTATCTATGGAGAAAGAGTGTAATCCAAAGATTTTAATCCATGAAATTACCCAATAATTTTCCTACCAAGTCCAAGGTGATCAAGAGAGGTAAAAGAAGTCTAAGAAAAGATAGGGCCTAATGGGCTCTAACCTTGGAACCTACTAGTCAATAGTGGATCCAAGGAGTGTATCTAAGGTATCATGTAAGAAGAAGGGAACCAATGGTAGTATACTGGGCATCTAAAGAATACACAAGAACCAGAGTCTAGGTTTGTATCATGCTAATAAAACTACATCCCTGAATCGGAGTGGGGTTCCTTAGACTTGAGGTCTTCTCCTCTCTGAATCCAAGGTGGCCTCGAGTTAGTCCGTTCCTATTTGATATTGTAATCATAATATTTCCTTTGGTTCAAATATTTCCTTCCCTTTGTTTCGATAATACAATTAGAGTTGAAACCATTTATTCATTGGTCCAGGACTTGTCTTCCATTAGTGTAAATAGGAAATTTTGCATTGAAACCATTCATTAATTGGTTCTAGCCTTGGCTTCCATTATTTTGGAAAGGTCACGTAGCATTGAAACCATTTTTTAAATACCATTAAATAATTTTCAATGGAAAGGTCCACACTTCTACCTTCCTTTAGCATGGTAAGGGTTTCCACAGATGTGGAACTAATCCATGTCTCATGAACCCGGGTCCATCCATGGAATTCCTACATGGGAATCCATGTATCTCCCAAGGTATGAGCATGAATCCCCATTGAGTCCATCATGGAATTCCTACCTGTGAACCCACATGTCACCCAAGGATTTATTAGTATTCAAAACATTTGAAAACAATTTTTTAACTTATTTTGATGTTCAATCATTAAATATTAACAATTCATTTATCTCAACTAATTCTATTTACCAAAACAAGTAAGTTTCATTTAAAGGGCTCCATGTATCCATACAATGGGAAATTACGTACATGGGTAATTCCAATCCAAAACTGGACTAAACACTTAGACGACGCTTTGGTCCTTTAATCACTTTAAAAAGGAGAAATCCATGTTTCTAATGTCATTAAGGCCATGGGATAAGCATAACATATCTCAACATAACATCAAGCATAGTGATTATAAACATGACAAGTAAAGTAAGCAAGGCCTAACCACTACTTTTTATCTTGATGGTAGCACACCTCAGTTGGAGGGGTTTATTATAAAATCATGATAATGTTTATCCACAAATCAGTTATCATTATTGGCATTTAAAACCTGAAACATTCTAAATTCACATTTAAGAGGCATTGATCATAATACTTCATTGCATGAATTAATTTATAACAAAAGTGAAGTAAGAAACTTTTCTAAAGAATTTATAAAGTTTGAGGACTTGGAATAGGACCCTACCTCAAGGTGGAACCAAGCCATCCACTTTGGTGATGAACCAAAATGAAGTGAAATCACCAGGAAAAACTCAATGCCATAATGATTTTATAAATGTGATTCAAAGACACATAAAGAAGTTAATTCAATATGTGTGAAACAAGGAAGAAGGTCTTAACCTTACCCCTAAACAATGTTGGTGGACCAAAACCACCCGAACCCCCTCCCCTTCTGAGACTATTGTGGGAAAACGTAAGAATAACACCCAAGAGACCATTTTTACTCACCTATAATAAGATAAATCCGAAAATCTGATCACCCCTAAAGCTCTAATGTTTGGAAGAAACTTGTTGGTCGACGAAGAGGCCAAAATCAGCCATGAAAGGGAAGGAAACCGGGGAGGAAGACCATAACATGATGATTTGAGGAAGAATCTTGAAGAAATTTCATGGAAGCCGCGATTGAAGGTGGAGCCGGGGGTCCGAGCGCAAGGTGAAGGAGTGCACCCCATGGTGTGTCTCGTTTAGAGAGGGACATGGGATTGTTTAGTCTTTATTTATTTTATTTTATTTTAATTTAATTTAAAAAAATTTAAAATTTAAAACATGGGCGTCGTGCATAGTTATACCTGAACGGTTTGAAAAATCATGCGCCAACCATCGGTGCCCCACTGCCTTCAAAACACACCCCACATGGGCTAGGCACATGGTTTAAGAAACCATGCGCAGCCTGTGTGAAAGGCCACTGCCCCTCCTAAAATGGGGTCACCAGGTTACCTACAATAGGATACACAGTTTAGCAGATCATGTGTAAACTATGCACCCTCAACTATCTTTAAACACGTGATGTTCTTCAGGTTCGAAACTCTTGAAAATTCTCAACCCACTTGGGAGACTTCTTGGGCCTTCACCAGTGTTTTAAAACAACACGTATAAGTGTTCCGACACTCAAAACTATGTTATGAAGCATAGATTTAAATCTAACCAGTCCAATAAACAAAAATGTTAAAAAAACATTCACATTTCAGTCCGGTTCAAAAACACAGGATTCTACATTATCCATGATAATGATTTTTTTATTATGTGTATATTCATGATAAAATGTGACACTTTAATGAAGGGTGATCTGAGGTGAGTTTGTATTATTATTGATGATTATTATGCATATTTGTTTTTTTACATCATTATTTTTTATCTCAATTTATTTTGGTGTGATTATTTTGGTAATTAGGTGGAAAATTAATGAATGAAGACTGCACTACATTATGAATAGACTATGACTACTATACCAATGTTATGATTAATGTTTTCTCAGGTAATTTGGCCTCATTATCAAGATAGGTTGTGTAATTCCAAGTTATTAGGCTATTGGATCACATCATACATACCAATAATATGGATTCCATTATTTTGATTTCTAATATTTTATCTAGGACTCCATGATGATCCAATATTGGGTGGGATTTTATAATTCCAATGACACATATTTTATGGTTAATTCTAGGTGCATTCTTGTCATTATTGTAGTATTTTTAGTAATAGTTATCATTCCTACTAATGTTCTTAAAATTATTTAATTTTATTATGTATTTCATGAAACTCAATAAAATCTCATGCATTCAATTATGGAAAATAATTACACTTAAAATGGAAACAGTGGTTTCGAGAATCAATTTTGTTCATATTCAACATAATAGTTGTTGAATAATTTTTTTTCTTTATAAAGGATAAAATAGTTCCCACTTTTGTTTTCACTAATAAGGGATATTAGTGTATTAAATATTACTTTATTTTATTTAATTACAAGAAATCAATACTTCAAAAGGACGGCTTAAAAATTCTCTCGTTGAATTGGTTAAAAAATTTAAAAAATAACTTTAAATATTGTTTTTTGATAAAATTTAGAGCCTCTGTACAATTTAATAAATACATTTATTTAATGAATTTTTCTTTATATTCTATTGAAAATAGATAGTTTATTTTTTTTATTTCAATGTATCCTAAAACTGATTTACATTTACCTTTAATGAAGGGGACAAGGGAAGGAAACCTACAAGGAATTTTAAATTACACTCTAAAAACACACATAGTGTATGATAGTAGTCTTATAGATCTATATGATAGGATTAGTACATGTACCATATGGATATGCTATGTAAACATAGTAATATTCATGTTTTATGGAGACAAAACGTATTAATTATTTACATGTTGATTGGATAATAGAATTTTACTCTTTCCTTTTTAGATCATGTTCAGTTATGATTTTTTCCTACTTTTGCATGAATCTACTTTGATGAACAGTCTCTAATTTATTTCAATTCGTATTCTAGTTCAGGTATAAAATATTAACCAAATTGATTTTAGATCTCATAGATGTATTTATCATTATCACTTATAGTAATGTATTTTTTAAATAATCTTTTGCCTTGTTGGTTATTCATTATTATGAAAACAGATTGTTTTATATGTTTTTCATCAAATTTTCAGTAGTTCATACATTTTTTTGAATGATTTTCTTTATTATTATTTATATAGAAAAATTCATTCGTTAATTATGTATCTTGATGTCTCATCACAAGCATTCATCTTGTGTTGATAAAGAATGTACCTCGAGTATTGTGCTAGGTTAGTCCTGGTGATGTTTCTTGGTTAACCTTGTTGGTGGGTTGATTCATGAAAATACTCATGTTGAAATGAATCTTTATTCTGTTGTATTGAATATTCTAGAATGTATTATAGTTAACATGTATGGGGTGTCTAATGTTTTGGACATGATGTACTGGAATCCCCATGAATCATAATATTTGTTATGTCTATATATATATATCCATATAATTCCATCCTTAGGATAGACTATTTATATTACATGAAAGGTATTAATGATTTCTTCTATATGAGGGTGGTTTTTTGTAATGGAAAATGTGATATATTTTTTATTAGTTATTGTCTATGTCTAAGGAGATTTTTTTGTTGGGAATATAATTCTTCATTGATAAAATTTTTTATGTTTTTTAGTAGAGGTTTTGGTGGTGGTGTTTACAACTATTGACTTCCCTTTGTATGTTGAAATTTTTTCCTCCTTGAAGTTATATCTTTTTTAGGATATAGTTATTTCATGGATATTTCATTATTTTAATGTTTCTATATAGGGAATTACCTTATATGTCACGTTTCTTAAGGATCCAAATCAAATACCTTTTTCAAAATGTACTATGAGGGCGCGTTATTCATTTTTATCATGACGTATTATGAAAAAATATTTTATGATAGCCTTATTTGAAATGTGATTAAAAAATTCAGGCAGAATTTACTAGGTGGTTGGAGTGTTATTCTTCATGATTTAATGTTTTTATCACAAAATTTGATGAGATGTTTTGGTAATTATTATATTATATTACTTGATTTATTTTAATCTCATTTAATATATGAATAAATTTTTCTATAATCTGAACATGAAAAGAAAGCTTGGGGAGATGTTGACCTTCATTATCAATGTCATGTTGGGCAGTTAAGTTCATTATCTTATCCTGGTAGTAGTGGCTACAATCATTGCATACATATTAAGTGCATTAAATAAAATTATTTTTTAAAATCATGAACCATCTATCCTTGCAAGCATGTTTTCAATACATAAGGACGTATGTATTGTATCTAAGGTTCAAATATTTGTGAGGGATAATAGTATAACAAATATCAAAATTCTCAAGATACTATGAGTTATGTGTAGAATAAATGAGCCCCTTTTTATCAAGTCTACATGAAGGATTCCCCTGATCTGACAATGGATTAAGGTCAATGTTGATAGAGAATATTCTGGAATTCTAGACCATTTATGTTGTGGAGGTATTTTTCATACTCCCAATGGTTTTTTTAAAATATTGATTTTATAATTATATTGGAATTAGTATCACATATGAAGAAGAATATTTGGAATAGATTTATGATGTTAAATATACTATCCAACACAACTGGACAGCCCTATGGATTTAATATGACATAGAACTAGATGTTCAATAAATTAAGATGAGAAGAAACAATTTATCTTGGAAAATACCCCCTAATTATATTGTATTCATTAGACATATCAATAATATTCATCTATTAGTCTCAGATGTTAATAGAGATTCTAATTAGGTGGATTATTGTTATTAAAATTGGGGGATGAAAGAGATGAGAATGATGTAGTTCTTTATACCCATGAGTAGTGTGAACCTTTAGTATATGTGAACATGTAAGGAGTGTATCACTCATATCACAATAAAAGCCCTTGTAATGCTTGATGTTTTTGTTCACTTTTATTAATAATTTTTTAGGACTGGCTCTATATGGTTCATATATATTCGGTAAGATGTATTAAAAAATATTGTTGAGAATATAGGTTTTTATTTTTATTTTATTCAAATATAATGTATTTTAGTTTATCCCTTTTCCATTGATGCATCAAAAACAAATGGATCCTATTTTCTTAATCCCATGCACCCACGATTAATCCTTAGGCATACACATTGTATATGGAGTTCTAGCTGATCGAAGGTATTTCTTTTCATCATTTCATCCACCATTCATAATATTATGATCTTATTATCTTAATACAATTACATGATATTAATCATATTGAGTTTTATGAGATTGATGGTGCTTTCATGATTTTAATATATTCATTGGATTGTGGGTTCACAATTAGGAATCAGGGATATATGTTTTCCTATACTATCCTATTGTAGCGTAAAGGTCATCAATGATTCATTTCAGTGTAGTAGAGTATAAAATTCTTCAATTCCATAATATTTATAAATTGATGATTATAATTTTTAATTTTTAAAGTGGTAAATATTTAGAAAATACTTAACATAATTAAAATCTCTAAATAATGAAATTAGTGGGTAACGTTGACTAACATAAGTGTTTTTTATTCATCCTACTTTTTTATAAGATATTATATCTATATTCAAAAATAGTTTTAAATCTATATTTCATATATTAATTCATGATATTAATGTTATAAAATGGTTAACTAGAATAGTAAGGATATAAAGAAATGGATATTGTATATGGAATTGACAGATGATAATATTCATCCAAGGAATTTTTTACTATATTTTTTTCATTAGTGAAAACTGTTTAATTAATGTTGATCTTAACTATTAGATGACATAATTTTTTTAACAGTTTTATAAAGGTGTTTATAATATAATTATAATCCATATATGGAAAAAATACAATTTTATTTCTAAATACATATTTGTATTGTTATTGTAGTTATCATTGTACAAATTATAGTTAATGTAATACCCTTGTTTAGATAAAATTAAAACCCTATTTGGTTTGATTATTTGTTACAGTTTTGGATAATTTAAACATTCTTGTGGTGAAGGTTAATATGGTTATTAGTGTGGTGGTTATGTCGGTATAGAAAGATGATGAGAATTATGTTGGTGGTCTTGTAATGAGTTACAAGTGATGTTTTTTACTAATTAAATATATTTTTTGAATATTATATTCCCCTATCTAAAAATAATTTAGTCTTTAAATTCAATAATTATAAAATGGAAATGTATTTTTCAACAAATTTCCATGATTCTGTTATAGTGATTTTTTAATTATGAATGAATTTTATAATTCTCATATATAGTATAAACAAATTGATTTAATGAAAATGGTTAGGTCAAATTTAAGGGTAATTGTGATAACATATAAATAAAATCTAATATGATGGTTAAATAGGAATTGAAAAAGAAAATGTAGAGGCTAAAATTGAATAATATGAAAAGAATAGAGATAAATATTAGATTTTGTTCTTTTTTTATGTAGAGGTAATTATAGGTTCATTTATGGATAGAGTTTAAAGATATTTTGGGTGATGGAATTAGTATATTTTACCTTGAAACCTATTGATGGTTTCACTATGATTCATTTTTTCTTATTATCTATTACTTTTGTTTTTTCTATCCACCACAACCCATGTCCAATAATTTGACTGATGCCTATGATAGGCTTGTGGTTCTAGGTGTCTTCAAAACATCTAGTCTATAGAGGATATTGTTGTATAATTACTCCTGATACAATGTTTTTTTATATATAATGTATGGTAATAGTATATATCAATGTTATAATAGATTATGGTTTTTGGAGATGTACACATATGATCTTTAATGGGTCACTGTTTTGAAACAATTACATATAGGGGAAATAATTTCATAATGATATACTAAATAAAATTAAAAAAATATATTGGAAAATAATTATGATATATGTATTGATGCATTTGTGGAATGGTCCTACTATGTAGCATATATGTACAGGGGATGTAATTCATCTCTAATATATTATACAATAATGGGGATGTATCTTGGATATTGATATATTATGTGAATTTCAATGTGTTGTTGAATATGTGGATATATAGAAATATGGTATATGGTGAAAATATATATAGAGGGGATGGTAACAGAAGGACAAGTGATGTTGAGGAATATGGAAACTAGTTTAGTGGGATGGTTGATATAGATTTTCCTTTTATTACACATATCTCTTCACAATTATGTTATATATATTTTTGATATATGGTGAGTGACTGTGGGTTATAATATGACTCTATTTGATATCATTTCGGTTATTTAGAAGTTCTAATATATTTTAATTGAGTCCTTAGTATGTTATATATATATATATTCCTGATATGTTTTACATATGATCATCCAAATTATAATTGTATTTTCACCCCTATATATATATTTGTTTTGTAATATGGTGTAAGGGAATATATTGATCCTTATTAGGTCCTTTAACTTGATCACCATTAGATATTGATTTATATTTTCTTATATATGTTTTCTTTTTAATTTTTTACATATGAGTTTTATTAAATATGTCACCTCATATATCTTGGTATCGTTTTTAAATTTTATTACAAAGATGATTCATATTTTTTTATTCTATAGGGGAAAATGGGGGTAATTCCTACAATATGTTTTTTGTCTGGTATAGATTATTCAAGTGACCATCCTATGAATAATTATTGAAGATTATAAGGGGTTACACCCATCATCAATTTTTCCCAAATAGGGATTGTAGTGGGGGTGATTCATGAAATGTAATAAGAAAATTATTCTATACAAGTAAACATATTCTCTAGAAAATTGGATAATAAATAGGAAATATATCAACCATCCCTTAAAATCCAAATCCATGGAATTTTTTATTCTTGATCATAGTACAGAAGGGTTTACTGATTATGATTTTGTAATTATAACAGTGATAACTCCTTCCACTATTTTTGGACATTATCTTTAAACTATATTTAAATCCAAGTACTATGAGTTTCCAAGAATCGTATTGGTCCTCATTTTTTCCTAAAAAAACATAAAATATAATTCTACAGTATTTTATCTCCTCTCTATCATAATTCAATATTAACTCCAAATTTTCATTCTCACACAATTACCGTGATGTTATTTCAATACACTATATCTTGGAATTATTCATTTTTCATAAAAAATATGATTTGGGTGTGGTGAAATATATTTTGTTTAAAAAATTAAATTAATATATAAATATATAAACATTGTATCTAAATTTTAAATCTAGTTATTTTAAATTTGGTATTGAAACTATATTTTAATATAAATATTAATTGTTTAAGAAGGATTGAATTTTATGCCTTTATATGTATGTTTTAAAAACGAGAATTTGTCTTCGTCTAATGATTTTATTATAATAGTATTATTGGAATAAATATATATTATGTTAAATTTTTATTCAATTCTATAAAAACATTTGAATTATTATATGGATAATGGAATGATTTATTTTATTTCCTATATTATAGAAAATTAGGGGCAAGGAATAATTGTTTAAATAGTAGATGATTCTTAAGGTGGTGTGTTCAACAGGGTGTAGTTTAATTTGATTGTAATTATTTTAGGAACCATAAGTGTATTAGATGTATTTGGGTTTTTAAAGATTTTTTTTCATGTCTTTTTTGAAATTTGGAGTTGTGCATTGAGAGTATAATGAAAATTATTGGATTCAATTTTTGATGTTATGTCACGACCTAGCCTAACGGGGCCCAAGGACCAACTACCCCAAGCCTGCCTCTAATAGGACAAGGGTTGGAAACCTATTCATAGTAGTAATATCACACACATGGGAGACATTTTCTCATTATACATGTATAGATGCACACATATATAAGCACATATAATGATTAAATGTTGTAAAAATTATACTAATGCATGAATACAACTATGATCCCATAATAAGAGTACATCATTATATTATCAAAATAAATACAAGGCATATGTACAAGCCCAATAAAAATATATAGTGGTTCCAACCATCTCTAATGATGATAACTACTATAAAATGAAACAGAATAAAAAACACCTCAATCTATCAACCCCATCTATGTTTCACTAGGTCCTTATCCTCCTAAGTCATTGTCTAATGGGTTATTTTTGACCTAACACATGATTCATGTAGCTAGATCTCATCTATGGGTGAGTATAAAAATACCCAATAGGACACCCCAAAAAATAAACCTGATGTATAAAGAATAATTAGATCGTAAAAATGATGTAACTATCTATGCGTAATAAAAACCAATATATATTTAAAAATTACACCACACCTCCAGGTGGTCACAAAAAACTACTATTCATGGGATTTGGCTCAAATAAATGATCTATCGAGAGGAATCCACTCGAAAACCCATTCCCTCATTGTGTAAACTCATCCATTAGGTCATTGTAATTGGGACCCACCCATGGAAACTCACTAGTCTCTAAAGATTTGATTCTCTTATAAGGGATCACATCGATGAATGTTTCACTAGTACAAAAAGTATTTTCCATGTTGGAAATTTTAACGCTAGTTATAAAGAACCACCATCCAAATCCAGAAAACATGATTTATCATTTTAGTTAATCTACAACTAACACATAAGATGAAATTTATAGATTTATCACATCAGTTATTTTATAACCGATGTGAAAAGACAATTTATGTCATCAGTAATATAGTTGCAGAGGCGATAAATAACTTTATCATGTAATTTATATAATAACCAACATTATAATTCATTTTATAATGTCGGCTATTATATAACTGATGAGATAAATGTAAGAAAAATCTATTTATCACATCTTATTTATAATAACTGACGTGATAAATATTTTAAAAAAATTATAAAGTCCCATTTCATGTTATTCTATTGTTTTTATTTCGGGTGACAGTGACCTGGTCTCTCTTGAGTGAAAAATCTATATTTGAATATTTGATCTCATGGCCTCCAAGATCCTTTTGAAAGTTTCATTCATCTTATTTTTCTTGTGGCGCCTCTATCTGCTCGACATGCAACTCTCAAGCATATTCTTAAGGTTAATCTCTTATGTATCTTTTTCATTATCTATAAACATGAATACACCCATTCATTCTAGGTATGTCTATCCCTATAAACCATAGTGTCTATGTGGATGGGAATGAGTTTTTGGAATGGATCTAATTTGGGTTTTCATGGTGTTTTGGAATTATAGAGGGGTATTATTTGATTTATTGAGATTAATCATTATTGGTGACATTCTATATCATTATTTCTACTTGATATATGTAGGGGTTTTGGTATAATTCCATTAATATAATTGTAATTTAAATATATAAGTTTTATAAATACATGTTTTTCAAATTAAATCTATATATGATAGTAAAAATGAATTTCAAGATATTTTTATTATTTATTACTTGGTATAATAAAATTTTAATGATTTTCTAGTTTCTACAGAGATGTTTCTAATTCCATGTGTTTGTCAAAATATTTATAATGTTTTTTTATTAATTATATTTATCTTTTGGATAGTTTAAACTCATTTTGGTCATTGGAATAGAAAATGTGCGGTGTCCATGGATCTTTTTTGAAAAGAAAAAAAATGATGGATTTTAAAAATGATTTAAAATAAATATGGTTTAAACTTAAAAAGGGTTCATATGTGGTTTATCATGGCTTTATTTTAGTGGAAAATTTTAAATTTGAATCTTAAATGGTGTTAATGAATTGAAATTATGAGTTATTTTTGGTAAAGGCTCATTTCAAACATTATAAGAGGGTTTTAATATATAAGATGAGACCATTTGCTGAATCTCTTAATTTTTTTATACTTGATATGAATTTTGGTCCCTAAGGGAGATGCAGTTTATTAGAAATTGTGACGTGGTTGATTTGAAAAGGGGTTAGCAAGGGAATTAGAGGTGATATGATAATTATGTATGAGAAATTATTTTTAATTGATATGCTAATCTAGTGATTCATTATTTGCACATATCCACATTGTTTACATTAATTGGAAACCTAAGAACTAAGATAGTGGTCTAGATTTATTCTATAGTACTTCTTTTTAGACAAGTTATAGTGCCCCTAGTTAGGTGATATCATGGTTGGGGGGGCTGATTATGCAAGTGTGGACTAGGTGGATAGTTTATGTTTCAGTTCAGACACAAAATAGAAAACAATTTGTCTATTGTATTTTTACTTTCTAGGACAACCACACTGTAGGTTCTATTTAGTTTTCCCTAATACTTAGTTATGGCTGATGAAAATATAGGGGGTTACCATCATTCATTTTATTTAATTCCCTAGTTTTATTGGCTTGCGTGGAACCATAGTATGTTGTTTTTTCCTTTATTATAGTGATTCTATGGTTCCTTGTTTTGTTTAGATTTTATTATTTAAATTAGATTTCCTTATTCATTAAGAAATTTAATGGTTAATTTTGAAGGAGTATGTTTTCAAAAAGGTAATTATTTTTTTATATTTGGGTTTTTTAGAAAGTTTGGGTTTTATGAAGGAATTATATTCTTTAAAAATACTCAAACCCTATCGTAGATGTTTTTAATGTGTGTGTTTATTAGAGTAAAAATCATAAAAATTGTGTATGGTATTATGTTTGGATTAACTATTTATTGGTCCCATTTCCAGGATCCAACCTATCCACCATATTATAAATCACTAGTAATTCATAGATTTCCAAAATCTATGTTTTTGGATTTTTTTCATCGTGTATTTCAATATTAATTGTTGAAGGTGGTTTGGAATGCTGATATTATTTTATCATTGGAATCCTAGAATTTTTATTCAATGATGCCTTACCTTTTGTTACTTACCTTATTTCCAATGAGTATTTTTGAGAGATAAAATTAAATATGAATTTTCATTTAGATATGTATACCATGTCACCCAATCTACATTTTTTTATGTATACTAATGTGTTATAAATTTATAAGACAATCATTAAGATACTATAAAACACTTGTACATCTTGATACTGAATTTATTAGAACTTATTATGCTTCGAGGATATTTGCACCACCTTCCCAGGACAGTCTAGGTTCCTTTTAAGGCATAAACACAAGAAATTTTTCCACACTACTATTATCCCCAAGACCTTTTCCCATAAGAGATTTTTTTAGAAGACATTTTCCCACAATATAAATTTCCATTACAAACTCAATAAGAATGATAAAAATCATAAATGTGACCATGAAATTACATGAAATAAAGACAAAATTTCAGATCAATATAATCTTAAGACATGTTAAGTTAATATTGAAGATAATTTAGATAATAAATTATATAAAAAAACTCATGTTGTGATGGGTTAATAATATATCATAGTAATGGATGGCGATTTTATTAATTTAGTGGTTTTCTATATTATTTCTCAAAAACAATATCTTTATATTTTTCAAATAAGTATATATCTGTTTTATATTCCAAAATTGTGTTATGTTCAAATTATGGAATATTTCATAGAAATATAAATTGAAACTATATTTTATTTTTAAAATTATTTTAATGAATATCATTTTATGACTTATCATTTATATTTATATTGATATTCCATTATTTTGTACAATTTGTAATTATATTTTTCAAAAACGTGTATATTTGTTTTATATTTTAAAATTATGTTACTTTGAAATTTTGAAATATTTTTTATAAATATAAAATTGTATTATCTTAACACGTTTTTTAATTTTGATATTTTTTATAGGCAATAATGTGTCGATGTTGGATTACAGCACCACAAATGAGTATGAATATGAGGAAAGTGTTGATGTATTTTTGGAATTTTTAAAATAAAATTTTCCAAACAATGACCGGTTTTTCTATTAGTGCTAGAAATTTATAAATATGAAGTAGTTGAAAAGTAGAGAGAGATAAAATCATTTAATATTTCAGGGTTTTAATTCATGTTACATCCCTTGGATTTGGAATGGTGAAACGTGGAAAAAAATTGATCTCCTGAGGATGATGCTTTGCAAGAAGGTAACAATGATGAAATTGAAGAAATGATTAATGAAATTGAAGTAGAACTAATTGATAAATATCCCACAATTGGGTGTTTATATAGTAATGCGGATAAACCATTGCATCTTAGTTGTATAGATTATACGGTTTTATCCTCAGTGTTATGATTGATAAACCTGAAGACGAATCATGGATGGTGTGAAAAAAGTTTTACAAAGAAACTTCAATTTTTCAAAGACATTCTTCCTGAAGAAAAATATCTTATAGATTAAAATTATAAGGCCAAGAAAGTATTACGCCTAATGGGATTGGGATAGAAGAAAATAAAATATTATCCGAATGAATGTGTGATATTTAGGAAAAAATACGTATTTTTGTAAGAGTGTCCTAAATATGGGACATCATGGTATAAGATGAAAGAAAAATCACAGTCTGATATAGAGATTATAGAGATCTCTGCCAAGGTATTTTGGTATCTTCCTAAAATTCCTTATTTGAAAAGATTATTTGCTAATTTACATGATGAAAAAAATGTTAATATGGCATGTTGATGAGCAGATATGTGATGAACAAATATAGCCTCCAACAGATTGTCCACATTAGAAGAAAATTGGTAACAAGTATCCTACATTCGGTAATAAAGTTATAAATATCAGACATGGGTTGTGCATTGATGGAATGAATCCATATCGAAGTATCAGTGGCACACATAGTAAATGGCCTATTATATTTGTTATTGACAACTTATCTTTCAAATGTTGTATGAATCATAAATATGTCATGTGGAGTTTAAGGATCTCTAGACCAAAGAAACCTAAAAATGATATTGATTTTTTATTTGTCACTGCTAATTGATGATTTGAAACTCTTATGGGAGGATGGTAATGAGTGTGTGTGATTCTTATAAAATAAAATATTTTCAACTACATGAAGTTATTATGTTCAGTATAAATGTGTATCCATCATATGGAAATTTTTGTGGATATAATGTTAAGGTGAATAAATCATGTCCAATTTATGAACAAAAAACGTTATATTTCCAAATCAATCATGGTAGGAAAATAGTATACATGGGTCATTGAATGTTTTGACCTATGGATCACATGGATAGATGATTAAGAAATGAATTCAATGGACCACATGAATTTGATATTTCCCAAAACCATTATCCACTGATTAATATTTTGATAGGGTTCAAAACATTGATGTAACATTGGGAATGGAACAAAAATCTAGTAATGATAGACATATTTGGATGAAACTGTCAATATTATTTGTGCTACTATATTAGAGTAATCATAATGTGAAACATTAAATTTATGTCATGCATGTGTAGAGGAATATATTTAACAAATTTATTGGAATATTGATAGATATTAAAGGAAATACTAATGATGGGTTGAATTCAAGATTAGACTTACTATCAACGGGAATGCGTTTGGAGATAGATACCACACTTGATGGAGGATGAACATTTCATCCCCCAACTTTTCATAAATTATCTAAGAGGGAGAAAGTTAGCTTTTGTCAGGGTATTTATGTTATCAAAGTTCCATAGGTTCATTCATCAAGTGTAAAAAAAATTCTCTTTAAAGGATTTTATTTTGAGAGGTATGAAATCCCATGATTTTCATGTCATGATGCAACAACTTCTACCAATTTAATTATTTGGAATATTTCCCATCCCCATCAGAAAGACTATCTTGAAGGATTGTTTTTCTTCAATTCCATTTGTAATAAAGTGATTTGAATGCATTTAATATGTTGGAAAATGAAGAAATTTCTATACATTGTAAATTTGAAATGTATTTTCTACCATCTTTTTTTAATATAATGGTGCATTTAATAGTTTATATGGTTCGAGAAATAAATATTTGTGGACCTGTATATCTAAGTTGGATGTATCCTCTTAAAGGGTATATGCAGATATTGAAGGGGTATTTTTAGAATCTATATCTACTTAAAGACTCCATTGTTGAAAAGTATCTTTCTAATGAGCATGCAGAGTTTTGTACGAACTACTTATATGTGGTGGAGCACACTGGTTTACCTCCGTCATTCTATGAACGAGTTAATAATGAGGGAAAGGGGATTCACGGCATAAAATCCAAATCATTGTCAGGTGAATAGATGAAAAAGGTAAATTTATACATCTTAAATAACATGGCTGATGATCAACCATATATAATATTTTTTATCAATGAGTCAAAATAATGTCATCCAAAGAATAATTTAATTTTAATTTTTAATAAGAATAAAAAAAACATTATTCCATGGATTCAAAAGACCATGCTTGGTAGATCATATGTGTTAGAGAAATTAATATGGTTAATGGGTGGTCAATTTTTAGATGTGATAATATGGTCCGAGTATGAAATTAAGGGCTATACATTTTATATGAAAGGTTAGGATAATAGATGTGGAGTTCAAAATAGTGGTGTATTGGTGTATGTATAAGAAATGAATTTTTTGAGTTCAAAAGGGAAATACCCAATTTCTTCATCAAGTGCATATTATAGAATCATTGAAGAATCATTGGAGGTATATTACATTAAAATTAATTTTCCATGTTTTACTGAAAATGGTTTATCAGTAAAAAATGTGTCAGTCATGATGTATTTGTAATGACACTTTTTATCATGAATAGATTGGAGGACACCGCTGATTATTTTGTAATCGCAACACATGCAAAAAAAATGTACTTTGTTCCTGACCAATCCGATATGCAGTGGTCTATGGTTTTACAAGAAAAAATATGTTGGTGATGATCAATTCGATAAATATGTTGATTTATGTGAGATCTGTACCTCCTTGGAATTATTAATTGATAATAATGATAATAATGTTTAAGACATGGTTTGTGTCATAAGTAACGATCGGGACAACTGAATTTGGGAAAAAAAGCTACTAGTACATTAATAATATTATTGGTAACTTATTTTTATTTCATGTTTACATTTTTTAATTTTATAAAATGTTATATAGTATCTTTTTATTGAAATACATATTAAAACAAATCAGTAGAAATGTTTTTTTTATTTTTGTTTATTTTTTTTGTTTAACTTGTTTACCATAACACAACTTATATATTTATTGATTTTTTGAGTGATTTTTTTAAAATATATATATTAAAAATTATTATTATTTGTGTAAAAATTTCATTTATTATGTTTGACAATATTTAATATTCCTATACAAAAATTTTATTTTTTCATTCATTTACATGAAATTTCATATATCATTACTATTGTTAGAATTTTAGTTAACTTTAAAAAATATGAATAATTATGTGTTAAGTTTTAGTTTACTTTTGTAATTTATAATTTTTCATTTTTTTACATTAGTATTATAATATGGGAATTTGTATATTATGTGTACTTAAAGTTTGTTTCTTTGATTTGACGGAAAATGACAGATCAATTAGATAATCAACAAAAAACTTATGGAGATGAGCGTCATTATTATACCTATAGGTAGGAGCATCTACATGATTCCCTTGATGTTCCATAGTCTTCTTCAAGTGCTCCCACAATGGAAAAAAGATTCTGAGGGTTGGTAAATGCGGAAGCACATGTTTACCAAAAACATCAATTTTTCATCGGCAAGACCAGAGGATAGTGAAATAATTTGATGAGATTGTTGTTCCATGATTTCCTAATGAAAAACGGTTCAAGAGTTTTGTAACAACTGAGGGTAAAAGAAAATTCATCATTTTGTTTAATAATTGGAAATGTGTTGAAAAAACTACACTAGCTAGGTTGTTTGAGACTATTTTAGTAAGCTATATTTTTCTATTGTTTAACTAATCTTTAAATGATTATCATCTAATATGTTTTATATCTTCTTTATTAGATGTAATTTAATAAACCTAACACTTTAGGAGCCATGAGGAAATGTTTATCAATGAATTCTAGGAGATTAAGTGATTTAAAATCAACCCTTACTTCAGATATCATTTTTTGGTATAAGTAACATGGCCACCTATGTCATATATATCCTTTTATATGTGAATACACATTGAAAAAATTTGTCAAAATTTGGAGTCAAGATGCATTTTTGGTAAGTGTATTGTAATCTTTTAGAAGTTTTATTATATTAATAAAATTATCAAGGTATTCCTAATGATTTATTATTCTTAATTTAAAGTAATCAAGGAGATCTCATTAGGAGATCCAATCCAAAAACCTATACCCTCACAGTTTGTCTCAAAGAGGGTATACATTATTGGAATAACAAATTGTTGCTGAAAATTTATAAAAACTTAGAGTTGAGTCTTCTGGATATGGAGAGGTTTCCCCTCCACCCCATATATCATGAAATGAAAAATGGTTTTGGGCTCGGATGAGAAAAAAAAAGGAAATACACCTTACAAAAGAATCGATTGCCATACCTGAGAGGATTGTAAGTTTTTTTATTTATTTAATTAAATTCAATTAATTATATACATTGAATCATTAAATAATTTTTCAAATAATTCATATAGAATTCTCTGGAGGATCAGAACACACATAGGGTTTTTAAAGCTTATGGGAGGCATGATATTTTATCTTCTACATTAGAAAATCCCGAAAACTTGGTTCATGTACGAGGATACACAACGGGTGTATCGATAAGAAAAGTTATACCACATTATTTGGATTATTAAATAGAGGATACATATAAAAAATAGAATCTTTGGAGTTCGTAGTTCAAAATTTTAATGCGAATATAGAGGAAAAGATTAGAGCATTAGTACAATCTATCTTTGCAGACATTGAAAAAATATTTACAATTACAACTCCCGCTCCATCTCCGCTAGTAGTTTCTACTCCCCCACCTCTACATACATACCCCATTATTTATCCTCCACCTCCGCATGCAGACAAAATTTTTATCTTACTCCCACACCCCTCCACCAAATATTTCTAGTTATTCTAAGTTTTATGTTGATTGTGATCACTATCATATACTTGAATATGGTTTGATATATTATATATAAGATAAAATTAATCATCAATAGTTAGAGATATAACATCAAAGGGTCACATTGCAGGATATTATAGATATACCATATGGAGTACCATTGCCTACATATGAGGTGATGACAACTGGAGAATGTATCAGCCACTTCATAGATTGACCGTATATACTTCTACGACCCATTAAAATAGAGGTATGTGTATTTTATATATTTTATTTTCATTTTTTATTAAATTTGTTTTAACATTTGAAATTTAATATATATTTCTTTTTATTCACCAGAATACTTTAAAAGTAAACAAATACTATATAGCCAACAATAAAGACATTAGGATATGAAATTAGATTCAAATATAGGTAGTTTGGAAAAATTGTTAAGATATTCCAATTTTGTGGTGGGTCATTATATGTTTCCAAAGTAAGGTCATGTTTATAGATAAAAAATAGATGTCGCGATTCTAAAAAATTATATCATGGATCTTGTTACTAGAGATATGTTGGGAATCAACGTATTTCATATTTTTATCATGTATTTCTTAACAAAAAACCATTCACAGTGTTAACTTTATAGAAAATTTATACTTATCTACTTTGTATTCGGTATATTTATAAAATGTGTGAGGAGAATGAGAAAAAGATGTATATGGGTTGATATACCCACATTTGATTTCACCTGAAAGGAATGAATTGGAAGAGGAACAAAAAGAAGATTATATTACATAAATATTTCAACAGAATATTATTATGTAGTGTTTTGTTGTTGAGAGGTATGAAACATACGTCTCAAAAATAGTTATTTATATTTTAATATATTAACCACTAATATTTATATTTTCTTCTATATATGTGACCATGGTGTGTTAGGAGTTTTTTTTCTAATGGAGAAAACACTTTAATGGATACGCTCTGTCCATGGGGATGTGAAGGGAAATTTTAAGAACATGTAGGAAAAGTAAGTTTTAATTTCATAATAGCTGTTTATATTATAGTGAATTTTAAATTTTTTATTCATATTATTTTTCAACTGGTGATGAGATTTATTTGGAAGATTTATAAAGAAAAATAGTTCCAAGATCAAATATATAAAATTAAAGGTGAGTATCAATTTAAAATTAGTACATTTTGGATTACATAAATATGATATTTCGAATTGATCAACTCACTTAAAAAAATTATCATAAATAAGAAGGTGTTATCCAATACATATACTATATAGTCAGATTTAGGTATGAAATAATTACAACTATAACTGTTATGAATTTCTACCAGGTAATATTTCCTTATAAATTATTCTTCAATATTTCAATTGTTATTCATTATACATGTTAACTACATTATTTTTTAATTTTTAGCTATTTGATTACCCTTAACCATATAGTGCACAAGTGGTCAAACACTTACAAGTAGAATGGTCAAATTATTTTTCTGGTTTGATTGGATTTTATTATGTTTTTAGTGAATATTGCAATTTTCAATGTTGTAATTATAAATGTGTATTTGGTAGTTGTTTTGGTTGTATTTAGGTTTGTTTTTAGTTAAAATTATAATTTTTGAATTTTTTAATTGTGAATTTGTAATTTTTATGCTGGTTTTGCTGGTTTTTGGTTGGTTTTTTTCTTGTTTATGGTTTTCTTTGTGGTGTTGTTTTTTTATTTCTTGTATGGTTCTGTAGTGGAGTGGAAGTGTTTCATAAATTATTAAAAAAATAGTTTTTACAATAGTTATTTATTAACGGACGTCAAAACATAACAAAATAAGGTTTCTTCGTCATCTTTTTATTACCGACATGGTATATTGATTTTTTATGTCGATTATTTACTAACTGATGTGAAAAATGTTTCATAATCACTTTTTTCCTTGTCATTTTTATATAACTGACATGCTATGATGTTTTTTACACCGGTTTTTTACATAACCGACATGAAAAAACATTACCAAAGTGGATTTCTTATAGGTTATTAAATAAACCATGTGAAAACCCTCTAAAATAATTTATTTATGTCAGTTAATATAATCGATGTAAAAAAATTATTTTTTATGTCACCTGCAACAACATCACCCTAAAAATGATTTAAAAAACCTACATTAACCGATGTAAAATATGTTTTTTGCACTACTATTGGGGGAATCCATGATCCAAATATTCCTCAACCCACTATGTAGCTGATCATACCACAGTGGTACCATGAACCTGATAGAGATATGATACAGAATGGAAGGTGAATTCTTTTCATAAGTATTTCATATCAATTCCATAATCTCAAAAGGGTATAAAATGATAGAGTATCACACTTCAGTCTCACTGAGGGACACCAAAAACTCTATCTAATATTAATCATCTAGTTGTTCTCATAATCCAGATATGTAGAGGTAATTCCACACTATACCATAAAGGGGGTAGAGAAAGGAAACATGATCAATTTATATTTATCATGAATGAAGAAACTAAGGGCTCCAAACACTCTAAAATGGGGTACACAGTTTGTAAATGGGGTACACGAAGCATCCAACCAACCCCTGATATACTAATGTGGTCTTGTCTCACAAGACTTGTTAGTTTTGGGACACAAATAATGTAATAGGTTCTATGAAGAACGTGTATTTTTCCTAACACTCTTCCCATGAAATATGTGTGTGCCCATATACACTGGACTATACATGTGTACACTATCCATTCCCATGCACTTCATAATTCCCATTAACATCTAAACTACAAGTTATATGCTTACCTACCTAGAATAATACACATGGTGTACAATAGTGTCTAACAACTTGTTATATTTATCTCCCCACTAAAACCCGTGTGCCACATTAAGGGGGTCTAACATGGAATGTGATCCTAGAGGATACACCATGTTACCTAGAAATTTTCAAAACTCTTGATTTCTTCATTGGTAATCCACACAGGTTGATTCCACTATGTTTTAATTTGGAATCCACATATCGTAATCCTTCCTCTCCTTACCATCACCTATCTTTAATATCCATTCTCATATCTACTTATAATAGCTCACTATTGAGCCAAATATGCCACCTCCCCACATTGCCATCACATAACTATTATAGGAATGGAACCCTCGATCTGATATGTTCTCTTTCATCCTAGAATCAACCACTATCATAATATGTCATCAAATTGAAACCTCTATCACATGATGTACACAAGGTATTGAATTGCTTCATTGATGAATGAACATTAAATGATTGAGTTTCGGGTACTCCTTGAACCAAAATCCAAAGCAATATCCTATGATTAATGCACAAAAAATGGGGGAGAAATCCGTAAAAATATATGTGATGATTGTTCCTTCACATGTTTTTCATACTTAATCCATTTTAAATTATTTTACTGTCAAAGAAGGATAAATAAATAATTACCAATAAACATATCATAGATAAATCAACTATTGATGAGGGAAACATCTCTTATTTTTCGATTTGATCTTCATTCTACATTGGATAATAAATAGTATTTAAATAAAGAATAAAACATAATATCTGATATTTTGATCAATTTTTGATGAATAGTGGAACTATGTGGTAATCATTAGAGAGATCCATGAAAATCAGTGATGCATGATCCATGATCTAATCTAGTCTGACATCATCTTCCAATGATCCCCTAGAAACTCATATCTAATAGTTCCTCTAAATCAATAGGTTATGTGGCTAACCCAAGGGTTGAAGCATAAATATTTTTAAATATGGGAAGTATTTCGCTACATAGAAAAATAAAATCAATTAATTCATTTATTCATTTATTATTTTTATTAATTATGTGTTTATGAAAACTTTTTCACTGACTCCTGGTGATGACAAATGATATCATGTGCCTAGGGAAAACTCATGTTCTAAGCATAACAATTCCATTTTATTTCTGATATTTCCCCATTTATGGATTTCTTCCATTTTTTCATATAAATATGTGTCTATGATATTAATATATTTAATATATTTTAAAATGTTATTCTAGGCACACTATACCATGGAATAGGATGAAATATCATCCCCTACTATGAAAATAATCTATAATTTATCTAAAATAAATACCTGAAAATACGAGTCATTTCATTCCCCCCACCTTAGGTTTTTTCATCCCAATAACAGAGAAACCAACTCAAAATGTTGAGGGTATTTTTGTTGCCTCTATTACTCTTGATCCCATGTTAATTCATGATGATTCTCATGCTTCTGTCTTTCAAAAACATGGGGAATAAATATTCTTGGAAGGAACCTCTCTGGCTGATCCTCGATCTCTATAAGGTACACATTAAATTGAGATCTATCATCAATTTCTAGGTCAGCAATTTTAGTATCATATGATGGTCGCTACACGTAACTCCTCATCTGTGAAAAATGTAAGTCGTCATATACTTTGTCCATATATGGTGGTAGAGCTAAATGGTACCCCACATCTCCAAATCTATGAAATATATAAAAATATCCAATTAATATAAGATATATATTTCTTCCTCATCCAAATATAGATAATTCTTAGAAAGATAATACACTTAAAACAAAGTTTATCCCTCCTGAAAATCCATTTTACTCTATTAGAGGTTTGTATAGGACTTAAAATGGCACTATTCAATCCTTAATCTCTCTCATATGATCTCAACCATGAATTTTGTAGCTCACACCTACTCTTGAATGGTTCCATAAAAATTTTATAATGGTATATATTTAGTTATTCAAAATACACCAGTGGTACTTGATCCTCCCAACTACATTCCAAATTCATCATGTAAACCTGTATCATGTATTCTAAGACCTGAGAAATCCTCCCCTTTTGGCCATTAATATGTAGGTAAAACACCATTCTCAAACATGATTAAGTCCCAAAGGCCTCTAGTAACACTCATTATAGTGTTTATGTTAAGTGAGCAACACCATCTGAAATTTATGTTGAGGGAAGTCTTTAGGGAAAAATTATCTCCTACAAATACAAGAGTCCCAAGCTCTCTAATGATATATACTCTCAAATTGCTAAGAAGCTAGCTGAAGTGGTGAGTCAGTGTAGAATCAACTAGATGGAATCATGTACCATGGAAATATGTGATAAACCCATCATCATGTCCCTAGATATACCATCCCACATCCACTATGGAACATCAAGGGGTAGACCGAAAATCATTGGAACCTGGTGCTCAACCTTCACTAGTGGGAATGTGAGGCATCAAGTGACAAACTCAACCATACAACTCTTTAGGTCTGGCCACCAAAATTGATTTCAGATGTCTTGGTACAACTTTGTGCTCCTTAATGCACCGCCAAAGGGGGATGTATGAAAATCCCTCATCACCGCCTCCCACAACATCACTAGTAGCATCATATATCCTATAAAATGTATAATATTCTCCCCGTTTTCAAAATATTCATCAAGATAAGGTCATATGGACATATGAGTATGCATGATCATATTATCAGTATCTCCATGCTATTAATACCTAAAAATATTTACAAGGAGAGGGGTAAAAACCATCAATTGAAGATATGAACCGCAATCCTAGTCCACTAAGGAAAAATACAATGAGACAAACTTCTCTGATGCATCATCCATTAACTCACAATATGATCTCTTATTGAGGGTGTCTACCACTATGGTACCCTTATGATTAGCATAAAAAAATTTAAATTAATGTTCTAGTGGAATTAAATCCGTCACCCATGTCTCAAGTTTAGATCATTTTAAGATAACATATAAACGAGACTATTTTGGTCATAGTATATGATATATTGCCCACCCTTTAGGTTGTGTCATCACATCATCAGTTTGAAGACTACTCTTACAAACCCTAGATTGTGCAGAATAATGTTCTACTCAGGTGGAATAAACTATGGTGAATCAGAGTAAATCACTTCCTTCCCCTACATTATAAGAAAATCGAACCCCATACCTCATGCATTACATAGAACTACATACTCTCCCCCATCATATGGAAATATCATGATTGGATTGCTGATTAATCTCTATATCAAAACCTAAATACAAATATGGAGCCTTCCAATCCATTTTAAGGACATTACCTTATGTTTCCATGATTATAAGGGTTCTTTGACATAAGATAAATATAGTAAAATATCTTAATGGTAACATTCATTCTTAAGGAAACATCATACCTCAGAGCACTCATGGGTGGCACCCAAGCTAGAACTGCCTAAACATTAACTTGGTTCCACGAATACACCTACCTATGATATAACATGTCTAGGTAAATGGATCTATTGAATTCTATGTTGAATAATTTTAAATTTACCATAAATTTAGTTCTCTTATATTGTGTCCATGACCATTATCAATTTTCTCACAAGCTCATCTTTAGACACTGAGTACACTAGGGTGTCATCAATTAAGACCTCCATAAATAAGTCTAATAACTGATTAATGATCTAGTTTTTGTGTCTCTTGAACATTGATGTGGTGTCTCTAATGCTGAAGGTAAACACCAAGTTCTCATAGTTATTTTATAAACATTTGAATGATGCATTTTATATATCCTCATCTTTTACTCACAACTTGTGATAGCCTAATCTGAGGTCAATATTATAGAATCATCATATCCCTCTCAATTTATTGAAGTGTTATTTTATCCATAGTAGTGGAAACATATTATTTATGGTCACATAGATTTAGAATTGATATTCCAAACATAACTCAATCTCTCATCTTCTTTTTTGAAAAACAACATTGGCGCTTCCCAAGAGGAAACACTAGGTCTCAAAAATCATTTCTCTTGAATATAAACCATCTACATCATCATTTCTTGTAGGATTATGGGATCCATTTGATATACTGGTGAATTTAACAGGCCCATCATGGGGTGTAATTCAATACAGAAGTCTAGATATCGTTTAGTCGATCAATATGTAATGTCCTCAAGAAAAATTCCCTCAAACACCACCACCAGCAAAGACAAATTGTATCAGGTAGAATTTACTATTAGAAGAGTAATTATAGAAAACTTATGAGTAATTGGATGGAACTTCCCATGATTGAGCTTGTCCCACTCCACCAAGGATTCCTTTTCACCCCCAAAGAAAAACCTCAGCCCATCGCTACACTCACATCACATCCTTAACCTAAAATAGACAATCTGGTTATGAACTGTGGTTGGATAGTCTATACATAAGATGAAATCATAAGGCCAAATTTATGATACAATGATATCAAATATAAATCTCTCACCTCCGAATATAAAATCCCACCATCTTTAGAAGTGTTCAATCAATGAGTGGTATCAATGTTTCCATAAACAAGGGCCAAGATAAATTCTCTATTGGAATATCTATGTATCTATCTATATAAGGGTTAGGAATAAATAGAATTGAACCTATTTATATCAATAATGTATCTATGGAAGAAAATTAATAGGATATATCATGTATCATTGATAGAACATTGGGGTCATAGGTCTCTATACCTTATTGTTTTCTTTTCGTGTGGCCACCGGTTCCCTAAGCCTAGTGTAGACCACATGGGGGTGGTTGTGGTAATAAGTCAAACATCCACCATCCTATTTCTTCTATATTATCCCCTCACCAAATCTTATGGCTCGAGGACCACCGCGATATGGAATCTATCTCTGCTTCAGATATCCCTCAACCGTATCCAGATCATCTATACAATGAGTTGAAAAATCATGTGAAATATTTTCTTAACCATTGCAAGAGAAACATCATCTCTCCCTTAGCTATCATGAACCATCCTGATATCCCTTATCAATTTATCCTCTTTCCTATAATCATCTCTTTAATAGTTTGGCATTCTTAGATCATTAAGAATGTAGTCAGGTACATGCCTATAAGGGACTAACTCTAGGGTTCCCACTACCAACACCCAAAGTCAATGTCAATACTTCTTGGAAGATCTACACCCCTATAGACTGCTCAATAATCCCATCATAGTTTGGATTTCATAGATATATTATCGAGTTCATGATATATTGGATCAAATAATTCTAAAAGGGTAGTTCATTGAATAAATGTTCCCACACCATATCCAAGAATTATCAAGAGGGATCACTAAATCTATATGAATAATCCTACATAGTGTTAATGACCTACTACCAATGATAAATCTTTTAAATATGCATTTATTAAAATGTGGATTTATAAAACTCCTCCATGAATAGATACTCAATTTCCAAGTAAGAAAGAGTTTTATCAATGTGTGACTAAGTTACTAAATATCACCATCTTATAGAAGATTCATAAAGAAGAATAAGTTTGAGTAATTTAAAACGATCTTCAAGATTCCACAAAAGTGTAAAACTCTAGTGACTACGTCTAAATTGTAATCTTAAACCTAGGGGTATGGATCAACTTGATACATGGGAGGTTTCTACCATTGAACTTCATGAATCACACCTAACCTACATGACACCTCAACTCAAATCATCAGAGATAGATTAGGATCAAAGGGTGGTGGTATAATTGGTAAATAGCGTGTGGTGCTATAGTTGGCACAAGACCCTATACTGAAGCCTCTCAAATCAGCAGATCATCGTTGTGATCAATTAAGGGAATCCTAGCTAGTTGATATCACTGAGGCATCATGAAAAACACGATTTACCATATTCAATGATTATATTTGGACACCCAACTCATGAACGAAATGGAATCTATAGTCCATTCGTATATGATTCATGCACTAAAAGTTTCCCAACAAATAATGTATACATGTTTAGAGTTGAAATAATGTTGATCGGAGGCCTAGTGTATAGATTTATTTGTTACGACACAAAAATTAGAGTCCCTAGAATGAAATCCAAAATAGAAAAAATTAACATTCTTCCCATAAATCCTAGTTCTATATCACTGACTTTAGTCCTATGTTATATTCTCGTTTGATACAACTCTTTCATGACCCAGCCTAATGGGGATCGAACTACGGCTACCCCTTACCGACATCCAACATGCTAGGTGTTGATGACTAGGGCCGAGTGGGCATGTCACCTACATGTGATGAATTTTACTAATGTAAATGTTCAAACTCCCACATATCTAGGACTATAAAATAGTGAAATGTAAATAAAATAAAACCAATGAATGTATATATATATTATCCAAAAAATGGAGAACAATAATAAAATATTGAATGTGAATAGAGGGAAAATAAAATCCCAAACATAAACTAGTGAATGTATAACATACCCTAAGGGAAAGGACTACCACTAAATGAAACCATCATTAATAAAGACTTGATTTTTAATCCCATATATACACCCTATATAACTTTCCTTCTATAACATCATCAAATGTGCCATTTTCAGCTCAAGACATGACATGGGAAGGAAGATCCCGTGCTAGGGTGAGTATAAAAATACCCATAAGGGAATCCTAAAAAACCTAAAAATGAAGCATCAAGAATATTTAACTCATAAAAATTATATAAAAATCATTGAATCATAAAAAAATATAAACAATAAGGACACATCACATCACGATAGTCACAACCAACATCCATTCATAGGATTTTTCTTAAAGTAATTATCATAATAGGAGATTATAATCCTTAATCCTTGCCTTAATTAGAGACACACATGAAATAGGCCTTGATCTCTATGTCCCACCTATAAAAACTCACTGGATATTTGATTACCTGATACTCAGATAGGGGATTAGTCCCATGACTGATGGAGGACACAATGAACCCAATATGGATAAACTAACTATGTAGGATATAATACTCAAATGATACAAGAAGGACATCCAAAATAGGCTTCTAGATTGATTATCAAAACCCTATGCAAAGAGGCCATCATGATTCCAGAACCCACATGTATGGTATAAAAAGATAGAGTGCCACACTTTTGTCCCACATAGGGAAAATAGATACTCTATATGTGATAGGTCCTACATGGGGTATCATAATACAAGGATGTGGACGTAATTCCATACTCTACCCTTAAATTTATGGACCAAGGGAATACATTGAATTAATACTTGTCCATAATTAATAAACGAACGGATATAAACACACTCCTAGGGGGTACATGACATGTAATAGAGGTGCATAATTTTTACATATGACCCTCGATATCCCTATGTGGTGATGTATCACATGAAATGTAAATATTAGGGAACAAAATGAGAAATAATTCATATATAATTTTTAGAGAATGAAAAAAACTCTACCCATGCCTTATGTCCATTCCCATGTACACTGGATCTTTTCTGTTTACTCTGGAAGTGTCCATACACTTCAACATACATGTTCCCATGTAACCATTGATTTATATGCCAAGGTAGATAGAATGACTCTCATGGATCTTGATAACGTCACATGGTGTGTGCTATTTAAATCTCCAAAAAAACACTAATTCCCATGTAGGGGATTCCAAAAGAAATGTGATATTGGAGGACACTAAATGTGATCCTAAAATTTCCAAACCCCTTGATTTATTTATAGCTCATCTCTGCATGCAATCGCTGCTACATTTCCATGTTGAATTCACAAATCTAAATCTATTATCTCCTTTGAAACATCTCTTAACTAAATATAATATCATATCATCTTAGAAAAAACCAACATCAAGCTAAATTATTCAAATCCCCAAACCACTGTGGCATTTCCATCATATGATGGAACACTGAATCAGGTATGGTCTCCTTCTTCTTTAGTTCATCCACTATTTTCTATTGCATAATTATTAAATACCAACTACTCATCACAACATGAGCCATATTAATCTCTCATGATGAATGCATGAACAAAATGGAAAAATCCATAAACTGAAAAATGTGATGAATGAACCTTGACATTTTCCCTGTCATCCATAATTATTTGTGGTATATTTAAAAAAAATAAGGATAAATTAAAAGGGAAAAATAAATCAATCACTGATAAATAAAAATTCAAAAAACCAAACAATTCATGATTATCGAATTTATCCATATTCTCAATGAGATAAAAATCATAATGCAAATAAAAAGTTATACATCTTACCTATAGTTTTGACTAGTCGATGACCGAAAATGTTTTTTGATTCCCAAATTGGAATGATATGTGAAAACCTTTTGTGAATGATCCTTGACATTATATGATTCAACATTGTCTTATTCAAATTCTCCAATAGCTGTTCTCCAATGGTTCCTCTCAAAACCAAGGTTGCGAGACCTGACATATGGTTAAGGCATGACCATATTTCATTATAGTAAGCTTCTGTCTACATAAAATAAGAAAAAATAAATCAATTTAATAAATTATTTACTAATTTTTGTGGTTGTGAAAACTTCTTCACAAACACCTAACACCGCCAATAGTTATGTCATTAATAGGGTTAAACCAATGTTATGAACTGAATGGTACCATCAGATTTATGATTTGGGACCCTTTTCAAGAATTATTCTAATTTTTAAAGAAAATATCATCCATTTGATAATTATGTAGTTAATTTATTTCAAAAATTCACTTTGGTTACACCTGTACTTTGAATATCAATTTCTCTCAATGTGTGGATCCAAAAAATCTACATAATATCCAAAATCAGTGCATCCAAACATCATGTTTGTTACATATTAAAATTTTTGTTTTTTACTAGAAGATATATATAATGTTATGTTATTAATTAGATTAGATTTGAAACAATTTTAGTCTTTATGGTATGGATATTTTAGGACCTCTAACCATATTAAATTGAATATAGAGTCAATAAGAAGGAAAATATTGGAATATTATTCTAAAATTATTATTTTATTTAATTTTTTTATTTAGATAAATTATATGATCATTGTTCATGTATTAGTTCTATTTAATGTGAATTTTCCATCATATAGTGATCTGAAAAATTATTTTGAAGTATCTTTATAGGTGTATTAAGAATAAAAACATTATTTGGGTAGAAGGAGGTGGATATCGTGTTCCTTGTAGTATGTCAATATGTACCCTGTGATTTTTTATGTGGGTTTGTACACATGCGGAAAATATTTCATGGATTTTTCATATCTCTAATTCATTTCCATTAATGTTCAAAATAATATTTATTATATGATAAATGTTTCTTTTTTGTTCATTAAATTTAAATACCCCTCATGGTGTTATTTCACATTTCATCTTAAAATAGAAGATGCAACCTGCTTCCCACTCAAATTTTCATAATACCTTTTCTTTTATCAAATATGTCTATGAATATTTAAAATCAATAAATATATGGTACAAAATCCAAATTTCTTCTACAATTACATATTACTTGTTTTTATTTTACAATTAATGGAAGAGAATTGAATTTAGGATTATGACTTCTCTAAGGTATGGGGATGTAACTAACAAGGATATATATTACATGTGTTTTAGTTCAAATTATCCAATTAATGATATTTTTCATTCAATTTATGGTAGTTTCATGGTTTATTTTTATAATATTTCATATGGATTAATTGAAAAAGAATATTTTCTATGTTCGATAAATCCATGGATTTATGGTTAGTAGTGCTTGGATATCATATTAATTAGTTGGAATGGGGTCTATGTACTAATTTTTAAGGAAATTTTAATTTAGTTTTATTTTTCATTTTAAAGTATTTTATTGTGATCATTAGAGATCAACAAGATCTTTATTTGCATAATATTAAATATTTACTCATCCTAGATAATTTTTAATATTTTTTCTTTTGTTTCCCATCTACATTATTCGGAAAAAATATGTAATTCCAAAATGGGTTTTTAGAATTATATTCAATTGGTTTTTGAAAATAAATTTACTTTTAATTTTTTTTATATAATCAATTTTCCAAATAATATTTTACTGACTCTATATTACTATAAACATTCAATGTTCTCATAAATATTTCAGTTAAATTGTTCATTTATAGTTGAATATTAGTTATTATCATGTATATTGATATGTTATACAAATATATTTGTTATATCTAATGCGTGTTAAATATTAAAAATTGACTTAAAAAAACAACTAGTTAATCACGTTACTATTATACCACTACGATTGACACCAATTTATTCCTGTCACTCACCACATAACTCATGTTGAAATGTTCACTTATTTTTTGTCAACATATTCAAATATGAATTCTTTTTAGTTATACCTTTTTTTTATAAAAAATGGTAATAAAATATCCCTTATATACATATATCCAAAAATAATTATATTCCAGTGAAAAATGATTAATCATAATTTTATAGTATGTATTAGTGGTGGCCTAATTACAGTATTTGATGGATAAAAACTTAATCATTCAGTAATAAGATAATTTAATGAATTTTTCTTTAATAATTGTTATAGAAATAAAAATTTATCATATGTTAAACAATATTTCAATGTTTGTAGGTTATTGGTAAATATATATGTTGGTGTTCCTTAAGATATCATAGGTTTGTTATTATCAAAAATTCCCCTGATTTCATAATTTTAAAATTAATAGTTTGTCTTTATGTTCATTTCCCTTCTTATATTATTTATCTTCTTCATTTTTCAATAGTGTTAACTTAAATTTTGATTCATTATAGATTATTTCCAATTATTATTATAAGGAATCCACTTTTATTTTTAAATAATCTCTCTCTTTGGAATCATCATAAGTTTATTCAAGAACAACTAATGATACTTAATTTCATCTAGTGGGGAAAAATATTGATTCTTTGTGAGGGTTTGGTAGATACACAAAAAAACCCTAAAGATCATTGAAAAACATTATATTTTTGCAGTAGTGTGGTTGATATTATACTATCGATGGTGGGTTGGGATTAGATAATATTAGAGTTTGTGGGGTTTGACAGATATTCTCATACATTCTATTATTTAGTGATGAAATGATTTTTTATCCTATGTTTTTTGGGATATGAAATATAATATGGTCTATAATATTGGGATTAAACTTATGTCCATAGGAAATACTTTATCTTTATCATGGTATGTTGACCCATGATTAATGGTTTATTTTATTTTAAATTTTTGACCATCACTGACTATTTTGGAAAAAATATGTGGGGACTGAAAAAATATTTTATTTCACCATTTTGAGGATTAGTTGATTGTTCTCTCAACTCATCCGAATATCGAATAATGGCTTCTATATAAAGTTTTTTTTTTCAATTTAACAATCAAGATATTGTTAGTTGTTATGTATTTCATTCCTTTTTGGTGATATGAAATCTATATGGTTATACATAATAGTAGTTTACATTTCTACATATAATGGATATTATAATATTTTATACCAATATTGATTGTGAACTATTGCCCTAATGTTTTCATTTCACTTGTTTTGGAATCATGGATAATGGATTTTGAATAATGCATGAAGTGGTAGAATTTTATGAAAAATACTGATATAAAATTTCATTATTACATATGATAATAACATCCACCTATGTGAGTATGTATATTGATTGATGATTACATTACACACTATTATGGTAGAATTATTTGACAATTTTATAGCTATACATATATTATCACATTGTACTATATGATAAACGATTTTGACTAAATAATGATGGATATTGTTATTTGGTTATATTCCACCCTAAGATTATAGACGATTCTAGAGTTAAAATGGACTTATATTCATATCCATATATATATATAATAATATAAAAAATGTGATTCATGTTACAACCATTATTGATACTATGTTTTATCATGATGAAAATATAGATAGTCGCGGGGTAAAGAACTATCTGTATCTACTGACTAATTTTTTATTAATTACATTAGATTCATAGCTATTTTTTTCAATATTATAAATATTTATTTTTTTAAATTTTATAGGAACTCAATCATGAATGAAATAAATAATTCTAATGAGATTTCATATAACTAGGTGGTGTTTAATAAATTTTCACACTCACACCCTATATGTGTACATTATTGAACATATTTTTTAACTCTAAATGTAACATACTTAAAAAATTATTTAGATATTTATTTATGAACTTTTTGTATAAGATATATATTTATATATTTTTATATGTCTTAAATGAATAAGGAATTGGTGTTTGATAGGTCAATCCATGTTGGATAGGTCCTTTGTCATATCACATAGTGTATCTACATTCAGTTTCAATGTTATTTTCCTACGTATTCCCAATATAATGTGATATTGTATAACATTTTATTTTAGACTATTTTCAAATTTTTGTTTCATTTCTCATATTTTAATATTTTAAAATTATTTCATATGAGTAAGAGGCCCTCATTTTTGTACATTTATTCATATTATTCGAATAAAAATACTATTTAAAAATACATCATTTCGAATTTTTTAATGAATCTTTAATAAAACTATTTTTATTACAAATGACAGTGACTCTATACCAAAGGATTCATTTACACATTTATATCTAGTCATTGTCTCATATTGTGTGGGGAACTATAATACCATTTTATATGTATCTCTTTTCATCATGATGCATTAGATATGTTTCCTCACATAGAACCCCATAGCTATATAAACTATTCTCTAGTGGACCATTATAACATAGAAATCCAATTACAGGTTCTTAAATTTTAATAACCAATTTATATTATAATGGATTTAAAAAATGTAAATTTATTTATCAATGTATAATATATATGTAAACATTTTTTTGATATTTTGTTTTCGTTTCAATGATATATTTTCATAATAAATGGTCATTGTCAAATATTTCAAGAATTTTTTTAATATATTTCAACCATTTTTAGAATTTTTATCTTTGTAAACTCATATTATATGTTAAATAATCATTCTGATATTATCATAAAGTGAATTTTTAGGATTTTTAAAAAATATTTTTTAATCAATATTAAAAATTGAAGTTTTTGTAAATATTAGAAATTATATTCAAGTAATTGTTCAATTATGTAGAAATTTTTACCTTAAAGTATCCAATTTTTACAATATATATAAATACTATAATTAATTATATTGAAATAATTATTATAATTCATTTGGTTATAATTTAATTTTTTGGATTACTTTTTTCTTCTAAGAACTGATTGTATGCATGAAATGATTTTCTTAATAATAAATTATTTTAATATATATCTCTCATATGAAATTTTTTTATTATATATTTAATACAATATTTTATAATTTATTTCATAGTTTTTACAAATAAGTTAATAGAATACAAACATGTTTAACACTTAAAATTGATTTTCCAAAAACTATTTTTCATTTTGGTTTGTAATATTCATTAAAATAAAATTCATCCAATTATAAAAATCGGATCTAGTAAAATGGATTTGACATTTTAAATCATAATAATTAATTTAATTAAACTGATTCAACATAACTTTTTTTATCATTCTTAATTATAAAATTAGAAATATTTGGTTACCTTGTTAATGGATAAAAAAGTTTTCCCAATGGGTAAAACATAGGATAATGGTTGAATTACTAAGAAAAACTATATTATTTTTGTTTGATGAAATTATTTCAACCTTATATTATCATACCCTATAATTACATACCATTTGGGGACACTTTCTTTTGGATTTGAACTTAAATCATAGAAATATTTTAAGAAATCACATGTGTATCCCTCCACTCACTTATATAATATATTATCTTATATTTTATTATTCATCCAATTTTAGGATTAATCTCTGATAACACCATCAATAAAACCATTATAGTGTATTTAAATTGATCATATAACTATTTTTGTTCTCATAATAGCAATCCTTCAGGGTTTATGAAGTTATCCAAATGACATTTCTCAAAAAAAAAGTATAAATATTAACCAACCAATTTTAATATTATTTATTCTTATACATACGAAAATAGTATTTTATCTAATGAAATATTATGGATCTCATATAATCAAAACTATATAGTTTTTAGTATTATTATGGAATAACCATTTAACACATCTTCTCAATCCAAAGGGGAATTCATATATCGATTGTGCGTACAAGTGGACGACTACCTCCACATAGCTATATAACTCATTTACCGCCACCATCATTTATTATTGGTTATTATGAGATATTTAATTTCTATATATAAAATTTTCTTAATATTAATTATTCTGTAATAAATTATTATCTTTCTTTCATTGTATCCATAAAAAAATAATCATTTCAGTCATGTGTATGTAAAGAAAATCATCTCCATATAGTAATGGATTCCATTTTCCCAAAAACTATTAATATTAATTTTTATAGATATATAAGTAATTAATATATATTATGTTCATATCATGACTAATAATATTTTAATTTATGAACAATGACCAATGTACAATGACCATAACTGGTTGACTAAAACATACCTGAACATAGAATATTTTAACACCTAAAAAATGATTTTTAAATACTATGTGATATAATGTTATAGGTAAACCATGAATGGTATTATAGGATTTATCAATTTTCTATTATATAATAAAAATAATCATAATTTTTATTATGTATGTTATAAAACTTTGTAACGTCCCAGATCCAGGTGCCCCCAAAAGTTTTTCCGAACCTGATTGATCACATGATCTCAAGTGAATTTACAAAAATGATAGAGGCTTCTGACTAGAAGTCAGAGCCAAGGTTTGATATTTGGGGAAACTGTTCCCTCATTGGTAGAGTATGGACAACAGAATCTAAATAGTAAATAATAGCAGAAGCAATAATAGCAAACAGAAATAAACAGTGGACTTTTGAAAGTTAAACCAATAGAAGCCAAAAAATATATATAAATATATATATGATGCTTGGCTTATGTACCTAAAAAAATATACAAAAAATCATAACGCTTATAATCAATATAGAATCCAAAGTAAAAAAGAACTTGTAAACTCTAGTAGCATTGCAAGCCTCAATTAGGTCCCATGCTCTCCAGCTCTACAACAATCAAGTTTTTAATGAAGAATGAAACATGACCTTATCTATACCTGCTATCATATAATCTATTTGGGTACAAAAACATGACCCAAATTGGGTGTGAGATGAATCCAAGTTGGAAGACACAAAAATATCTATGCCTAACTATCAGTGAATATATATATACGAGGTAATATAAAAAATGAAGCTATAAACTAGGAAGTACTCAAAAAGTAAACAATCCTACAGTTTTCAATTACATTCATTTACATATAGAAATTATTCAGTCCATTGAATCATGTAACCCAAATATCTAGCCTAAGATTTGTATCCCCTAGGTAAATTCAATAAATAGATGTCTCAAAAGACCATATAAAAAAATCATGCAAGACTGAGTGCAATCTTGTACTTTGGCATGGCTGACTCATCACAATTATATAATTATTCATACACGAACCCTTGGGACGATATCAAAGTCTATCCCCTCTAGTCTAACATAACTTCAATTCATTAAGAAACAACCTCCTCAGAAATATATCTTGTTGTAACCCCTTAATACTAACATAACATCAATCAATTACAAAAGACCACCTAGGAAAGCTCTCACGATCAAAACCCATTGGTCCAACATTCATTTAATCAAATAATAATAACAACCTTGGATTCTCTAACGATCTAACCCAATCATTTATCGATGACCACCTAGGAAGCTCTCATGGTCTAACCCCTTTGGGAAGCTCTCATAGTCCAATCCCCTTTTGTCAACATTCACATCTCTTATCAGAATCATTTCATATAATCATCTACTCCAACCCAATAAAACATGTCAAGGAAAAAAAATTCAAAAATAATATGAATTATAGAAATCATATCCATATACAATCCACCAAGAGAAATAAACCCATTGGGTGTCCCATAATCAAGGTATCTAACCTTACGCATAGGAAAAAACCCTAAATTAATCAATCAAACCACATCCATTAATAACAGGGTTAAATTCCGAATCATACAATACTAAAAACATGGGTAAGTAGAAATTTTATCATATATGATCCAAAGAAAAACAATGAAAGACAAAATCCACCTACCTCAATGTCATATGCACAATATAATTGAAAATTCGCCTTTTAATCAGCTTAACTTGGCGTAGATCTAAAAAAAGGTGAAAAATTACCAGCCTCGAATAACTCGCAGGATAAAAATAATTAGGAAGTGAGACTCTAGGGGTTTCAAGAATTAACTGGGGGAATTACAACACACATGAAGGTGTCTCAATTGGAGCTCGGACAGAGGATCAGGAGGGTTTTGGAGTTCATCGGCCATTTTTTCATGCTCATGTATGAACCACTAGGAGGGGAAGACACATACAGATATAAGACGTGACCTTGATCTAATATATCAAATAAAAAGAAATATACATGAAATATTCATTTAAACTACACACCGTGTAGTAGCCTTTACTAGCTCCCAACATAAGGAGTCTGTTAGGTCACTAAATGGACATGTACTTGAACATTACACGGTCGGTACATGGTTGTATGCAACAACTGTATACATAGTGTGTACATGGAAGTACATGACATGTACTTAGAAAATATCCATTTCTTTTTTTTTTCAAAAAAATCACCATGAAATAAAGATCCAAAACTGAAATAATGATCTAGGTTCTTAAAAATCCCCCTCTAATGAAATTTATCCATGAATATCTCTTCCATTCGTGGTGAAGAAGAAACATCGATAAACTCTTTCCACTATGATCGAACATCGACTTCCCTCTCCGAAGTCTCATCCTACACTCTGTCATGCTTCCATATCACCGATATTAGAGGAACATATCGACCACAAAGAACCTTTTTGTGTTGATCCATTATCTGAATAGGGTGCTCCTCGAAGGATGCATCCACCGCCAACTCAAACTCCACAGGTTGAAAAACATGAGACAAGTCTGAAAAGTAATTTCATAGCTAATAAACACGAAAGATGTCGTACATATACGAGTATATCTAAGGAAATTTCAACTGATGAGAAACCATATCGACTCTCTCCAAAACCTAAAATGGCCCAACAGATCTCAGTGAAGGCTTTCTCGGTCTTCTAATCCTCTTGTGTCCCATCCTCGGTGTGGCATGTAGGAAAATATGGTCACCGAACTTAAACTCTAAAGGTCATTTCCATTGATCAGCATAAGATTTTTGGAAATATTTGGGATTATACATTGTCCTCCAAATCAACTCTTCCTACTTAGTAGTCTCCTAGACAAGACATGGTCCCAGCATAGCTACCTCTCCTACCATAAGCCAACATAGGGGTGATCCAGATGGCCTACCATACAATTCCTCATAAGGTCCCATCTGAAACGTTTTTTAAAAACTATTATTATATGAAAAATCCATTAGGCATATTTTTCTCTACCAAGGGACCCCAAAATACAAAACTCATAATCAAAGAATGTCCTCTAAAACCAAGATCATGCGCTCAGACTGGCCATCTATTTAGGTATAGAAATCTGTACTCACAAGTACCTGTGTACCCAAAGACCTCTATAGTCCCTTCCAAACAAAACAATTAAACCAGACATCCCTTTTCTGAAATGATAGTTTGTAGAACCCCAGAAAAATGTATTATATCTAGGATATAATTTTTTACAAGATCAATAACACCAATGGGTTCCTTGATTAGTAGGAAGTGTGAAAACTTTGTGAGTCTGTCAACAACAACCCATACAATGTCATTGCCACATGAAAATCTTGGCAAACCTGTCACAAAATCCCTCTCGACATTATTCTACTTCTACTCAAGAATGGGTAACTACAGTAAAATCGATATCTACTGTTAATGCTCTGTATTCACCTGTTGATAAGTAGAACATTTTATAAAAAAGCTAGCTACATCTTACTTCATACCTCACCACCAATACTGACGATGTAAATCGTGATACATCTTGGTGACACCTTGATGAACTGCCTATACTGGGGAATAAAATTCCTTCAACAACTCCTCACACATGTCTGCTGACACCCATACACATACATGAGAAATAGAAACCTCATCCTCATCTATGTTCCAACAAGGAGTAGGGTCCTCACCTGACACACTCTCCCATAGGACTAGGACTTTGTGATCTGATATCTTCCTCGTTTCTAGTCGATCCAAAATAGTATAGGTAACGTATATAAAAGAAAACAAATGTATGCCCCTATATATCATGAATATAAAAATTAACCTTAGAGAACATTGCCATAAGCTTTCACTCACAACTAGCTTCCTAAACATCCTGTATCTGAGTCCTATTACTTAACACATTGGACACTACATTGCCTTTCCCTAATGTGTAGGAAATAACAATGTCAAAATACTGATAGTACTCAACCCACCTTCACTGTGTCAAATTTAGATCACACTAAGTAAATATATACTTTAGGATTTTTTGGTCAGTGTGAACCAAAAAATGCTCTCCCAAAAGGTAATTTCTCCAACAACAAAAATAATTTACAAGTAGAGATAACTTAAGATTGTTCCTCGGTTAATTCCTATCATGTGTCCTCAACTGTTGAAACCCATACAAAATGACTCCTTGCACTTGTATAAGCACAGATCCTATCCCAATACCAGATGCATCACAGTACACCAGTGTAACTCTTGCCCGGTTCCTGCAAAATCTGTTTCGGTGCTGAATACATTCCCCATTTCATCTATTGAAAGTCTGAATCGTAGGAATATGTCTATTATTACTTCATACCCTTCTTATTGAGGCCCATCAAAGGTGCTGATAAGTGTGAAAAGTCATGTATAAAGAATTTGTAGTAACCGGCCAACCCTAGAAAACTCAGTACCAAAAAGTAATTCTTTGGTTTCTCCTAGGAAACTACCACTCTCTCCTTCTATAGGTCATCTAATACTATTATCTCTGATATGACATGACCCATGAAATGAATATGGTCCATCCAAAACTATCACTTTGGGAGCATAGCATATAAATGATATTCTCTCAATGTACTCAATACGATCTCAAGTTGGACGGCATGGTCGTGTCGAGAGTGATAGTACAACAAGATATAATCCACAAAGACTACCATAAATGAATCCAAGTAAGTATGGAACACTTGGTTCATTAGATTCCTGAAAACTACAGGCACACTCGTGAGACCCAACAACATAACGAAATGCTCGTATAGACCATAACTACTATGAAAGGCTGTAAAAGGTATATCTAACGGTCTAATGTGAAACTGATGATATCTGGATATGAATTCAATATTTTAGGACACCAGGGATCCTCAAAGACGATTAAAAAGATCCTCAATCCTTGGTAAGGGATATCAATTATTTACCATCAAATGGTTCATCTTTTGATAATTCACACAAAGTCTAAGGGAAACGTCTTCCTTCGTCACAAAAAGAACATGTGAACCACAAATTGATGTACCGGGTTGGATACAACCCTTTCCCTACAACTCCTATAACTACTTATTGAGCATGTGTAACTCTGGTGTAGCCATCCTATATGGATGAATGTACAATGGTTCCCCTCCTAGAATAAGATCAATAGATAAATCTACCTCTTATCCTAGAGGTAAACATGACTAGTTGACTGGAAAGTCATATCTAAAACAATCCACCACTAGAGAAAAGTTCATATGTGAAGTCACCTAGTCATCTTGATATAAACAAGCAATTTACCCTGTGATTCCACCCAACCCATGATTCTTGGGTCCCTCTTTGCTAGCCTGGACATCCCATGCGCCTTCATGTAGAAATGATCCACCCTCTAGTGATGAGAAACTCACACTACGATGAAAATAGTCAACAAAATCCTAAAAGGAGAGAAACCATTCCATTATGAGATTGATATCGAATACTATCATCTCTAAGACATAGAGGTCCCCCAAGAAGTAACTCCCACCGACCTTAAGAGGGTACTCCTTGCACTTATGTACACTTGTCTTTCTAATCTCCAATGGAGTTGCTAGTATCATAACATCCTCAGAAGTAAAGATATAGAGCCCGAGGCTCTCCACAATAGAAACAAATATAAAACAATGGAATTACCTAGTATTGAAAAGAGAATAATCTAAAACTAAGGCAACTAGAATTGTACCTCTATCCATAGAGTATATGAGATCCTTCTCTTGCTGGGTTTACTCCATCGAAAATGTTTGACCTATAACATGGCCCCACACCCCTTCATGGGCACCCTTAGCATGTCCACCCTATTGTCACTAAAAACCAATTTTTTTGGAAACCATGGCCACAACCATATCCTCATCCTAAACATCCTAATGAACACCAGTTCCTCAACTAATGAGAAACAGATGGTCCTGGTCTGGAACGTGGAGTCAAAATAGATACCTTCTCACTCGCTAATGGTGGGAACATCCTGAAAACCGTGGAATATGGACCATCTTATCGCATGAACAACACTCAATTGGGTCCTTTAAGAAATTCGGTCTCATATTCCCACTCATTCTACACTGGTATCACACCACTTGGATACCTGAAGAAACATACCTCAAATTCTTCTTGCTATCAGACAATGGAGTACTAGCCTTGGATATAGAACTACCTAGGTTTTCACCTCCAAACACCCTCAAATATTTCTTGATAATCAGCACCTATATTTCTATAGCAGTCACCAAAGTCAACCTAAAAACAATCACCTATGATCAGATGTCGTACCTAAGACCATATTCAAGTCGCTTAGCCAGTGATAACTCATCACCATCTAAAATAGGTGTGAAATGAGGAAGCTCTATAAAGAGAAAATAATAATCCATCAACAAGAGATCCCCCTACTCTAAATGCATGAACTCCCGGGCTCAGTCAGACATAAATATCTCGTTGTACAAGTAATCATATAAGGTCCTCAGAAAATTTTCCCATGCCATATCCTAATGATGTCATTCCTATGAGATAACATCCCACCATCTCTTAGCATATTCACATAGTATGTATGTTGCGAGATTCACCCTCCTCTGAAGAGGAGTATTCAGATGCTTGAAGATATAAAGCATGGCCTCCAACCATTACTCTACAGATTGTGGTCCTCCGTCCCTTGAATAAGTGGGATTGTGCTGCTTCTGGAACACCACTATCAACTCATCCATCATTGAAGAAGAGTGTGGTGCTCCCTGAAAGGTATGCATCATCCTCATAAAGCCTTTAAGAAACTGTGCATCAGTACATGTGTCTGGTATAACAGCTAGTGCCAAGATGGGCATAATGGGAGGATCTGTTAATTTTTTCTGATCTACCTTTTTTGGTGTCTGATCATTGTCCTATAACAAGCATAAAACTAGAGGACATATTTGTGGTGTGACTCTAAAAATTCAAGCACACACCTCAGTACAAGATTAATAAAATAAAAACTCAGATTTTCAAGAATGAAACTGGATAAAGAAAACATCAATGTTTTTTAAAGGAGGCTCACATGACATGTAGAACCACTACACGACATGTTACTCTACTCCTTAACATGGGTGTGTACCTCTGCCAACCTGTTCATGTAACACCACATACACATGGCGTGTTCCTCCTGTGACCTGGCATGTACTTGATTATCCCCTCCTACCCAGGTACATCTACACAACCAGAAAATCATGGATCTACTTGTGCAACAACACATGGCATGCACACTTTAGACACAACATGTACAACAACAGAAAATTTTCATCCACCCTCCTCATTAATGACATGGCTGGATACACAGTCGACTACATCACGACATATACTCTAAATACATGATGTTTTCTACCAAGATTTTTCCAACCCCATGTATTCTCACACAGTCAGTCACAAAGTAATAACCAACAAAAAAATGTACATATGGTACACAACATGTATAGAAGACAAGCCATTTCTTCCAGAAAAGATAATCACAAGGCGTGTGTTCATAACCTGACATGTCGGGTATTTTTGGTTTCTGGATAGTAAACCTTGAAAACTTCCCTCGAACCCCCAAATACATAAAATATGGACAAGGAATTCCATGTCCCGATCTGTGACAACCCATACTCCTTATGAATTAATTTTTTTATCCTTATTCATATCATATTTTAAGAGAGTTCAATTAATGTTCACACATGATCCACCAAATTTCGATCCAAGACAACCCATAACACCTTAGGAACCAAATCTTGGAATCCATCCAAATGAAACTTTTATTATACCAATACCCTATCTAAATAGCATATATTTCTATAACGAAATCTATCACAATAACATAAGTATCAATCACAAATATTTTGACAACATCATGCAATCTCTAATTTACCATACATGTCTTGACAATAATGCTTGATAGGTGATCTCTAGAAAGTTCCAATATGATTCATGAGATAGAATACCCTCATCTAATTGGGTTGCAAAAAAATAAAACCACAATGCTATCAATACTAATGGAACAAAACAAGTGTGCCACCCAATGGTGAAATCAAATCAACTCTAATTGTCCAAGATCCAAAAAATAAAATTCAACTCAAGGTAAATTGGATTTTCAATGTATACGAGTTAGCTAATACCAGGCACAACTAATAACCAAAAACAAATCTCTTCCTATACCAGTATATTGGCTCCAAATAGTGAGGCATGTAGAAAAGAAAAGTTCCTCTGATACCACTTTGTAATGTCTCGGATCCAGGTGCCACCGAAGGATGCCCTGAACTCGGTTGGTCACATGACCGTTAGCGCATTTCCCCAAATGCTGGAGGCTGACGACTAGTAGCGAGGTCCATGGAATGGAATTGGGAAAACGATGCCCTCATTGGATGGGTATGCACAATAGAGTCAAATTAGTAAATGAGAAAAATATCAATAATACCAAACATAAATAAATAGAGGAAGTATGAAAGTAAAATCAACAGAAGAAACAATATATATATATATATAATTCATGGAATATGTATCTACAAAAATAGCCAATCTAGTCATAATGATATAAAGAAATATAAAAAACAAAGTACAAAAAATAACTTGTAAACTCTAGTAGCATCGCAAGCCTCAGCTTGGTCCCTTGCTCTCAAGCACTAAAAGAAATGAAGTACCTGATGAAGAAGGGAACATTCCCTTACTTATACCTACAATCATATATTATTTTTGGGTCCAAAAGCATTACCCAAATAAGGTGTGAGATGCATCCTAGTAGAAAACCACCAAAAGATCTGTTCCTAACTATTAGTGAATATATATATAGTATGTAATATTATAAATGAAGGAATAAACTAGGAAGTACTCAAAATTAAACAATAAAATAAATTTCAATTACATTTAATTAAATTTAAAAATTATTCAATCCATTGAATCGTGTATCCTTTGGATCTGGCCTAAGCTCTATATCCCCTATGTACTGTAACAAAAAAGATGTCTCAGATGACCATCAAAAAAATAATGTAGGACCAAGTCCAAGATTGTGGTTGGTCTTGGAAGACTCATCAAAATTATAAAATTATTCATATAGGACACCTTGCGATGTTCTCATAGTCTATCACATCAGGTCTAACATGACCTCAATTCATTAAGAAACAACCCTCTGGGAATGATCTCAAAATATAACCCCATTGGGCTAACATAGAATCAATAAATTACGAAGGAAAACCTAGGAAAACCCTCATGGTGTAAACCCTTGGGTCCAACATTCATTTAGTCAAATAATAATGATCACTTGGGAAGCTCTCATGATCTATAGAAAACTATTATAAATGACCACCTTGGAACCTCTAACAGTCTAACCCCTTTATGATTCTCTTAAAGTCCAATACTCGTTGGTCTACATTCACAATGCATATCACACGAATTTTATATAATTAGAATCTACATCCTAAGAAAACAAGGCATGGAAAACAAGGGCATCCTAATAGGAATTCCATACTGAATGTTTATATAGAATCAATTAAGGGAAATGCACCCATGGGGTGTACCATAAACATGGTATCAAACTTTACACATAGGAAACAACCCTTAATTAATAAATCTGACCATAGATGGCACTAACAGGGTTAAATTTCAAATTAAGAATTACCCAAAACATGGGTTTGTAGCACTTTTAGCATATATGATCCCAAGATAAACAATGAAAGAAACAAACTACCAACCACAATGTTGTATGATGGATATAATTGATCGTTGGACCTTTAATTGGTCTTGATCAGCATAGATCTATAAAAAGGAGAAAAACACCCATCCTTGAATAACTAGAAAGAGATAAGTAATCAGGAACAGAGGCTCTAGTGGTTTTAAGAACTCACTAGTGGAATTCCAATGCAAATAATAGTGTCTCAATAATAGCTCAGATGGAGGATCTGGGGGTTCAAATGTTGTCTGCCATTCCATCATGCTCATGTACGAACCATGTGCAGAAGAAGAGATTTACGGACATAAGACGTGACCCCACTATAATATATCATATAAAAACAAGAGTACAATGTGTGTTCATTTAAAATACCCATTGTGTAGTAGCCTTAACCCCCCGTCCCCCCCCCCCCCCCCCGCCCGACTTAAATGGTCTGCCATGTACTCGGTCGTTGCACGACCAGTACACCGTTATTCGCGATTACTGTGTACATGACATTCACATGGAAGTACAACGCGTGTACATAGAAAATCCCCAATTCTTCCTTTTTCCAAAAAAATATCCCAAAATCACGATTCATACCTGAAGTGAAGATCCGGGTTCATACAAACTTACAATGAGATATTGACTTCAGATATGGGTTTTCACCCCAATTTCTAGTTATAAGGACCTTATTAAGGTTATACAAAAAATTTATGATCTATTAATTCTATATAATTACTATGAAATTATTATTAAATAAAATATAGTTTAAATAATGTTATTTATAGATCCATATAATTTTTAGGAGGATAAATAAATATGATTCGAAGAATACTAAACTTGAAAGGGTTTTATGTTAAAATATCATTTTATATGGATTATTTAAGATTTAAATTTATGATGATCAAAACATGGAATATATTTGTACCATGTATATTGAATTTTATTATCCTCTTTTTATTTTTTTTATATTTCATTATTTATTATCATTTTCCTTAGTTAATTTTCACAATAGATAGAACAAATATTTATATGGAAAACTAGTCGTATCATTCTCTTTGGTAGAAAATATTTATTTTCTTTTTATATTTTTATTGAAATATGTTCATTATTATTTTTACTATACTCCAATTATTTATTAATTTTATTTTTAAACATTTTTTATTTTATATAAAAAATAAATGTGATCTTCATGTCATTCTCCAAATAAGGTGCTTTAGACTTTTTTCTAAAATAGATAATATAATTTTTGATTTGACCTGCGCTAATTTAAGGATTTTTAATTCCATAACAACTAATATTATAATTGAATTTTCCCTAACATTATTATATGTTATTTTCCAAGAAATTGTTTTCCATACAATCATTATAATGGAACTGAAAAGTGTACTTCCTTTATTTATGTATCTCTTTCTTCCTAATAACATTTTACTATGTTTTACAATATATGCACATAGAATTACTTTTTATTTCATTATAATAGTATAAATCATACATAAATTTAGATTAGGATAACTGTAAAAAATAATTGTATATACACATTTAATAATAGTTCTTCTTAATAAAATATATGTTTAACTCAGAAAAATTTGATAAATTTACTTTTTGGACACAAATTTCACTTTTCTGAAATGATATAATTATAATAATAAATTAATGCATTATGAATAATGATTTTTAAAATGAAATATTATGATTAAAATACTCATTTTTAAATGTAAATGATAAATAATTTTTTTTCCATAAATTTCACTATGAAATTTCCATCCACTATTAATCTTAATAAGGATGTATTTTTATATTTAAAAGATAAATTTCTCATACATAGAGAGTTATTACGGTAATATAATAATTATCTTTGAATTTCAAATTTCAAAATTAATCTAGGCTGATTTTTTTAGGTTTTTTAAGAAATTCAAATTTGTTATTATTTGAGGAATGGTATTTGATGAATATTTTTTTTATGATTAGTATTTTAGGAATAGTTTTTTTTTATTAATAGAAAAAATATTTTATTATTAATTCACTTTTTCTATGAATTTTGTTTTGAAAATCAGACATATATGTTGTAATTAGGGTGAAAAATGTAGTTCAATAAGAAAAAAATATTTTTTTAGTGAATCGTAACATTACCCTTTAGAATTGTAATTTTACCATTCTGAATAGAAATTTTACAAATGGAATAGTAAACTTACATAAAGAATCATAAATATTTGTTCTTCATCTTAAGTGGTATTTTTATTTAACTATATCATTTTGTATGTAAATAAATGTTTTAGAAATTATTAATTATGTAATAGTATTTTATTTATTTAATGTAATTTGAAATGAAAATAATTTTTATAAAAGGGAGTTATATTTTGAGTTCTACATTTCGATAAATGGTTAGGGTGAATTTTTGGGATTTTTCTAAAGAGGTTGATATTTTCGATGAATAGTAAAAATATAGTTTGGAGTTTTCTGGACGTTTAATGACATCGAAGTAATGTAATAATGATTTAATAATGATTTAATAATGTAGGTTGACTTTGAAGTATTAAAATATGATATGAGGTGTCCCATGTGACCAATAATTTAGGCAAATACCATGGTCTAGACCATTGTTTTGCAAATAACACAAATGAGGTGTCCTTTGAAATTAATAAAATATTCTCCCACTTTTTCAAAAAATTCTCACCCATTACATTGTTTAAGTTCATTTAAAATTCATTATGCGCAAATTTTTTATTGTATTTCCTTCCAATGATTCGTCTTTGGATTCCTTTAGTCCCCCAAGGTCCCGACCATAGTGTTTTAGAAGTTACATAACAAGGTAAGGGAATTTACCACCATTCTCTTTTCAAGCAGTCCTTTAATGTAATGCCTTCTTAATTTATATTTTATTATGTTGAGATTTTTCATTCTGTATTTCCCTTACATGTCATATTATTTACAAAAAATTATGGACCCCTTTTTCTCTCAATCAGCTCATTTTATGATTTTTTTAGTGACGTCATTATGCTGCCAAAATTTCATAAGGGAACCATCTACTTCTCTTTTCCCTTCAAGTTCACTTTTATGTGGTATGAAGTTTAAATTTCCATACCGTGTTATTATTTAAATTTCATTCTGTATATATACTATATTATGGGTCTTTATGAATGGGTGATCTCAATCCCCTCTCATTTTAATGTTTTATAAAATCATGTTTTATACCTGTTATGCTGCCGAATTTTCATCTTAGAATCTCTCTATTTTTTCTCAATAAATTTTTTTATTTTCTTTATGTTAATACCAAAGCCTCTTTCATTTCCAAGGTTATTCCTCCAGAAATAAAAATTAATTATTTTATTCAAGAATTTTCATACAAAAAACACTCCTTTCCTTTTCGTGGTTTATAAATTATCAAATGATTATGTTTTTAAGTACTTTTTAAAATGCCATGACTTTGAAATCAAAACCCTTTATTTTATACTATTTGTGTTATTTATGAATAGTTTGATTATGATCTATGTGTATCACATTAAAATAAATAAATATTAAGAGTTCACCCTGATATCTCTCATATGCATTGTGTGAAGAAATTAATCTCTAGAGATGACAAGTTTTATGATACCTTGGTGAATCACCTTGGTAATTTTTATGACACCTCGATGATAAAACTTGCTGATTTTTTTTGAGGTAATTTTTTTTTAATAAACTTGGTAATTTATATGACACCTCAGAGAGAAGACTTGGTGATATTCTTTTATAATACCGTGGTGAATAACCTTGCTGATATTTTGGACAGCTTGGGGACTGAGCTTGGTGAAAGGCTTATGAATGTCTAAATTAAATGTTATATCAACATTTTCAAGTTCTGATTCATGTTTTTATTATTATGATATGCCTAATTTTCAATGATATATGATATTACTCATGTTCTTATCTATATCTTTGAATTTTATATGTAAAATATTTCACATGTTTTCCCTTACTGGGCCTTCTTCTCACCCTTTCCTTTGATGTATGTCCCCAGGATATGAGATAAAAAAATGTACATATGATGAACCAATGGTGATTCCCTTCATGTGGACCAGAAGAAGTTTTTTTAGGTTTTCATGTATTATTTTCCATATTTCAAATACACTAAACCCAAAAGATCATTTATTTGTAAAATTTTAGGTAATTTATATAATAAACAGGCGAGAAAATATAGTTGGTATCAAAGGATAGTTTTTTATTTGTGCAAATTTAGATATTAAAACTTTAAGAATAACCCTGTAGAAATGTTTATGTATTAAAAATTGTGCTGTTATTTTTTTTGAAATATTAAGTATGTGTTTTCTGAACAAATAAATCCTTGTTTGGATACAAATAAGTGGATGTGGGTCTGTCATAGATGTATCTAGAGGTAACACCCAAAAACACCAATTTGAGCTAGACTCAAATTGAAACTTGTGCACACAAAACGAGCATCGTGGAACTCCTCAGTTGACACTCCTCAGGGATATTTTTGGTTAATCATAATCTTTTTAGGAACCATTAATGATGAAGTTATAGAAAATGCAATTTTTGTTAAAGAAAAATATTTTTTTAGTGTGTTTTAGGATATAAAATTTCTTTATAATTATATGATTAATAATAGACACAAATTTCTAATAAGAGAACACTAAGAGGATGTAATTTCTTTTAGGGGGAAGAATGTAACAACCTGAAAAATTTACTTCTTTTATTTATGGATCTATGTCCTACCAATAACCTTTTAGTATGTTGTACAATATAATCACATAGAGTTAAATTTTATTTCAGGAGAATAGTATACATCATGCATAAATTTAGAGTAGTACAACTATAAACTACAAGGGGATACATTTACAAATAACATTGATTAAAAAAAAATTATGTTTAACAAATGAAATTTGATAAATTGACTTTTTGGACCCAATTTTTACTTTTCAGAAATAATATAATTATTAAAATAAATTAATATTTTATGAATAATGATTGTTGAAATTAAATATTATGATTAAAAATCCCATTTTAAATGAAAATGATAGAATAATGTTTTCAATTTATTATAAATATTACTATAAAATTTCATTATGAATTTTCCATCCACTCTTGTTTTTAATGACTATGTATTTTTATATTTAAAAGTTAAATTTCACATACAGAGAAAATTATTTTTGTAATATAAACATTGTTTTAGAATTTCAAATGTCAAAATTAATCTAGGTTGAATTTTTAGAAGTTTTCTATGTAGTTTCAATTTTTTAGTATTTGAAGAAAAGTATTTTATGAATAGTGTTTTTAGGAATAATATTTTATGAATAGTGTTTTTATGTATAGTTAAAAAAATTTATTATTAATTAACTTTTTCTGTAAAATGTTTTTTGAAAATCAAACATACATTATTGTAATCAGGGTAAACAATGTGGATCAATACGCTAAAAATAATTTTTTAGTGAATAGTAACATTACCCATTACAATAGGAATTTTACCCTTATGAATGGTAATTTGACCAATGGAATAGTGAAATCACCTAAGAAGTATAAATATTTTTCCTTCATATTATGTGGTAATGTGATATAATTATATCATAAGTAAATAAATATTTTAGAACTTATTTGTTAAGTATTTTAATTTTTTTTATTTAATTTAATGAAAAATTAATTTCAATTTTCTAAAATGGAGTTATTTTATGAATTCTACACATCAAAAAATGTTTTGGATGAATTTTTTTGATTTTTACGAAACAATATATTTTTCAGTGAATACTCAAATAGGGTTTTGAGTTTTCAATAAGTTTAATTACATCATAGCTATATAATAATTATATAATAATGATGTAATAATGTTGGTCGAATAATAAGGATTACAATATTAAAATAGGTGTCACATGTGGCTATTAACATTGAAAAATACCATGGTAAAGGCCATAGTTTTTCAAATACCACTAATGAGGTGTCCTTTGAAATTATTAAAATATTTCCTCACTTTTGCTATAAATATCCACCAATTCCTTTGTTAGCATTCTTTCAAAAATCATTTACCAAGATTTTATTATTTTGTTACCTCCCATGGAGTCCTCTTAAGATTCCCTTATGTCCCCAAGGTCCCAATTGTAGTGTTTTGGATGTAACTCAACAAGTTAAAGGAATTTACCACCCTTCACTTTTCAGAACTCCTTTAATGTTATGACTTCTTAATTTATATTTTATAATGTTTGGATTTGTCATTACATATTTCCATTTCCATAAATATTATTTAAAAATTATTATGGACCCATTTTTCCTCCATCAACTCATTTTATGAATTATTATGTGATGCCCTTAGGCTGCCAAAATTTCTTATGGGAATTCTAAACTTCTCTTTTCTTTCCAAGTTCTCTTTTATATGGAATGTGTTTAAAATTTCTATACCATGTTCTTATTTAAATTTTATTCTATACCAGTAATTTATTATTTCCCTTTTATGAATAGGGGACCCCTATACCCTCTGTTATTAATGTTTTATAAAACTATGTTTCATATCTGTTATGCTGCAGAATTTTCATCTCAAAAGCACTTTCTTTTTCTCAATAAATTATATTATTTATTTAAATTCCCAATCCTTTTTCATTTCATGGGTTATTCATAAAAATATATATATTTTATTCTTGAATTGACATATATAAAAATCTCATTCATATCTTGTGGGTTATAAATTACATAATGATCATGTTTTTACGAACTTTTTAAAACACCGTGATTTTGATATTAACCCCATTTATTTTTTTCTCTTTGGGGTATTTATGAAATGTTTTACTGTGATATATGTTGTTCACATTAAAATATGTATTTATTTAGTTTGATATCTAATAGTGTTCCAGTGAATTGGGTAAAAAAATTAATATCTTGAGATGACAAGTTTTACGATACATTAGTGAATCATCATGGTAATTTTTATGACACCTAAATGTTAATCCTTGGTGGTTTTATTTTATTATAAATTGATGAATGACCCTGTTAATTTCTATAACACCTCAGAGATAATCCTTGGGGATATTCTTTTATGATTCCTTTGTGAATAACCATTTCAATGTTTAATACACCATAGGCAAGGACCTTGGTGATATTCTTATGAATGTCTAAATTAAATGTTGTAGCCACATTTTCATGTTATTATTCAAGTTATTATAATTATTATATGTCTATTTATCATGCCTTTATGATATTACTCTTGTTCTTATTGATTTTCCTCAAGTTCACATGTAAAATATTTCACTTTATTTTTCTTCGTGGTCATCATGCTCACCCATTCCTTTGATGTGTGTCCCCAGGATTTTAGATGTAGTAATTTAACATAGGATGAGCTAATTATTATGCCTTTCAAGTGGATTATAATAATTTTTTTTATGTTTTCATGTATTATGTTCTTGATTTCCATGACATTGAACTCAAAATATCTACTATTTGTAAAATTTTATGTAATGTTATGTAATAAAATGGCAGGCTGCTATAATCTTCTACATTTTTTAGATTCAAAAACACTAATTTTAAATAATTTTTTTTCATCATGAAACATTATAGTAATATTTTAAAAGAGTATTTCACTATAATGAAATCATTTTAGGATTTTTATAATTTAATATCTATGTAATCAAATATTACCATCATTATTATTTCTATTTTTGTTTTTTTATTATAATGATAAAATGTTTATAAAACATGTATCCTTTCCACTAGTTATGATATGATGATACGGTTAATATTTTATGATCTCAGGGGGCACATATATATATTTTTTATTATGTAATTTGTGGGGTGGGAACTATATATCATACTAGTGCATTTTGTAATGAAGGATACATCTTTTTATAATTAGGTCTATAATGAGGAGTGAACCAAGTTCAATAATGAACATCATCCAATAATATAATTTTTCGAATAGACCATGATTGAAAATTGATAGAATAGGGAGTGATCCAAACCTACAATGATAGTCTTGGAAGTGATTCATGACTAAAATATTTATTTAACATTCTTATGTTCTTGTTGTAAACGTAAATCTTATGATTATGATATGTTCTCATTGCTCATGGTTGACTATTAAGGATTATATAAACTCCTCTGTCATTCCATTTTTTTTTGAAAACCATATACTATGATTCTTGACTAATTCATTATGACTATTTGGGTACGATTATAGTAATTCATGATCATCGTCTCATTACATTTTACATTTCTTATGCTCACTTATGGTAATTTATTGATATCTCTTATCTGTTCCATTGATAAAAATTAGATCTCATCCTTTCATATATTTTTATTCCTATGTTTTTTTGGAATGATTTTATGTATTATATGTCAAAGAAGTGTGATATTTGTGATGAAAATAATTGAAAATGATATAGGTCAATTATGTACCATTTGTTTACATATAAATGTTTTCAATGAAACTAAACATATATTGACCTTAGGAATATATTTTTTGTAAAATTTAATTAAAATTTATTTAAAATGAAGTCATATTTATGTTTGAAATGTATGGATTTCTATTTTTATGATTTTAAGAACATATTTTAAAAAATATATAACTTGGATGAGGAACATATAGTTTCAATATATAGGATATGTATATGTATAATAGAGCATCATATGATATGGAAATGAATTATATGTGGTTTCCCTATGAGATTTTATCAATGTCTAGAAACTAAAAGTGGATTTAGTTTTAAAAAAAAGTCATCTATGTGTAGTAACATAAAGAAAATTTTCAAGAATATCTCAACCATAATTCTAGTTCAGGGTGAATGGGCCCATACCACAGACCTGTATTTACACTCATGGGGTATATGTTTATATTTATTAACATTTTCTTTAAGAAATATTTTATGTATTTTAATATATATTGAAAATCTATGGCCTATGATAATCTTAATATGTCATGAATTGGAAAAAACAGGTCTTTCTATTCCCATCATTTGATGGAGTTTTCATTATTAATAAATTTTATTGATGATGATTGATGGTGATGTTAACAATTATGGTTTAATTAGGTGATTGAATCTATAATGATAATTTTTAGTGGAAATAGGTATGCTCATGTATTTATATACCCTATTTGAGCATTTTTATTTGAGTTTCTATATATCATAAAATGTCTTTTGGATTGTTAATTTATATCCCCATTAAGTAGAGGTTCTAATAGTATTAAAAATTAATAATTGTATGATGGTCAGGTCTCATGTCTATCAATCCTCCCTAATTTATGTTTTTTAGAATGTTCTTATTACATGTATTGTTCATATTCCTCTAGTTATATTTGATTTTATTTTATCCATATAATGTATTTATTTATAAAAAATTCATTCCAATTTACAAGGAAGGAGAGTCGCATTTGATATTCCAAAAAATTATATAATTTGAAATCATTTTTGTGATAACACTGAACATTTATTTAAGGTATTAAACATTTAATGGGTCATTTATTCTATAAAAAGTGGAAATTTACCATATATTATTTGGGAAAAACTCAACATATATAATATGCCAATTTTTTGAGATTTTTCTAAAGTCATTTTTAATAGATCCCATTCCATCCACCTAATATTGACGTTTATTTTTAAATATAACTCATAACTGGTGCTAAAACTATTTCCATGACTCCATGTAGAATGGTCCCAACTGTGTTGAATTAATTAATGTTAAAACTCTTTGATAATCAAGAAAAGGGAATGAATTTTCATGGTGTGTCACCATGTGGAACACATTCATGTTTTTAATATAAAAGGAAATTAAGTGTAATGCTAGATTAAATATCAGGATCATAATAAGATCATGATCAATAATTTGTATCGGTTACCCCATATTGGTAATTTTTATGATCAATTATGAAGATCTCAATATTTTTTATAGACTTATCATTGATTTGGATACTTTCAATTGATGGTAAAATGTGATGGCATACCCATTACATCATTCTGAATGAGGTTTGGATACTATGTATTTAAAGTGAATCAAATTGGTCTTACTAATTCAACCACTCAAATCTATCATTTAATGAATTGATTCTTTAGAGATCTACTTAATTTCATTATGGTAGTATCTGTAAATGATATTATTACATATGATAAGATCTTGGAAGATAATTAATTTACAATGAGGATTATTCTGAATAGAATAGGGAAAGAGAGTTTTTATGAATAATTTACCAATTTAAATTTATGCTACATAGTGTTTCATTTTTCAGTTAAATAATATCAATAGAGTTTATATCGGTGGATATTTTAAATACTTAATTTAATAAACATTGTACCAGACCAAACAATATTACTAAAATATGTTTTTTTTTCATTGGAAGTAAATTACCGACACAATGTGAATAATTTATCACATATATATAATCTACTTTCCCTATGAACTCATAAGGGAGTAAAATTTATTTATCTTGATGAGTGCGTGGAATATTTTAATTAACTGAATTGAACGTTTTGTAGTGAAATTTTCCTCATAAAACCCTTCTTGGGGAAGGTTTTTTAATTTTCAATGATTCATCAATGAAATAGATATTATATTTTCTCATTTATAATGATTTGATGACATCTTATGCCTCACACCGATTGATGGTTCAATAGAAACATTTCACCACTCTTTATTTGGAGTTAGAAACAGTAATATATTAAATAAATATATGTATGAATTATTTTAATAGAGAAATGTGTGACATATTCATTGATCATGATAGATTAAGAAATATATTACACTATACATATTTGAATTTCTTCCAAAAAAAATCATAGAGTTGATTAATGATCACGACTTCTCAATATGATAGAGCCATGGGAACCTAATAAGATGGATGATGATTTTAGTCAAAAATACATTTCTAGCTTATCTATAATGAGGATGAAAAATTATTAATATATGGTGATTTTTAAAAGTATGGAGCATAAAATATTGAAGGAAGGGGAGGAATATTATATTTAACAAATGATTAATCAAAAATATATCCATATATAAATTAATATAGAGGAAAAAGAGTATTTGGAAATTGGAAATAATGTGATAAATTCTCATGAATTCAACCTTGATTATGTTGGAATGATATAGTTTGGGAATTGAGAATGTGTAATTCAAATAAAATATCAAAAAAAGAACTTATGGAAGAATCTCACATCTCATCATTCTATATTTATTCTGGAAGGGAAAATTATTATTGATATCTAAAAGATTAATTCTAGAGGAGAAAAATGCCATAGATATTTCCAGGTATGTATCTTTTTTCTTGATATGTCAGTAAGTAAAGGATGAGATATGGATGTCTAATGGGATTTTATAACCATTAACTACACCATAATAGAAAGAATAAAATACCATCAATTTCACTATTAGTCTCCTGAAAACCCACTAATGGAAATAATACCATTTCTATTATATTCAATAACCATATAAGTTTATCAAAATACATTTCTATCAGAATAATTACATTATTTTTTATAAAATCTTATTATATGGTTAGGATTTAGTAATATTATATGTGGTACCATATTATATATAATCTGGGCAGGATATGAGGATTATATAGATATTCTGTTGATGTCATCATAAATATCTTGATAGTTGTTTTGTTTTAGTATTTCAGATCATACCCATATAGATGGTGAGTCTGAGATGACCATTCAAACCCAGGATGAGATATTGAGATCTTGTTCTCTGTATTTAAATGGTGGTTGTGAATAACATATTCATCTAGTTGTGTTTTCATACAATAATAAATTTCACTTGAGCATTTAGATAGATCCTTTTAAATCACTTTATGGAATTAATTGTAGTACATCAGTATACTAGGATGAAGTTAGAGAAAGAGAGAAATTGAGATGTAATATATAAAAGGAAATTGAATAGTTTGTTGGATACAATTAGTATCACATGAATGTAGATCATATTTAATCAACGTTTTATTAATAAAATCATTTGGGAGATACAGAATTTACTTTTGGTCCAATAGTAATTTTCCAAAAAATGAATGTTTTGAGATTCAGAAAGAATGGAATATTGATCCCTTGGAATTTTGATCCCTTTTTGATTTTTTTCAAGAAAGGACTATATATTTTCTCTTATAACCTCACCAATCATCTCTCATGTTCCTAATGGGTTTCATGTATCTTGTCGGAGGAAGTACATACCTTATTCATAATATGTACTAAATTAAAAGTTTATACAAGTGGAAGAAAGAATTACTATAATTAATGATTATAATAAATATTGGATCATAGAGATAAATTTTTGTGAAACATGACTACTAACCTAATTGAATTTCATTGAAGGAATAAAAAATTTAAGGAATATACATGGAAACCCTGGTATTGGATGAAGTTGAGATATCCTAATTTTTTTATTCTAAAGTGACCTAGTTTCAAGCTATAAGGTCGTATTATGGTTTTTCTATGTAAAACCAAATGATTATATATATATTTCTAGTGAAATAAAACATGAATTAATCAATATATTTCTTCAAACAAAAAATGTTGTCTATATGAACTGCTCTATAATAAATCATTATAATCTATACATTATATTGTAAGGTAGGAATACTAATAACTTGATTATAAAAAATAACTACAATTTCCTAATTATTAAAATTTATTTACTGATGTATGAAACAATTACCCAATTTTCAGTGAATTCATTTTACGTTTCAATAATATGGTTTCATCAAAGTACAATTTTCTCAAAAGTCCCCTTCTGAAAATTATAAATCAGTTCTATGATTTAAATAAATTTTATTTTAGGAAATTAATATAATTTTTAAATCCTCATGTCAATGTTATCATAGAGTAATTTTTTTTTTAAAAATGATGTATCATTTTGTGAATAGTGAATTAGATCTATATTTGTAAAAATGTCAACATAATTAAATTAAATATCCCATTATATTTTTAATTTCATTTTAAAATAACATAATAACAAATTAATTTTAATTAATATTGTAATTTTATATTATTCATCATTATATTAGAATTTTTTTAAGTTAATTTTTGGGCATAATACAATGATTTTTAAAAAATATTTTAATGAACACAATATGTTTTGTACAAATATAATAATTTATTCTCTATAGATTAATAGTTTTAAGTAAATTTAAAGATTTTATATTTAATATAAGATATTAAATTTTCTTTTCTTTTTTAAAAGTAATTGTATTCCTGTAAATTATATTTTATGCACTGAAATTCATTTTTCCAAAAATTTGTTATCATAATGGTTTACAATATTAGTTGATATAAAATTCATAAAATATTTTAATTTTGATCTATTAAAATAGATTCCATTTTTTAATCATCATAGGTAATATAATTTAATAGTTCTAATCAATGTTTTTCAGTAGTAAATAGTATAAACAGTAAAAAAATAATTACCATAGTTAAGGTTAAAGCATGTTTACTCGCACTATTAGACCATTGGATAAGGGAGTTATTTCGAACCACAACTATAAAATTATTTTTAAAGGATGATATTTAATACAATTCCTATCCTAAAATATAAAAAAATTCCATTTTCATCCACTTTCCCAATAAAGTGGCCATAAATCGGGTTCCCTCGGGAATTAGGGATGTTCTCATTGATTTAAGATTCAAACATTCCAAGTGGTTTCCAACAGGTTTGTTCGTAGAACCGGAAACATCCAATGATTCCATATCCATTTGAACCTACTTTCCAAAGGTAGGTGCTCATTAGTTGTGGACTGATGAGGCTTAGGAATTTGCATTGGTCTAGAGGATGGGAGGTCGGACTCATCACACCTTTTTGAGGGGAATTATTGTCTACTATGGGACTCTCTTTATATATTTAAGTTATGTTCATGAATCCTTATTACATTACCAAGTATAAAATGAGCTTTTGTTTAGATTTGACAATAAATGATTGATATGTAGGAAATTTAGAGAAAATTTTATATATATCCGTGGTTCTTCATTGATATAGAATCATCTGTATTTGTTAGAGATTCTTAGTCAATGGTATCCTTTGATACATAAAAGTCCCTTGGTAATTATGATGACCATACTGGTTTTAAGGACACTTAGGGGGGGCACTTGAAGTTTATTGTCATTCAGAAGGACATAGATTATTTCAAAGTTGGGATCGTACCTGCAGATGGGCTACCTACGTATCCTTTGTTTTGGAAAAGAAATCAGAACCCACGTAGTTCGAGTAAGGGAGTATGATGTTTATGCATGATTGATGGCTCCAAGAAAGATGTCACAATTAATTTTTACACTCTAATATCACGTGAGTGATGCTTGGTGTGAGAATCAAGAGGTATTGGTGAAACCAGACAATTGTGCCACGAAAGATGCAATGATGTGGGACTTATGTATGTATGACTTCCCAAATAGATGAGGATCAAGATTAACATCAGGGAAGAAATCCAGGAACAGGGTCCATAAAGGTATATGTGCTTCATGGATATTTGGATACACTAATCTTGGGGCTTACTCATAAGGAAGATTCCCATGTTAGGAGGGGACTTATGATTGTGTTTTACTCCTGATAAGGAAGTCCAAATCAAAAATAAATTAAGATTTGTTAAGAGAAATTAAGGTTGGGGCTCACTCCTGAGAAGAAGGCCCAGGTTAAGGGACTTGAAAAATTAAGGTACTTGGGGATTACTCCTAAAGAGGATGCCCATATTTGTAGATTTGAAACTGGGGTTTCTTCTTGAAAAGGAATCCCAGGTTAAGAGAACCATGGTTAGGGCTTACTTATGAGGAGGATGCCCATATTTGGGAACATTAATACTGGGGCTTATTCCTAAAAAGGGAGCCCAGGTTAAAGGAATTAGGGTTGGGGCTTACTCTTGAGGAGGATGCCCAAATTAGAGGACATGGGCTTACTCCTGAAAAGGAGGCCCAATTAATAGGATTTGAAACTGGGGCTTACTCCTGAAAAGGAGGCCAAGATTAATGGAAATTATGACTGGGGATTACTCTTAAAAAGGAGGCCCAGATTAATGAGGACATGGGGCTTACTTCTAAGGAGCATGCCCATATTTAGGGTTCTCTCATCTTAAAGGATGTTGTTGAAAGAATGAAATCTCTAATTTTAGTTACATAAAGATTTGTAAATCACTAGGTTTTGAGAGATGTTTCATAGAATTCCTTTCGAATAAGGAAGTGAATCAAGAAAACTTGACATAAATGGATTCGAAGAGTGTCTTGAAGACTGAATCCTGAATAGGAGAGGTGGAATGGCATAAGAGGGGTTAAATGGGCAGGAAGGGCATATAAAAATAGAAGGGCGCGCAAGTCCTAGAAGGCTCGCTGGTACAGCGTGGGCACGCATGTCCTGACCGCATTGGTATACCTGCATGCCAAATGGGTACTTGCGCGATTTTCATCCCTTATGGTAATAATTGGGTGATCCTTGACCAAAGCCTTTAGAGTTATCCCGGGGTACTTCCAGAAGAGTGGCGGGCAAGTTTCAATGTGTAGGTAAGGAGGCGCGCAAGTGTGTCCATTTCACTTAAGGTTAAAATACTTAGGCGCACAAGTGTTAGTAAATTCTAACACTTATACCTTATTCCTCTTTTTTAGACCTTCCATTCTAGGTAAAGAATTACCATAGAAGTGTTCAGAAGACTTGATGAAGGTACTTGGGCATTCATAGCTCTGTATGTGAATTCTAGAAAAACTCATCCCAAAATGGGGGGCCCACCGGGGGTATTTATAGGCTGGAGAAGACCCTGGGTAGTTTTCAAAGAGGGCGCTCAAGTCACTTGCGTGACCATTAGGCGACCCGCAAGTGTACTTGCGCGACAGTAAGGGAACTTGTGCGACCCAAGGTCCTTTGAATCCTTTTTCATTCCTTTTTCTATTTTTGATGATTCTTCAAAGGATGAATCACTTTGGACTAAGGTATTTTCTTTTTTCAATCATTAGACTTTCTGACGGAAAGGAGTGTCAACAAAAGTCCCCCTTCAGAGTTGGATCTGGAGAGAAAAGAGGATTTGACTCTGAGGTGAAAAGAAAAACAAGAAATCTGGCTGTTTAAATTCATGCATGTCGGGCATAAAAAGGCTAATGTTTAAGGTCGAAATCGCTTTGACCGAATGGATTAAAATTGACACAATTCCTTGAAAATTTATCTGGAAACATATTACCACACTCAAGTTTGAAGGAAAAATATGTAAACTACGACTTAAGAAAATTTGAATCCGAGGAATGATATGAAAAAGAGCTAAAAGGCATTGGAAGAAGTAGTTCCCAAGAATGAAGTTACCATTATTTAACAAACCCGTTAGGGGGTTGAATTATGGAGGTCCACCTAAGGGCATTGGCTGCATAGTCAAATAATAGCATCTTTTGGCTGACGGGTCAGTTATGTAGACTACTTATGCAAGGCCGCCTAAGGGAATGTGCTGCATAGTCAGGCAAAAGAACTCTCAGAAATTTACTTTTCTATTTCTAAGAAGCTAGTGAATGTTTATGGGGATTCAACTTTTCCAAAGTATAGAGTTTTCTATATGGAAATAGGTACTTGAATATGAAGAAGATATTTTCAATCAAGACTGTCTAAGAATTGGATGAATGTTACTCCTATGAAGGTCTTACCCAAGCATAGGGAAGGTAAGTATAAACCATAGACATGAATACTTTTAGATCATGAAAAAGAACATGAAATAAATATGTTAAGGATGGCTATTTTTTATGGATCCTTACATATTTTTGATAAGACCAATAAGGAAAAAAGAGGCATTCTTCCCAAGAATGATGTTACCGGTATCTAACAAACCTGTTAGGGGGTTGAATTATGCAGGGCCACCTAAGTGAATTTACCTCATAGTCAAATAATATTATCTTTTGGATGAAAAATCTGTTATGGAAACTATTTATGCAAGGCCGCCTAAGGGCACATGCTGCATAGTCAGGAAAAAGAACTCTCAGAAATTTGACAATTTGGGACTAGAAGTCATGAAAAAGGGTTATGAAGATCTGAAAATATTAAATGTTAGGATTATGACACATAAAAATGGGTATTGTTCATTGTATGTAAAGATACATAGATAAATTCTAACCATAATCACGTCGTGGTTGGGTCCTGAGTTGAAATGTTGGACTTCACTACGTATCTCATAAGGATGGAAATCAAGCCATACGTATTTCTTGAATTACAGTTTAACGTCGTGCGAGAAAAAGGATTGGAGGTCTTAGTTTTGGGTCATAGATCTCAGACCATTATAAGAAATACACAGTGTGTGTTTTCCTGGGGACATTTCAGTCAAGGGACTGAAAGTGGGATTTGGGTTTAGGACCAAAAAAATTGGGGCTGGATTCAAAGGAGAATCAAACATTCCCACGTATCCCATAAGGATGGGAATCAAGCCCACATAGTTCTAGAAATACCCTCTCTACATGTTTGGTTCGTACATGTGAAGGGTAAAGGGGGACTTTAGTGCAATGATTTTTTGACCCAAAATAAAAGGTTCTTGAATTTCCATGTATGCACATAGTATTTGGAATAAAACATGATTTAAAATCAATGTAAATAATGATTCCTTATCAGGAGAGGGTATCAAAGAATTTTATAGTTTATTTTCATACCGGAAAAAAATATTGTATAGTTTAATGTCGTATAGCAAGGATGAAGGTGAACGAATGTAAAGATAATGATTCTGGGGGCGGTTTCACAAATCAACATCGTATGAGAAGGAGGTGAACCGATGTGAAGAGATTGGTTTTGGGCTTGAACCTTGGGAGGTTACCTACGTACCTAGCCTAGAAGTAAAGGATCAAAGTCCGCGTAGTTCAATTAAAGAATGAATTAGTAATCAAGTTGTTCTTGGGGACAACGACCTAAAAATAGTTTTGGGACTTAAACATCGTTAGTAGCCTCGAGAGAGTGTTATGGTCGAAGTTTTCTCTAAGCTCACATGAGTCATACTCGGTGTGAGACACAAGAGGTAGAAAAAACCCTAACAATGCACAGTTTAATGTCATGTAGGACATATGAAGGGATTATGTAGTTTAAAGTCTTGCAGTTAGGACTATTGGTGCTACACAGTTTAATGTCATGTAGCAAGAACAAAGTACAGTTTAATGTCATGTAGGTCGTATTAAAGGACTTTTGTACAGTTTATCGTCATGTAGCTAGGACGTTACAGTTTAATGTTCTGTGGGACAAAAGAAATGAAAATAGTTTAAAGTATTATGCATGGACTCTGGATGGTGCAGTTTAACGTCGTGCTGGACGTAAGGGACATGAAAATAGTTTAAGCTCATATGCATAGACCATTACTGTATAGTTTAACATCATATAGAAAAGACGATGAAGGGGACATAGTTTAACGTCATGTTGGACGAATTAGGGACCTTTTTCACAGTTTAACGTCATGTTGGATGAAAATACAAATAGTTTAAGGTCATATGGATGGACCGTTGGTTATGTAGTTTAAAGTCTTGCTGGAAGTGATGAGCAGTTTTAATGTCATACCTGACCGATGATGATATATTTTGTGTTTATACAAATTAATTTTTCATAAATTAGGCATTGGTTGGAGTAGTGATGAGTTCTCCATTCATCGAGATTAATGAATATGCTCGATTAGAGTAGACCTTATGTATTAAATAAGGTCCTTCCCACTTTAGTTCAAGATTGGGAGGCTTCTTTCCTGGTATCATTCGAGTTCTGAGAACCAATACCAATTCTCCATGAATGAATGAACAAAGATGAACTTTTTTGTTGAAAGCTCGTGCAATTCGATTCTAGTAGACTTACAAGTGGTGAAAGGTGCACAATCATTTCTCATATAACCGTTCCAATTCATTCGATCGCTTTTGAGATTGTTCATCTATAGATCACTGATCACAAATATCTACTCTGAGCGAGGGTAGTTGAACTTCAATAGGCAAGACTGCTTCTGTTCCATATACCAATGAATATGGAGTTGACCGTGTTGCAGTGCGGGTGGTGGTCCGATAAGCCCATAAAGCATGAAGGAGAGTATCATGCCATGACTTCTTATCTTTATCCACCATCGTTTTGTAGTATATTTCAAAGAGTCTTGTTGAAGGCTTATATCTTTCCATTGGCCGCTACATGATACCGAGATGAATGATTTGATTTAATGTTGTTTTCTTGATTCAACTTCTTCATCTCAGATGAACAGAAGTTGGTGCCATTGTCTGTCAATATGGTATGATGGACACCAAATCTGGTAATGATGTTAGACTTGATGAAGCTAACAATTCTTTTAGAACTGACTTCTTTGAGAGGTATTTCCTCTTCCCATTTAGAAAAGATGCCAGTAGCAGTAAGAATATACTTAAACTTCTTGGCCGTAGTTGAAGGGTAAGGTCCCACCACATCCATTCCCCATGTGGAAAATGGCCACGAGTATTTAGTTGTATGACAAAACTATGGAGGTAAATGAATGAAATTGGCATGTACTTGGCATGAATGAAACTTCTTTGTGAAATCACCACAATAATGTATCATTGAAGGCCAAAAGTATCCAAGCCTTCGAATTTGATCAGACAGTCTATGTCCAAATTGGTGGGCACCACAGACTCCTACATGCACTTCTTTCGTGACAGCCATTGTCTCTTCACCATCAATGCATCTGAAGAGAACTCCATCAAAACCACGCTTGTAGAGAATTTTCTATTGGTGATCTAGGCTATCATAAAGAGTAAATTTGACCACACGTCACCACATTTGTTCTTTCCCGGCTCTATCAGTTGGAAGTGTTCCATTTTGAAGGTATTCTCTGATAGGTGTCATCCATCCTGTAGTATGACCATACGGTTCAGGAATGGGACTAATTTCATTGATCTCCTCTGTTCTGGTTCGAACATAAGGTGAAATTGTATGACGGTGGGCAATAATGATGGTTGTTTTGTCCCGATTTGGATATGCCAGAGTTGTGGCTATATTTTCCAGTGCATCAGCTTGAGCATTTTGTAATCGCAAGACATAAAAAAATGTCGGGTTCCGTGGGAAATTCCACCATCAACTCTCTGACGTAATCATACAAAGTGATCAATTCTTCTTTCCTAATTGCATAATCCCCATTTACTTTTTTGATTACTAGGTCTGAATCACCTTTCACCCTTAAGTGATTAACTTGTTCTTGAAGCGCCAACTCTATGCCTGCAATGAGAGCTTGGTATTCTGCTTCATTATTTGTACCACCTTCCCACTATAAGAAGGAATAAGGCAACACTACCTTTTCTGGGTAAATAAGAATAACTCCTAATCCAACCTTGTTGAGTTTAGGATCTTCCATTTTCTTCCCTGTTGGACTTATGGAAGCACCATCAAAACACATTTCCCATACATGAGGACTATCCTGAATGGAGAAGCCTTCCTCATCAGGGAGTTCAATATCTGAAGATGTATCTTCCACTGAAGGATGCTCAACAAGGATATCTGCTAGATATTTCCCCTTTATTGCCTTTTCAGAAACATATTGAATGTCGAATTGCTACAAAATAACTTCCCACCTTGCTAGACATCCTATAAGCATTGGACGACTAAGGATGAATTTGAGAGGGTTATTGCGAGATACCAATTATACCTCGTGATGTTGCAAGCATTGTCTCAACTTCTGAACTGAAAATATTAATGCCAAGCATCACTTCTCAATATTTGAATACCGAGTTTCTTCTTCATGCATAGTCCGATTGAGATAGTAGAGGATATTTTCATTCCCAACATCATTCTTCTGAGCAAGAAAGGCACCCAATGATCACTCTAAGGCTATCACGTAGGGCATAAGTGGCCTTCCTTCAACAGGTGGCATATGTACCGGTGTAATCAAGAGGTATTTCTTGAGAATATCAAATTCTTTTTGACATTCTTCAGTCCACTAGTAAGTGACTCCCTTCTTCATCAATTTGGTTAATGGTAAACTTTTTCCTGCCAAATTGGCGATGAAATGCCGCATATAGGCTAAATTTCCTTGAATTCCTCTTAATTCTTCCAAATTTCAATGAGTTGACATACCAAGGATTGACTTGGTCTTCTCAGGATCGACTTTGATACCACAATGGACTACAACAAAGCCGAGGAATTTTCCAAAGGTTACCCCAAAATCACATTTTAGGGGGTTCCTCTTCAAATTATGTTGCCGAAGTTTGTAGAATATGACTTCCAAATCAACCAAGTGATTAGAAAGTTGTTTGGATTTGACCACCAAATCTTCCACATAACATTCAACAAACTTCCCTATAAAGGGTTTGAAGATACGATGCATAGCGCGTTGATATGTTGCACCTACATTCTTTAAGCCAAAGGGAATTACCCGATATCCAAACACACTCTGAGGGGCTCTGAAGGCTGTGGATTACTCATCTTCTAGAGCCATTCAGATTTGATTATATCCAGAATATCCATCCATGAAGGAAAGTGCTTCATAGACAACTGTTTCATCGATTAAAAGTTATGTAATCAGAACTGGAAAATCATCCTTAGGACAATGCGGATTAAGATCTCTGAAATCAATGTAAACTCTAATTTTATCATTCTTCTTTTTCACTGGGACAATATTAGCCAACCACTTGGGATATTTAACTTCTCTAATGAAGTTATATTTGATAAGCTTATCCACTTCAGCCGCAATTTTGGAAGCATAGGTTGGGTGTGTTTTCTTGCGGCCTGCTTAAATCCTCGATGTTCTTCTAGTAAACCCAAATGATGAGTAGCAACATCAGGATCAAGCCCGAGAATATTTGTATACTTCCACGAAAATATGTCTCAGTTTTTCTTTAAAAAATAAATATACATCTCTTGTTATTTACGAGTCACGTTCGCACTGATTAAAGTGGGGCGTGGATCTTCTTTTGTACCCAGGTTTATTTCTCTCAGTTCATCCACAGTGGTAGAGATACCCTCTTCAAATGCTGGAGGAGAATCCTTGAGATCTTCCTCTCCTTCTTCAACATGTTTTATTTCTTCTGTTTCTACTTACATAGTAGATGATGAAGTTGAATTTCCATGATTAATATAGATGTTAAAATGTGAACATCTTGAAGAAGAAGCTTCCATTTCTGACCCAATTGATGATGAAGGTTCTTCCATGGGTAATAAAGAGGAGATGATGGATTGAAAATCGACATCATTGTTCACCTATGACATTTCTATCACTTATTCTGGCCTAGTTGGCGAAGTATAGACTTGCTGGATTTCAGTAGATGAAATAACGACGTCACCATTTGGGCTTTCATCACTGCTTAGTGGGTCACCGATTTCTCCCATGTTGTCTGGCTCGATTGCCATAATTGAAATTATGGATCTTTCCATAAGAGTATTTTGATATGGGTCTATATTGTCAATTTGATTGATAGGCAACACATAATCTTTACTCAAATGTGCAAATGGATTTACTGGAATCTTCTCCAAACCATATGGAGCATTAACTTTGGCAATATCCCTTGTTGTGGATTTCTCATTTCCCTTCATGTGATAGAATTCCGCATCAATGTATTGAGACTCACATATCTTGAAAAGGGCCTTATCACCATACAATGTCCCAACTTGACCATCGAAACAATACTTGAGAAATTGATGGTATGATGAAGGGATAGCTTCATGTTGATGTAGCCAGGGTCTTCCAAGCAAGATGTTGAAGGCTGAGTCTTGATCAACAACCATGAAATCTGACTTGGATACAAGATCTCCAAACTGATTTCTGAGGGTAACTTCTCCCAGTGGTTCTTGTTCATTTTTATCATATCCTTATAACATCATAATAGATAGAGATACATCAGATTCTGTGAGGCCCAATCGACGAAGTGTGCGAATGGGCATGAAGTTGACTCCTGAACCATTATCAATGAAATATCTTAGGATGTATATGCCATTGAACTTTCCAGATAAGTACAAAGTTATAATATGTACATGCATGACATCATCTTCATCTTCATCTGTGAAAGATATCATAGCATGGAATTCCATAAGATTATTCTCTACATGATAGACTTCATCTGCAACAACTTCAGTTTCAAACTCCTGAGGACTTGGCAAATCCTGGATGAGTGCCTCCTGAAGATTTTTTGACCGATTCAAAGCATCCAGAATTGATAACTTGTCTGGTACATGGGAAAGGTGTTTCAACACATCATACTTTTGATCCAGAGGTCTGCGTTTCCCAACAGGAACATGTGGTTTAGCAGGTGCCTTGGAAATTGATGCTCTGGAAGTTGATGCATCTTGTATCAGGTTAGGAGTTGGAAATATTCCTGGCCTTGGAATATCAGACCGATTATGTATATTTACTTGTTGATAGGATGAAGATGGAACCCCCAACCGATCATCCAGAATAACTATTCCAGGACTGAACTTGTTATAGGTGGAAGAACTTGCTTGTTCTTGTTGAGCTCGCTGAAGGGCACTGCCACAAGTTTCTGCTACATACACAGTTCTAGTAGGGGTAAAATTGGAATAGTGGCTTCTGGGATATCCACGTCTTCCTCTGTATCCCAGACCCCTATAATTCCCGCTTATTCCTCTATTTGATACATGGAATTCAGGCTCATCGAAATTGAAACCACGACTAGAATAAGGAACTGTTAAGTGAATCATGTTAACAAAACCAAATATTAACTCTTCATCTAATGAAGAATCTTCCTGATTAGCCAATTTAGGCTATGCCGTTTGGTGGGATGGTGCCCATGGCTTCGAAGTAGATGTCATGAAATCTACCAGAGTCAAAGACAGCTTAGGATTTGACACATACTCATCTTCTCATGATTCTTCTTCCTTCCTTGAATTATGTTGTCCTTTTGAGGATTTTTCTTTTGATGGAGGTTTCACTGTGGCATTTATAGCAGAAGACACAATTGGTTTCTTCAATTGCGTTCGGAAAATTTCATGAGTTCGTTTGATCATTTTTCTAACCATCAAATCATCATATTTCTGCGCATTTTTGCTTTTGAATTCTTTCCAATCGCCTCCTTCCTCTGGATCTGTAGTAGTAACACATGCTACCTGGGCTGAATAGCCTTTTAGTTTGTCTTGCCCCGAGTTGACCATATTTTTCAGGAGGTCTTTAAAGACAAAACACTCTTGGATGGGATGCCCCAACATTTGATAAAATGGGAAATAATTGGGATGATCTTCATCCCCTTCCTTGTTTGGCCTTTTGGGCCTTGGAAACTGAACCAAATTATTCACAAAAGCCGAAATGAAGTAGCTAGGAACTTTTTCATTTTGGAAAGAATAAACATTACTCTTCAACTCATCAAACTGTTTTCATCTTTGATATCTTTTATCGTCTTGATGAAACGACCTCTGTTGTTGATGCTCAGGATGTGGAGCCCTTTGGGAAGATGAAGGTCTTGAGGTAGAAGAAGGTATAGGTGCTTGTTTAAGCATAACTATAGCATACTCTGCTTTACCCATTCTCTTTCCTGGAGCTGATGGAATTACATGAGATTTATCCTTAGTCTTTATAAGATAATCTTCAATCTGTTGAGCGATTGAAGTAAGGTCTCGAAACCATCCAGTGTATTTCACAGGGGTCAATGGTGTGCGAAACTCATCATGCAAATTTTCAACACAGATTGAAAAAAGTTCTTCTTGAGGGAGTGCTAAGCTTAGGGAATATGTTAATACCTTCTAACGAGTAATGAAATCCGAGACCCTTTCATTCTCCCTTTGCATACAGTTCTTAATATCAAAAACTGTTGTCTTTGGAAAAGTTGAGCTGAATTGAAGAAGAAATCGTTGATGGAGATCTTCCAATCCCGTAATTGACTGGGATTGCAAGCTTCTGTACCAAACAAAAGCCAGTCCTTGCAAGGTTCGCACAATGAATATGAGTTTCACTACTTCTTGCTGATCCAGAGTTCCATCATATGATCACAACAAGATATGTAATGTGTCAAATGCTGATCAGGATCGCCTGATCCATTGAAAATGGGGAATACAGGGTTCCCAAAACGTGATGGGGGAGGGATTGAATCTACCCATTCAGGGTAAGCTTTATTTTCTGGTTGAACCTTCACACATTTCCCTCCCATAGTCTCTAACCGAGCAGTTAATGACTCAATGGTAGTTATTAACTTTTGAGAAACATCTGGTTGATATTGGACATGGGCAGGTGCAATGACTGGAGCTTGGACATGTATGGCAGCTGGTACCGCAACTGATGTCAGCACTGCCAATTGTTATTTCACTTGACCCATAGGATTAGACCTATGAGGGTGAAATGATAAAGGAGGATATTCTTGATCCATCTCAGTAACCACAACAAATTCCCTTGGATGACTAGCTCCAGCACGGTTAGGAGGAAGACTACCCTGAAGTAGTTCTGCATTCATCCTCTTTAATTCCTTCATTTCTTCCTCTTGTTGTGAAAATCGTTGCTCTAGTGAGAGTTATTGGACTTCTATAGAGGAAGGGTATGTAACCTGATTCTTTCATTTCCCCTTGTTTGATCCCTTTCAGAGAGGGGGAAGTGGGTTTTTTGAAAGAACACCCAGATTCTGGGTAACCTATTTATTTCTTGTATGCACACGTTCTTCATTTGTGTCTGTGCGTACAAATTCTTGAGGAGGAACCTCTTCATCTGATCCCCTTGAGTGAACCTCATCTGGTGGATCAACAACAATGAAATTTATGACATTAATTGATGCATAATGCATCGCATCCCATCTATCATCATTTCTGTGATATTGTCTTATGTGATGTCTTTGATGAGACATTGCCTTTTGTTTATTCGATCCCTCAGGAACTTCTTGATGAACCATAATTTGGAGATAATCTCCTGATAACTTGGATCTTCGTTCCTCTTATGGCTTCTTCCCCAATCGAGAGACGACTGACTTTCTCTGAGGGAAGGATTGAGGATTTGAAAAAGTCCCCAATCTCGTGGACTGGGGCTGTTCTTGCTGTTCTTATTCAACTCCCCGAATCCTATTTGTTGATTCTGAGGGTTTGTTTGAAAGAGTCCCCAGTCTGGCATGCTGGGGTGGCTCTTGACATGCTATGTATGAGACTTTCTTAAAATCTATCCCAATCATGCGTACTTTGGTCCGGAAATTTACTGGATGCATCAATCGACATCCACTTTTATCACCCGGTTCAAAAGACCGTTGGATGATTTCTATAACATCTCTCACTTGATGATGTGGTTGCTCCATACGAGAGGCCTATTCAATATTCTCGTTCTCTTGATACAGGAGTAATTCAACAACTTTTTCTCTATATTTTTGATTTTGAGAGGAACTAGTTGAGGCCTATTCTTGGGAAAGCTTTTGATTACAAACAAAACCCATTGACTGTGGCTGGCCATGGGCAATAACATTGCTTGAAACCATTTTTGACGGGATTTTCTTACTGGAGAGAACAGTAAAATTTAGTACTCCATGAACACCTCATCCTCTAATATGAATACCAGATGGGGCATTGGAAATTAACTGGCGTAATCTTCTTAGTGCGCCAAGGAATGAACGTTGAAGGGCTCTCTACTGCTTTTAAGCCTTTTGATATCATGAGACTGAGAGAGATAACAAATCAATATGGAATTGTAACCCTTCTATTATCTTGACATGATTATCATATTCATCATAAGATCATATTTTCTTTTTCAACTGACAAAGAGTTTTCCATATGTTGAGACGTATGTCTTGAATACAATCTTTCGTCAACACATTTGTAATGTCATACTGAGAGTCAGCCAAAGGCCAAAGCATGACTGGAACTTCACCTTTTTCTAGTTGTTTTCTCATATTCAGCACTTCCTCTTTATCATTCAATGAAGATTATTCTACCATATTTGACTAGAGCTGGTGCTTCCTTGTTGCTTCATTAGATTCAACAAGATTGGTAGAGAGATCACTGATTAAACTAGAAGATGCATGACTTAGGGGTGGTTTGGAGAATGAACTTCACCCTGGGCTATCTTCTGATTGAGAAAGTATTTCACCTACTAGCGATGAAGCATCAGACATGACTGGTTTCGCATTTGTATGTGCCTCAAGATAAGAGGGATTTATCGTCACTACATTGTCCAATGGTGCATTTTCCGGGCAATGTGTAACACTACTACGGAGAGGACTTTCGCAGCGAAATTCATCATCATGGGGAGGACCACCATGGAGGGTTACAAAAAAGAGGATATATCCTACTCCTTGGTCTTCTAGCCACACAGAGGGTTATTATAGCTCTCATATGAAGATAAAACTTCAAGATCTACCGAACATTCATGAAGCAAGCCTTCATGAGGAAGTGTCTGTTTAAGACCTTCATAATTAATGTTCCCACTATTGGGAAATGAGGGAGTAGACTCTTAGATTCCAACAAATAACTGTTTGAGGGCTTCAAGGACTCTAACATCGAGAAATGCCTTGTTAAAGATTGGCTCTTGATTTATTGACTGTGCTGGGAAGGTCTTCTTCTTAGACGCCTTCTTACTCACTTTGGAAACCACTTGTTGAAGAAAGTGGCTACTTTGATCAGGTGTATATGCCTAATCAGGAGAGATGGCCAGGTTAGGCTGACGATCTCCACTCAAATATGGTGTATGTGCCTGACTTGGTTGTCTGTATGATATGGGGAGTACGCCTCACAACCCTCTTTGACTGGAACAGATGTGTGTGTCTGTTCAGAAGTGAACTGTTGATATGTCACTCCACTGGAAGGGATATATTTATGTGTCTTTCCCTGAGATGATGCTGAAGATGTTATAATATCCTGGCAGACATCCATAATATGAGCAGGGATTTGCTTCTTCTCTTTCACCATTGATAGAATATGCTTGGGGAATTCAGCTACCGGAATGGGGATATACGTCCATTCTGTGTTTGGAGTAGGTGTATGTTCCTACTCCTGTCCTCCTTTTCCTGTCATTGAATCCTGACAGTACTCAAGTGTAGGGGCAGAGAGTTGAGTCTAACTCATGTTTGTCACCAGAGCTTCCCGAATGACTTTTCCTGGTTCTACCAAATGAGATTGTTGGTAGGATTAATCAATACTAGAAAATGAATGTGCCTACTTATTGTACTTCACCAAACATGGTTGAAGAGATCCATCATATGTAGTCAGACGAGCCTGCTGACTAGCTGATGACGTATAAACAGGTGTATGTTCCTAACTATAGTACTTTGCTGGAATTGCCTTGCGGGATTGGCGTGCTGCTGCCAGACGAGTCTGCTGGACAGCGGGACTAAAACGGATGGGTGTATGTGCCCGCTCGTTGGTTTCCACCAAGTTATGTTGGTGGATGTCTCCATAGATGGAAGAGATGAGAACCTGCACATTGTTGACTGGATTTCGCCTCTGGCAATTCGTCTTTCCTGCTCGGGTTTGAGGAACCTGAGTCGAACGCCCAGAGATGATACCCTCATCATGTTGAGGGAGCACCTCCGCCCGAGTCTGGCGGCGATTGTTGATGGGAGCGCTCGGGAAGGACTCATGTCTCCTTCAATTAAGGCCCTGAGGGGGCTTCTCATTCACCTGCCCAGAATATGGGAGTGAGTGATTATTGCGTTCCGGGGATAACGACTAGAAACGGTTGAAAAAGGCGGTTGGCACCACCTGATTCTTAATCATTGGTCGTTGTTTTCTGGACGACAAGTGTGAGTTGTTCACTTGGAGGGAGTGTCAGGAATCCCCCATAGTTGTAATGGTACCGTGTTGACGGTACTCCATAACCAGTGAATTTGACACCCAATGTTGAAGACGCTGAGTAGGTGATGTCGTCATCAAAACAAACGACGATCCAGAAGGAGTAGCAGGAGTGGCATTTGCAGCATAAGTTTTCACAGCAGATGTATTCACGGGTTTGAACTTAAGAGAATCCATTTTGGAAATGAAAAAGATCTTGGAAAAGAGTGACTTTTTGATATAACATATGTAATCAAGATAAGTCCGGCCACTACATCTTTTGGATAAGCACATATGTTATTGAATTTTTTGTTGTACCTTTCATTGAGTTTTAAATAGGGGCCTAACAAATAATTAAAACATCATTTTAACTTGGTTATGGATTCACGTCGGGTTCACCATTTTTTTGTTTTCCTCTGGAATTGGGGATGATCTCATTGATTTATGATTCAAACATTCCAAGTGGTTTCTAACTGGTTTTTTGTAGAACTAGAAACATCCAATGATTCCATATCCATTTGAACCTACATTCCAAAGGTAGGCACTCATCAGTCGTGGACTGATGAGGCTTAGGAATTTTCATTGGTTGAGAGGATGGGAGGTCAGACACATCACACCTTTTTTAGGGGAATTATTGCCTACTCCGGGACTCTATAAATTTAAGTTATGTTCGTGAATCCTTATTACAATAACAAGTATAACATGAGCTTTCTTCTAGATTTGACAATAAATGATTGATATGTAGGAAATTTAAAGAATCTTTTATATGTATTCGAGGTTCTTCATCGATAGAGAATCATCTGTATTTGTTATAGATTCTTAGTCAATGGTGTCATTTGATACAAAAAATTCTCTTGATCATTATGGTGACCATACTAGTTTTAAAGCCACTCAGTTGGGCACTTTAAGTTTGTTGTCATTCAGAAGGACATGGATTATTTCAATATTGGGATCATACCCACAGATGGGCTACCTACGTATCCTTTGTTTTGGAAAAGGAATCAGAACCCACGTAGTTCGAGTAAGGGAGTACGATGTTTATGCATGATTTATGGCTCAAAAAAAGATTTCATGATTACTTTTACACTCTAAGCTCACGTGAGTCATGCTTGGTGTGAGAAACAAGATGTATTGGTGAAACCAGAGAATTGTGCCATGATAGATGCAATGATGTGGGACTTATGTATGTATGACTACCCAAATAGATGAGGATTAAGATTTACTTCAGGGAAGAAATCAGGAACAGGGTCCATGAAGGTATACGTGATTCATGGAGATTTGGATACTCTAATATCGGGGCATACTCCTAAGAAAGATGCCCAAGTTAGGAGGGGACATATGATTGGGTTTTAATCATGAGAAGGAAGTCCAAATCAAAATTAAATTAAGACTGGTTAAAAGAAATTAAGGCTAGGGATTAGTCGTGAGAAGAAGTCCTAGGTTAAGGGACTTGAAAAATTAAGGGACTTGGGGCTTACTCCTAAGGAGGATGCCCATATTTGTAGATTTGAAACTGGGGTTTATTCCTGAAAAGGAAGCCCAGGTTAAGAGAACCATGGTTGGGGCTTACTCATGAGGAGGATGCCCATATTTGGAAACTTTAAGACGGGGGATTATTCCTAAAAAGGGATCACATGTTAAAGGAATTATGGTTGGGGCTTACGCTTGAGGAGGATGCCCAAATTAGGGTATTGGGGCTTACTCCTAAAAAATAGGCCCAATTAAAAGGATTTGAAACTGGGGCTTACTCTTGAAAAGGAGGCCCCAATTAATGGAAATTATGACTGGGGCTTACTCCTAAAAAGGAGGCCCAGATTAATGTTGACTTGGGGCTTACACCTAATGAGGATGCCCATATTTAGGGTTCTCTCATCTTAAAGGATGAGGTTGAATGAATGAAATCTCTAATTTTAGTGACATAAAGATGTGTAAATCACTAGGTTTTGAGAGATGTTTCACGGAATTCTTTTCGGATAAGGAAGTCAATCTAGAAAACATCCCATAAATGGCTTTGAAGAGTTTTTTGAAGACTGAATCCTGAATAAGAGAGGTGGAATGGCATAAGAGGGGTTAAATGGGTAGAAAGGGCATCCAAAAATAGAATGGTGCGCAAGTCCTGGAAGGGTTGCAGGTACTGTGTGGGCACACAAGTCCTGGTCGTGAAGGTATACCTGCGCGCCAAATGGGTACTTGCGTGATTTTCATCCCTTATGGTAATACTTGGGAAATCCTTGACCAAATACTTTAGAGTTATATCGAGGTACTTCCAGAAGAATGGCACGCAAGTTTCAATTAGTAGGTAAGGAGGCGCGCAAGTGTGTCCATTTCCATTAAGGGTAAAACACTTAGGCACACAAGTGTTAGTGAATTATAACACTTAGACCTTATTCATCTTGTTTAGACCTTCCATTATAGGTAAAAAATTACCTTAGAAGTGTTCGGATGACCTGAAGAAGAGACATGAGCGTTCAGAGCTCTGTATGTGAATTCTTGAAAAAATCATCCCGAAATGGGGGGCCCACCGGGGTATTTATAGGCTGGAGAAGACCTTGGGTGGTTTTGAAAGAGGGCGCTCAAGTCACTTGCGTGACCATTAGGTGGCGCACAAGTGTACATGAGCGAAAGTATGGGAACATCCGCGACCCAAGGTCCTTTGACTCCTTTTTCATTCCTTTTTCGTTTTTTGATTTTTCTTCAGAGGATGAATCACTTTAGACTAAGGTATTTCCCTTTTTCAGTCGTTAGACTCTGTGACGGAAATGAGTGTCAACAAAATCATATCTTTTATGAAATACCATGTGTGTCCCTCTACTAAATTATAAATTAGAACTATCCTAAAAAATTATTCACATCAATTAAGTATTATATATCATAAAATAACATCACTAAAAAATTCATATAACACTTACCTCTTTCTTATATCTTCTGGTCTTATTTTCTAGTCCAATCAATCATGGATTTATGAATTTTTCAAAGGAGGTCAATCCAAGATGATGTATATATCTTGACCAATCTATTTCAATTTTCATCATTTTTAAAATTACTCTAAATTATTTTATATAGATAATATAATTATTAATATAGTATCATATATATACTTTTATTTAATTTTTCTTACGGTATAACCATTTACTGCCTCTTCACAATCCAATCACTGTTGTAGTTATCATTTTTGCCTATGATTAGACTACCATCCCATGTAGTGTAACGACTCATTTTCCTTCACAATAATTCATAGTTTGTTATTATGATAGATTTAATTTTTATATTTTATAGTAATTATATGAAAATATTTTTTTAATATGAATTAATGTTTACTTTTTTTCCATTCCTTCTATCAAAAAATGAATACATCAATGGTGCATATGTACAGACTATTGTATCCACTTTATGATGTTTTTAATTTTTCACATCCCCATTAAAATAAGGGTAATAAATTTTTTATGTTAAATATATATGATATATTTATATTTAATAACATTAATTCAAATAATTAACCATGATTAATGTGTAAGGATGATAACCACCCAACATAAACAGAAATTGATAAATAAAACATTGAGCACCTGAAAAAATGATGGTAATTTTTTATTGTTAATTAAATTGTTATATGATTCAATAAGAATAAAAATTATTTAATAATAGGTATGAAAATGGTTTTATTATATATTTTTTCTATATTTAAATATATTATATAGAATGTTGGACAAATCATGAAGAAAAAATAACTTGATGTAAGGGGTTTTATCTCTCATTCTTTTCATTTAGAGATGTTTCAATATTATGAAAAAATTTATAATATCTATTGTATACAAAATAACTATGAATCTATTCTATCTTAATAATTATAATACTTTATAGTATTTATATACCCATAATATTTTCAATATTCTAGAAACATTTAATTCAAATTTTATAATTTCGTATGGGGATTATGTTATAATATCATTTTATTGGGATTTTTTAATATTCTTTTCTAATGATGAAAATATATGATTTATCCCTATAATGTATTATGTATTTTATTAACCATTATTAATTTATATATATTTCATTACAAAATTTTACACCCTTTTTTATATACTCAATATACTAAATAGTATTTTTATTGAAACCGAACAATGATTTCACTTCAGGCATGAATAATTTAATCAATTTCAATACAAAATTTCTAAAATTTTGTATAAAGATTTTAATATTATAAAAATATTTATTAAGTAATTTTTAATAATTATTTACATTTTATAAAAGTTTCATAAATGATTCCACAATAATTTTTATTTATATATACAAAAAAGGAATATCTCTCTTCACCACCTTGAATAATATTTATTTAAAGATTATTTTATATGATTCTATAGTAATTATTTAGGAAAAAATTATCTATATATATTTTGTTAAAAAGTTTATTCTAAATATTTTATTTTAGAAATGTTATTTTTCCTATGAAACATTCTAGTGAAGTTTTGAATGTATTGTTTTCTATAACAATATTTTTTCATGATTTATACGATTTAATGGGGATATTATATAAAATTAACATAATCATTATTTCTTTAGATGGTTTACTAAAATATTCATAAAATCATAATGAAAATTTTTATCCCTTACACGGGTTTTGATTTGATAATATAATAAATGTTTTATGATCTTTTCACTCACATATGTGTGGATTTAATTATGTGATGGGTAGGCATGGAATGGTATATCCCTAAAGTTATTTAGTTAAAGAAAGATATATCATGATATTAAATGTATTGGTATTGGGAGTGTGCCCAATTTAGTAATGGTTATTTTTTAATAAGATATTCATGGAATAGAACATTCACTTAGAAAATGATGGAATGGGTAGTGAATCCAATGAACTATGATATTATTCAAAAGTATATTAGACTAATTAAATGATTTGATATTCTTATGTTCATTCCCAAACCATATGTATTATTATTATTATTATATTTTTTTGAGGATCAAAATTCATTATTGATGATTCAATACTCTTATATAATATGTTATTTTTTTGGAAAAACCATTCACAATGTTTCACGATTAACGGTATTTGACTGATTTTTTATGATTATTATATGTCATTGTCATTATCACATACCCTGCTGCAAATCATTTTATTAATTTCTCAAAGCGGGTTTAAGGAAAACAGGTAACCATACAGACTCAGAAATTCAAACTTACACATTCAAATTTTAAATTTCATCTCCACCTCCATCATCACCTTGAGCCACAAGCCCCGACACATCAAGCGCACCTCGAAATGAAATGCCTCGGTCCATGACAAACGCGCCATCCAACCAAAACACATCAAATCAGATAGCAGGTGATTAACACCAGCGACCATCATCGCCATCACCAACCTGCAAATCGCTGTCGAGAAATATCGACGTCCTTTAGAAACATGGCGTTTCTTGCGCGGTTGGGTGGTGTTGCTGAGCATTCCTTGGTTTCATTCGTGGTTTTTCTGCGATGTTGGTGAATCACTGTTATGTTCTAATTTTCTGGTTGATCTGGTTTGTGATGCGCGCCTATTGCGTTTGATTTTTTGGATTTGTGATTGTATGTTATTAAATTATTACATATTATGATGATTGATTGATGTCATTCATGTTTACCCACATTCAGTATCTAAGATTACACTTTATTATTTTTTTACCTCCCTAGGTTATGATGAAATATTTTAGGTATTATATGTCTACAAAGGGTGAAAGTAATAATAAAATTAGTCAGCAATAATGTATATCACTTTTCTATTTGTAATTTATTTTTTCATTTTACCAATGAAACTAAAACTCTTCAGTTTTCAAGTGTGTATTATTGTTAAATATATTTAAAATAAATATGAAATGATGTAATTTTTATTCCTAAAATGTATGGGAAACTATTGAAACCTGATTGGGTACCTAGAATAATAACATATTTTTATGGTTGATATAATAAATTTCTTGACCTCTTCATAGTTATATTTAAAAATTGACTTTTTTTTTTGAAAATTAGGCTTTCCATGAATGAAATTAATATTGTGTTAATATATTTATCAAAAAAACCAATAACTCATTACACATAATATATCTATTAAGGTAGTAAAAAGATAAATAGACCTTTTAATATATTATATTATATATTTATATGTATGTAGTGATCCTTAATTTTTTATAGTTCATAAAAAATGTATTAAAAATATGATAAACAATACCCATCATCTTTATATATTTTTCATCTTTGAGAATAATTCCAATAAATTTATTATAATAATATCATAGATTAAATTAACAAAAAATTTGGTTTCATCATAATTTTTTTGTAAATAAAATAAAGGAATGATAAAAATAAATAATTGTATTATGTGTAAATTTATAGTTATTGGTAATTTATATTTAATGATACACATGATAATTATGAAGAATCAGATGATGTAAACCATTCTTAAATTCTTAGCATAATTGTTAAAAACACATACATCAGGTAGTTCATAACCTCATTATTAGGTTGATGAATCTCCCATGTTTGACCTATATATTTATACTACCAATGATATATATGGTGTGTGCTGTGAACCAACCAATCATAAACTTATATGTGATAATAACTATTTTGTTTCCTATTGGAAAAAATTATTAAAATTCAATTATCCTAATATTTTTTTTTAAAATTTGGTACATTACATGTATTTCTTGAATCATATAAATAAATTATATTGATTTTCCAATCAGATGGAGAAAATTAGTTCTAGGATATTATCTATTTTATTAAATCTATCCAAATTATAATTTAATTTAATTTACCATTTTTATTTTTTTTAATTATTCCATATATCTTTTTATTTTTTCCATGTACGAGTTTGTATGATTTCTTAATTAATTCATTTACAAATATAGTTTCCATGAGAAAACAAATAAGATGTGTAAATACTTTTTTACTACAAACATTTTAAGATCTTTTAATTTAATAGTAATACTAAATTAATAATTCTTGAATATGGTTCTCTAAAAGATCTCTCATAATATATTATTTCAATATATATCCATTATATATTTTCAAAGAAAAAAATGAAAAGTAAATTAGTAATCACTCTTTAAAAAAATATGATAATTGGTTTGAAAATAATGTACAAAAAGGATATCTTTAAAAATATTATAAATAATGAATCACTATAGTTAAATATTTTATTTGTATAAAAAAATATATTCATGTAGATCCAGTATGAGGTTGTCTATTTCAAAAAAAATTTATCCCTAATTTACATTAGGTTGAGAAATTATATTAGATAAAAAAATTATTATTACAACTTAGTGCACTCGATTATATAAAATATGTCATTTTATGTTCATAAAAAAATTTTAAAACACTAATGAAAATTAAACTAAATAATTTATTGATATTGATGATATTTTTTTTAAATTTAAAAAATAAATCTAAATTTGAATATATTATTTTTTTTTAAAACAATTAGGACCTTTATTAATATAATTTAATACTTTTAAATTAAAATGAAAAAAATATGTTTTAACCAATAATCTGAAACCCATGGAATACCAGTAAATAGATACAAGTTACTCAAATTTACAATATAATTTTTAAACAACTTATCTCTAAATTTTAAAATATTACATATTTCAAAATTTGTATCGATAATTATTAAAATAACATCTCATATACCTATAGTGAAAAATTAATGATTATACAAAATTTGTGAAGGCTTGAGATATCGACGACGGAAGGCTCTTCCCGAACATGGAGCTTCTTACGATACCGAAATCGAATTTGGTAGAGATCTATCATGTGCTCCTTTTATCCGTAGTGGGAATTCACTTCAATCCCATGAAGGGCCTTGGATAATGTGGTGATTGTGGTCACAGATTTGGATCATGCGCCCAGGGATAAAGGTGCATCCTATTCATATGCTCTGAAGGGTATCCCCTGCAATGTGGATGCTCTTCAATCACATTCGAGTTTGACACCTAGGAACGTTTCCTGTGTCTTTTCAGTTTTTTCATAACAAGATGCGGTTAAACAGCCGGTTGAAACTTGTATGTCTTCTGATTTGGGTATCATTTCACTTGTTAAGGGTGATAAGCCCTAGAATAACTCTAACCTTAAGCTACGGATTTTCCAATCTTGGGGGTGATGGATTTCAAAATAATCCTGATTGGAAGAGGTTTTTATCACATAGTATTCAATAATGGGGATGATCTTCGAATGGCTTGGAATAAGGGGGTGACCTCACTTAAGCCTGGTAGTTTTAAACTGGCTGAACAGGATATGTATTTCAACCCATTCACTAAATTCCAGACGACATCCCCAATTTGGATTTTATTACATGGTCTTAATTGGTTTTATTGTCATCTTAACATCCTTAGTGATCTCTCTTCTTGTGTGGGGACTCCATTAAAGATGGACCGACATACTATTGATGGGGATCTGGGATTCAATTCTCGAGTTCTTGTGGAGGTTAACATGGACTCCAAATTTCTAGTCCTAGAAAATTTCATTGATAATGATCGGATGCTTGAAATCAGAATGGAGTATGAGAAGAATCCCCCATTTTGTGACTACTGTAAAATAGTTGGTCATGTTGTCTCTAATTGCCGAAGTATTCAGAAGAAACAATAGTCTGTTAGAGACTCTACTTCAAATAATGTGAATAAATGGAAGGTGGTTGGCAAGAATAACAAGGCTAAGTCTCTTAACACTGAAAAGGGGGAGCACTCTGGCATGGATCTGCAGGTGTATAAAGAGAGGGGTTTCCCCTTCCATCTATTCCCACTAGTGGAAACCCATCCAGCCCTAATTCTAATAGAATTGAGGATAAAGATTCGTAGATAGATGTGGATGTTATTAATTTAGTTTTCATTTATCTTGTTGCTTTTATTACCTCTGTGGAGGATTAGTTGAAAGGATGTGAAAATGGTACACTTGTCAGTGTGGATGCTCTTTTGGTGGCTAGTGTTCTTGAGGAAGGGAATGACAATGATTTGGTCTCTCTGGTGGATACGGTTCTGCAAAAATCTTCAAGTCCCACAAAAAAATGTGGAGAAACATTGTTGAGGAGGAGGAAGATTTTGAGGCCAGAAGTACCCCCCCCCCCCCCCGTGCTCCATGGGGGTGAATGAACACTCTCTAGAGTCTATGAATCTTGTTTCTGTTCTGATTATTGCTAAGGGTTTAGATCAGAAATTGCAAACCAGGATTCTCACCGAGATCTGTGCAGGTTCCAAATACTCCTCAGGAAAGAAGGGAGAGAATAAAAATATGAAGGGAAACTTTGATTTCAAATCTGGTTCAAAATTAATGTTCATTACTGGAATTGTCCCGGTCTTGTGAATTTGTCCACAGTTAATGCTTTGCATAGGCATATTTCGATTCTAAAGCCGAAGATACTTGGAGTTTCTAAACCCAAATCCTTATTATATTTGGTTATTTTGGTTCTCAACAAATATGGTTTCCCTATAGTCACAAAAAAGGGTTCATATAAACATTAAGAAAGTATATGGGTTTTGGTACACGCCTCTATTGGCATAGTTGATATCATTTCCATTAATGATTAGGTGATATCTTGTTCTCTGAAATGGGATTATGTGCAGATTGTGGGATCTTTTTTTTATTCTAGAAGAAGATATCAGGACCATAGAAGGTATTGGTAGGAGCTGGGTAATTTAAAAGGCATCTATTCCCCTTTCTTTGTTATTGGTGATTTCAATACGATCCTTTGTTCTAGTGAAAAAACGGGCCCAGTTCATTATCAAATTTCTCTTAGTGATTTCAAGGTATGTGTTGATGGAAATGATCGGATAGAGGTCAGTTTGGTTGATGCCAAGTACACTTGGTATAGAAGATGTCTCAACCGCAAGACTGATAGCAAGCTTGACAGGGCTTTTGTAAAGAACGCTGCTTTGGATAAATGAGACTCAATTTTCAGCACTACGCTACCTAAATTTTCCTCCAACCACTGTTCGATCCTTGTTAGTTTTAAGGGTATAGAGCTTGAAATACCCCTCTCCTTTCATTTTAACAAAGATGGGACATCTCAAAGTGGTTGTAGTAAGCTGATTGAATGATCCAGGACATGCATTCAAGGTGCTGATTTTCTGTTTAAAATTAATATTCTTAAGTGGAAATAAAAAAATTGGAGAAAATAGTCTTATAGTGATTTGGACAGCTTGATTCTTTTACTTTAATCCACTCGTCAGAAACTCCAATATGAGGCCTCTAAAGCAGATTTGAATCTGGATTTATCTAAGGAATACTTTCTTTATTCTAAACTGAATTCTCCCCTAGATAATAAGGAAAAGGTCCTTAAAGAGACCTTCAAAATTAAGTGACTACAAGAGGGGGATCAGAATAAAAATTTATTTAATTCTCTTCATAGAATTAGAAAGTCCAGTCATCCCTTCTCCTTTTTGATGGTTGATGATCAGATTTTAGACAATAAGGAAAATATTGCAGATTATATTGTTGAGTATTTCACAAATATTTTCAAGGGAACTTCTTTGGGGGGAAATATGATGGACGGTATCATTCCCACACTGGTTCCTGCTTTTGATAATACCACCCTCACTTCCCCCCTTTTGAATTTGAAGTTAAGGATGATGTCTTCAGACTCAACTTCTCTAGTGCTTCGGGTCTGGATGTCTTCAATAACTTCTTTTATCAGAAGTATTGGGAAGTCATCACGGGCGACAATTACAAGTTATTCCCCTATTTATTTTCATCGGGGGAACTCCCTCAGGGCCTCAATTATTAATTTATGACACTTATTACAAATGTTGAGAATTCTTGTGAGATCCATCTTTTTAGGCTCATCGCCTTGGTGAACACAATTTATAAGGTTATAAGCAGGATTCTTGCTAATACGATCTCAAGTATTGCATCTAGGATTGTTTTATGGAAAAAATTAGACTTTATCAAAGGAAGATCTATATAGGAGTATATCTATTCTACCTTAGAGTGTCATCATATTCTCAGAATCCCTACAAGAGAAAGTAGAATGGCCCTCAAGCTTGATATTAAAAAAGAATTAGAAACTCTGGATTGGTATTTTATATATTAGTTGCATGGAAAATTTGGTTTCAATGACATTTTTATTAGATGGACTTCCTCCCTATTTGGTTCATCCCATTTCTTGGTTCTTCTCATTGGCTCACATAAGGGATACTTTTATTTCTCTAGGGGAGCTAGATAGGGGGATCCCCTCTTAGCCATTCTCTTCTCCATTGTGGTAGATTATCTCAGCAGACTCTTTACTCACATGTTCTCTGAGGGACATCTCAAGCCAATTCAAGAATCCATGTCCCTCTTTGCCCCCTCTTATCTTTTATATATTGTTAATATCATTATATTATTATAGGGGGGAAATAATAATGTTTATGTCTTGAAGAAAATATTTCTGCATTATGAAAGTGTCTCTAATCAGTGTGTCAGTTGGTAAAAATGTTCCATTTTGTTTGGGATGAAGATATCAATTTTTAGGAAGCACTGGACTCTTTCAATGTTGGGAATCAAGGAAAAATCACTCCCTTTTAATTATCTAGGTGTACCGATTTCTGGGTGCGTCCTAGGGACTCTTATTTCTTTGTAATTGTGGATATGGTCAATGGCCAGCTCTCAACCTGGAAAGGGAAGAGTCTCTCTATGGCAGGTAGAATTAGTTTGGTGAAGTCTGTTATCATTTCTAAATTGGTTTACTCATTTGTGGTCTACAAATGGCCTAGGGATCTTCTCAAACACCTGAACACATCCATCAAGAATTTTACCTGGAGTGGTAACATCAAGGAGAGGAAGTTAGTCACTATTCCTTAGAGGGTCTATTGCAGTCCTCTTCACTCTAGTTTAATGGGAATAAAAAATATTACTCTCTTTAATGACTCCCTTCAAGCATGATTAGCCTAGAATATAATGTATAGTGATTAAAAATCAATGGGTTTCCTTAAATCTTGATTAGATAATAATTTAAAGATGGGCAGAAATGCATTCATTGTCTCCTACCACTGGCCAGTAGTTAAATCAACTTTCCAGAATGTTAAGACCTTCTCTAGATGGACTATGAACTGAAACTCCAATATTTTGTTCTGGAATAATAATTGGACAAGTGATATTCTATTTGATGATTTTCAGCCCACTACACTTGATTCAGGGGAGAAGGTCTCTATCAAATATATTCTAGATAATCCTCTAGCAAATTTATCAGGTGAACTACATGATTTGATTGATAATTACAATTTTGTCTCCTGACCTGATTTCTTAGCACTGGATCCAACTAGAAATTGTATTCTGACAAGAAATTTATATTATTCTCATAGCATCAAGGGTCTTTTTTATGATTATAAAAGGTTTTCTATTTTCCATAATATTTGAATTAGGCCTTCTCGCCTAACACTTATCTAGAGACTGGTTTACAATTGATTACCCACTGATGAGGTCTTCCAGATGGTTGGTTTGTAGTGATGTTCTAGGTGTGTTATATGCCATCAACATCGAGAGGATGTAGAGCATATCTTACCCTCTTGTGAAATAGACTCAACCATTTGAAATCAGGTTTTGGGTGCCTTTGATCTGGATGGCCTTAGATTTTCAGGACTGCAGGCCCTTCTCTGTCGCAAATCAGTTATCCAAATCTCACCTTAGGTTCGGGCTCTCCTCTCTGTGGCTGTTGCTAAGGTGATGCATACTATTTGGAGGCTTCAAAATGATGATTTGTATAATGGGAAGGGATCATGCTTGAATCGTGCCTTGAAGCATATTGTTTTGCAACTATAAGGCATATGCCTGATGTTTATTTGGGTGAATATTACAACATCATTCAAAACTTCAAGATTCTGAAAATTTTCAGTGTAAAAGGGAATTTTAGACCTACTTTGGGTACTATTGAGTTGTTCGGGATCCCTCCTTTCTCTATTTGGATTAATGTGAATATAGATGGTGCTTCTAAAGGAAATCCTTAACCTTCGGGTTATGGTGCGGACTTTAGGGCTCATGATAACTCTGTTAAAGGATGTTTCTATGTTTCTTGTGGCCTGAGAAGTTCTCTTGAGGCTGAGATTCTTGGGGTCATACATTCTATCTCATTTATGAAAATGAAAGGTTGGACTAATAACTGGCTAGAGGGTGACTCTTCTTCCATTGTGCAGGCCATCAGAAATGGTGAAATGCATATCTCTTGGCAGCTCATAGCAAAGTGGATGCAATGAATGGAGACCCTTTCGACTATCAACTTCATCTTCACGCATATCTATCGAGAGGAAAACATGGTTGCAGATGGTCTTGCTGACACTGGGGTTGGAAAACCTATTACCTGGTCCAATACCATTTGCGAGGCTTTTCTCTCTTTTTATTGGGATGATTGTAATAAAATCTCGCATTTTTTCTTCCAGAAATCTTTCTATTTTTATGAATAAATGCCTCTTTCTTTTTGGCGGAGGTACCCTTATTTCAAAAAAAATCTCATATACCTATAATATATTTGGATATAGTTTCAGGGAACATTTTTCATAGGAAGTCCAATGTTTTTTTTTGATTTTCGTTGTTTTTAAGTAATTTAATATATTTAATCATTTATTTTTCCCAATTTTCATCAAAAAAATAAATTAGTTCTTCCCCCAAAAATATTATGAGAAAACGTGAATAATTATATAAGGGTATGTCCATATATTTTAAGCACAATCCTATTTTAATAAATATGTAGGCAATGAATTCCATTTAAAAACAATCAATCAAACCAAATCAAGAAAGAATACATCCTGGATTCATTTTTTTTTTGTTTTTTATATATATGATTAAACCAATATAATTTATTAATCATAATTAAAATCATTTAATATCAATAGGTCCAACATTCTAAAAAATAGAATCATAAAATTAATTCCTAAAAGATAAAAATTAAAATAACATTGGTGATTAGGTTAATCCAATAACACTCCTATGTTATATTAGAACACATCGTGTAGAACCTTAATAGTGAAAATTCAACTACATAGCCTCTATAAAAAGAATATATAATTTATATAGAACACATTTCAATGAATGTGTAGTTCTTAGTTTAAATAAACCATTATTTTAAACATGTTAAAAACAAATGAAGAGATTAGAATATAATAATATATTATAAATGAGATAAAGCATCTCATTGCATGACATTTTTTGATATTTTTTTGGCTATTCAAACTGTTTACAAATATCATTCCCAAAAATTATATAATAAAAACACATGTTTATGATTTTTATAACTTTATAAATTGATTAAATAATTGAAAAAATGATGAATTTAAAATAAGTTTTTTTTAATTTTATTTCCATGACTGAAATACAACATTAATTTCAGAATTTTTTATTTAGGATGATTTGAAAAATTTGAAGGAATAATAATTTACCGAAAAAAAATATATGTAATTTCCATGAAAAATATTTTCTAGTGAAAAATGATTATCATGGGAAAAACAACCATTATTGATTCCCTTAAAATATATAGGATTTCATGGTTGAAAGGGAGTTTATAATTTATGATTCATATCACCTTTTCATATTGATTCATTTTATATTCAGTTTTTGATAATTTATGGTAATTTAAAAAAATGTTGTCACATATAACATATCATTCGACCTTTTATATGAATAATTGCATAATGAAAAGTGAATTCGGTTATTTATTCATTCCTATGTGTAGTAATGGATGAATAAAATCATATATTAGTCCCTATGTATGAAAACACACAATGAAATATGTGTAGTAAGTTGTTAATTTCTATAGTTATATATCTAGGTATGAATATATAGTGGGGATATGTTTTATCATATAAGTGAATTATCACGGAATGATGATACATAACAAGAATAAAAAAAATTGTATTGTTTGATTAAGTCTGTGGGTTAATACTTATATATATTTTCATCCACTTTTTCATCAAAATGACTAAAAAATTATCTTTTGGAATAATTTTTGAGAATTATCTACCATATCAATAGATAGAATAAATTACAAGTAGTATAGAAACTAGGTATTTATTCAAAATATTTTACTTTTATATTCATAATTAAATCTATTAGAATAATCATGTTCGTGATATTTTGGTTTCTTATAATAATAGGATGTCTCTATTTACATTATAATTTGACATTATAAAAAAGTGTTTCTATATGAGGTATTTGATTGTGTAATTATCAACTGGGTTTCAAAATTTATTTTGTTCAAACACACCAACGACATATAGAATAATATGGAGATGACGATATTTCTTGAAATAAAAATAGAATGTCATTATCCAGAATTAAAATTCTTCTTTGGAAAATATTTTTTATTTTGTTATGCCAGGATTATATCACTGGAACCATTCTAAACATAATACATGAGACCTCAAGATCACTATTAAAATTATAATGATACGTTTAGAGAATCATTCTAATCCATTGATTAGTTTTATACACATACTATCAATATATAAGAGCATAGTCAATATAATAACATCATTTTTTCATGGTTTGTCCAAATTAGGAAAAGAAGAATTATGATTTAAACATGTTGGACATCATACTCATTTTAAAATCATTTGATGATTCAAGTCAGAATAAATTAGGAGAAATCAATGTGGTTGCAATGTTTTCTAATATTAAGTGTTCTTATATATGTGAAACCATATAAATATTATGATTAATTCTAGATTTTTTTTGTCCCTATAAAATGGAATGCATGATAGTATCATGGGGGTAGACTGTTTCCAATATCATCTATATTTTATTTAATCCCAACATGATTGAATTTTAATCCCCCATGCATCTATGAAGTGTTGACATCAACCATTCCCATTCCAGAATTATAATTTGTTAAAGTATAATTTTTCATTTTTATTTTCATGATGAATAATTTGAATTATTGAATTCTTATGTGTATATTATTATTTCATTATTTTATCACTATTTTCTTATAATTATTTCTGATTTCAATTGTCTCTACTTGATCTTTCTCGCTTATAATATAACAGATAGTTGTGAGTTTGGATATTAGTTGAATAATGGTTCTTGATCATTTAGTAATAGTAAATAATAACATATTTCAACTAGAAAAAGTAAACACCACCATATTAGAAATAAAAGATAAATTATTAAGAATCAATGTAACAACCTATGATCAGACTAGTTACAAAACATTAGAGTGATTGAAATTTTTCATATTGTGGTTACTTCTTTTTGAGAAAAAAACATTGAATGGGATTTTGAGAAGTGAACCCTTCAGATATGGTTCTACAGTGTTTCTAGATGAGTGAAGTTCTACATTGTTTCGAGACCGGTGTGCATTCTAGAGCAGTGAGGTTTCCAGAATGGTGATTCATCCAACGTTTTTTCAAATTTCATGTTTGGTTTACAGTGTTTCCATCTAACTACAGCTTCTCCCCATTGACATTTTATTTTGACGTTAAATTCATTTAAGGCCTCATTTTAAGGAATTTATGGATGAATCAAATCCCATAACTCTTATATTATTTTTTCTTAGGCTTGAGATTCTTTTACTTGATCAAACCATGTGGTTTAATGCAATCCACTTTTAATGGAAAAACCATAATATCTTAAACCTAGTCTATAAATTTTCTAATGGAACCATATATCTTCATCCCTTGTTTTACCTTAATTTTCCCTAGTGTAAGACACTCAAACCATTATTTCTAACCATAGGAGCTGTGTGATTGAACCTTGTTCCTCAGATCATTTCCCCTTGAAGTTTCTTCCTACTGTATGCACACCACCCGTTTTTGTGAAACTAATAAGTATCGATCAATATTCAATATAAGTTATGATATATCATCTTTTTTTTGGCTTCATATCCATATGTTTATCATTTACAGGCTATATAATGTGATCTCCATGTTTCTAATAGAGTTCTCATGGTTTTCGGATGGTGCGGTCATACCGCTAAGTCCTCAGGTGGATACAGTTGTCATGAGGGAGGAGATCGTAATCCTTTTTCTGTATCGTTATCATATAAATAATGTCAAGAACCATTTGAGGTAGGGGATTCATTTCTTCTCTTTTATTTAATGTGAAACTACTAAGTTAGCATGTTTTATCCCACTAGATCATAATGGAATTGACATAATAAATATTTTATCCATTTAAATAAATTGATATCGATCATATTTTATTGCCTCTTGTTTTTCTAGATAGTGTGATATCTATGTTTTTTTATATTATTTTTCTTAATATAAATTGGTAAATAATGTAAAGCCAAAATTAATTGATAATTATTTAGATAAAGATAAAGAGACATGCATATGATTCTGGTTGTTGTTGTTGTTATTTTATGTTAATCAAATTGATTCAGTAATCATGTTTAATAAAATATAGATAGCTTAATGTTTAGGTTTCCCATATTTGGACCCTCCAAATAATAAATCATTTAATTATAGATTGAGTAAATGACTGGTTATTTGATAATAGATAATGCATCATAGGGTTCTAAGTTACCCTCTTGCTTTCTTAAGGGATAAAGAACCTAGTTGATATGACGTTAGTTCTTTTTCTGCTTGTGTAGTGATATGTGGGGGCAGGGAGGCCTATTAGTAGTGGTATCAGTTGATGCCTAGAGTAGCGAGATGCATGATTTTATGCATTTGGGTATTAGGGAGGACACCTGGTATGATGAAACGAGTTGGTTGTGAATGTTTTGATGCATGATGATAGTTGTTGGTTGTTTATCGACTTTAAAATCCCCACTAATCAAGGTAGTTGGTTTTCTTACCCTCCTTAAAAAATGGGTGAATATGCACGGGGTATACCTTGTGCTATCCATGTTTAGCATCCCAAGGGAGGATGGGTTTACGCTCTTTCAATATACAACAAAGAATCGACAGGATTTTCATCTACTCATTGTGTTGAGCGCTCTTATGTTTATTAACATAGAATGTTTTTCTAAAATTCCTAGGAATATTGAAATGTAATAATTTTTTTAATAAATTATTGAATAAATGATGTTAACTCACGGGGTTAGAAATTTCTGGAAACCACTTCTGAGGTTACAATTTAAAGGAACAATGGAATTTGGGTGTGATGCTAATGAAATATAATATAAAAATTGTTAATAGTTAAGTAATGTTTAAAGAAATAATAAACATAAAGTGATTCTAACAAAATGAAAATTAAGGAAGGTAATCAAGATCCTTAAATGGTTTTTTGCTTATAGGATACCTAGTCTTATAAGTGGAAGCTAGGAGTCAGAGAGAAGTTAGCTATAGTTGAGTTTATAACTAGGTTATGCCCATAGTGTGGTTGTAAGCTATAGTATATTCTGTTCTTTTTGTGTTTCTATATGCTACTCCAACCTTGAAGTTAGGGAAATTGACACCTCGGGATTCTGAGCCCTGGGGGTGTTTTACCCAACATTCTTGTGGGAGGATGGATGACTGACTACACCCTTTGGCCACACTCTCTTCTCTGGGTAGTTACTTGTGCTGGTAGGCACATCAGTTTGTTTTTCCCATATATGTGTGTAGAGGGATGTAATGGCTTGTGGTTTTTCACAAACATATATTCTGGATATAGTTTCCTTTGGACTACTATAGGTGTAACGTGTATAGGTTGTGATGACTTGAGCATCCTTACTCGGTGTGAGGGCTATAATGGATTGAGGTATAATTCCCGACATATGATACATGTTTTTCGAGGTGTAGTGGCTACTGGAAACTTCATGGTTACATTATTTACATGGATGTGGTGGTTTTTTGGACGAGGTGAATGTTTTGGTGCTTCGCCCAAGTGTCTTTGGGTAAATATTTTTGGTGAGAGATGCTTAGGACGTCTGACGTTGGGCCAAAGTGGAAAACTAGTGGGGAAGTGGAAGCAGGGTACCCTTGAATTTTTTTATGATATATACTCTTATATGAGATACTTGGTGAGAGTATCCATAGTGAGGATGGAAACTTAGTATACCTATTTAAGTGACGAGTTAGTTTAACTTGTTGTTCACTATGAATTAGTATGTTCTCTTTGATTTTGAAAGACAGGCTATGGGGAGGATCCTAATGAGTATACTGTTATACTTCCCCTATGTATATATAAATTTTTTTAGGTAATTTGGAGAAGTTTGGAGATCGTGATTGTTTCTACTAGCATGGGGTTGCAGGAGCTGTTCAGGCATGTGGTTGCTACTTTTTTTACTTTCCATTGAAACTTGCAGATTTCCCCTTTTAGTTGTAGTTCTATTTCATGACATTACATATGTGTACATTTTATTTCTTTTATATTGTTGTTTGATATATATTTGGGTTATTTCTATATTTTTTCTCTCTTTCGCATGTGTTCTCTTAGTGAATAATTCCTCCCATTTGTGTGTTTACTGTCCCCTTGGTACTAGTCGCCTTCCAGGGGCCCACTGGAGGTGGGACTCAGGGGTCATTATCTCTCTTCCCACATTTCCGTCTTAAGAGCGACACACCTTATGGGGAGGGGATCATGATAGAGTGGTATCAAAGGTCTAGTTGATGGATACAATGGTTTTTGGTGTTAGGCATAGGTAAGGTTTCATGGGTTAGCAAGTGATGTAAACACTGGAGACCAGCTGAGATATGATTTTAGGTCCCCCTATGATCTGATGCATGGACCTTTATGTTTATAATGGCTACTAAATGGGTTATTATAATTGTAGGGTAGAGACCTATGAAACGATCATGAATATTTCTTCTTTGTTCATGTGTTTGAATGGGTAGACCTTGGGATAGGTTAACCTAAAATGAATAAAAGAAAACATTTAATTAATTATTACTGAGTCTTCCATATTCCAATTTTTGGAGCTCTAACGGTTGGTTATTCTACAGGTATTGAACTAGGTCGACATACTCATCAGTTTTGTCCAGATGATGTCCAGAAGGTTTTTCCAACATATCGTCTCAGGGTAGAGGATGACTATGAAGACACATCGAGGAGGACACATCGAGAGTTTTAGAGACAGATTCTATAGTAGTATGAGGGATTCATTTCAGATGCGGTCACGAAATACTGGTTGGAGGATGATGATATAGGATTCATTTCGATCTATTCTCGGAAGGAGAACAAGGTGTCTTTGGTTGTGATGATGCTACGTAGAGAAGAAATCCGTGGTGGTTCTTGTTTCATGGGGATCGCGAGGAGTCATCGATCTCATGGGAGGAGTTCCGAGAAACGTTTATATTCGATTTTCTTTCTTTGACCCTGAAGGCGTCCATTCACCAAGAGCTACTTACCCTTAGACAATGGATCTCCAGTGTCTGAGTGTTTGGAATACATTTTGGGAACTTGTTATGATATTATTCAGACCTATTTCGAGATGAGGAGGCTAGGGGAGACATTTCGAAGAGGTTTTCCATCCAGAGATCCAGTGACATGTCACCCCGTTTGTGATGAAGATATATCTGGAGTTGTTGGAGAGGGGAGAGGTCATTGACAGGACATTGGACCAAACCGGATCAACACGAGAAGAGAGTCTTCATGATTCCTCATGAAGTAGAGATGTGGTCCGAGGTTCCTAGTTTTCAGGGCAGAAGAGTTTCTGTTAAACTGGGAGTAGGTCCCAACACTCAACATCTCGTTTCATCAGGGTCGACGGCTCTCAGGACTATGCCAGGGGATCATGTTCTTGTTTTTATTATGGAGGGAAAGGTAATAAGTAGTGAGAGTGCTTGATATTTCAGATTAGTCATTGTGCATCGGGTGTTCTGATCTAGGTTCCTCTATTGAGGCAATTCCAGCTGAGGAAGTAGCAGATGGTTGCATCAGCTTGGGATTAGTAGAGGGTATATGGTGTTGGAAGAGGAAAACCCTATGATTCACCCCATCCTTCAAGAGAATATCATGAACGTGGTCAACTTCATGCATTAGAGTTTTTAGTGCTAGGTGATTCGAACATCATTAAAGGTACCCTTTTCTTGTATTCTATTTTTTTGTATTCCTTGATTGATTTAGGAGAGACAAAATCCTTCATATCACCTACATGTTTCCATGATTTGGGACGTAAGTTAGAGAGGCTTCCAGTTCCCTTTTCATTAACTACGCCAGTTGGAGGTTGAGATGACTTGTTTGAAGTATGTAGAGACTGTGATCTAGTGCTGGAGAAGCACCGCTCGTGGGGAGATTTACTATGTTTACGGATACAACCAAATGATGTCATACACCTCATGGATTGGTTGTATTTGTTGAAGGCTATCTTGGAATGCTTCAGGTGTTAGGTTGTGTTCTTCAATGTGGATAGAGATCGAGTGGTGTGTGTTGGCGAGAGAGACCCTTAGATGGGTCTGAGGTATGTTCCGTCCTTATCATCCTTGATGGGTGGGTTGATGCTGAGTTCTTCATAGGTTCAAAAATTGGTATTTCCTAGGGTCATAGAAGAGTAACCTCATGTATTTCCAAAATAGGTTGTATCATTACCTCCTCGATGAGAGATTGTGATTGGGATTGAGATATAACCATGAGAGTCTCTTATCTCTATGTCTCTATATAGGATGACCCCTTTTGAGTTATGAGATCTACGTATATTGTTTTATGGTCTGTTACAGTGTGGTTTTGTTTGTCCATGTATGTCACCATGGTGTGCACTAGTTTTGTTCGTGAAGAAGGTAGATGGTAGTTTGTCGTTTTGTTTCGATTATACTCACTTAAACAAAGTGACAGTGAAGAATCTCTATCATATTATTCGGTTTGATGATTTATTCAATCAACTGAATGGTAAAATTTGGTTCTCAAAGATCAACATATGGTCAGGATATCATCAGATGCATGTGAAGGATGTGGATATCCCAAAAACTGATTTCCATTGTCATTATAGGAATTATGAGTTCATTATAATGTCATTCGGTGTGACGAATGCTCCATATATGTTCATGGGATTGATGAACTCTATGTTTTGTGAGTTCCTAGATAAGTTTGTGGTGGTTTTCTTCGACACAATCCTTGAGTACTCCACATATGAGGTGGAGCATATAGTGCATCTACAAGACATTTGCGGAGTTCTTGTTCATCATCAGTTGTTTGGGAAGTTGTTGAAGTGTGAGTTTTGAGCTCGAGAATTCCATTTCACGGGGAATGTTGTGTTCAAGAAGGGAGTAGTTGTTGATCCATCTAAGATAGAAGTAGTTGTTTCTTGGGCAGCCCTCATGACATTTACAGAGGTGCAAAGTTTCCTTGGTCTTGTAGGATACTACAAGAGGTTCATAGCTGATTTCTATCATGTTGTGAATCATATAATGGCATTAACCAAGAAATATCAGGCGTTCATGTAGAATAATTAGTGTCAGGCAACATTCGTGTATCTGAAGGAGATGTTGGTAAGTGATCTAGTTGTTTTTCTTCCTTCAAAGGGAGTCTAGTTTTATGTTCTTTGCATTGCTTCACATCTAGGGTTAGGCTGTGTTCTGATGCAGCAGATATCAGTTTTTTCCTATGGGTATCAGTAGTTGTGTCCCAATGAACATAACTATTCCACCCATGAAATTGAGTTGTTAGTCATGGTGTTTTCTCTAAATTTATAGAGACATTACCTCATTGGTGAGTGATTTGTGGTTCTCACAGATCATAAGAGCATGAGGTATTTTTTCTCCCAATGTGACATCAACTTGAGAAAGCATTTGTGGATGGATTTCATACAGGAATATGACTTTGAAATATTGTATACACTTATAAAGGGGTATTTTGTAATTGATGCGCAGACCTAGAAGTCACTTTGTGATGCAGTACATGAATCTGTTGATTCCTATAGAGTAATTAAAGAACTGTCAGCATTAGATCTCGATATGAGAGAATTTGGGGGTAGATGTTGTCTTTTTCAGATGACGGTGCAGTCATCTCTGGTGAAAAATGTGAAGCTGTCCAAGTTAGGTGATCTATAGGTGGAGGTTTGGTGAGACAGAGTTGTTTGTGGTGAGGCCCTGATGGTTGGTCTGAGGATAAACAACACCGAGTGTTGTATCACAGAGGGATATTCATTCCTTTGGAAATGCATGAAACTCCTCTTGGAGAGTTCCATAGTTCCCCATTAGCCATGCATCCGGGAATGAAAAAGATGCACCGATCCTTGAGGCATCCGTTTTAGTGATCTGGGTTGAATCATGCAGTAGTGGAGTTTGTGTCTCGTTGAACGGGTCTTCTAGAAGGTGATAGATTAGCACTGTTTCCCTAAAGGTTTTCTCTAGTCATTAGATATTCCTCAGTGGATGTGGGAGGACATATCAATGGACTTTGTTACTAGTTTAACTCGAGCTACAGGAGGAGATGATTCTATCTGGGTGGGAGTGGAACATTTAATGAAATCATCCCACTTTATAGAAAGCAAGTATTTGATCTCAGTGGAAGTTTTTTCAAGTAGTATCAGGAGGAGCTGGTGAGACTCCACGAAGTCCCTAGGATGATCATTTCCGATGGAGATCCTCATTTTACCTATAGGGTGTGGAGATGACTCCAACATTATTTTGGTTCTCAGTTATGAATTAACACTACTTTTCATCTGCAGACGGACGGTTAGATAGAGCAGACAATCTAGACTCTTGAAGACATGTTATGCTCTTATGTCCTAGATTTTAGAGGTTCGTATATGAGGAACTCAACCCTGGTGGATTTCGCTTACAAAAATAGTTTTCACTCAACCATTGGTATGGCGCCGTTCGAAGCCTTGTATGGAAAACCATTCCATTCACTGTTGTGCGGGACTGGGGTCAGAGAGTCAGCAATTTTCAGATCAAAACTAGTGCAGAATACAACAATGATGGTTCAGGTGATTCATGAGAGTATGAAGACATTCCATGATTATCAAAAATCATATGTCAATCGAAGGAGGAGACCTTTGGAGTTTGATGTTGGGGATTACGTGTTTCTAAAGGTGACTCCCCATCTTGGGCATCGATGGTTTGGTCGTGGGAGTAAGATTCCTCCCTTGTTTGTTAGTCCTTTTGAGGTATTGGCTCATGTTGGAGCCATGGTGTATTAGATAGCACTTTTCCTATAGATGATCCAGATACATTATGTTTTCCTCGTATCTTAGCTTTGTCGTTATCTTCATGAAAACTCACAAGTCATCGATTGGAGTGAGATCAATGTTGACGATGATGACACCTTCAAGGACTGACTGGTAGAGATATAGGACTACAAGGAGAAGGTATTGCTTGGGAATTCTATTCCCTTGGTCCATGTCTTCTAGTGACAATGTGGTGGTGAGGATATTACTCGGGAGTAGGAGTCCCAGATTCATGTCCAGTACCCAGAGCTGTTTTATGTTGTTGTGATGAGTATTTATTTGATTCTTTATTTTTTTGTACCATTTATGTGATGTTATTCTTGAATTGTTTGGATATGGAATGTTTACTCCATTTTTCTTAGATTTCATGGTTTGGTTCCAGCTTTCGAACAACTCATGGTGGTTTTCCCCTAAGAGGTATCTTATAGGGTAGTTTTTCGGACACCTCTTTTCTTCTTGGTTCATTTTGAATTATTAGGGATGAGAATATTTGGAGAGGTGTCTAATTTAATGTCTTGGACATCTCCAGTCCATTAATTTTATGAAATATGCAGTTAAATGTGTTCTAGGAGGTAAATGTGACATATTCCCAACACTTTTCCAAATTTATATATCATGAATAATGTTTCCAGAACAGTGTGCTACTTCCAACAACAACCATCCAACAGAAGCCTTCCAATAACATCCTTCCAATAGTATCCTTCAAACAACAGCCTTCCAACAACATCCTTCCAACAAAATTCTTCCAACATCATCCTTCTAACAACATCATTATAATAGTAGAATTCTAATAGCCTCCTTCCAACAACAGAATTCCAACATCATCCTTCCAACAAGCATTGTTCCAACAATAGCCTTCCAATAGCTACCTATTTCCTTTTTCGAATTTCTAATTCATGAACAGTGTTTCGAAACCAGTGATGTTTTCAGATAAGTGAGGTTCTAAAGTGTTTCTAGATCAGAGAGGTTTCCATAGCAGTGATGTTCTATAGTGTTTCCTAACCGGTGGGGTTTCCAGAATAGTGTTGTTCTACAATGTTTCTAGAACGGTGAGTTTTCAGACCAGTGAGGCTCTACAGTTTTTCTAGATCATTGAGGATTCCAGACTAGTGAGTTTCTATACTTTTTCCAGACCAGTGAGGTTTCTAGGCTAGTGAGGATCTACAGTGTTTCCAAACTGGCGAGGTTTCCAGTCTGGTGAGGTTGTACAGTGTTTCCAGACCGTTGAGGTTTCCAAACTAGAGAGGTTCTACAGTGAATCCAGACCAGTGAGGTTCTATAGTGTTTCTAGACTGGTGAGGTTTCCAGACCAGTGAGGTTTCCATAATGGTGAGTCATCCAACACTTTTTCAAATTTCATGTTTGTTGTACAATGTCTTTAGCTTCCTATAATTTCTCTCCTTTGACATTTCCTTTGACGTAAAATGAATTTAAGGCCTTTATTTAATATATTCAAGACCAAATCAAATCCCAAAAATCCTATATTAGTTTTTCTAATGCTTGGGATTGTTTTTCATGGTCAAATGACATAGTTTAATGCAATCCTCTTTTAATGAAAATTCCAGCATATCTTAAACCTACTCCATAAATTCTAAAGGGAACATATATCTTCCTCCTTTGTTTTACCTTATTGTTCTCTGGTGAAAGATGCTCAAACCATCCTTTATTCTAATAGGATCTATGCAATCGAAACTTAATCCTCTGATCGTTTCCCCTTAATGTTTCTTCCTACTGCATGCGTACCCCCTATTTTGATGTAACCAAGCAGTATCGATCAATATTTGATATAAGGTATGACCAATTATCATTTTTTGGGTTAATATCCATTTGTTTCTCATTTCCATGCAATGGAATGTGATCTTCAGGCTTCTAATGCAGTTTTCATGGCTATCAGATGGTGTGGTCGTGCCACGACATCCTCGAGTGGATATATTTGTCACGAGGGAGGAGCTTGAAATCTGTTGTGTGGCTTGTTCACATATAAAGAACATAAAGACCCTTTTGAGGTAGGGGATTCATTTCTTCTCTTTTATTTTATGTTCAACTATAGATTTAGAATGTTTTATCCTACTACATCACAGTGGAATTGAGATAATACATATTTGAATCGGGTAAATAAATTGATATCGATCATATGTTATTGCCTCTTGATTTTCTAGATTGAGTGTTATCTATGTTTTATTTGTTTATATTTTCTTTCCTAATGGAAATTGGTAAATAAAATAATGTTGGAATTGATGGATAATTGTTTGGATAAAGATAAAGAGGAATGTAAATGAATCTGGTTGTTATTGTTAAAATTTGATGTTAATCAAATTGTTGCAGTAAAAATGTTTAATAAATTTATGAAGGTGCACTATTTAGGTTGCCCATAGTTGGAGCCTGAAAATAGGAAATTATTTAACTCTAGTTGTATTAATTGACTAGATGTTTGATAATAGTTAATGCCTTGTAGGGCTCTGAGTTACCCACTTTCTTGGTTATGGGATAAGAACCCAGTTGATATGATGTTTGTTTTCATGCTCCTTGTGTTGTGATATGTGGGGCAGATAGGTCTATTTGTTTTGGAAGTGGTTAGATGCATTAGTTTATGCATGTGGGTGTCAGGGAGGAGACCAGGTATTATGAAATGGATGGATGTGAATGTTTGGGTTCTTACTGATTCTTTTTGGTTGTTTATTCTCTTTACATTCTCCACTGCTCAAGGTAGCTGGTTTTGTTACCCTCCTTCCAAAAGGGGCAAATACATGAGAGGTATGCCACGTGATTTTCGTGTTTAGCTTTCATAAGGGAGGATGGGTCTACTCTCTCTATCTATAGGCAGTAAAGACGTGACATGAAGTCCATCTACTCACCATGTAGATCCCCTTTATGTTTAGTATCATAGAATGTTATTCTAGAATGCCTGGGAATATGGGAAAATAATAATGTTGTTAATAAATTATGGAATAAATTATGTTAACCCATGGGGTTGGAGTTTTCTAGAATGAAATGCAGAGGATGAAATTTAAAGGAACAATGAACTTTGGGTGTGATGCTAAGGAAATATAATGTGGAAATTGTTAATAGTTAATTAATGTTTAATGAATTAATGAACATAAAGTGAAACTGATAAAAAGGGAATGAAGGAATATAATCAAGATCTTTAAATGGTTGTGTTCTTATAGGATTCCTAATATTTCAAGTGGAAGCCAAGAGTCCGAGAGACGTTAGCTGTAGTTGAGTCTATAACTAGGATATTCCTATAGTGTGGTTGTAAACTATAGTATATTATGTACATTTTATGTTTCTATAAGCTACTCCACCCTGTCAGTTAGGCCAACTGAAACCCTGGGGATTCTGAACCCTATGTGGTGATTTCCACAACATTCTGGTGGTACAACGGATGGCTAACTAACCTATTCAGCTCAATCTTTTTATATGGAATTTAATTGTGCTGGTTGGCATTGCAGTTAGTTTTGCCCATATATGTGTGTATAGTGATATAATGGCCTATGTTTATTCACAGACATATATTATGGATATAGTTTCATATGGACTAATATAGGTGTAATGTGTATATGAGGTGATGTCTTGAGGATCCTTACTTGATATGTGTGATGTAATGGCTTCAGGTATAATTCCCGACGTATGATACATGTTATGCAAGCTGTAGTGGCTCCCCAAAACTATGTTGTTACTTTGTTTATGTGGACATGGGGGTTTTTTACATGAGTTTAATGTTGTGGTTCTTCACCCTGGTGTCTATGGGAAAGCCTTCTAGAGAGAGATGCTTAGGATGTGCGACGTTGGTGCAATGCAGCAAACCAATGGGGAAGTGGTAGTGTGGTACCCTTCATATTTATTATTATATTATATACTCTTGTATGAGATACTTGGTGAGAGTAAACAAGGTAAGCCTTGGAACATAATATATCTATCTAGGTGAATAGTTATCTTCACATGTTGTTCACTATGATTTATCAAGTTTTCTTTACTTTTTCACAAGAGTCTATGGGGAGGATCCAACTGGGTATACTGTTATACTCACCATATGTATATATATAATATATTTCTGGTCACTTGGAGTGGGTTGGAGATCAGACTGGTTTCTACTAGCTTGGGGATGTAGGAGTTGTTTGGGCTTGTGGTTGCTACTGTTTTTACTTTGCTTTGGTACTTGCAGTTTTCCCCTTTCAGTTGTAGTAGTTTTTCATGACATTACATATGTGTACTTGGGATTTCATTTATATTGTTTTCTAATTTAGAGTTGGTTGGTGTATGTATTATCTCTCTCTTTCTCATGGGTTCTCATAGAGTATAATGCCTCCTATTTTTGTGTTAACTATACACTCGATGCTAGTTGCCATCCTGGGGACAACTAGAGGAAAGACTTGGGGGGTCATTATCTCTCTTCTCACAATGCCGACCAATGAGGGGTACACGATGTGAGGATGGGGTCGTGACATGTTAAACTAAGAGATAAGGTCTAAAATATCACATAACACATAATTAAATTTTAATTTTTTATATGCATATACATTAGTAACCTTATATTTTAATATTTCACATTCTTTAGAATATGGACTCAAGTAAGATATTAATATATATATTTTTTCTAAAAATTTCCAATTATTCATTATCTCTCCCCTATAAAAGGAAAATTATTCTCCTCTTATCCTTACACAACATGAACCTTCAATATCATCCAAGGCCTACCTACAAAGAAACCTAAATTTTGTATTCATATCCTTATGGTCATGGTTTAATCATAATACGATCATATAAATATTTAAGGAGTATTCCAAAGGATGGATATCAAGGAATAGGTATAACTATTAAACATGTACATAAAAGACTCTTTCAAATCATCTATAAATTTTTAATCCATAATTACATGACTAAACCAGTATAATCAATATACAATGTTATTATTTCTATGATGGAGAAACCATTTTCTACCACATTTTCATCAAATGATAAATAAACGTATCGTGCGTGCATATTTTCGGTCTTCCACCTCCACATAGTAACATGATTAATTTTAAAACACCATCATTATTGGATGGTTATTATTATGAATTTGAGGATTATATATGACATTTATGAAATAATTATTTTTTGTAAATTATTTTTCTTATCTACTGTCTTACTATTCTATCAATTAGAAAATGATAATGTCACATGTGCATATGAGTGGACTACCACCTCCATCAAGTGATATAATTCATTTTAATTTACACATTACATGGATTATAATCAAGAATTATTAATTAATATATATTATTTTATTGATATTGTATTTATTTTAAAAAGGTAAAATATTACTTATTTTTATTTTATTTTATCCATCTAAAAATGGAAACATCACTCATGCATATGTAAAGACTATCATCCCCAAATATTTATTTTATTCCCTTTTTCATAAATTTTTTTTATGAATAGTTATTAAATTTTATATAATTACTTCATGTTATAATAATTCCCTTATTTGAAATCATTATATTATACAGCCATGATCAAATTATAGGGACCATGAAATCTAAACTAAAACATGTATAAAGAGTGAAGTAGTTATCAAATAGATCACTGAGATAATACATTATTGTTAATAAATTGGTGGTAATATTTTTTATTTAAAAATATGTTATATTATATATGTGATTATAGTTATAAAATATATTTATTATAAATATAAATTTATTTTATATGAATTTTCAATTCACACAATGTAAGACAAAGAAATTTGTAATGGATTTATATTACAGTCTCATTTTTTAGGATTCTAAAAGCTAAATTTCAATAAAGGAAAATTACATGGATAATATAAAATAAAATAAATATATTTCGTTATCCTATATATATTTTTGTGATTTTTTATGTATTTGTGAAATTTTACTCTTTGTTAATTATAAAGATCATCAAAATGTATTTAAAGAAAAACTGACATAATTTAATCATTATTCTTTCATGTCAATAATCATCAAAATTATTTTATTTTATTTAAGAAATATATATGAAATTATTTTAAAATTTTATTTTCACTACCTATTAATTTATTTAAATTTTTTAATAATGGTTTTTTTAATGAAATTCTTTCTAAACAATTGTTTTTTACTTTTTGTAAAAATTTTGAATGAAATTTTATCTTTTAATGAAGATGATATAAAAGATTTTTTTCCATCAAGATATGACTTTTCATTAAATCTTCTATTAATTGGATCCATGTTCATTTTCAAGGAAAATAATTTTCCCAAAATTCTATTTTTTTTAATATAAAATTTTCATCTATGAAAGAGTATTTTTCTTATGTTTTTAATGAATGGTTTGGATATTATTTTAATGAAATTCTTCATATATGTCAACATGCTTTAAGAACTGTCATACTTCCCTGGGGATATGATATTTTGATTTCATCACTTTCATATTCTTCATAGTTAATGATGGTGATGATATAAGGATAATTATATGAAACAAGTTTCCTTCCCACATGATAATTATGTTTTTATTAAATCATTATTAATCTAGTTTCTTATCCATTGGTTAAGATATGATAAAAATTTATAGAATCCCATTTTATTCCATGGATTATTCTATTATGAAATGAGGAATGTTTTCTGATCATGGGTTACTGATATGTATGGATTATGATTATCTAATGGTTGAGAATGAAATATCTCATGATAATTGTATATTATATTGTATCCCTGTAGTTAATTGGGTGATTATGATAAAGTTACTAAAACCATAATATATGAATTATTAAACAATATAGTTGTTAATACTAGGAGAATTTAAGAATTAAACATATAGGCACTTTTAATATGGGACTTTTTATAAAATGAATGTATTTAGAGTGAACCTTTATAGATGATGTGATTTACTATGATTTTGTGTGGAAAAAGGCATAAGTATTTAACTTGTGAAATAGTCTAGTGGCTAATGATTGTTTATTTATAATCACACAAACTTATGGGTTATGTATTTTTATGTTAAAATTACATACAGAACCATTTATGATTTATGATATTTTATTGATTAGGAATTATTATAAAATGTATTATCATGTTCTCTAACCGATATGATTAACTTATGCTCACATGCGATTATTTATTTATATCTTCTCTATTTAAACATACTAAGAATTCAAGATCGTAATTTCTTATGTTTTCATTCCCCAAGTCATAAATAATGGTTTTATATAGTGAATTTATAATAATTGAATAATGTGAGAAGAACATTATGGGATATATTGAAAATATTTCATAAAATATTAATATTATATAACAACTCTAAAATGAGCCTAAATATTTTGGGATTTGGTGTTTGATTTACTCTTAAATATATTGAATAGAAAATAGAAATATATATTATATGTGTATGGAACCATTGATTCATGTCTGTTGGTATCAAATTAAGATTAATTTAGTTTTTGGATAATATTATTTTTGAACATTAGTGGAAACCCAGGGGGCATGTCCAATTATAGGATAATATCATAATGTTGCAGTAACTTATAGATGGTGTGTTTTCCTATTAAATAAATCCCTATATAGATATTGGAATTTTGTTATGGGTTTGGTTATAGAATATACACACCTAAATGCAACAACTCTAAACTGGGTATTTTTGGTTTTATCTCAGATAGAACATGATCAAAATTAGGGTCCTAAGACATCAAATCTATATAAAAACTCCAATTTCATATGATTAAGTTAAATTAAAATTTTCATTATATATAGTTTTGAAGTATTTTAATTTTTGATAACCATTAGTGTGCTTATTTAATCCTGTTATCCATAAATTAAGAAAGAAGATTTAATAATTTAGACATCCAATGAATTATTTTTCATACTTACATCGTCACTCAATATGAGTAATGTCTCTCAAACATTACTTTTTGGTCATAATAAATGGAAGGATCCAAGTTAAATCATGTCAATGTAAAATGTAAATGGAAACACAATAACAATCCTCAAGAGAAAAAAATGAATTAATATATTGAATATAAAATCATGAAGTTATGTTAACCCAAATCTCTCAATCAATTTATTTTAACATGAATTATGATGATATTAAAAATTGAAAAGGAGAGAATATATCACTATTGAGTATTTTATATAGAAATTTCTACCTTCCGTCACTAAATACATTGAATGATTTTTTTGGAAAAGGATCAGCCACACTGAAATTATATTTATCGTTCCCAGTGTTCAAAACATGAAAATTTTTTCCTAGAAATATCTCATATGGAATGTGATTTTGTTCAATGGTAGACACTTTTCAAAAATACTATGAAAGGGGATTAAATTTACTCCATTACATGTTATGATTTTATGAATGTATTTTTCAGTATGTAGTTTCCCCGAACCATTCCATTGAAAATGGAAAGGTAATTCCTTGAACTAATGAAATAAATATGATGGATTCATCAGTATTGAAGAGTAATATTTCAATGGATTATAAGGTATTCATCTGGGGTTAACATCAATCCTGAATGAAATGTTATGAAAATGTTTAATTTCATTAATACATGTCTGAAAAATTTATTATCTATAATATTTGCTGATATATATGAGGACATTGTTAAATGTGATCCCAATTTTGACATTGACCATAGAATCTCATTGTTCATGAGTTTTTGCAGAAAAAGAAAGTAATAATTTTGAATACATTCTTATCATAAACCCCATGGAAGAATGAAAATAAATATACCTACATGTCATATGAGTTGAAGAATGAAATAAATAAATATCAATATGGGGTTGTGGAATTATTTTATTTAAATAAAATAATTTAATTGGGTAAAATAATGTAAAAGTGATCTGAAGGGGCTAGTAAATTAAATGAATGGTGAAAACACCCAACTAAATGTTCCACCCTCACTCCAACCATATTATTTTGAAGAGTAAATTAATTACTATAATAATATCCTCAATAATATGGTGAATTATTATAATTAGTTTCAATTATCTCTAATTCCAATAGACAACAAGAAATCTCAGGCGATCACAATTGTAGATATGCTCTATGAGAATAATGTGGTGAAAGATACACATACAATATATCTACAAATGAAATTTTTTACTTTATTACTTTTCTACACACTATTATATATAATAATAATTTTCTATGAGTATAATTTCACACACTTAAATAATTATATTTTGGGATAGTAGTAAAAACACATAATGTTATGAAGATAAAATTTAATTTCTTTAGCTCTTCTGTAATAATATATTTTTTAGATTATAGTTCCTACATATATGGTGATTTTATCTATAAGTGAATTAGATATGATTTTTAGCATGGAATGTCTATGTCTATATAGATCGCATATCAATTGTTATGTAATGGAAGTCATTTTTGATATTTTGAATCAAAAAATGATCTTGTTTTGGTAAGTAGATGAATATGAAATTCCTATGGATGTTATATCAATTATATATTGGTCAATACGTATTCTTGAGGGATATTTTTCTCAAATGGTTACTAGAAAACTCATCATTGAATATATTCCAATTATTCAACAATATATTGATGTATTTATAGAATACCTAAGTAGTCCTCCATACATAACATATTTCATAGACACTATATAAAATATTCCAAACTTATTTATATGGATTGAAGCAGAAAATCTAAGAGATTATTCATAATGGATTCATATTCCTTAGTGTCTCAATGTAGGGTATACCTATTATTTTTTATTATGAAATATTTATTTATGAATCAATTTATTTATTATTTGGAATGTAAAAAAACCAATATAAATAACATTTCTTCCCATATTAATGATTCGTTTGATCAATTTTTGAGGTGCTCAATATTTTTCAATGACTAATCATCAATCTGTATATCATCCGTACATGTCAAAAAGGAGGATATAACCATGAAATCCTTTCATTAAATGTATTTTTATTATTAATTTAATCAAAAATCCATTTAAATGTTAAAATTCATCCTATATATTCATTTATTTGAGGAATTGAATCCTTAGATATTAAATTGATCAATTTGTGGTTTTTATTGAACAAATTATTTTTTTGAAGATAAAGGAAGAGGACAATGACCATTTTAGGAATGTTCTAATGACTAAGAAGAAATAGAATATATATTAAAAATTTATGAACTGTAAATAGTTTCTATAAAAATTATAATTATTTCAATATATAAAAAAAAGTTAGGGTATATTAGTGTATCCTTCAAAGAAATAATTTATTGAGGAATGCTTCCAAACAGCATTAGTAACCAAGATTCGTATATTTTTTATGTTATAAGAAAACTACCATCAATTTATGAGATATTTATAATATATTTCCAATATAATAAACAATTATTATTGGATGTGAACAATGTTACTTTGGATAGATGAATGTGTATAAAATTTCAGGGTGGTGAAAATAAGGATGGTCAACACAACTATACATCCATTACCCTACTATAGTGAAGGGTTTTCAATCATTAATAAATCATAGATAAAATAATCATTGGGTTTATACTTGAGGAATGATATGGTTATAGAATATAAATCATTCCAATTGAAAATTATTGTAAAAATTTCCCTAACCCATGATTTAGAGGTGGAAATAATAATTTTTACAATAAAAATATAGGGGAGTTATTTTAATGGTGAATAGTGATATAAATAAAATGATCATAAAATAATAATGTATATATTCACATAGAAAAAGAGGAATATATGAAAAATACGATTTTTTGGAGTTGATTATGTTTTATTACTTCTCAATATACTACCATTCTTGTAAGGGGAACATGTAACACCCATTGATTTTATGTTATCTTTCTCTTAAAATGATTATTTTCTTGATAGTTTATGATAAAAGAAAGACCAATTATAGTTAAACTATAGTGTATTATACCATTAGAACATAACCTTTAAATTGGTAGATAATAATTGGTATAACTAAATTCGTAAAAAATTATTATTTATACATGAATAATATTAATTCATTGGTTATAAATTGATTAAAAATGAAAATAAAATTATCTGAATGTAAATGAAATGTTTTTCAAAAAAAATTATAGTTTCCATATAATGCTTTTCATCTTAGAATATTGATTTAATTAATATTGGTGAAATATTTTATTTAAATTAGTATATTATTTATTTAATCCCATTTTTTTCATTTATCAAAAAAATAGGCATGGGAAAAGAATAAATGTAGTATTATTATTAGATTTTTAAAATAAAATTTTATCACATTTGTTACACTTATTTTAAAATAAATTAATTACACTTAATGAAATATAATCACTAAAACAGGATTCCAAATTTCGAATCAATATTATAATATTTTGTAAATATTTCACATTGATTTTTTTTTTCAATATGAAATGTAACCATAGTAAATTTGTGTCAACTCGATTAAGGGAACTTCTTATAATACAGTTAAAAAATTATGATAAGGATTTAAAATTTTTCTATCTCATAAATTTATACAATATAATTAATGAATTTCATCCATTTACATCCGAAGAATATGTATATGTCTACTTGGTTTAATTTTTCTTTGAATATGTCCTTTATACTAATTTAACAAAAGAATTAATATAAAATGTAACTATTTTAAAAATAATATTTCTAAAATTGTTATATAAGGGTTGAAAAGTGGAGAAGTTTAGTTGTAAATAAATATTTGAAATATAAGTTATTTTTTATCATATTAATTTACTATTAATTCGTATGGATTGAATTATTACGATAAATGTTTCTTCAACACTAACACAATATTATTTAATTAGTCAAATTTTAAATAAAGACATTAAAAATATTATATATAATAAAAAATGAATTTCTTGTAACACCCGAGACTTTTATGTGAAATATTTTGTTTTTATGTTATATAAATCATCAAAGGAATCTTCCACTACACACAACACTAGCTTGGCTTTCTTTACACGCAACTGTGGCCTTCCTCGATAGCTTGCGTCGTACGCAATACCGAGTTTCACTAAACAATGATATGCTATTAAAATATTATTAAAACTAGCTGTTATGAATATTAATAACCACTTTTTGAAATTTTATAAATTTTATTTTTCAAAATGGACTTCATTTTTTGATTCAGAATATCGAAATTACCCTAGGGTGAAATTTTGGTATTTTTCTGAAAACTTTCAATTTTTGATGAATAGTGAAACCACTAAGTGGTAGTTAAAAAACTGAATTTTTCATAAAACTTAATTTTACCACTTCTGTGAGTGGAATTTCAAAAATCTAAGATACACGGTTGATATCAGTAAGTAAAATTTGGTTCAATGAGATGATAATAATTTTTGTTGAATAGTAACTTTTTACTTTTTTTACGACGGTTAAAAGTAAATAGGGTAATTAAGGGTAAAATGATATTATTATGACTCTAACACATGTTCTAATTCTATTGGATAAGTTTAATTCGACCAAAAAAATCCTTAGGAATAAAATATGACCATTTAGGCCTACTTGGATTAGATTAGGACATTTATTATTAATTTATTTAAAGAAGGGTTAAAATAGTTAAAATCAATGTTTAATAAGAAAATCATTTTTAATATAGGGTTATACATACGATAAAATCTACTATAAATATTAATTAGAAAGATAAAAATATTTCCTACATAATGATATTTTATTTGTAATTTTTAGACATTATATAAATTAATTTATTTATGACACAAATATGATGCAATAATTATCTTATTAATGAAATATATACATAATTGATGTTATAAATAACAAAATACATGAAATTTGATACTTTTAATGAATTACAATAATTTTATAGGTTAATATGACATGTTAGTATTGATTTAATTAACTTTTTTCGAACTAATCATTCTGTTATGATTTTCAAAAAAATCAATTACTAAATAGTGTCAAAATTGACAAAAAATAGTTTATAAAAAAAATATTATATTAGTAATTGTAATTTTATTCCTAAAAATCTAAGGTTCGGCCAAATGACTTAGATAAGGTTATATATATTAATAATAAACAACTTGGGGTTCGTTTCGCTGCTTATAGTAAGTTTATTAACCTTATATTATAAGAACACAAGAAGACACGATAAAAGTAAAATTATTTAACTTAATGTTAAATCTCAATGATAAGGTTAAAATGGGAACCTAAACTTGTCTAAATTCTATTGGATGAGAGGATTTCGACCCCTCCCCACCTTAGATTATAAATAAATAAATTTGGAGCTATTTAAAACCGAATTTGACTTTATAATAAAATAATAGTTTTAGTTATTCCAAAGGTACCCCTCTCCTCCCTTATAAAAGGGAACCTCCTCCCCCTCTTCCTCACACCACTTTGAGCCTTCATGCTCGACAAAACCCTGCCAATTTCTCCTCTACACTTCCCTAGAAACATCCAAGAGGTCCTGGTCTTCTTCAAAGACCTATTTTAGTTCCCTAAAAGGAGGTCTCAAAGAAGCACTTCAAAGAAGAGGTAATGTCCGTTACCGATTCATTCATCTTTATTTCTTCTTCCACTTCTTCTTATTTAGTTGTTTCATTATGAAGTAATAACATCAGTATCACTCATATACTAATATGTTATTATAAGTATGAAACAACCCTATTTCACCATCTATCCATCCTACGGAAAAATAAATCACCGCGCGTGCGTACTTACGGAATACCGTCTCCACGCCGTGGTGTAATCTATTTTCCACCACCACCTTACTTCGATGGGTATAATGGTGTAAATAATGACTATATATGACTATTATAAAGTGATATTAATTCTGAAATAGTATACATACACTCCAATAAAATTCCACGATCATAGGAACGATATCATCACTCGTGCGTACGTACGGAATACCGTCTCCACGATGTGATGCGACTCGTTCTACATGATATTCATTTCATAATGATTATATAAATGAATTTAATGAATTAATATGATATATATTACACTAATACCATTCTGGAAATGAGGGATCTATAACCTAAAGAGAAGAATAAGAATTTATTCGACAAAACACGCATAAGAACAAAAAGTAATAAACATCTGAATAACAAGTAGTAATGAAATATTATTAATAAGAAGCTAATAATATGACCATATATGATATCATAACAATAATTATGATTCTGTAATAATTCAATAACATTATTTAAATCATTATACAGGAGGTTCGGACACTTACGAAGCAAATCAGACCTAAGGTAAGGGAAATATCACAATCTCATTTTTATCCGAGATTACTTATACTTTGGTATTTACTGGGGTGTATTTTATCATCCACATCCATGTTCCCTCAATATTTTATATTATTTCCATCCACCTACAATTTTTTAATACCTATTTTACCCTTTGGTGAGTTTTTAGTAAAATATATGAAAGGAATCTTTTGTCGTTTTTCATACGAGGTACTTTTTGACTTTTCCGACAAATGTACGAGAAGAATGTTTTTTTAACTTATACGGAATGAATGGATTTTTAAAACATTATTTCCAAGAAGCTTTCTTTACAAGTTTTCAAGTTTATTTTTAATCAACTTCTTTTAGTTTAAAATTGTATGACATGTTATGAAAGGAAAAATGTTTTTGAAGTAGAAAGGATATTTTCCTCAAGAATGGAGTTCAAGTGTTTTATCAAAATTATTTTCCATCTAAGATAATATAGGGTTCTGTTTCTATCCCAATTATTACAATGATATGATTATGTTGTGATGGAATTATTTTTATGAATTCCTTTATCTTATATGAATTGTTTTATGATGTCATGTTGTTTAAGAATCCCATTTTTATTACATGAGTTTTGAAATGATGTATGATTTATGATTTTATGGAAAACATATGAATGGTATCATTATGAGATGGGTGGGACCTATATCTCCCTCCAATGCATTGGGTAAAGATTTTATTTCTCATGAGATAGACATGGCTGGAATGGCAGGTTATACCGGTTCAGTGAAACAAGACGGAAACGAGGAGTGAACTAGATTCAGAAATGGACTTTGTCCACTAAGATAGTCTTGGAAATGAGTCTTGACTAATAAGAAATGATTCTCTATGATTATGTTTGTATGCCACAAAGTATCATGTTTTATGTTTTGATTATTGGGATTACATTTCACTACTATGATTTATCCCATGTAATGAAATTATGATCTCTTTTACAGGTTAAGATTTCCAAAAGTTATGTTCTTATGTTTATGATGTGATTGATATTTCTTTTGTTTACCCTTACTGAGCATTTGAGCTCACCCTTTTGTATGTTTTATTTTCCCAGGTCAGGAAGAAGGTTATTAAGTAGGATATGCCAAAAGGGACTCTAGATATGATGAAATAAATGGGAGGCAAAGTAGATGCTTTATGAACTAGTTGTTTATGATTTCCAGTTTCTAAAGACACTATACCTATACGGTCCTTTCATGGTTTTGTCATATGTTGTAATAAGTGTGCTTAAAATTTGAAGTAATAACAATGTATGTAAAGTATGGGTCGTTATATTTGGTATCAGAGGAAAGGTATAGTCAACCTTTGGAAACTAGGATGTGAAAGCCTTAGTAAGAACCCTAAGGATAAGTCTATGCATAGAACACAATCATAGTGTTTTAGAAATGGCCATGAATAACCTAGGATAAGACCTTAAGTGTGAAATATTATTCATGATTATGTGGTTTTCCTATTATAATTAGTGTTTCTCACACTATTCTTCTTGGTTTTAGTCAATGGATGGAACCCGAAGGAACCGTGTTAATGCGGAATGTGACGGGCAATGCAATGATTGTCCCCCTGAGCAACCAAACGTTATGGGAGCTGGAATGCAAAATCTTGTAGCCATGCTCAAACAACTTTCTCAAGCTATGAATCATGCAGGACTTCCAAACGAGCAAAGGAAGGAGCAACATTCTGTTGAATCCTTCATGAGACAGCGTCCACCTTTATTCAGTGGGTCTACTGATCCATTAGATGCTGGGAAATGGATTAGTACTACTGAAAAGATATTTTCAGTTCTTCAATGTTCTGAGCATGATAAAGTCATCTTAGTAGTGTATCATTTAGAAGGTGATGATGATCAATGGTGGACTATTATTAAGAATACGAGGAAAATGGATGAAATTGAGTCCATGGAATGGGACGAGTTCAAGAACTTATTTTTCAATAAGTACTTCCCTTGTATTCTCCAAACAAAGATGGAGAAAGAGTTTCTTGAACCGAAGCAAAAGGATGATGAATCTGTTGGTACCTATGAAGAAAATTTTACAAGACTTGCAAGGTACGCTTCTGGTATTATTATCCAACCTGAGAGTAAGATAGATCGATTCTTTAGTGGCATAAAATCAAGTCTTCGAAGGGCGTTAGCCATAAGGGACTTTAATAGCTACGAGGAAATCGTTCGATGTGCTCTCAAAGTTTAGATGGGGATTGGAGTAACCCATCAGTCATATGGGTTTGATAAGAAGAGGAAAATGGAATTCAAAGGAAAATCTAAAGGGAACACTGAAAAAAATATGAGATTTCTCATATGCTCAATGTGTGGAAAGAAACATGGAGGGAGTTGTCTTAAAGGGACAAGTAAATGTTTCAAATGTGGAAAGGAAGGTCATCGGGCATTTGAATGCCGTAATGATGGGAAGAAGATGTCTAATGATGCAAACAAAGGAAGGGATACATAGAATGATCCTACTACACTTCAATGTTTCAATTGCAAGGAGATTGGGCATTATGCCAATCAATGCCCAAATCCAAGGGTTGATGATGATGGTCGACGTCAACAAACTCTTAAGGATAAAGTTAATGGAAAGTCACATGGAATTTCTATCAGCGATGTGGAGTACGATAACGATGTGGTTAAAGGTACACTTACCATCCACTCTAAAGTAGAAAATGTTTTATTTGATTCTGGATCCACCCACTCTTTTATTTCTGAAGAATTTTCTAAGGATATCACCGTATTACCTCAACAATTAGATGTTGAGTTAGTTGTGACAACCCCTAATGGCACAACAGTTGCATCAAAAGTTTATAATTCTTCTCCGATCGAAGTTTGTGGGAAAGTGCTTCCTGCAAATCTTGTGATCCTTCCTATAGTGTAATTTGATGTGATTCTTGGCATGGATTGTCTTTCTTTATATGGAGATCATATCAATTTCCAAAGAAGGGAAGTCACATTTTATATTCCAGATCAATCTATGATCGTATATCAATGCAAGGATGAACATAACCTTCCAGTGGAAATTCCTTCCATCTTATGGGTCTTGATTCCACTAAATGAAGGTTATTTATCTCAAATGGTTGGTGAGAAACTCACGGTTAAGAATATGCCCATTGTACGGGAGTTTGATGATGTCTTTCCAGAGGAATTACCGGGTCTTCCACCAAATTGTGAAGTTGAGTTTTCAATATAACTCGTACCGGGTGCTTTGCCTATTTCAAAGACACCTTATAGAATGGCCCCAATTGAGTTGCAGGAATTGAAGAAGCAACTCCAATAGAATCTTGATAAGGGATTCATATGCCCTAGTGTGTCACCTTGGGGAGCACCTGTTCTATTTGTTAAGAAGAAATATGGATCAATGAGACTATGCATTGATTATCGAGAACTTAACAAGATCACTATCAAGAAAAAATATCCTCTCCCACGCATTGATGACCTATTTGAACAACTACACGGAGCTCAATACTTTTCCAAGAATGATCTTCGTTCAGGGTATTATTAATTAAGGGTCAAAAGGGAGGATATACCAAAGATGGCTTTCTGTACAAGGTATGGACACTATGAATTTATAGTGATGCCATTTGGTCTTACTAATGCCCCTGCTATCTTCATGGATCTGATAAATAGAGTCTTTAGAGACTATCTTGATCAATTTGTGGTAGTCTTTTTAGACGATATTGTTTTCTATTCAAAGAGCAAGGAAGAAGATGAAGATCACATGAGAATTATATTGAAGACCCTGAGAAAGGAGAAACTTTATTCCAAATTTACCAAGTGTGAATTTTGGTTTAAAAAATTTGCATTTTTGGGTCACATAATCTCAGAAGAGGGGATATCTGTGGATCCAGCAAAAACAGTGGTTATCATAAGATGTTCGAGCCCAAAAACAGTAACTGAGATCCGAACTTTTCTTGGTTTGGCTGGATATTATCGGCGTTTTGTGAATGATTTTTCACGATTATCTAATCCACTCACCAAGTAGACTCGGAAAGGAGTTAAGTTTGTTTGGATGGAGGTATGTGAAGAGAATTTCAAGGAGTTGAAAAGAAGGTTATCTAGTGCACCTGTGCTCACACTACCTTGTAGTGGAGAAAGGTTTGTGATCTACTGTGATGCATCCAAGAAGGGGCAGGGGTGTGTTCTTATGCAAAATGATATGGTGATAGCATATGCCTCATGACAGTTGAAAATCCATGAGTAAAATTACCCAACACATGATTTGGAGTTAGCTGCGGTAATCTTTGCATTAAAGATTTGGAGGCATTATCTTTATGGTGAAAGGTGTGATATTTATACTGATCATAAAAGTTTAAAGTATATTTTCACACAAAAGGAGCTGAATATGCACCAGAGAAGATGGTTGGAGCTGATTAAGGATTATGACTGCTCAATCCATTACGACCCTGGGAAAGCGAACAAGGTGGAAGATGCATTATGTTGACAAGACCATGCCGGTTTATCCATGATGAGGATCACAAATGATCCAATATTTATGGATTTAAAAAGGATGGATCTTGGAATTATAATGGAAGGGGAAAAATATTATCTTTCTCAAATGAATGTTCAACCATCTATACATGTGAAGGTTAAAGAGGCACAGAAAAAAGATGTCAAGTTACAAAAGAAGGTGAGAAATGTTCCTGAATTCAACCTTGATTGTGATGGGATAATAAAGTTCAGGAATCGGGTTTGTGTTCCTCCCATCCTAGAATTAAAGAAGGAGCTGCTGGATGAGGCCCATAGTTCATCATTCTCTATTCATCCTAGAAGCACGAAGATGTATAGGGACCTGAATGAGTACTTCTGGTGGGATGGAATGAAAAGAAATGTTGCTGAATATGTCTCTCGATGCTTGGTTTGTCAGCAAGTTAAAGATGAGAGACAGAAGTATTAGGGGATGTTACAACCATTACCCATACCCGAATGGAAATGGGAAAACATCACTATGGACTTTGTCACAGGACTTCCTAAAACATCCAAAGGCAATAATGCTATCTGGGTCATAGTTGATCGTCTTATAAAGTCTGCACACTTTATCGCTATTAGAGAGGATTTCTCTCTGGATCAGCTTGCCAAGATATATGTGAAGGAAGTGGTAAGATTGAATGGAGTACCACTTTCTATTATATCTGATCGGGATCCTAGGCTTACCTCAAAGATCTGGAGAAGTCTTCAGCATACTCTGGATACAGAGTTGAGGTTCAGCACTTCTTATCATCCTCAAACAGACAGTCAGTCTGAGAGAACAATTCAAACTCTAGAAGATATGTTGAGATCTTGCTCTATGGATTTGAAAGGTGGTTGGGATCAACACCTACCTTTGATGGAATTTTCTTATAATAATAGCTTTCACTCCAGTATTCAGATGGCTCCTTATGAAGCTCTCTATGGAAAGAAATTCAGGACTCCAACTTTCTAGGATGAAGTTGGGGAAAGAAAGCTATTAGGGCCTGATCTCGTTGATGAAATGGCAGAAAAGGTCAGATCTATTCAACAACACATAAGAGTTGCTTAGAGTCGATAGAAAAGTTATTCCGACAACCGAAGAAAAGACCTAGAGTTTGAAGTGGGTGATAAAGTGTTCTTACAAATATCTCCCTGGAAGAGGGACATGAGATTTGGAAAGAAGGGGAAGTTGAGCCCTAGATATATCGGTCCTTTCGAAATACTGGATCGTGTTGGGAAGGTAGCTTACCGATTGGCGCTTCCACTGAATCCCTCTCAAGTTCACGATGTGTTCCATGTATCTCTCCTGAGAAAGTACATACCTGATCCTTCACATTTACTTAGCTCAGAAGTTGTACCGCTGGAGCAAGATCTTACTTATGAAGAACAACCGATAGGGATTCTGGATCGTAGCAAAAAAGTCCTATGAAACAAGACCACTATTGGTGAAAGTTTTTTAGAGTAACCACTAATTATAAGAAGCTACATGGGAGCTTGAGGATATTATGAGAGAGAGGTATCCTCATCTGTTTGTTACAAAGTGACAAATTTCGAGGGCAAAATTCATTTTAAGGGGGGTAGAATGTAACACCTGAGACTTTTATGTGAAATATTTTGTTTTTATGTTATATAAATCATCAAAGGAATCTATCACTACACACAACACTATCTTGGCTTACTTTACACGCAACTGTGGCCTTCCTCGATAGCTTGCATCGTACGCAATACTGAGTTTCACTAAACAATGATATGCTATTAAAATATTATTAAAACTAGCTGTTATATATAGTAATAACCACTTTTTGAAATTTTATAAATTTTATTTTTCAAAATGGACTTCATTTTTGGATTCGGAATATTGAAATTAGCCTAGGGTGAAATTTTGGTATTTTTCTGAAAACATTCAATTTTTGATGAATAGTGAAACCACTAAGTGGTAGTTAAAAAACTGAATTTTTCATAAAACATAATTTTACCACTTATATGAGTGGAATTTTTAAAATTAGAGATACACAGTTGATGTCAGTAAGTAAAATGTGGTTCAATGAGATGAAAATAATTTTTGGTGAATAGTAACTTTTTTCATTTTTTTACCACGATTAAAAGTAAATAGGGTAATTAAGGGTAAAAATGATATTATTATTACCCTAACACATGTCCTAATTCTATTGGACAAGTTTAATTCGACCAAAAACAACCTTAGGAATAAAATATGACCATTTAGGCCCACTTGGATTAGATTAGGACATTTATTATTAATTTATTTAAAGAATGGTTAAAATAGTTAAAATCAATGTTTAATAAGAATATAATTTTTAATATAGGGTTATACATAAGATAAAATATACTATAAATATTCATTAGAAATCTAAAACGATTTCCTACATAATGATATTTTATTTGTAATTTTTAGATGTTATATAATTTAATTTATTTATGACACAAATATGATGCAGTAATTATCTTATTAATGAAATATTTACATAATTGATGTTATAAATACCAAAATAAATGTAATTTGAGACTTATTATGAATTCAAATAATTTTATAGGTTAATATGAGATGTTAGTATTGATTTAATTAACTTTTTTCGAACTAATCATTCTGTTATAATTTTCAACAAAATCAATTACTAAATCGTGTCAAAATTGACATAAAATAGTTTTTAAAACAAATATTATATTAGTAATTGTTATTTTATTCTTAAAAATCTAAGGCTACGCCAAATGACTTAGATAAGGTTATATATATTAATAATAAACAACATGGGGTTCGTTTGGCTTCTTATAGTAATTTTATTAACCTTATAGTATAAGAACACAAGAAGACACGGTAAAAGTAAAATTATTTAACTTAATGTTAAATCTAAATGATAAGGTTACAATAGGAACCTAAACTTGTCTAAATTCTATTGGATGAGAGTATTTCAACCCATACCCACCTTAGCTTCAAAATAAATCAATTTGGAGCTATTTAAAACCGAATTTGACTTTATAATAAAATAATTGTTTTAGTTATTCCAAAGGTACCCCTCTCCTCCCTTATAAAAGGGCACCTCCTCCCCCTCTTCCACACACCACTTTGAGCCTTCAAGCTCGGCCAAACCCTACCAATTTCTTCTCTACACTTCCCTAGAAACATCCTAGAGGTTCTCTTCTTCTTCAAAGACCTATTTTAGTGCCCTAAAAGGAGGTCTCAAAGAAGCACTTCAAAGAAGAGGTAATGTCCGTTACCGATTCTTTCATCTTTATTTCTTCTTCCACTTCTTATTATTTAGTTGTTTCATTATGAAGTAATAACATCAGTATCAATCATATAATGATATGTTATTATAAGTATTAAACAACCCTATTTCACCATATATCCATCCTATGGAAAAAGAAATCACCGCGCGTGTGTACGTACGGAATACCATCTCCACACCGTGGTGTAATCTATTTTCCACCACCACCTTACTTGGATGGGTATAATGGTGTAAATAATGACTATATATGACTATTATAATGTTATATTAACTATGAAATATTATACATTCACTCCAATACAATTCCACGATCATAGGAATGATATCATCACTCGTGCGTACGTACGGAATACCGTCTCCACGATGTGATGCGACTCGTTCTACATGATCTTAATTGCATAATGATTATATAAATGAATTGAATGAATTAATATGATATATATTACACTAATACCATTCTGGAAATGAGGTATCTATAACCTAAAGAGAAGAATAAGAATTTATTCGACAAAACACGCATAAGAACAAAAGGTAATAAACACCCGAATAACAAGTAAGAATGAAATATTACAAATAAGAAGCTAAGAATATGACCATATATGATATCATAATAATAAGTATGATTCTGGAATATGACAATAAAATTATTTAAATCATTATACAGGAGGTTCGGACACATACGAAGCAAATCGTACCTAAGGTAAGGGAAATATCACAATCTCATTTTTATCCGAGATTGCTTATACTTTGGTATTTACTGGGGTGTATTTTATCATCCACATCCATGTTCCCTCAATATGTAATATTATTTCCATCCACATACAATTGTTTAAAACCTATTTTACCCTTTGGTGAGTTTTTAGTAAAATATAGGAAAGGAATCTTTTGTCGTTTTTCGTACGAGGTACTTTTTGACTTTTCTAACAAAAGTACGAGAAGAATGTTTTTTTTAACATATACGGCAACAATGGATTTTTAAAACATTATTTATAAGAATCTTCCTTTACAAGTTTTCAAGTTTATTTTTAATCAACTTTTTTTAGTTTAAAATTGTATGACATGTTAAGAAAGGAAAAATGTTTTTGAAGTAGAAAGGATATTTTCCTCAAGAATGGAGTTCAAGTGTTTTATCAAAATTATTTTCCATCTAAGATAATATAGGGTTCTGTTTTATCCCTATTATTACATTGATTTGATTATTTTGTGATGGAATTATTTTTATGAGTTCCTTTATCTTATATGAATTTTTTTATGATGTCATGTTGTTTAAGAATCCCATTTTTATTACATGGGTTTTGCAATGATGTATGATTTATTATTTTGTGGCACACATATGAATGATATCATTATGAGATGGGTGGGACCTATATCTCCCTCCAATGCATTGGGTAAAGATTTTATATCTCATGAGATAGACATGGATGGAACGGCAGGTTATACTGGTTCATTGAAACAGGACTGAAACGAGGAGTGAACTCGGTTCAGAAATGGACTTTGTCCACTAAGATAGTCTTGGCAATGAGTCTTGACTAATAAGAAATGATTTCCTATGATTATGTGTGTATGACACAAATTTTCATGTTTTAAGTTTTGATTATTGGGATTACATTTCACTACTATGATTTATCCCATGTTATGAAATTATGATCTCTTTTGCAGGTTAAGATTTCCAAGAGTTATGTTCTTATGTATATGATGTGATTGATATTTCTTTTGTTTTCCCTTACTGAGCATTTAAGCTCACCCTTTTGTATGTTTTATTTCCCCAGGTCAGGAAGAAGGTTATTAAGTAGGATATTCCAAAAAGGGACTCTAGATATGATGAAATAAATGGGAGGCAAAGTAGATGCTTTATGAACCAGTTGTTTATGCTTTCTAGTTTCTAAAGACACTATACCTATACGGTCCTTTCATGGTTTTGTCATATGTTGTAATAAGTGTCCTTCAATTTTGAAGTAATAACAATGTATGTAAAGTATGGGTCGTTATATTTCTATTTTAAAAAAATTAACATATCATATTTTGTATCTGTGAATGGTTTATATTTTAATTACATTACTATATTGATGTCGTTAGTGTCCAATTACATGAATAATGTCAAAAATGACATTAATAGCGTTTTATGAAAACTAATTCTTTATAAAATTGTTTAATAACAATAAAATTATTGGAATAAATAAATTGGGATAATATATGGTTTTAATTTTCATCTCTTTTTTATTAAGTATTAAATATTTAAATTATATATAAAATTACGACAAATTATGATTAAAAATAGTTATTGTTGCTATTAAGGGTGAAATTGGTTAACAAGGGTGTTAATAAAAAATGCATTAAAATAAAATAATAACTAGTATAAATTTAATTAAAAAATGATTTATTTACCTTATCTATTTTCCTTTGAATCAATATATATTAATAATTATATTTATTCAGAGTTAATTAATTTCATTTAAATGTTTTTAATTCCATGTGTATATTTTCCCTCCCTTATAAAAGGGAACCCCTTCTCTCATCTAATTACATCTTAATGAGGAACATAGATTGATGAAACCCTAAAAATTTCCCATTTATACATACCTTTACATTATATATAGGTGATTATTTTCTAACAATACCATTCCAAGGATTTTTAAGAAATTGTTTAAAGGTGGTCTACCGAAGATGTTATAATTACCCTTCTTGACCTCTTTCAAATTATTTTTTTTATACATACATTAATTATTTGGAATTAATTATAAAATAATAAATTGTATAAACAATATAATCTAAAATTGTATTATGATCTTGTAATAACCACTATCCACACTATTCTATCAAATGGGGGGGGGGTGAAATTATCGCAAATTCATACATGTGGACTACCACATCTTCATTGAGATACGATTCATTTTCCAATAAAATATTACATTAATTATTAATATTATGATTATTGAAGATTATATATTGTTTTTATAAAATAAATATGCTTAAATAATTTTATATCACATCTACCTTCTTAACATGTAATCTATTGCAATGTGATAACAACTCTCGTGGGTACTTATGGATTACCACCACTATTTATAGATGCCATTTGTTTTTCATTTACATTCACACCTTGATTGAAATAAATTTATATTAAATTTTTTTATATATTATATATTATATAATAATGATTATTTAGGGTGAATTACTATATATCATTATTTCCTTCCATCATTCAAAAAATTATAACATCATTTCTGTGTACGCATGACTTACCATATCAATGAATTATGGAATTAATTATTCTATATATATTGTTTAGGATATATTATAAATATGTATATAATTACTATATGTGATATTTATATCATTAATTACATTCTGGAGATGATTCAATCATTAAAAAAGAACATGGATCATAATTCATGAATCTAAAATTCCAGAAAAAATGAAACATTTATCACCCAAAGGCGATTGTTTTAATATATAATTATTAATAAACTAGTGGGGATCATACATGATTTCATAATAATATACATGAATTATTATAGAAATATACTAAATCCATATTGCATATAAAATAATCATGAGTTCTTTTAGAGGTATGTTAAACTCAAGGTAAGGGTTTTATATTATAATCTCATTATTTTAGTGGACTATTTATGATAATGTTTTAACGATAAATTTAAATATCTACATCTAAATAATATCATGAATTTTATTCTCCCCATTTTATTTCTATAGAATACATTTTCCCTTTAATTTTTCCCACTTTATGTACTCAATTGACCAGAATAATGATTTCATGAGAAAATCTACATTTTTTCGCCTTTAGATCAAAAATCTTTCTTATTTCCTATGAATGTTTTCTAAAAATGTGTCTAGGAATTTGAATTTTATAATATGGTTTTGTAATATCCTTTTTACCCATGTTGTATTTTTTATAAAAAGTTTTAAAAAGAATATTCTTAGTATTTTTTGAGTTTATTTCCCAAGATTATTTAACACAAATGGGAAAGGAATCATTTTTAATGTCAACAACATGTATTAAATTTTACACCATCACAACCTTTCGATGCTTTGAATATTGTTTTAACAGTATTGAAGGATATTTTAAAAAACAATTATTCTCCTTAATATTTGTGATATTTTTATATTTTAAAAAGCTTTTTCTAATTGAAAAGGATAATTTCTTTAATACATATTCTATATTATATATACATAAATTTTTATCTGAATACAATATCATTTGATGTAACATATATTTTAATAGGGATATTATCCAATGATTCCATCCATATTCTTTTTCATGGTGGTATATTATAAATATGATGTAATTTTTAGAAACATGTTTAGTTTCCACATGTTATGTTTGGATGAAATGTTGATATTTTTATAAATCTTGGTTCTTTACCACGATTTAATATATACTATGAATGATTTATTCTCTTTTGTAGCACATATAATTGGATTATGATTATGTAATTGTTTTTTAAATCAAATTCTTCCAACCAATTGGGTAAATACATATAACTCTTTGGTTAATTATGTCACACATTAACCCATTTTCATGTTCACAATTAAATTCATGGACCAATATTTCATGTCCATAAGTTCTTGTGTGACCTTCATTTATGTCCAAAATTTTAATTATGGATTTTGTTCATGCCCATAAGTATAAAAAGGGCCTAATTTATTTTCCATAATTTAATATGTGAAAAATTTTCTATTTAATAATGTTCACATTGTTGTAATATTATAGTTTCATGACATTAATAAGCCAATGTTATCCTCTGATGGATCAGGTTAGTTGATTTAAATATGATTCATGTCTTGTGAACTACCATGATTTATTCCATAATAAGATATTGTGATATATGAAATGTTGGGTATAGTATTTCAAATTATATAATCATTACACATACCATTAGGTTATTTATTTTAGTTTTTATCATTGATATATCATTTGTTTACCCTTACTAAGAATATAATTTCGTGCTTTATTTTTTTACATTCCCTTGGTCATGAAGAATGGTATTGTGTAAGGTATATCTAAATTGAGTTAAATATGAGAATATATTTAGGGGATATGGTGAATATCATTCAAGTAATATGAATATTTTTTATATAGTCTCTAAATACCCAAATCCATTGAAATTATAGTGTGGATCATAATGTAATTTAATGAATATTAATCTAATAAGATATAATATCTATGTGTGAAAAATATGGCAATCCATAGTTTGTATCAGATAAGTGTTTAGTAAATCATTGGAAATTAGGATTAGGGATAATTATTTTAAATAGTAGGAATAATTATATTTATAGGATAACATTAGAATGTTTGGTAAAATAAGTGATTATATTTTTTTTGTTTTGACAAATTTCGAACGAGATACAACTATTTGAATTTTTTAGAACATATTCATCTATTCATATTGACCAATAAATTAGTTGTTGTAGTATATCTAAAAATCATTTTTGTGCTCGGTGAGTGTGATCGTATGACACACCTATTTTGGCACTCCTAGGGTATATGATTAGGTCAACTCGCATTTTCATTATAAAAAATTATAAAATATTTGAATATATTATGAACATAGGTAACCATGGAAAATATTATGACGTCATGTATTGAATGGAAGCTGTCATAATTATACATATTTAAAATTATTTTTAGGTTTATGTTGTTTCACACTCTGATAATTGTCAGTCACTATATGATTTTTTGTTTTACTCAATAGATGGTACATGAAGGAACCTTGTTAACACTAAATGTAATGCACAATAAAATTATTTTATAGAAGAATAACCAAATGATATGGGTGAATTAATAAGAAATAATTTTTTTTATCACAAAATATTACGTAGATACGAATCATTTTGAGTTTCCAAATAACCAAATTATAGAACTATGTACTATAGAGTCTTTTATGAGTAAACATCAACATTATTTTAGTGCTTGTTTTATTCCACTAGTTTCTAGGTAATGGATTTTTACCATTGAAAAGATATCATACATTATCCATTTTTTGGAAAATTATAAATTTATATTTGATGTTTATCATTGATAGGTTAGGAAGATAAATGGTTAATACTTTTCAATATTTTGATGAAAAATATGAAATTTAATCAATAATTTTGGAGTAGGTTAAGATATTCTTTTAAATAAGATTACTCATACTCATCTTATGAAAATAAAAAAGTAATTACATGAGATAAAGATGTAGGATGATGAATATATTAGAGCCTATGAAACAAACATTACAAGACTTGTATGGTAATATTAAATTTTTATCATCAGACTTGAATTTCTGGTCGATTTACCATTCATTGTATTAAAAAAAATCCAAAGGTATTTATCCATAGGGGACTGTTGAATCTATTAATAAATTGTTCGATGTGAACTCTAAGTTGAAATGATACTGTAACATCACAAGTAAATGAATAATAATATATTTTTAATATTTTTTAATTAAATATTAGTTTTACATTAAAAGGGTTTCTATGTTCGACAGCGTACTCGATACGCAACAACAGGTTTCTTTGAAATCTTATGTTGCACACTAATAATAAAATATTATTATTTTAAATGTTTGTTAACTCCTCGCCATTGTATTGTTGGTAATGAAAAAAACTAAATACTATATGATTATACATCATTTTTAAATGTATTTACATTATCCAATAAAAAGTTTGAGTCTTAAAATGTGAATGAATATAATTTTGAGCATAATTTACATTAAAAGGCCGATTTATCGCCTTTTAATGGAGTGCCCTATTTAAATACATTTTTGGTCGCTTTAATAAATTCAAATTGACCAAATAAAATCCTTATTTATAATGGGGATATCAAAATTAACATTGTGTAATTTATTGGGATTTTTCCGACAATGTTCATTTTTTAATGAATAGTGAAAATATTGTATTTTATTTCAAAAGTGCCTTTTAATCTAATTTAATAATATGGTTAGATTATATTTTTAATTTGTTTTAAAGTGTAATTAAAATATATTTTTACCATTTAATCCAATTTTGGTCATTGGAATTAATTTCACTTTGAAATTGGACATAAACAAGTGTCAATATTTTGATAGTTACTGTTTCTTAAAAACAAGCTATTTGTTTTAACAACGGGAGTTAATTTTAAAATTAATTAATGACAATTTTATGTTTTTAATTTGGAAAAATAAACATCATTTTTGAATTCATAATATCAAATAATTCTTAAGCTGAATTTTTGGGATTTTTCTGAAAAACATAAATTTTTGATGAATAGTGAAACAACTTTGTAGTAGTTGAAAAAGCTGAATTTTTAATTTAAATAAAATTTTAAAACTTCTGTGAATTGAATTTTAAAAATCCGGCATACATGGTTGTTATTAGGTTGTAAAATGTGGTTCATTAAGATGAAAATAATTTTTGGTGAATAGTATCTTTTGACTTTTATTTACCATGGTTAAAGGTAAATAGGGTAATTCAAGGTAGAAATAATATAATAATAATTCAAAATTACCTTAACACTTGTCCATACCTTATTGGTTGAGTCCTTAACGACCATGGGCATCATTGGGTCGATTTTGGGACCCCATTGTGCCACTTGTGGGTGATAATCACATTTTAGATTAATTTACTTAAAGTAAAGGCAAAAATGACAAAAGAAAATATCTTTTAGTAAATTAATTTTTACAAGGGGTTATATAAATTATCATTTTGACTATATAAATTAATTGGAAAGATAACAATATTTTCTACATCATGGGAATTTTTTTATAATTTTTAGACATCAAATAAATTAAATTAGTTATGGCACAACAATGATGCAGTATTTACCTCAATAATAAATGATTTAAATAAATAAGATTATAATGATTAAAATATTATCCAAAAATTGTCCAATTCCTATTGTATGATTTTATTTCGACCATGAGTCACCCTATCTTCGACTATAATGATTTTCAAACCTTTTGAAACCGAATATATGCTTATAATAAAATAATGTTTTCACACTTTCCTAAAGAGCCCCTCCTCTCCCTTATAAAAGGAGACCACTTTTAACCAATTCCACACACCTCTCAAGCCATTTGGCTTGTCCAAACTCTGCCAAATTAAGATCTCAATATCCATATACTCCCCATATATTCATTACCATAGGCAGATGGAACTTCAAGAAGTCATTTGGTTCAAACCAAAGGGAGTTACCCAAATTAAAGGAAACAATTTCTCTTAAATTATTTTCTTTTATTTTACTTCTCCAACCCCTAAACTATTTTTATTCATTTATTTTGTAACAAAAATAGTATCCAAAATATAATAAGATGTTTTTATAAGAAGTATTAGAACTATAATTTCACACACCTCCATCTAATGGTTGAAGAACATAATGTTTTTTTGGATGGCAAACTAACGCCTCACGAAACGATGATTGTTCAATTACCTCTTACCGCCTCTCATGGTGGAAATTATTATAGAAATATATTTATATATGATATATATTATTCTTATTATTCCCTTATGCTTCTTTACTTTCCATTTATATCACACCTTTAGGTTTTCCATAGTGGGTAAATACGATAATCTCATTTGAGGAAGTGCGGACTACCGCCCCCTCAAAGTGACGTGACTCCTTAATGCCTTATATGGGATGTATAAAGGATAGAGTTAATGATATTATATATGATATTATACAGTAAATATAATGTACCTATTTATTTTTATGTTTTAAATTCCATTAAAATATGAAATAGAAACGAAAGTAGCGTTCATGCGTACGTACCACTTACCGTCTCCATGAATGGTGCATTTCGTTTCTTACCTCCAAATGTTATGTACTATTATAAATATATATATATATACTAGATATATATGATATATATTATTTCTAAATCATGAATATCATTATAGATATAAATTACTATTGACCACATGGACAACTTGTAAATATAAGGTGTTTATTTTTGACTCAAGTACCAAATATTGACAAAATGGATGTTATTAACTTAAATGATTACATAATGTTTATAACATGGAAATAAGTTATATAAAAGAAATAATAAACTTGAGTAAGGTTCTTAATAAATTAGAAATTAACTTTAGTTTATTATTCAGGAGATTAAAGAACGATCGAGTCAAGCCGGACACGAGGTAAGGTACTTTGTCTCAATCTCCTTTCATTGAGGCATTTTTAGTTTTATACACGACGTTATTTTATACGGTGTATAAACCCATTTGAATTGTCATTTTATTCCAAGGGAATATTTTTATACGAAGTGTTTTACTAAATGAAAAAAGGAATGTTTTTTACGTAAGCGGTGATAACGACCTTTCCACCACCGTGAGTATTATTTGATCTTTGGCTTCTTTAACAGGCCAGAATGTTTTTAAATGGAAAAATAAATACCAAATACTCTTTTTACGTATTTTCGTATTGAAAATAATTTTGAGAATGGATTTATTATTTTATATCTTGAAATGATATTTTATTATTGCAATGTGGAAATGTTATCTTTCCTTTATTCTTATGTTTTGTGTTATGATCATGTTATTTTTCTTGGGCATCATTTACGTATACAGGTGGTTCCGTGATAAACCTAGGACGGGGGAGCCCGAGATAGATCTCTGATGCATTGGGTAACATGACTGAGGTAAACGTGTATGTTTCTCCTAATATATTTATGGAATATTCTGTGATGGGTATTCCAAAGTAACTCCCTATGTAGCTGTGATAGCAATACTATAAGTATGATATGGATGCCACGGGTTACATTTATTATTTATGATTTCTATGCGTCATTCATGAATCTTATGATTTCATGAGGTAAGTAAAAGAGTTCATGATTTTTGTGCATTTATGAACAAATTTTTTCATTCATTGTTTTATAACCCTTTCTGAGCCTTTTATGATCATCCTAAGTTTTGAAATGTTTTCACAGGACATAAAGATGAAGAGGTTCAAGGATGGGATCAAAGAAAAGTCATGATGTCTTTAACATAGAACTAGACATAAATCTTTTTAACAAGAGTTCATGTTTTGTAAAAAAAGGATACTGTATAGAAGTGTCTACATTGTAATATTTTGAGATGTAATATTTATGTCCTAATTCACTAAAACTCTAAACCTGAAAAGATCCTCAATGTGAATTATTCATTTAATTTAATATTATATAAGGTTTAAGGACGGGTCCCTATCGTTGGTATCATAGGTTGGTTTAGATAACTTTAGGAGTTAGGGTATTGTTAAATTATTATCTATAAAGTAATTTATGTTAATATTGGAAATCATATACAATTTACAGATTACAATGTTGCTTCGCCTATGATGTTTTTTTGTTCAGAATTGTTTTCCGTAGAGGAAACATGGAATCTATGTTGGGACGACATTAGGAGGAATACAACCTTCCAAATCAGCAACCTGAGATAGTCAGAATCGGAACTGAACAATTTTTTTTAGTGATGGAACAATTGAATCATGATATAAATGGTGGTGGTATCCATGCACGAGATCAACCAGATCAACCACAGAGGAACATGTTAGTATTTGAACATTTCATGAGGCACCATCCCCCATCATTCATAGGATCATCTGATCTAGTGCAAGCAAGAAGGGTGGATTAAAGCACTGGAAAATATTTTCAATGTCATGGGGTGTTCATAACATCAATAGGTTAGTCTCACTATTTATCATTTTGAAGGTGAAGCTAACCAGTGGTGGTCGATGGTGAAAAATATTTGGGATGGCGAAGAGATTAATGCTCTTGATTGGGATGAATTCAAAGGTATGTTTCTTGAGAAATATTTTCCTAAGGTGGATTGTCATAGAATGGAAAAACAGTTCCTAGAAATGAGCCAGGGGGATGACTCAATGGCTGCTTATGAAGAAAAATTCACTCGAATGGCAAGGTATGCTCCAAATTTCATACGAGATATTGATAGTAAAATCAACCATTTTTATTCAAGATTAAAGCCAACGTATCGAAGGGAATTAGCTTCTAGTGATTTCTAAAGTGATGAAAAACTTATTCAATGTGCGGAGAGGTGGTAATGGAGTTTTCTGATGATCAGGTCTTATTTTACAAATAATAGAATAAGAGGTCTATGTGGTAGACAAAAGGGAAGAACTCTTCAAAAAAGTCTGATGGTAAGAAACTTATGTTTACACTTTGTAAAAATTTTGGTAAAAATCATGTTAGGGAATGTCTTTTGAATTCTGGTAAGTTATACTGATGTGGTAAAATGGGACATAAGGCACGTAATTTCACTGAAAAAGATCAGGGTAATGGTAAGACAAAATCTTATTTACAGTTAGTAAAATGTTTTAAGTGAAATGTAATGGGTCATTATGCAAATGAGTGTCCAACAAAGAACTCAACTGAGGGAAATAATCCAGACTACATGTAGAAAGGGGTGGTGAAATCTTTTGCATTCAGGGTCTACACACTCTTTCATTTCTGAGACGTTCTCTAGTAAATTGGGAATTCCATCACAAGATATGAATACAGAACTTACGGTAAAAACACATGGAGGAAATGTTGAGACAAAAAGAATACATAAGAACTTTCCTATCCTTGTGTGTGGAAATAATATACCTACAAACCTTATTTTTTGCCTCTAGTAGAGTTTGATGTTATATTGGGCATGGATTGGATTTATGTTTATCTTGCTAAGATTGACTGCAGAGCTAAAGAGGTTTCTTTTTAGAATGATATTTAATTTGTATACAAAAATGAACCCTTGATTTTGATAACATATTAGGAAGCTGAGAAACTAGTAAAAGATGGAAATGAATGTTTCGTTGCACATATTGTTGAAAAAAAGGAACTATTCATATTAATGATGTGTTAGTGGTAAATGAGTACCTTGATGTTTTTCCTGATGATTTTCCTAGTATTATACCTGACCGGGAAGATGAATTTACTGTTGACTTCGTTCCTGATGCTAAGCCAATTTCAAAACCCCCTTATCGAATGGCTCAAATTGAACTTTTAGAGCTAAAGAAGCAATTGCATGAGTTTTTAGATAAAGGTTTCATTCGACCTAGCACATCACCATGGGTTTCTCTGGTTTTGTTTGTTAAAAATAAAGATGGTTCAATGAGACTTTGCATTGATTATAGAGAATCAAATAACATCACTTTTAAGAATAAGTATCCTTTTTCCTCATATCATTGATTTGTTTGATCAGATCAAGGGAGCTCAGTATTTTTAGGAGATTGATTTGAGGTCGAAGTACCATCAGTTGAAAGTAAAGGAAGCAGACATTCCTAAGATTGCATTTCATACTAGATATATCCATTATGAATTTGTAGTTATGACTTTTTGGTTAACCAATGCACCTGCTGTATTCATGGATCTTATTAGTATAATTTTCTGTGAGTTCTTGGATAAGTTTGTGGTTGTGTTCATTGATGATATTTTGGTTTATTCTAAAAGTAAAGAGGAGCATGAAAGTCATTTAAGGGTCATCTTGAAACCCATAAAATAAAATAAACTTTATGGGAAATTCAGCAAGTGTGAGTTTCGGATACAACAAATTTCTTTCCTTGGTCACATTTTCTCAAAAAAGTGGCATAAATGTTGATCCTTCTAAAACAAAAGTTGTTGAAGAATGGCCAAGACCCACAAATATAAATTATATTCGTAGTTTTATTGGTTTGGTAGGTTATTACCAGAGGTTTGTTAAAACATTTGCATGGTTATCTAGTTCAATGACTATGTTAACTCGAAAAGGTGTTAAGTTCATCTGGACAAAAGAATGTGATGATTGTTTTCAGGAATTGAAAAGAAGATTGGTGAATGATCCAGTTTTGGCACTGCCATCCAGAAATGGTGAGTTTTTTATCTACAGTGATGCTTTGTTAAAAGGACTGGGTTGTGTTCAAATGTTGAATGATCCTGTAATTGCTTATTCTTCACATCAGTTGAAACCTCGCGAGTTAAATTACCCTACAAATGATTTGGAATTAGCTGCTGTTGTTTTTTCTTTAAAAATTTGGAGGCATCATTTGAATGGAGTAAAGTTTGAAATATATACTGATCAAAAAAGTTTTATATATATATTCACTCATAAATAATTGAACATGAGATAGAAGAGATGGAAAGAATTAATCAAGGATTATGATTTCACGATCCATTATCATCCGGGAAAATAAAATAAAGTGGTTGATGCTTTTAGTCCAAAAAGTAATGCTTCATTAACCATGTTATGTTTGGAACAAGATCCTTTGGTTTTTGATTTGATGAACTTTGGCAGAGATTTTTTTTTGTGCATGAAATTATTCCATTTAGTTTCAGGTGTCAGGGAAATCATCTCTATCAGATAGAATAAAGCAAGCGCAGAAAGAAGAGACTGAGTTGTAGAAAAATGTAGTGTTGGTTTAGAAGGGTATGTTCCCCGAATTTAACATTGATAATGATTGTGTTTTGAGATTTGAAAAGAGATTATGTGTGCCTTGTGATTCATAGTTGAATAATGAGTTGTTATGTGAAGCTCATAGTTCCACGTTTTCGTTCAACCTGGTAGTACTAATATGTACACAGATCTTTGGGAGTATTACCGGTGGGATGGAATGCAAATAGATATTGTTGATTTTACTCTGAAGTGTTTGACTTTTCAATAGGTTAAAGAAGAGCGGCAGTTACTGAAAGGAAAGCTTCATCATCTTCCGGTTCCAGAGTGGAAATGGGAAAATATATCCATGGACTTCATTGTGGGATTACCAAATACATCTCGAGGTAATAATTCAATCTGGGTTATAGTTGATCGATTGACTAAATCTTCTCATTTCCTTCCTATTCGAGATACGTTGTCTCTAGATCAACTTTCTCGATTATATGATAAAGAGATAGTTAGGTTGCATGGAGTTTCCCTCTCCATTGTATCTGATCTGGATCCCAGGTTTACTTCTAACTTTTTGAAAGGCCTTCAGAAGTCATTGGGTACTGAATTAAAGTTTAGTATAGCTTTTCATCCTCAATCAGATGGGCAGTTAGAACGAACAATTCAGAACTTGGAGGATATGCTACGTGCTTGTTCACTGGATTATCAGGGATGTTGGGACCATCATCTTTCGTTGTTTGAATTTTCATATAATAACAGTTTTCATTCTAGCATACTTATGGCTCTATTTGAGGCCTTATGTGGAAAGAGTTGTCGAACTATAGATTTTTGGGATGAAGTAGGTGAAAGGAAGATGATGGGACCAGAATTGGTAGAAGAAATTGCAGAGAATGTTCAGTTGATTCATAAGCACATGAGAACTTCTCAGAGCAGACAGAAAAGTTATGCAGATAACCGGAGGAAGGATCATTCCTTTGAGGTAGGTGATCATGACTTTCTCAAAGTTTCTCCATGGAAAAGTGTGATAAGTTTTGGTAAGAAGGGAAATTTGGGACTGTGGTTCATTGTACCTTATGAAATTCTCAAGAAAGTTGGATCAGTTGTGTACAGAGTGGCTTTACCTCCATGTTTATCCCAATTACACAATGTTTTTCTTGTTTTGATGTTGAGAAAGTATATTCCAGATCCATCTCATGTTTTGAGCTGAGTGGTAGTTCAGTTGGAAGAGAATCTCTCTTATGAAGAACAACCAATTCAGATTCTTGACCATACAGAGAAAGTGTTGCGGAATAAGGTAATTCACCAGGTAAAGGTTTTGTGGAAAACCGTATGGTTTAAGATTTAACGTGGTAATCTAAAAATTCTATGAGGGATAAATACCCCCAATTATTTTGATAAGTGAATAAAAATTGCAAGGATGCAATTTCCAAAAGGGGGAAGGATGTAACAACCCCTGTAAATGAAGAATAAGACATATTTCATATTTATTAATATTTGGGAATTAAATATTAATTTTACTTTAAAAGGGTTTCTATGTTCGATAGCATACCCGATACGCAACAATGGGTTTCTTTGAAATCTTACGTTGCACACTAATAATATAATATTATTAATTTAAATGGTTGTTAACTCTTAGCCATTGTATTGGAAGGAATTATCAAAACTAACTACAATATGATTATACATGATTGTTAAATGTATTTACGTTATCCAATAAAATGTTAGAGGCTTAAAATGTGAATGAATCTAATTTTAAGCATAATTTACATTAAAAGGCCGATTTATCACCTTTTAACGGTGAACCCTATTTAAATATAGTTGTTTTTCACTTTAATACATTCTAATTGATCAAATAAAATCATTCTTTATAATGGTGACATCAAAATTTACTTTTTGTAAATTTTTGGGATTTTTTCGATAAATTTCATTTTTTAATGAATAGTGAAAATATTGTATTTTATTTCAAAAGTGCCTTTTAATATAATATATTTATATTGTTTGATTATATTTTGGTTTGTCTTTAAAGTGTAATTAGAATATATTTGTACCATTTAATCCAATGTTGGTCATTTGAAATAATTTCACTTTGAAATTGGACATAAACAAGTGTCAATATTTTGATAGTTATTATTTCTTAAAAACAAGCTATTTGTTTTAACAATGGGAATTAATATTAAAATTAATTAATGAAACTTTTATGTTTTTAATTTGGAAAAATAAACATCATTTTTGAATTTGGAATATCAAATAATTCTTAAGTATAATTTTTGATATTTTTCTGAAAAACATCAATTTTTGATGAATAGTGAAACCACTTAGTAGTAGTTAAAATAACTGACTTTTTCATTTAAATAAAATTTTACAACTTCTGTGAGTTGAATTTTGAAAATATTACATACATGGTTGTTTATAGGTTTTTAAACGTGGTTCAATAAGATAAAACTAATTTTTAGTGAATAGTAAATTTTGACTTTTATTTACCGCCGTTAAAGGTAAATAAGGGAATTCAAGGTAAAAAGAATATTATAATAATTCACAATTACCTTAACACTTTTCCATAACTTATTGGTTGATTCATTAACGACAATGGGAATCTTTGGGTCTATTTCGGGACCCCATTGATCCACTTGGGAGTGATAATGACATTTTAGATTAATTAACTTAAAGTAAAGGAAAAAATGACCAAAGCAATTATCTTTTAGTAAATTAATTTTTACAAGGGGTTATATAAATTATATTTTTGACTATGAATATTAATTGGAAATATAAAAATATTTCCTACCTCATGGTATTTGTTTTAAAATTTTTAGACATCAAATAAATCAAATTATTTATGACACAACTATGATGCTGTATTTACCTCATTAATAAATGATTTAAATAAATAAGATTATAATGATTAAAATATTATCCAAAACAAGTAAAATTCCTATTGGATTATTTTATTTAGACCATTTGTCATATTATCTTTTACTATAATGATTTTTGGACATTTTGAAACCGAATATATGTTTATAATAAAATAATGTTTTCACACTTTCTTAAAGAGCCCCTCCTCTCCCTTATAAATTGAGACCACTTATAACCAATTGCACACACCTCTCAAGACTTTTGACTAATCCAAACACTTCCCAATTAAGCTCAAAACATCCCTATAATCATCCTAGAATCCTTACCATAGGAGGAAGTCACTTCAATAAGTCCTTTGGTTCAAACCAAATGGAGTTACCCAAATTAAAGGAAACAGTTTCTCTTAAATTGTTTTCTTTTATTTCCCTTATCCAACCCCTAAAATATATTTATTCCTTTATTTTGTAACAAAACCAGTATCCTAAATATACTATGATGTTTTTATAAGAATTATTCAAACTAAACTTTTACACACCTCCATCTAATGGGTTAATAACAAAATGATTCTATGGGTGGAAAACTAACGCCTCACGAAACGATGATTGTTCAATTACCTCTTACCGCCTCTCATGGTAGAAATTATAATTAAACTATATTTATATATGATATATATTATTTTTATGATTCCCTTATGCTTCTGTACTTCCCATTTATATCACACCTTTATGGTTTCCATAGTGGGTAATACGATAATCTCATTTGAGGAAGTGCGGACTACCGCCCCCTCAAAGTGATGTGACTTGTTAATGCCTTATGTTGGATGTATACATGATATATTTAATGATATTATATGTGATATCATACTGTAATTATAATATACCTATGTATTTTTATGTTTTAAATTCCATTAAAATAAAAAATACAAATGAAAGTAGCGTTTATGCGTACGCACGACTTACCGTCTCCATGAACGGTGCATTTCATTTCATACCTCCAAATCTTATGTACTATTATAAATAAATGTATATACTAGATATATATCATATATATGATATATAAATCATGAATATAATTCTAGATATAATAGACTATTGACCACATGGACAACTTGTAAATATAAGGTGTTCATTTTTGACTCAAGAACCAAATATCGACAAAATGGACGTTATTAACATAAATGATTACATAATGTTTATAACATGGTAATAAGTGATATAAAAGGAATAATAAACTTGAAAAAGGTTCTTTATAATGTATAAATTAACTTTAGTTTATTATTCATAATGTTAAAGAACGATCGAGTCATGTCGGAAACGAGGTAAGGGACTTCGTCTCAATCTCGTTTCATTGAGGCATTTTTAGTTTTATACATGACTTTAGTTTATATACTGTATAAACCACTTTGAATTTTCATTTTATTCAAAGCGAATATTTTTAATGAATCATTTTACTAAACGACAAAAAGTTATGTTTTTTTATATAAGCAGTGACAACGACCTCTCCACCGCTATGAGTATTATTTGATCTTTGGCTTCCTTAATAATCCAAAATGTTTTTAAAAGGAAAAATAAATACCATATACTATTATTATTTATTTTGGTAATGAAAATGATTTTGATAATGGATTTATTATTTCAATATCTTGAAATGATATTTTATAATTGCAATGTGTATATTTTATCTTTCTTTTGTGCTTATGTTATGTGTTATGATCAGTTTATGGTTCTTGGGCATTATTTACGTATATGGGTGGTTTCTTGATAAACCTAGGGCGGGTGAGCCCAAGATATCTCTGCAATAAATTTGGTAACATTATAGAGGTAAATGTGAATGTTTATCCTAAGATATTTAGGGAATATACTATGATGGGTATTCCAAAGTAACTCCCTATGTAGCTGTGATAGCTACAATGTAAGTATGATATGGATGCCACAAGTTACCTTTATGATTTATGATTTCTATATTTCATTCATGAATCTTATGATTTCATGAGGTAAGTAGAAGAGTTCATGTTTTGTATTTTTTTTTTGAACCAATGTTTTCATTCATTGTTTTATAACCCTTACTGAGCCTTTTATGCTCATCCCATGTTTTAAAATGTTTTCAGAGGACTTAAAGATGAATATGGCCAAGGATAAGATCAAGTAAAAGTCATGATGTCTTTAACTTGGAACTATACATGACTATTTTTTTCAAGAGTTCATGTTTTGTAAAAAAAGGAAACTGTTTAGAAGTTTCTACTTTGTAATATTTTGAGATGTAATAGTTATGTCATAATTCTCTAAAACTCTAAACCTGAAAAGATCCTCAATGCGAATTATTTATTTAATTCAATATTATGGAAGGTTTAAGGCTAGGTCCTTATAGATACATAGAAAACCTTATGGTTTTTGTGACGAGAAAGGGATGATGGAGTTTCATGGAAACTCTTGTGGTATGTCGCTTGGAGGGAAGAAAAAGAATAAACTTCCTACCTTTCAAAACTGTCGGAAGGATCACTCTGGTGAATTATTGAAATGAAGAAGAGGAATTTTCAAGGGTGGGAATCCTAGATGTCGAGCAAGTGATTGTAAACAAAATGTGAAGATTCTAGTCAAGGATATTAATGCAGAGAGACTTCAATAGAAAACAAAACACATACCCTAGTGTTTAAAACATTTAAATCAAGGTAATTATGAATGAATATTCCCAAATATGTAGGTTATTGATGATTCTCACCACCAGAAACCACTTAATCCATGGAAAAAAGGGAATTATCATGATTTCGTAATTATTGATGTGGTGTATGGTAATGAAACCTTGAAAATGTATAATTACTAACCACCCAAGGACTCCTAATTTAATTTGTTATATTTGATTTATCCATATATATTTAATGAATTTTGTAACGAAATCAAAATGCCCCCACAATGATTTGATATTGAGATATTATTTAAAATTCAAATTTTTAAAATGATCAAATATAAAGTACAATAATATTATCCAGTTGTTGTTTGTTGAAATTTAGTTCCTACAAATCTCATTATTCTTCCTATATTTGAATTTGATATTATCTTTGGCATATATTGTATTTCATTATAAAAACACCAAAACAATTATTAATGATGGGATGTAAAATTTTATATTCTAAACCAACCTATGATCGTTTATTAGTGAGATAATAAATTAGAACATCCAATGTAAATTACCTCAATTAAATGGGTATCTATTCCAATTAAAATGTTGTGTTTAGCTCTGATGGATTGGGAGAAACATCAAATTGAGGAAATTATTATTCTACGGGTGTTTGTTAATTTTCCTCCAAAATAAATTCATATAATTCCTCTCAAATTTTAATTTAATATTTAAATATAACTTATACATATTGCTACACACATTTGAAATACTCAATATAGAATTTCCCCAATTTAGATATAAGAAATTAGGATCAAAATCCAGAATAATATTAAAATGGGATTCATTCTACCGTGTGCTTCACCATGGGGATCACCTATTACTTTTGATAAGAAGAAAGACTGATTATGGTGAACTTGAATTGATTATTGGGAATTTTCTAAGATCACAATCCATAGTAAGTGTTCCCTAACTCATGTTGATGCTTTTTAAGCATTTATGTTGACACAAATATTTTCACTAGATATATATTTGATATGGATACCATCATTTGAGGGCCAAAAGTGATAAAATGACCATAAAACCACCCAATATGAGGTATGGACACAATGAATTTAAAGTGACTCCTTTTAGTCTTACTAATACCCCCATTTTCATCCTGGATTTAATTAATAGTTTCTATAGAGATTACCTTTACCAATTTGTGGTAATATTCGAAATTGATATCCTTATATATTCAATGTGTTAGGAAGTGCATGATAATCTTTTTTTGGATTTTTTGAAACAACTAAAGGTTGAGAATATATATAATAATTTTATAATGTATGGATTTTTTTCAAGAAATTTTCATTTTTGGGTTATACTATATCATAAATGGGTGTAATAGTATATTTATAAAAGAGATAAGTTAATGAAAATTGCCACAACCCAACTATTATGATTGAGATCCATTGTTTTCATGTTTTTATTGTGTATTATCAACACATTGTTGATAATTTCATCTAAAAAAATTATATTATCTATTTGATAACATGGAAGGGAGTGAGGTTCCATTGGTTAGATTAATGTGGGGAAAAGTTCAAGCAAATGATGATATTTTCATTCACCACAGTTGTTCTTACACTACCACGTAGTGGAGAAGTGTTTGAGATCTTAGTGATGCATAATGTAAGGGACTGGGATGCATCCTCATGATGATTATATAGTTCTAGCATATGATTAATGAAAACTGGTGATTCATGGAAAAAATAACAAACTCATGCTTTTGTGTTATCTATGTAAATTTCATAATTAAAGGTATATATATATATTCTTTATAGTGAAAGTTGTGATATATTTATACATATTATAAAATTATAATGTATATGTTCAAAAAGAATAAGCTACATATTCTTTAAATGAGATTGGTGGTGTTGATTAATGATTCTAAATACTCTATAAATTAACACCATGGGAATGCTAACATGGTCCCATAAGCTCAGAGTTGAAAGACACATACCATCTAATCTATGATGAGGATCACAAAAAATCATATATTTCTGTATTTTCAAAATATGTTTCTAGAATTACTAATGTATGGGAAGAAATATTTTATATGTTATATGGTCGTTCAAAAATCTATCAAATTAGAGATAAAAGAGGAACATAAAGGAGATATATAGTGGAAAAATATGGTAATAAATGATCTTGTGTTCAATATTTATTATGAAGGAATGATAAGGTTTATGAACTATGTGTGATTTTTTTGACACCAAAATAGAAGAAGGATATTTGGGATTATTATCATGGTTTTACATCCTTTAGTCATCCATGAAGTAAAAATATGAATAGAAATATGAAGTAATATATCTTATGGGAAAACACGAAATGTGAAATTATATAGTATGTATCTCAGTGCATGGTAACTCAAAAAACGTTAAGGCTAAGTGATATAATTCTTAGTGATTGTTACAACCATAACCCACACTAGAATTGACATGGGTAAACATCACCAAATATTTTATAATTGGAAGTCAAAGAACATTTAATGTCAGTAAATCTATTGAGGTTATTATAATTGACCAAATGAATTCAGTACTCTTCATTTCTATCATAAAATATTTACCTCTTGATTATATTTATGGAATATACATTAATGTAGTGTCAAGATTACATAGAGTACCATGTTCTATTTCATATGATTATGATCTTAGTATTACTTAAATGTTTGTCGAATTTCTTCAACATGATCTAGATAATGAGTGGTGTTTTAGTAGTTCAAATCATCATTAAAAAATAAATTTATTCTAATATAAAAATTAAACCACTTGTGGATATGTTACGACCATATTATATGGAATTAAATGTGGATTATATAAATACATCCAACAAGTATAAATTTCTTACATAAATAGCCTAAGAAATCAGAATGGTCCTCATGAAGCCCTCTATAGAATGGATTGTTGAACTCCAATTTTATAGAATGATGTTGAAGAAACAATGTTATTAGAACACAATATTACAGTGAAAATATTGGATAATGGTTGATCCATTTATCAGAAAATCTATTATGATTAGATCCAATAGAAAAATAATACTAACAATCATTGGGGTGATCTATAATTTCAAGTTAATGAAAATTAATTCCACTAAACGTCTCCATGGAATTATTTTAAGATATTTTCAAATAGAGGAATGCAAATTTCAATGTGTATAATATTGTTCAATATTCTAGAATTAGTAGGGAAAGTATCTAATATCTTGGTTCATACAATGAACCAATATAAATATCAAAATGTGTTCAATTTAACTCTCTTGAGTAACTACATACCTGATCTTTTTTATACACTAAATTCAGAGGATGTACAACTAGATAATGACCATTCCGATGAATATAAATAGGTATTAATCTAACATTAAAGTGATATTATTCTATGGTACAAGACTAATCACTTGGATAATGTTTTATAGAGGAATCAGTAATTTGATTAGGATACATGGGAATAAGAGGAAGTGATGAAACAATATCATCCCCATTTTTACATATTAAAGTAATTTAATTCATATGGAAACCATTATTTTATGGCGGTATAATTTCACACTGATTGTTTCTATTATATTTCACTCTAAATAATATTTTTATAGATTTGATACACACTACACTGACAATAAATGAATTTCAATGTAGTATTCCATTATAACCATATTATTAAATTCTTGGGTATGAATATGAAAAAATAATATATGAAACATTTATGATTTTTGGATGTATAAAATGAACTCATTACAATTTTTTTTAGAAATTAATATAATATATTTAGAAACAAAAAGAAATGTTTTTCTAATCAAAATTATTTTTCTTTGGCCAATATGTTTAAAACTAATTAATTAGGTTAATCACAATTAGTGAATTATTTTAATATAATACATATATTATATATTATATAATTTTTTAAATAACTCCCAAATGGTTTATAAGAATGGTATAAGAAAAAATCTAGTTTTTTGATTGAAAGTAGATTTTCCTAAAAATAGAATCCATTACATATTAAACGGTAATTTGATAATAAATTAATTTAAATTATAAATAATAAATCATGAAAATGGGATTCAAAATTTGAGGTTAGGGGGATATATTTTTGTTTTTTACGGGAAATATAAATATTAACCATAGTAATTTTTTTCAATGTGGTAATGATAATAAAAATTAAAATAAGGACTTATATATGGGATAAGGAATTAATGTATGACATTCCTTTTTTAATTCGATGATTGGATTTTATACATTATAATCCTTCATCAAATATATGTCTACCTTATTATTTTTTTTTGAATAATCCCTTTATATAAATTTTAGAAAATAATAAATACAAAATTTCACTGTTTTTAGGTTAATGACTATAAAATTAATACATAAGGAAAAAAAGGACACATTTAGTTATACAGGTTTATTTGATATATAAATTAATTTTCCATTAGAGTATATAGTTTTTTATTTTTTAATGACTGATAATTTTCCTTAAATTCTTATGCAACACTAGAATAATATTTATTCCATAAGTGGAAAATTAAATTAAATGACATTAATTTTTTTAATGTTATAAAAATAGGATGAATTTTTATATTCCAATAATATACTAGTTAAATATATCAATGTAGAGATGTGTGAAAGTGTTATATTCTAAATAAAAATATAAATTATAGTCATTTACTTATAATAAAATGAATACTGTCCAAAATAACATTTATCATATTTTATGAAAAATAATATTAAATTAAATAAGTTAAAAATAAATAAAATATTAAAATAGGACATGTAGGATAATATATAGTCTAATATGTAATCCGTTTTCCATTTAATAGTCAATTTTCACATTAGATGTAAATTATTAACATTAATGACTGAAATTATTAGTACCATATTGATGGATAAAAATGATTAATGAATGGGTAAATCCAATATTCATGGTTTAATATTACACCAAAAAATTAAAATTTATTTTTTGATCATATGAAATACTTATTCTCTTTTTCACCAATTATATATCCATTTGGAAGCATTTTTGTTATGAAATACATCATTATATTTTATATTTCATTGTAATTCAAAGTTTGTCATTACCTTCATTATAAATGGTTACCCGTTATTGATTTATTTTCAAAATATTTTTTATCATAGATTTGTCAAACCCTACTAATTTTTCTTGAAAACATCCCTATAGAAGAATTGATGGTGCTATTGTTCTTAAATATCCATCTTACAGATCTTTAATAATGGTTTTATAGGATATCAACTGAAGAAGATGCAATAATCCTATCAGACTGATTTAAATTCATGGATTCCACTAAATCCTCTAATTCTATGTTATTCATCCTAAAAAATAAATTTTTTATTATAAAAATAGTAAAATTTTATAATCATATAGTGTCATTATCCACATCGGGCTACCATATGACCTGACACCCAACCTCTCCCGAGGAAATGCCCGAGAGATGTTCCAGATCCCCCGATCCAATTAACAGCCGTCAACATCAATCAAATCATAGTGGGAATAATTTAGTACGAAAAAATAAGGATCAAAGAACATAAATAAAGAACTTAATAATCCAAAGTAACAAAAGGATATCAACAAATACAACACCATATCCTAATACAAATACTACTAAACAAAAGAAAAACTAAAAAAATAAATTGTACCAAGAATGACATTATCTTCTCATGACCTATATGAATCCTCCAATCAAAAGACCATCCTTCTCCAAATTACCAAACACGAACAAGAATCCAACACCTACAAAACCACTTGGTTTGACCATTATTGAGTGGAACATGTAGCATGTGACCATAAGAAATCCATTAGGTATGCACCATTGTGTCCAGACATTTTCTTTTACTAAATAGCCTTTAAACATTGGTTTGAAAATAAATATAGAATATATATTTGTCATTTTAATTAAAAAACATAACTATATTAGAATTCCCTTTTTAAAATAATGAACTAGTATTTCATAAAAATTAATTTGACATCCCAAAACCTAGTTCAAAACCACAACATATATACTAATCCATACTAGATGAAAAAAGGTATGCGATCGAAATGAATATAAAATAAAAAAGAAGCTGAAACACTTGGAATACTACACAAACTAAATCATGATGACACTACAGAAATGTGTATTCATGCACCGTAGAAATAAGAAGTAATATATAGATATATAATAATTGAAATTTACAAAACATCTCTAGAAGAAATCCATGGATTTACTCAGTTAAAAATCACCTAATAGTATATGGTGTAGCTTCATAATCAATAACCAACTGACCTCTCTAATCTAGTCAATCTAGTTAAACATCCAACTTGGCCTATCCCCAAATCTATGGTGTACCAACCCATCTAATAGAGGTAAATACGAAACCATCACCTGATCCTCAAGATGATGCATATAAATCCCTTGAGAAAAGTACACATTTAATGTATAAGTCCTCAAAAAATGTTTCCCAAACCAATAACCCATATGCACCTTGCATTACTAGAAAAAACACTTACACATCCTATTCAATTAATCCAATTTCAGTGGGTAAACAATATAGGTTCACGTCACACAAAACATCATCAAATGTTTCAACTAGGCTAACACATCATTCAATTTTTGAAATTCTTTTCAAAAATTGTTATAAAATACCAACAAGTAATTTTCCATCACAAAACCTAATCCATTAGAATCCAATTCCTAAAACCAAGTCAAAAATATAAAACATTCTATAAATCTTTGAAATAAGCCTTTTTATTTATTAGTTTCCAAACCAGATCTAAAAAATCCCAAGCAGACCAAGCATTTTGAAATTCAGTTGAAACCAATTTTTAGAAAAATTTGGAAACCATGTAACCATTTTTAAATAACCAAGAGATTTTTATGAATTATATTAGGAATATGAGAGATAATATCAATACAAGAGGATGAATGTTTGAAAAATTCATGTTCAAGAGAGGGAATTTTTTTCAAGAGCCCAACATCATTTCTAATCTCATCAATATGTGCTCATGGTTCATATATAGATGTTCCTAGATGTAATGGCTCACCCAAAAAATGGAGAAGTTAAAAAAATTACCCATTTTAATGATGAAAGAACCTTTTTAATTCATTACACATAACTATCATTCCATGATTAGGCACGAAAACCACACATTACATTCAATTCACAATGAAAAAAATATACCAAAATTTAACCGATGCTATACAACACTAAAAATTCTTAATTTAATTCTATGAAACCAATTTGAAATTTTATAAACTCTATATATACCTAAATAGAGGCCCAACCAAGGAAAATATTTAAAAGCCTATTTTCACTAAATTACCAACCATTAAACCAGAAAATAAATCAAGAAACCATATGTCAAGCATGATTAACATGTTCTAGTATGAATCAAAGAATGAACAAGAAACAATGGATTGTTCTGTAATGGAAAATAATGTAAAAACCATCCACAATTTTTTCTAAATACAATAAAACTCTACTGGAAGGGAGACTAATGATCGAATTATAATCCACACACCATAAATACAATTAAAATAAACCCACACATAACTCTCAATTCTAGGGGTTTTTCTATAAAACCCCTCATCAAGATAAACCAAGAAACTATGGTTGTAAGAAGATAGAAGAATGTAATACTTCCAACAACCATGAAAAAATACCCTCAGAAGCATTATGATGAAATCATGGATGAGGGAGAGCTAAGGGGAGGGGGTTTTAGGAGCCTCCTAGTGTGTGTAGACTGAAAAAGTGATGAAAATACCAAAATTGATATAAATGAGTTTAGGGGTAAAAATGGAATTTTGAGTTTTAAATACTTGGGAAACTCACAAGGTTTATCCGAACAAGTTATCAAACTATGTGCCAAGCATGAAAACTATACAAGATAATATGGACACCCCACAGGGTTTTGAAACATGTTTTTTGGAGCTATAAACCAACTATAAAATATGTGTATGTCAAATTATAGAGCCTCCCTTTATGATTTCTAAATGGTTTACCTTATCCATGTGTATATTTTCCATTAAGCCCCAGAAATTATCCTTTAACAACACAGTTTCTCTTAGGACTCACATGGTTTAGCCAAAACATTGAATAGGATTTGAAATGAAAAAATTTAGAAGAATGGAAGAAACTAAAAACACTCGCATCCTTGATAATCCTCATGGTTTCCCCTAACAATACACAAAACCCATGCAGACGAAAAAAATCACCATGAAACACCAAAAGCGAAAAAAAATCACCCAAAAAATAACCTAAACCTTATCCAAAATAACAAAAAATTAGAAATAAACAAAATAAAAGAAAACACATAGTCGGGGTTTGAAAATACATCGTTCCAAAAATCATTATTGCCCTAGAATTCCCTTCATACCAATGATGTCCAAAGCACATGCTAAAAAATGATATGAGATCAAATAAAAAATGGTTCATGGTGAGAAACTTCACTCCACAAATCACCCCAAAAAACTGTAAGGACCCCCAAATTGACTAGATCCATGGATAATATAAGAAGTAATGTGTTCTCCCCACCATAAGATACTGAACCTAACCGTGACACCTATATAGAAACCGAAATCGAAATAGCTGAGACTCTTCTTAACCTGATCAACCATCCTATCAACCGAGAACTCCTAACATAAACCCAAAACCGCCATTATAATTGAATCATAAGGAATAAATTCAAACCAAAATGAGATCCCAACCACAATTCAAATTCTCCATAAGACTTGGTCATCTCAAAAATGAACAAATTGTTGATAAACAATCGACAAAAAACAACGATATTACAATCCAAATCCGTATGGAACAACTACCCAAACAACAACAACAAAATCCATGAAACCTATTAGAGAATATTGGAAGTTAAAACATGAATAAACCATTGAGAAAAAATGGAAACGACACTGAAAAATGAAGAAAAATATAATGGTAAAACATAAATTTCCATTTCTACCACATTAGAGATGATAGTTTAGTCAAGGGTTCACATGCCCACCCCAAATCATGATTATATGAAGAGAATTACTATGGTGCCTATATCTATAGTACTAATGTTTGAATAATCTTCATATCCATTGTCTAGAGTTAACATCCTCTATCTTATATTTTTTCTTCATGAAACTTGGATAATATAATTTATTTATGTGACCCAATAGAGAAAACTATTAACTGGACATATGAGGATTATGATAGGTTATATTTGAATGCACAAACAAACCATATTAGACGCTAGAAAAAATGTCACTAGAAAATATAACATGCTCGTTGACCTTTGGTAGATGAACCCACAAAAAGATCAGAACCTTCATCTGGTCCTCCGATGCTACCTCAAGAGAAAAGGAATCCATCTAATTAAACTCGTCGATATAGGCCATCGCTGTTCATTAACAATGTTGAATACTCAACATATATGACACTTTCTTCACCTTTACAAACCCCAATATGAACCAAAAGATTAAAAATGGTCTTAAAAACTTATCAAAACATCCCATATTTCAATGATGATGGGGTAATAACTCTCAACTGATCCAAGGACACACCTCCAAACAAACTAAAAATAGTATGCACTCGCATTACATCGGGGGGGGGGGGGGGGGTCCCAATGACTCGATACAATCTAAACTTATTTAATCTAATACAAAGCCTCTTATTGGCCTCAATCACCATGTTAAAAAAATCATCCCAAAAGAAACAAATTACAACATTTAATAGGATCCAAAATAGAGGTAATAAAAGGATTAAACTCACTAGAAAACATTAGGTTTTTTTGAGGAGGAATATGATGAGAAGAAATAGAACATAATACTGAGATCAACATAAAAAAAATTCAATAAACAATAATGCCCAAGTGAAAAAAACCAGCTGAGAGGAAAAAAATTACAAAACCAAGAAAATTAATTTTTCAAAACCCCCATTTATTTCTCACTTTCAAACCCACTTGGTCACAAAGTCATTATCAAAATTACAAAATACCATTTTAAAATTCAAACCACACCATGTCCTACCTTAAAAACAAAGGAAAACCGTAAAAGTATTTTCCTCTCGAAAGTCTCTTTAAAAAACCATTTTTTATTTTGAAATCTATGCACAACAGAAAAAGACAAATGAACACAAAACTCATATTAAACACTATGAATATGGAACTAAATGAGATGAAATAACTTATTCCATTATTTGGTAAACCACAAAATAAGAAAAAATTGATTACTAGGAATAAAATGAGTGATGTGATCATCCCTACATACATCACCACACCATGTATGACCACTATGTAACACCTCCTCAAATCCATTTTCATTCACTGTATCCACAATCAATAACAAAAAAAAGATTCAATCCCAGAATACCACTGACAACCCAAGGCTAATGAAGTGTAATTGTTCACGATTCTCTTCTTGTATCGACATCTCGAGTATTGAATGTCATGATATTCAGTATATATTACACCCAAAATAAATAATGAATGATTTGATAAAATTTTTCATGAATAAGTCTGAGATTCTAGCTGATCTAACACCCAAACCATACCAAGATTACTCTTGGGAGGCGTTCTTGATCCTTCCGAGCTGGCGACTAGCATTGGGAATCAAAGATATCATAATAGAATTTGTTTAGCCCAATAAAATCCTGGATCTAATAAAAAAATAGACCACAGAACAATCACCAATAACAAATGAATATTAATATATACAATACCAGACCTTGATACAAAAACTATATAACAAAAAAATATAAAACAAAATAAAATCTAGGCTGAGAACAATAATATCTCCTCATTAACTCTTGCTAATAGCCAACCGTCATACCATATTACATTAAAGCCACACACTCGAACAAGAAACTTGAACCTAAAAAATAAAATGGGTCTACTATTCCATGTGGAAGAATTTCTATGTGTGTATAAATATCCCAATGGGTATTAACAATAGAGTTTGTGAATTTTCTTTTCCCAAAATAATCTATATTCAATTTTCAGATAATACATTTAGAAAATATGATTTATCATTTTATTGAACTTTATATAACATTCCATGAATTCCGATTCTAATAAAACACACACAACAATTATAAAAATAACCTTACATTACAAAAAACTATTCAAACCCAAAACCTATATACCAATCAATACAAGATGAATGAAAAGGACCAACCTAAAAATTAATTTTATGATAAAAAGTAAGTGAAACATTAAAAATGACATAGATAGAAGCATTCAGATACTAGTAAGAAAAGTAAAAAACACTGTGTAAATGAGTAGAAACAATCATATATATAATCATGGGAATATGAATAAAAGATATAGAAAAAATAATTTGACGTACTCAATTTTTACTTTCCAGTCAGCGTGTGTTTCAACTCTATATCCAATAACCAACTAGCAACTCTAAACTACACAATTCAGTGAAACGTCCCACCAAACCACTCTGAAATCTCAGGATACCAAACCATCTAATAAGGTTTGATATGTTCTTATCACTCAACCTTATAGGTGATTCCCAAGAATACTATGATAATATTAAGTAGTGAATCATAATTCCTCGCACATGTGGATCACACCAATAACCTAAAGCCACCATTATTTCATCTCAAACCCTAATCCATTTTTAAATATTTCCCCAAACCAATTAGAAATAATATAACATGCTAAAAAGGTTCCAAACATGACTTTATTAGGTTTAGGCACCACATATAAAAAATTCCATATAGTCCAATCATTCTGCTACACATTTAAAACAAAAATTTATAACTATTTAGAATCCAATTAACCATTTCAAAGGAACCATGGTTTTTTAAATAACATCCTTTGGAAGAGAAGTGAGATGAATAAGAAAAGGGGACAATAGTTTTAAACCCCCATGTTCAAGGGAGAGATATTTTATACAATAAGAAATCATCATTTATGATCCCATACATATGTGCAACCCGTTCACATGTAGATGTGTCCACAGATAATGGCTCCCCCAAAAAATTTCATGTAACAAAATTTTTCCATTTTAAAGCTAGAAGAACATCTCAAATGTTTTACACATTACCATCATGACATGAAGTGACTCCCAAACCCCACACTACATTTAATTAAAAATAAAGACCATGATACAAAAATTTAACAAAGATCATCACCACCATAAATTCTCAATTTATTCCTTGAAATAAATTTGACATTTTATCAATCAACTTATATACATACATATAGTCAAAAATTAAAAATTAATTTGAAATAAAACCCATTTTCCATCAATTTAAAATCATGATAATACCACAATAACTCAAAAAACCACACCCAATCATGATTAAAACAATTTATAAATAATATTTTAAAGAATAATCATCAATTCCATGTTTTGAAAAAAGAGAAATAATAGATTCACTTACATCAATGGCCTATAGAGTCAATAAAACTATATGGGATGGTAGAATGAGGCTTGCCGGACAATACTCAATCCCTAAAACCAAAGGAACACAACCAAACATCAACCATCTACCCTAGGGTCTATCCAAGGTAAAATACCACTATGAAAAAAATAAGAACCAAGGGTAGGATGAATAGAAGAGAAGGAAATAAATCCAAAAAATAAGAAAAACTGAAATCCAAAGCATTAAGTGCAATAAATGGAGGATAGAGATCCAATGATAGGGGATTTGGGAGCCCTTTTCTGCTCTTAGGAAGAAAAAGGGTGGAATATTTTGAACTAGGGTTAAAATAGTGAAGGGGAAGAAAAATAATTTCATGTCATAAAGACCTTGCAAATCACATGGTCGGGCCGTATAGATTTCCAAACCATGCCAATACTATGCAAGAGGTGCTGGAGAAGATGGACACCTCATTCATTTTAGAAATATGGTTTGGGAATCCATGTGCCGATAGTGGAAAATTTATCTATCAAATTATAGTTCCTCCCCACAGAAGTCTCACTTGGTTTCTTCTATATATGAGCAATATGTGCACCAATACACAAGCACTTCCCTAAATATCACAATTTCTCCTATGAATCACATCACGTGTCCAAAACAAGGTAAATTTCATGCCAAAAATTTGATAGAGATGGAATTATACAAAAAAATCCCTCATCCTTGAAAATCTACATGTTTTCCCCCAAACTATGTAAAAAACTATTCACATGCTTAAAATCAACGTAGAACCCCCAAACACAAAAACTATCATCTAGAACTTGACCCAAACATTATCCAATTGAACCAACACCATGTTAATAAGAAACCAAAATAAAAATGATGATTAATTTGTGAAATTTTGTAACAACCTCTACTAGTACCCTATTCCATCATATGTAATGTGAAATTATTAGTCATGCATTTATGTGGACCACAACCACCACATAGCGATACAATTCATTTTCCAAAACCTTATTTTATAGATGTTTACTATTATATGTTTATAATTTATATTCAATACTTATGAAATAATTATCCTTTTTAAATAATAAAATCATATCCACCTTCTTATCTTCTAATTTATTAGTGAATAGTTACACCATTTGAGTGTAGTTTTGGATCACTACATCATGAAGAGTTGTGTTTTTTTCATTTCTATTTTTTAGATCATAATAAGGAATGATTTATTAAATATATATGATATATATTATATTATAATTAATTTATAAAGATGATTTATTAATCTTATTTTTTCCATTAGATGAAATGTGAAAAAAAAATTGGTCATGTGTACATACCACCTACCATCTCCATGAAGTGTGTAATTCATTTTTTTGGCCTCAAAATTATATGAATAAAAGAGAATATGTATATAATGAACATTTTTTATTTTTATATTATGATTATTATTCTAGACATTATGGAACAATTATTATTGTATATGGATCTGAACAACCAAATTGAACATCTAATTAAAAATGAAATAGTTTACACCCATTAAGAACTGATTTAAATAATGAATTATTTAATTTTTTTCAAAAGTATTATAATGGGATCATATAGTGTATTAGATATATTTAAATTGATCAGTTAAAAGTTTTTAATAATTTTAACTGTATTATATAAGAGTCTTGAGAACATTTTAATCATGCCAAACATGAGGTAAGGTTGTAATGTTATAATCTCATCATTAACCTAGATTAATTTTGATTCATATTATAAGAATTATTTCCATGATATAAATTTCAAGACTCTCAAATAATTTCTTCCACTGTAGGTATTTCAATAAATTGCAATTTTCATTGTCAAATTCCTCTATTTATGTAATTAACAAATAGAAATAATGTTTTAAATGAAAAATCATCACTATTTATTTTTCATTGAAAAATATTTTTTCTTTTTAATCCTTGTTTTATAAATATGTTTTCATGAATTTTTTAATCACCTACTATTGAAAAAATTAATTTCAACCCATTGTGTTCATTTTGAAAAATCTATTAAAAGGAATATTATTTTTATTTTGAAAATGTGGTAATTTTGAATTTTTACTGAAAATGTGAATGGAATATATTTTTAATTAACATGGAATACAAACAAATTCATTTATTAATGAATAATAAATGTTTTTATCATTTCAGTATAATATTGTTAGGTTTATTTCAAAGAATAATATTTCCTTAATATTTGGTATTTTATTATTTTTAAGTATGTAATTTCATAATGAAAATGATATTTTTATAAAGAAAAATCCCATCGATCATTTATTGTAATTTTCATAAATAAATTATATAATTTTATGTCACATTTGATTAATTTGGTATATGATCCAATTACACTATATTTGTTTTTTCTCTTGATTATTTTGATTATGATGATGAGATGATTATGAAATGTTTTCATTTTCTATGGGTAAAGCTATAATGAATAGCTGATTTGAATAAAAAAAGATTTTATTTTCCATGGGATATTATATATGGGGAATAATTTAAGAAATTCAGTCACATATATTTTTTTAGTATGATTAGGTGATTGTATGTTCTATTAAATTCCACTAGTTCATTGGATAAAAATAGATAAAACATAAGTTAATTATGTTATGATTGAACTTGCTTTCATGTTACCAATTTTAAATATATACATGGATTTTATTTCAATAGGTTCATGTGTACTTGGTTTCTTGTTAATAAGATTATAAATGGATGTTTTTTCATATATAAAAAATTTATGTGAGGGTCTTGTTTCATGTCCTTTATTTCGTAACAAAACATGTTCTTTTTTAAACATGATTATAATGCCTTTAGTTTATGTTATTTCCATATTCTTATTCCAATTTTATTCTCTCATCAATCACATTCATTGATTCATTTATGAAACACATTTTATGAACAATCAATATTTTCTTCAATGAATCATGATTATGATTTAAGATAAGTTAATTATGGTTTTTGAAAGGATAAGTTGTGTTCCATTACCATTATGCTTGGGTAATTATTAATTATTAATTGGTAACTCTTTTATTTACCCATTATGATCATATTATCACACACTTTATTATGTTTTTTCCCAAGTCATGAATAATGGTTTTAAGTAGGGTTTGTGTAAGTGGGGTACTGTGTGGGAATATCTATATATGATATATTGGTGATGTTTGCTAAAAAAATATTTGGTATCTATACTCCAATTACAGTAAACAAATATGATTCTATTATTTCTCGTAATGTTAAGTAGTGAATAATCATCTTATAAGACATAATATCTATGTGTGAAAAAATTGGTTTTCTATAGAACAAGGTCGCCAATACTCTAATTTAGAAAGACCATGATTTATTTTCTATAAAGGGAATTCAAATGGATTAAAAAAATATTATTTTTAGAATATGGACTTATAAAACAGGGGGAAATGGGATGATTCATGAATTTTTCAAATAAATTCTCAACCATCTATCCATGTTTGGACTAAGGAGGGGTTTAATAAGAAGTGTATCTAGAGAAAAAATTTATTAGTTTTCTCCAGTTCAAAGATGATTGTGATGGAATGATAATGTTCATAAATTGACTATGTGTCCCACTAATATTAGTTGTAAGTAAGGAGTTGTTGGATAAATCTCATAATTCAACATTATGTATTCATCCAAGATGTCATAATATGTATATATATAATGGAGTATTTATAGAAGGATTACATGAAAATGGATATTGTATAGTATGTTTCTCAATGAATGGAATGTTACCAAGTTAAGGATACGAGACATAAGTCAATGTAGATGTTATAACCGTTACCCATTCCATGTTGTAAATTTTAAAAAAATACCATGGATTTAGTAATAAAATTCCAAAATTCATATTAAAGGAAGAATTGCATTTTGATTTTAGTCAAACACCTTATGAAATCATTTCATTTAAACTATAGAGTATTTTTATTCTTAATATCTATCAATGATAAATATTGATTATGCGGTATGGTTTGAAGGGGTAAAAAATTCTGTTTTATTTGATTAGAATCTATGGTTTATCATGATGTTATATATATTTATTGAGAAGGATCTAGATAGAGTGTTTTTTAAAGTACAAAATATCATACATTGAGGTATGATCATTCTGATAGGACCATTCAAACTGATGAATACATGTTGACTGGTCACTCTATAGATTTCAAAAAAAAAAATTGGGAATAACACCTCTATTTTTTTTATTTATATTATATCAACTGGTATTTTTCATGTATAATGATGGAACATTTTTAAAACTAATATAGAAGGATGGTTAGAACTCTATATTTTAGGATGATATTATTTAAATAATGAAATTTGGTCTAGATAAATTTGAAGAAATTTTATAGAATGTTATAACTATTCATCAACACATCTGGGATACTCATAGTTGATAGAAAATTTATACGGATATATAGAAATGTGAAATATAGTTCAAAGTTGTCAACAATTTAATATACCATAACAATATGGTATTGATATTTGGAATGATGGTCTGGTTAATCCCAATACATATTGTAAAATCCCAAGAAAATAAAGAATAAGACCTTTTCATATTTTTTAATATTTTTGAATTAAATATAAATTTTATTTTAAAGGGGATTCTATATTCAATGGAATATTTGACACTAAACAATGGGTCTCTCTGAAGTCTTATGTCGCACACAATGCAGAGTCATACTGGAAAATAATAATATATCATTATTTTAAATGGTAGTTAACGCATAGTCATTATAATAGCAGGAATGAACGTAAATAATTAAAATATGATTATACAAGTTTGTTAAATGTATTTACATTTATTCAATAAATGTTATAGTCTTAAAATTTGAATGAATCTAATTTTAAGCATAAATACTCTAATATTATTTAAAAGGTTGATTTACCACCTTCTGATGGAGCACCCTCAATACATCTATTTTTTGTCACATTTATATATTTGATTTGAAAAAATAAAATTCTTCTTTATAATAGGAGAATAAAAATTTAGTTTGGGTAAATTTTTAGTATTTTTCTGATAAAATTTATTTTTTAATGAAGAGTGAAAAGTACTGTAATTTAAATCAAAACATCTATTTAATATAATTTATTTATATGTTTATATTCAATTTTTATTTTTTTTTAATGTTCCATTTGATTTTATTTTTACCATTTAATCCAACTTCGGACATATGATGTAATTTCACTTTGAAATTATACAAAAATAAGTGTCAACCTTTTGATAGTTATTATTTCTTAAAAAAATGCTTTTTTACAATGAGAATTAGTTTTAAATTAATTAATGAAACTTATATGCTATTAATATTTTATAACAAAAATCATTTTTTTTGGAATATCAAATATATAAGAGACTTAATTTTTTGTATTTTTCTGAAAAACATCAATTATTAATGAATAGTGAAAACACTGAGTAGTAGTAAAAAAAATATACATTTTCATTTAAATGAAATTTTACCACTTCTATGAATTGAATTTAAAAAATACAACATAATTGGTTGTTATCACTAAATAATAATGTGGTTCAATAAGATAGAAATAATTTGGGGTCAATAGTAAAATTTTACATTTATTTACCGCGTTTAAAGCTAAATAGGGTAATTAATGGTAAAAATAATATTATTAAAATATTAAATTACTCTAAAATGTGTCATAATATTATTGGTTGAAACATCTCAGAACATGAGCAACATTGGTTAGATTTTGGGACCACATGGATCCACTTAAGAGTGATAATGACACTTTATATTGATTAATTTAATTTAAAGATAAAAATGACATAAACATATATCTTTTAGTAAATAAATTTTTACATGGGGTTATATAAGTTATCTCATTTACTATAAATATTTATTTGAAAGATAAAAAGATATCATACATCATGGTATTTGTTTTTATAATTTTTAGACATCATATAAATAAAAATATTTTTTACACAAAATTGATGTTGTTGTTACCTCATTAATGAATGATTTAAATAAATAAGATTATAAAAATTAAAACAACATTCACAACCTGTACAATTCTTATTGGATTATTTTATTTCAATGATGAGTTATCTTATCTTAGAATTTAATTAGTTTTGTACCTTTATAAACCAAATATAATTAAATAATAAAATATTATTTTCAAACATTCCTATAGAGCCCCACCCCCTTATAAAAATCCATCACCTCTAACCCATTACTCACACGTCTCAAGCTCCTTGGTTCATACATACTCTTCCTAATTAATCTCCCAAAATCTCTCTATTAAAACTATTATACTTACTTTATGCATAAGGCACTTCAATAAATCCATTTGGTTCAAACCAAAGAGAGTTACCTGATTTAAAGGTAACATCTTCTCTTAAGTTCTTTTCCTTTATATTACTTCTCCAACGGCAAAAACTCTTTTTATTAATTTATTTTATAATAACACCAGTATCCTAAATATAGTATGATGTTTTTATGAGAAGTATTCAAACTAAACTTCCACACACTTCCATAAAATGGGTAAAGATCAAACTATTTATGTGGATGGAAAACTACTATCTCACGAAATGATGATTGTTCAATCTTCTCCTACCACCTATAATGGTGGCCATTAAGTGGACATTGTATTTATATATGATATATATTAGGTTTATGTTTTCTTTATTCTTCTGTGATTTTTTATTTTAAAAATATACCATTATTCTTTCCAATATGTGTAAACCCGATAATTTAATTTGAGGAAGTGCGGACTATCGCCCTCTTCAGGTGATATGATTCGTTCATGACATACATGGAATGTATATAAGATGGAATTGTGAAATTATGTAACATATATATATTATATTATATTATATTATATTTGAATTATAATATATCTATTTATCATTAAGTTCTCATTCCAATAAATATGAAATAGAAATGAAAGTTGCGTTCATGCGTACGTACGACTTACTGTCTCCATGAATAGTGCATTCAATTTCTTATATCCAAATGTCATGAAATGTTATAATTATATATATATTCTGGATATTAATGATATATATGATATCTAAATCATTAATATCATTCTGTAGATAATGGAATTTTTACCACAGGGATAACATATAATAAAAAGAAGTATATTTTTGACTCAACTTCCAAACATCAAAAAAAAATTGATATGAACTCAAATATTTAACTAATTGTTATAGAAAGGTTATAAGAGATATAAAAAGAATAATAAAATTTAAAAATGTTCTTTAGCAAGTATAAATTAACTTTTGTTTATTATTCAGGAAGAACAAGGAACATACAAGACAAGTCAGACTTCAGGTAATAGGTTTCTTATCTCACATTTAATTCCATGAGATTTCCATGTTCTCCACATATTTATTGCATGTGGTGTATTATGTACTTAAATTTGATATATATAATCATTATTCACTCTATATTTATGGTATTATGTGATTAATTTTGTGGTTATTAACTTTGGGTCTTACAACATGATTAATTATAACGAGGTAATGGGTTTTCATCTAACTTTTTATTCTCGTGAGATTCGTGCTAAATTTGCCACTATTTCCTTTTGTGTAGTGTATGTACTATCCATGATTGTATTATATGTATAATATAAATTAATTTATTGGTATTTAAATCTTCATTTTATGATTCTTCATTCATGTGGTGAAAGTTTCGCATGTTACCAAATTGGTTAGGGAACCTTTCACCGTACACTTTTAGTCAAATAATTCTTTTATGTTATGTCTTTAAAATTAAATTTTCAAATGCTAGGATGCGTTATTATATATCCTTATTTCTCTAAATTTTGTGTCCATGTGATGAGATATATTTTTTTATCTCAGCAACTCTTTTTATGAATTTTTAAGTGACATTGTTAGGCAGCTGAAGTTTTGTAAGGGAACTTATCTACCCAATTTCAATTCTTTGTGTTAAACTGTACTTCTTGATTATGTCATGCTATAAATATGTGTGAATGACATCTGATTAATTTACACTGAATATAAAAATTATATTGAGTGTATTTATATTTGTCACACATAATTATGTAATTGATTTATCATAAATCAAAGGATACAGTCTTTATAAGTATTTCCATCTCAATTTACATTCCATTGAAACTTCATTGTTGTTATCCACCAATTCCCTTTAATATGGTGTATTTACTATCCTTTGGCATATTATATCATGAATAAATTTATTCTCATGATATTATAAAGTTTTTATAAAATGTTATTCCTTAATTATTTTTATTCAAGCGTCTCTCATTTGGTTTAGAACTCCCTAAATAAAATGTTATTTTTAAAGATTTATTCATAAAAATATTTCTCATTAATGTCCATATTTTCCAAATGTTTCTAAGAATTTATTTATATGAAATTTAATGTTATAAAATGTTAATAGCATTAAAAGTTTCCAAGTAGTATGGGACACTTTGATTCAAAAATCTCATTATTAAATGTTTTAAATGGTTTTGAAAATGGTTTTGATAAATCATTGATTCCGTCAATATCGTAAATGATATATTGGGATTGAAATGTGGAAATGTTATATTTCACTCATGCATGTTTTGTGTGTTATGATTTATAATGGTAATTGGACATTTAACGTGTTGTTACATGATAAACCAAATGACAGGTGGTGCCAGGATAAACCGGGATGGGTGGTTACGTTATAACCTCAAATGCATTGGGTATGGAAGTTGGTCGTATGGATATTCCAATTAGTGATATGTGTGGAAGTTGACCGTATGGTTATTCCATTTAATTACAGTTATGTCCCATATTATGTATATATGTTATGTGTGATTTCAATGGGTTTTATGGTAATCTTTTGGTTACAAAACGGTATGCAATGATATATTATTAAATTAAGAGTATTTAATATTTCATAAAGGGTAAAATTATTACTTATGATAACGTATTAATGGTTTACTTGTTATTTTTAAAAACTAGTAGTTTTCCTTCTTTGTGTATCCCTTACTGTACTTTTTTGCTCATCCCAATTTTTTGAAATGTTTTTCACAGGATATGAAGTGGATTGGGGTCAAGGATGGGATCAAGGAAAAGTCACATTGTCTAAAACATGGAACTAGAAAAGTTTTTTAAGGGTTTATATTTTATGAAAAAAATCGATATTGAGTAGTAGTGTCTACATGTGATATTCAAGATAATATTTAATAGTTATGAATTAATTCTCAAAAACTCAAAACCTAAAAATATCCTCAATGTGAATTCATTATTTAACTCAAGATTTTGTAATGCTTAAGGCCAGGTCCTTATAGTTGGTATCGGAGGTCAGTTTAGACAACTTTTGGGATTATGAGTTTTTTTTAAACACAAGGTTAGTCCCTATGTATATTATTTTAGTTTAATAATTAATTTATAAATTTTTCAGATCATGGAATTTCATATACAAATGGTTGGAGGAGGATCTCAAACAACATTCCTATATCTTCCTGATGACATGCTTGCAATAATTATCGAAAAGTAATGTTCATATAATTGTGAAACTTTTTCTAGTATACAACTCACTTGCAAGAAGTTATTTGAGTTATCAGAAACCTCTACTATACCTCGATATCATTTTGGAACATGGGTATTATTTAATCCAATCCTATTTTCAAAATATTCTCATATTTTCAAGAAAGGTAAATTTTATCAAGGCATTTTCAAATACTTGACCTTATCTTAAGATTTTGACGCATATTAGGATTTTCAAAAAGGTGCTGAATAAGGAGGCCCTTGTGCAACATATTTATATATTCTTTTACAATATAATCTCTCAAAACATACTTATGGTATTTTAAAAGGACCATTAATTGAATGTTTCAACTCAAATTCGGTCTGACAGTTTTATAAAAATAATGTATCCGATCATTGGAAATTTTATGTAATACATGATTATTTTTGAAAACTATTTATCTGTGAACACCCATATGACCCATGTGGTAAAATGTGTATTTGGATGAAGGAATAAAATTATTTTGAAGGATCTCTAAATCATTAATGCAATGCATGGACCTTCTACCCATTTGAACAAGATGAAGTTGAAACCATATGGACTCTATGATGAAGGTATGTTGTTCTTTCTATTAGGAATAGTTTTATTTTATCATATTATGGTGAAAAAAATTAATATATATATAATATGTTGAGGTCTTAATTTTTGGGGATGAAAATGAAAAGTATAAGAAATCCATTGAGGTTAAAACATGTTTGGGTTATTTTGAGTTTTATGAAAAGAACAACCCTTAAGATAGGTGATAAATAGTCACGTCCAGCATGGTTGTAATAATTGAACCCACAACCAAAGGGTAACAATGGTACATCATCTACCACTAGCCTAATTGAATTTCCTGGTTAGTATGACTCATTCATTTTAGTTAAAAAAATTTGATCAAGATAAAGTTGATGTTGGTAACATATGTTTTATCAAATGAATATCTGTAATATAGGAAAATTATTTGGTGATTAAGTGATAAAGGTTATTTTGGAAGATGTTTGTCTTTTGGAACATTATATGCTCAAGAGAAATAAAATACAATGGGATCTCTTTGTGGGGGTAATGGTGGAAATTTTATTTTGGAAAAATCAATGTTATTATGGTGGATATATGGTGATTTGGGTTGTTTTTTGGAAATTATTAACCTATCATAAAAAATATGTGATTTGGTTAAATACACATCAGTATGAGACTTTAACATTAGTCAATGTTATTTGGAGATAAATGTTACGATCTATCAGGGATGAATATGTGATTAAATCCTTCTGAGTTTTGGGTTTCAATATTATATTGGACTATTTTAGATAATTTTAAGGACAATTTTATACTGAATGGTTTTTCTTGAACTTTGGGTATTTTGTTCAATTTTGGAGATTAAGATTAGTTTTTTTAAGGATTATTCTTTTTTGGGGATTATCTGATCTCATACTAAATATTTTGGTTTTGGTTGATTTCTAAAGATAGGGGAAATATATAGTTCATCTTTTGTGGATTATGTGATACACTAGATGTTGATTCTATTTCTTTTAATGTGACCAAGACTATTTGAATACTCATCATTTGTAGAAAAGACGAGTTTATGGTAGAAATATAGTAAAAATTAAAGTCTTCAAGAGAATTATGTATGTTTCATTATGTTTTTAGTTAAGTTCATAATTAAATTCTACAACTTTATGAAAAGTAACATAAAACAAAAAAACTATGGATGTTAACTTTTCTTTCTGTGTATTCAAAGACCATTTTACCCAACACAAGTTTGTGATTTTCTAGTGGTTTACATTCTCATAATCATGAATTCTATCAATCTCCATCAGAACATGATGGTTTGTTTTATCCTCCATATCCATGTTTTCAGGGAATATTAGTAATTGTTGTCTCGGTTGACCTTTGTACTTATATTTCATTCTTTAAATGTTATAGTTTTATTGACTCTTTTTCTGATTCAAGACTTTTAATGAAGTTTCCAAGACCAATTTTACAATTGTGAGTACACAATTTCCAAAATGGGGGAAGGATGTAATATACCAGGAAAATAAAGAATATGAAATTTTCCTATTTATTAATATTTTTTAATTTAATATTAATTTTATTTTTAAGGGGATGTTATATTCAATTGCGTACCTAACACGCAACAATGGGTTTCTCTACAATCTTATGTGGAAAATAACACTGGTTCATACTGGAAAATAATAATATATTATTATTTAAAATGATAGTTAATGCCTAGCCATTGTAATTTTGGTAATAATTTGAAATAACTACAATAGTATTATACATGATTGTTAAATGTTTTTACATTTATCTAAAAATTGTTAGAGGCTTACAATGTGAATGAATCTAATTTTAATCATAAATACTCTAATATTCATTAAAAGGCCGATTTACCACATTTTGATAGAGAACCCACATTAAATCTATTCCTCCTCACTTTAATATATTATATTTGAAAAATTGAAATTCTTCATTAGAATCAAGACATCAAAATTTACTTCGGTTAAATTTTTAGTATTTTTCTAATAAAAAACATTTTTTTAATGAATAGTGAAGAACACTGTATTTTAATTCAAAAAACAAAAATTTAATCTAATTTATTTATATGGTTAGATTATCTTTTTAACTGGTTTTAAAGTGTAAATAGATTATATTTTTACTATTTAATCGAAATTTGTTCATTGGATGTAATTTCACCTTGAAATTAGACATAAACAACTGTCAATCTTTTGATAGTTATAATTTCTTAAAAACACATTTTTGTTTTGACAATAGAAATTAATTTTAAATTAATTAATTCAAATTTTATGTTTTTAATTTGGTATAACACACATCATTTTTGAATGTTTAATATCAAAGATATCTTAGGCTTATTTTTTGGTATTTTTCTGAAAAACATCAATTTTTAATGAGCAGTGAAAACACTGAGTAGTAGTTAAATAACTGAATTTTTCATTTAATTGAACTTTCTCCTCTTATGTGAATTGAATTTCAAAAATCCAAAATACATGGTTGTTATCTGTAAATTAAATGTGGTCTAATAAGATGAATATAATTTTTGGTGAGTAGTACTGTTTCCTTTTATTTACCGCAGTTAAAGGTAAATAAGGTAATTCATGGTAAAAATAATACTATAATAATATTAAATTACAGAAACATGTGTCATAATCCTATTGGTTGATACATTTCCAGCCGTAGGCATCATTGGGTCGATTTTGGTACCCCATGGAGCCACTTAAAAGTGATAATGACACTTTATATTAATTAATTTATTGTAAAGAAAAATATGACATAAACATATATCTTTTAGTAAATCAATTTTTTCATGGGGTTATATAAGTTAGATCTTGAAATATCAATATTCATTTGAAATATAAAATTATTTCCTACATCATGAGTTTTTTATACTTTTTAGACATCATATAATAATATTATTTATGACATAATAATGATGTAATGTTTATCTCATTAATGAATGATTTAAATAAATAAGATTATAAATATTACAACAATATCCAAAATCATTCCGATTATTATTGGATAATTTTATTTCAAAAATTAGTCATATTATCTTAGATATTAATGAGTTTTTCACTTTTAGAAAAAAAATATCTTTATATAAGAAAATAATATTTTTAAACATTCTTAAAGAGCCCCTCCTCCCCCTTATAAAAATACATCACCTCTAATCCATTATTCACACTCTCAAGTCTTTTGGCTCATCCAACCTCTCCACAATTAAGCTCCCTACATCCATCTATTCTACCTAGAAGCCTTACCTTAGCATAAGGCACTTTAATAAATCCTTTTGGTTCAAACCCAAGTGAGTTACCCGATTTAAAGGTAACACATTCTCTTAAGTTATTTTCTTTTATTTATTTCTTCAACCCCGTAACCTCTTTTTATTCAATTATTTTATAACACAACATGTATCATCAATATACTAGGATTTTTTTATGAGAATTATTCGATCTACAATTCCACACACCTCTATCTAACGTGTAAAGAATATACTATTTGTGTGGACAACGAACTACTATCATGAATGGATGATTGTTCAATCTTCACCTACCACCTCTCATAGTGGCCATTATAATGGAACAATATTTATATATGATATATATTATGTTTATTTTTTCTCTATTCTTCTGTGATTTTTTATTTTACAAACACACCTTTATTCTTTCCATTATGTGTAAGCACGATAATTTCATTTGAGGAAGTGTGGACTACGGCCCCATCAAGGTGATTTGATTCGTTCATGAAATACATGGAACATATAAAGGATGGAGTTATAAAATTATGTAATATATATATATCATATGATATTATACTATAAGTATGATATACCTATGTATTATTAAGTTCCATTCTATTAAATATGAAAAAGAAATGAAAGTAGCGTTCATGCTCACGTACAGCTTGTCATCTCTATGAATGATGCATTTCATTACTTATCTCCAATAGCCATGTAATATTATAAATATATATATATATACTGGATATATATTATATATATTATATCTAAATCAAGGAAATTATTTGGGAGATAATGTAATTTTTACCCAGGGTCAACTTGTAAATAAAAGAAATTCATTTTTGACTCATGTTCTGAACATCAAAAACAATGTCTGATATGAACTCAAATAGTTAAATAATTGTTATATAAATCCAATAATTGATATAAAAGGAATAATAAAAATTAAAATGTCTCTTGATAAAGTATATATTAGTTTTAATTTATTATTCTGTAAGAACGAGGAATATACAAGAGAAGTCGGACTTGAGGTAAGGGGTTTCTTATATCACTTTTAATTACGTGAGATTTCCATTGTTCTCCACTTATTTATTGAATGTGGTGTATTGTTTACTGAAATTTGATATATATTATCTGGATTCTATTTATATTCATGGTATTATGTGATTCATTTGGTGGTTATTAACTTAGGGTCATACGATTTGATTGATTATAACGAGGTAATGGGTTTCCATCGCAATTTTTATTCACATGATATTCATGCTATATTCGCCACTATTTACTTTTGTGTGGTGTATGTACTACCCATTATTGTATTCTTTGTATAATATAATTTAACATTTGGGTATTTACATCTTCATTGTATGATCCTTATTTTATGTGGTGAATGTTTCGTAAGTTACCAAATCAGTATGTGATCCTTTCACCGTACTCTTTTAGTCAAAGACGTCTTCTATGTTGTGTCTTTGAATTTCAATTTTCAAATTTTTGGATATATTCATGTATATAATTATTGTTGTAAATTTTGTGTCGATGTGTTGAGATACCCTTTTTTCTCTCATCAAATATTTTTCTGAAATTTTAAGTGACACCATTAGTTTTCCAAATTTTTGTAAGGGAACTTCTTTACCCAATTTCAATTCATTAGATTAAATTCTACTTCTTGGTTATGTCATGATATTAATATGTGTGAATGACCTCTAATTTAGTTAAACTGAATATCCAAATCATATTTAGTGTATTTATATTTTTCACACATAATTATTTAATTGATTTACCCTTCATCTAATGATACGGTCTTTATAAGTATTTTCTTTTAAATTTGTATTCCATTGAGACTTCATTATTGTTAGGAACTAATTCACTTTCATATGGTGTATATACAATACTTTGGAATATTAAATCATGAATTACTTTATTCACATGATAGTATAATGTTTTTATTAAATTTTATTCATTAATTATTTGTATATAAGCATCTCCCATTTGGTTAAGAACTCCTTAACTAAAAAATTATTTTTAAATATTTATTCTTATAAATATTTCTCATTAATGTCCATATTTTCAAAATGTTTTTGAAGGATTTATTTATATATAAATTAATGTCTTACAATATTAACACATTTAAATGTTTAAATGTGTTATGGGACACTTTGATTAAAAAATATCCTTATTAATTATTTTAAATGGTTTTGAAAATGGTTTTGATAAAGCATTGATTATGTCAATATCCTGAATTAATATATGGTGATTGCAATGTGGAAATGTTATATTTCTTTCATTCTTTTTTATGTGTTATTATTTATAATGGTACATGGAAATTTAATAGGTGGTTATGTGATAAACCAAATGATGGGTGGTGTCGTGATAAACCAGGACGGGTGGTTATGTTATAACCTCCGATGCATTGGGTAAGGAATTCGTACGTATGGTTATTCCATTTAGTGATATGTGTGGAAGTTGATTGTATGGTTATTCAATTTAAGTACATTTATGTCCCAAGTTACCTATATATGTTATGTGTGCTTTCTATTGGTTTATAGTAATATTTTGGTTACAAAAGGGTAATAAATGATCTTTTATTCAGTGAAGAGTCGTTACTACTTCATAAAGGTTAAAACTATTACTTATGATAAAGTATTCATGGTTTACTTGTTTTTTTGAAAAAATAATACTTTTCCTTCTTTGTGTATCCCTTATAGATCTTTTTTACTAATACAATGTTTTTGAAATGTGTTTCATAGGACATGAATTGGAATAGGGTCAAGGATGGGATCAAAGAAAATTCATGATGTTTAAAACATGGAACTAGACATGTTTGTTTTTTAGAGTTTATATTTAATGAAAAAAATGGATAGTGAGTAGTAGGTTCTATATGTAATATTCAATATGATATGTAATAGTTATGGCCTAATTATCTAAAAATCTAAACCTGAAAATATCCCCATTGTGAATTCTTTATTTAACTCAAGGTTATGTAATGTTTAAGGCTGAGTCCTTATACAAATTGGTCTCCTCAAAATTATTGGTCGTATAGGGAAAATTCCTTATAATGTTGTGTTACCTCTAAATATCTCCCATGATCAAGATGTGTTTCATGTATCTCACCTAATAAAGTCAAAACCTAATCCATAAAAATTAATGAACTCATAGGTAATAAAACTATAAGATAAACTCTCTTATTAGGAATACCCATCTGATATTCTAGATTTGTTAAAGAATGTGATGTGTTAGAAGACCACTCACCTTGTAAATATTTTATGAAAAAACTATATATTTTAGGAAATTATGTGGTAATCAGAATATGTGATGATGAAAAATAATCCATAATTTATTATGTAAAAGTGATTAAATTTAGAGTCCTATATTCATGTAAGTGGTAAGAATATAACACCTTAAGAGTTTATGATATAACCCCATTTTAAAAAAAAATTATTTTCATTGGTAACTTCTTATACATTCAACCCAAAGTTTAAATGAATAGTGATATAGTATACCATTATAAAATTTTCATTAAATTAATACTATAAATAGCAGTAAACAATTTATGATAAATTTATATGATATATATAAATATTTCAAATTTATATAATACGACATAACATATAAGTACAACATTTTTAGTAAAGATATTTTAATCTTTAAAATATTGTATTCTTCAAAATTTATTTATAAAAATTTTATTATGATTATTATATGACTAATTTCCAAAACATTTAGTAATTTTATATTATTAATTTCATATAATGTTTTAAATCATCATATCGGAATTTTATTCTGTTGAAATTTTGTTTTTTCTCTAAATTATATATTATTTATGGAATTGAAAAAAATAAAGATTTTATAGAAAACAATATTTTTCATTTAATTATTTAAATAATCTCATTTGGTTTTGAATTATTTGGAAAATTTCAATAGTAAATTTTTATTAAGAAAAATCCAATTACTGTTACTATATTCAACATTATTTATAATTATTCTATAAAAATTTTTACTTAGAAATGTAATTTTCAATAAGATAGTTTTCCATAATGTTTTGTGGATTTATTTTTAAAAATTAATTTATGAAACTAATGGAAATTGAATATTGGAAAATAGATTGGATTTGGGAATAACAATAATTAATATTATTAGATACAACAATCTTGGATTTTTCCCATAATGAATTTTTGAAATAGTAAAAAATTATTTCCATTGTTAAGGGTAAAATAGGTCTATTAGGGTTTATTGGTTATCAAAAGAGATAAAGTTTATAATATCACAAATAAATTTATTAATTATACTAGTAAATTTTATTTTGAATAAAAAAATTATATTATATGAATTGGAATTGTTTATTCACTTTACTTGAGTATTATAGCAATATATATTTATCTATTAAAAAATTCCAAGCCAGTCATCTTCCTCCATTATAAAAGGAAAGAAACTCTCCTCTTGTAATAACAATTAAATATACATGGATATTGAATAATAACTAAACAAAAAAATTTCTATCATCTCTCCCCATGTCCTATATTTCAAATATTTATTTGAATATTTTATATTAAATTATTAATGTATAATCCAAAGGTGTTTTATCCATCAAATGTGATAATTCTAAAACCGGTAACATTAAATTTAATTTAATTTTCCATATTCTCAAGGAACATTATATCCATAATAAAATGTTGAATCCAATTTAATAAATTTATTGTGAGGTTGCTGTTATTATTTACTAATTATTTTCTACATGTGTTTCATCAAATATGAAATGAAGGTATTTCACATTGGTATGTATGGACTACTTCATCCATGTTGTGGTATGATTCATTTTCCATAAACTTAATTTATGTCTAGTTATTAAGTTTTATTTTACATATATATATGACAAATATAATATAATTATTCAAATGATATTATAAAATCATATCTACATCATTACCATTCCATATATTGTAAAATTATAATTTTTCTCACGGATATGTGTGGACTACTACTATGAAAAAGCGATGTGTGTTGATTTACATTTTTGGAGATGTTTATAAGGATATATGTAATAAATAAATTTTATTTTAAATATATAATTATAATTTCTTAACGGTGAGTAATAATTTAATTTTCATTCATTCCATCCATCAAAAAGTGGAATCCATGCTCGTCTATATATATAGACTTCCATCCCCACAATGTTATAAAATTCATTTTTCATCAGTAAATTATATTAATCATTACAAAAGTGTAAATAATTATATCATATAACACTACCTAAATTATTAATATTAGAGGTATGATGGAATAGTGATTAGTGTTCAAGGATGGGGATAGTCAAACAGAAACATACAACAAAAACGAAGCAGCTATCACCAGGAATTGTGATTTAAATAATTAATTATTGTTAAATTGATGATAAGTTGTTATAAGTAAATCATATGTTGTATTCTTTATATGAATTTGGTTATAGGATATATTTATAGTAATATTTTATTTTTTATACATTAATTTCAAACACATATGAAGAAATACATGATATAATCTTAGGGGTTTATGTCACTATTTAATTTCCTTTCTAGATTGTTTATGATAAATTCAAATCAAGTAATATTTTATGTTTCATATCCTTTAAAACCATTATATATTATTCTACTATATTAATTTCTATATATTTTATATATAATTACATTCTATCTTCTATTTGATACTTATTATGATTAATAAAATGTTTTTAATGAAAAATTATCCTAATTTCCACATACCAAATAAAAAATATAATTTATGTTTACAAACATTACAATTATTTTATGAAAGACATTAATTATACTTCAATGTTTTGAAATAAAGTTCACTACATTTTATGAATTTGTACTTTATAAAAATGGGTTCCTTTTTATAATTTTTTATTCAAACAATTCATTTTTAAATTTTTTTAATGGGATTAATGGGATGTTTTCTTTTAACATATTTAGTATGAATGTATTTTATTCCATAATTATTTATCTATAAATTGAACCACACATTTTTTATATGGTTAGTATTTAATAAATTCATTTCCAAATATTATTTTAATTTATAGCTAATATTTTTTGAAAAACAAATTCTCTTATATTTTTCATTAATAGAATTGAATATTCACATAATGATATTTTTCATCTATAACAATATCAATTAACTATTTTAATTATTCCCATATGATATGATCATATGGTACCATTCACATTCATTATAGGGATGGATTATGATGATGATGATATAATGATGATTCAATGAATCCAATTTCGTTGCCATGGGTTTATTAATTTATGATGAAATAATTATGAAACACTTTTCATTTCCATGGGTTATGTAATTATTAATTGATGAAATTTTTATAAAATAATATATCTTTAAATTTCTTATTCTATAATAAAATTATGATTTTTCTTCTCCATCTTGAACTCATATTTATGGAAATTTTTTATGTGATGGGTGATCTTGATATAGATCGTGATGAAGGTATAGTAAATTATAAACCTTTAGTTAATTGGTTAAATATGTAGAAGTTGATAAAATACTAATAGATTATAGTGGTAATAAACACTTATGAGATAATGGAGCAAACTTGTTGGAGTTACACCTAAGGGAATGTTGGAATAGTCTGGATAAGAATTTCTGTTATAAGAATCTGTCCAAATTAAAAGATATAGAGGGACTATTACTAAGGATTTTTTTTAGATATCTATATATGAAAAAACATATTTATTATTCTAGTGATATGTTCTCATGGCCCTTTATTTATTATCAAATTTCACACACTTATAACATTTGTATTTTTTGTCATGGATTTAATATATGATTTAGGATTAATGATATTTAACTCTTTTTGTATGAATATCATATTTTATGAATATTTTCTCATACTATTATTCTAATAATTTTCACACTTATGATCATCAGTTTATAACTCCCATGTTTACACTTACTATGAAACTAATCTAATCTATTCTTATGTTTTCATTCACAGTTATATGAACAAGATATTAATATAGGTTATCTTTATGTAGTGATCGATGAGAGAAGATGCTCATGGTAGATTTTAAATATCCATAATGAAATAAGGAGATTTATTTACTTATTATCCATAGAATCTAAATATTTTCTGTTATGAGGTATGTTTTAATTTGAAATTTAGTGAATATGTTTCGAAATGATGTAATATCTATGTATGAAATTCTCTGAAATCCATAGGGATGTTTTCCAAAATCCACAAAATGATTTGACCAATCTTAAATCTTTTGTGTAATATAGATAAGACAATATATTTAACAATATTACAACCACATGATAATGATCATCAAATAAAAATAATGGAGTATTCATTATTTTTGATTAAATATCATGTTATTAAAGAGATAACATTCACAAACCATCGTGTCGAGCATGTGGAATTAAATATAATTATTTTTCTGGTTCTCATTACATTGAAAACATTAGTTAACCATGTATTAAGTAAACTCCCCCCCCCCCCCCAAATATTCATAAGACTAAATGAAATGTTAATGAATTTTATTTAATAAGTGAAATGTAATTCTGAATAAATGAGTAGTACATTGTTGAAAGATAAATATAAGAAATAATTTGGGAATTCAATGAAAATTTGAAAAAAAATGTGTAATTACATGTGAATGAATGACTACTAAAGGATTTAAAAGGAAAAAAACATGATAGATTAAATTACACAACCATCAACATCATTCTCTTCTGGGATGAGTTTACCAATGAAAGAAACATCACAACGTTTATAGAATGATGTATTTGAAATATTTAAATTGGTTGAAATAAATACCCCTCTTCTCAATGTGATCATAAAAATAACAACAAATACAAAATTACTTCAAGATAAAATTACAATGATTGTAACCACCTATTATTTTAAAAGGAATGACTATTTTAAATGGCATACAAGATATGAAATACCAAATTTAATCAAAAATGAAATATTATTATTTATATGTTACCTTTATAACCAAACCATTAATATATCAGGTATGTATATGAAAAAATAAATTATAAAATATATATTTTATTCCTAAAATATATAAATATATTATTAAAATATTATCAAATATTAACAAAAATTTTAGAGTATTTATTTTAATAGTCAGAGGTATGTTTTCATCAAAAATGTATAGTATTACTCTATATGATTTTATTTTACAACAACTCTCTAGATTTTCTACAAATAATATTTAATAAAATTAATCTTCTTTATGAAATAAGATTATAAAAAATAGTTTATGGTCATGTTTTTATACTTTTTCCAAAAAAAGTTAAATTTTTCGTGAAAAGTAAAAAAAATATTTTTATTAAATATGGTATCTTTTGTGATAAATTCAAGAACTGATGATGATATAAAATTTTATTAAACTTATGTAATGTATCATGTATAATATTATAATATAAATAAAAAAATTCAGAAAATTTAAATTTAAATTTACTTCATTATAAATATGAAAATCAAATTTACTGGTGATGTAGTGGTTACGCAACCCTGGAAATGTAAAATTCTAATTATTATAGATATTAACGGATAGAAAAAATGTATTTTCATGACCATTAAATTATATATAATGCATAAATTATTAATTTTAATAATAATTTAATATTTATGATTTATATAAAAATAATCTCTAGTAAATAATTATGTAATTCTTAGATAAGTCTAGAAAAGTAAAATTAACAAATTAAATACATTTTATTCCCATGGATATGTGTAAATATACTTAATTACCAAATATAATGGATTATATTAACCCATATTAGAATATTTTTATGATATTAATGTATTCTTAATTTTTATATGTGAAATAAATACCTTTAATGATTATACAACACTAATATAGTGCCTTTGTATAAATTAGAAAAATAAATGTACTAATTTCAATCTAAATGATAAGAATTATTAAGTGAAACAAACATTTTACAAAGTCTTATTTTTTGGGTATATCTCGACTCTAATCATACAATGATTGAGTTAATGGGATTTTGGGCCACTTGGATAAGAATATGACCCTTATATATTGATTATTTAATTAAAATTCAAAGATGTCACATTCATGATTTGAATAACGATAACATTATAAATAAAGTACTATCTAGAAGATATGATTAATTATAAATATAATTTTTAAATAGAAATATATTTATCTTAATCATTGAAATTATTTTTTAATTTTTATTGGATAATTAATTACCTTATATTCTTAGGAAAAGTTGATGAGTAATTATTTTATTTATTTAAATATTAAATAAATGTTATTATAAGTATTAAAATAAATATAATAAGAGATAATTAGTGTTATATATTAATTTTCTAAATGTTATTTTCGTTTCGGGAGTCTATTAAAATATTTTATTCGAGGTTATATTTTTGTATTGATATTTATAAAGTCAATTTAATTAATAGTGTCAAAATGGTCCTCAATGATATATTGAAATAAATAATATTTTCTTAATTGATATAAAAATTCAAAAATTAATAAATTTGGTTAAATATTGTGATATGGTTGAAAATTTCATCCATGATCCATTTATTGGACTTTTGACATTTTATAGTAACAATGTTTACCCTCAAAGTGTGAAAATCAATGATGTTATAGTGATTGTTGAAGGGGTAAAAAGGGTTAAAACTAAATGATAGGGGTATAAATATAGTCAAACCTTATATAAATTTAATTATATTAGTGTATTTAAACCATAAGTAATTTTATATTATATATTTTTTATGTTTTCATCCATTGATAATTAAATATTATAATATATTAATTTTATATGTTGAGAAATTCCAATAGTTCTCCTAAACTATCTTATAAATGGGAAAATATTCTTCTAAATTATTACCACAAAAAAACCAATTTAGTTTATCCATTTTCAACAAAAAAACATATTATAATTTATACCATCTTTCTAGATTCCTTATTTTTGGAATAATTGTAACCTTAGGGGCCTTTGGGTGTTATGAAATTTTATTGTCTATATAAGAGGAAGAAAAAGAAAACACTTGATGATTTGGACACAAGGAAATGTGATTATTTTGAAAGTATTATTTTTATAAGATAATTTAATATTTCCTATGTAATTATTTTAATATCATTCATGATAGTATATATGTTCATAATCTATAAAAGTAGTTGAAAATTTATTCATTTTAATATATGATTTTGTTTTAATTTCAAAGCATTTATGATCATATATTTTAAATGAAATGAATTATTTTATATAAAAATTGATTTCACCTAAAAATATCCATTATTTAATTATTAGATGTTTATAAATTGTTTTCATCTTTGATAATTACATACGTATTATTTATAAGGCATTTTAATGGGTTGCAAATGAGAAATAAAGATCTTCTTAAAGTATTTTCTTAAAATTATACACTTTGGTATCAAATGAGATGATGAGGACTCTAGATAGAAGTCAAAATATCAATGGGATATTTTCCTGGAAAGTATAATACTATTGGACCAAACTTTTTATTAATATTTACAATGTATATTTTTAATCCATTAAATTTATTTTATTACTATATGTTTTTTAAGTATAAACCCATGTATATTTAGAATCATATTTTAAAATGGTTTTCAAAATGATAAGTATTTTTAACAATTTTAACAAATTATTTTCTTTTGAATCCCTATATTGTTAATTTAAAATGATATATATAATATCAAGTGAATTTTCATGATATAAATCTCTTCAAATGAATTTCAAATGCATTTTTCACTGTCTTTAAAACCTCTTACTGAGAAATGTTATTCTCCTAACATGTTATTAAAATATTTCTTCATAATTATAGAACAAGTTATAATATTGATTGATTTTATTAAAAATGTAGTGAATATAATTACACATATTTATTTCCAAATTAATTTTTTAAACTCCGATTTAATATAATATTTTATTATAATTCTCCAGATCCTTGATCCGAAAAGATCCTTGGTTTTATAAGGGACTGTGTATTTTTTGGTTTTCATTTATAAAGAAATTAAAAAAATGATTATAATAAAACATCTAGAAGTATGGGTTCATTATATGACAGGTGGTAATAGGGAAATGGTGTTGAGAAATTTGGAGATATGTAGATTTCCTTTGAGGAGAAATTTAATAGATAAAATTTCCTTTTTATCTTATAATTAGATAAATACTATCAAGGAAAATGATTTTTTTGTCTGACAAGTTCTTTGTAATTCATAATATGGAAATTCTAGGTTTTCCAATGTATTATGAATTAATTTTGAGGGTGGAATTCATTTATGGGGGGGTAATATTTACTTATTTCATAGTGAAACACAATGTTTGTTGTGTAAAATATATGCATCACAGAGCTTAAACGAATAAGGAAATATTATTATTTAAATGAGACCATTATAAAAAATAAATATTTTTTTATAATTAATAAAAATAATTAATTTATTAAATAAATATTTTTTTAATAAGTAATATAATATTATTTCCAAATAATTATAAATAAATAACCTAATTTTTATTAATCTTGTCTTAATCATCATAAATATTTTTTCCTAAAAAATATTCGTTATTTAATTTTATAAATGAACATTATAATTTATTTCTATAAGTTTTAGATCATTTTTTTGATAAAAATAACTTAATTTTTTAAATCAACATATCCAAATTTGTCTTTTGTCAAATTAGGGAAATTTTATCAAAAAAAATTCTTTTTTAATATTAATAATTTTTTTAAATGTTATATTTTATGATATCATAAAGAAATAATTATGATATAAAAATTCATTAAACATATTTAATAACTAAATTATTATATTATAGAAAAAATATAAAACAAAAAAAAATCATAAAATTTAAATTATAATTCATTTCATGATAAATATGCAATGAATTTTCATTACTAACACAATGCTTATGCAGTAAGAGAAATGTCAAATTCAGTGGCTTATAGATTTTAATTTAGTAATGAAAAAAATTATATACTTTTTTTTATAAATTATAATTCAAAAAATATTATTTTATCTTATGGTTTCAAATTATAAACTTATATAATAAGAGTCATAACCAAATGCATGTTCAATATCAGTGTAATGCTAAAAAAGTAAAATTAGAAAATTAAATAAGATTCCATAGAATTGGTATGAGAATATATATATAATTAATTATTATAAAATATATTATTATTTATAATAAATTTATTTCTATGATTATACTATTTTTTATTTTTATACATGAAATATTTACCTTTAATGCTATTGAAAAACTGACGCAGTTCTTGTGAAACAGAAGAAAAATCAATAAAAAAAAATTAATTAAAATTATAAGAACCATTAAATGACCCAAAAACTTGTATTTATATTATTTTTTACAACATATTGACCATAATCATCCATTTTTTAAGAAATTAGCATTAGGTTCCACTTGTATATGACTATGACCCTTATAATATTTTATTAAATGAAAATTCAAAGATTTATCTTTCATGATTTTAATAACTACACCATTTTTAATATGTAATAATTTCTAATACATGGTCAAATAGAAATATTATTCAGTAATATAATAGATTTATTTTCAACTTGGAAATTTACTTTTATGTTTTAGTTATGAAATATTAATCTTAAATTCATACACAACATTGATGGAGTAATTGATTTATTAATGGTAATATCGAATCATTGTTATTAAAAATATTTGTGTAAATATAATTTGAGAATCATAATGTATTAAATGAATTTTTTATATTATATTGAAATTTTAGGGATGTATAATAATATATTTATTCGAATTTATCATGTTGTATTGTTTTTTTTTGTCAAAGTAATTAACATTGTCAGAATTAACATTAATGATAGTTTAAAATAAATAATATTTCATTAAATTATTTAAAATTATAAAAAATATTAAATTTGGCCAAATAATTATGATACAGATGAAAATTTCATCAACAAACCATTTATGGGTCAATTTTCATTTAATATTAATAATATTGACCCTCAACTAAGGAAAATAAATACTTTCATAGTAAGAGTCAAAAGTGTTAAATAAGTGTTAAAGACAAAATATTTGGGTGGAAATGTAGTCAAAACATATTTAAAATTAGTATAGTAAGGTTATATGAACCCATAATTTTGTTATATACTAAATTAATTTGTTTTACCTATTTTTAATTAATTATTAATTTAAATGAATTAGATATTTTTTACATTACAAGAGTTATCCCCCCAATCCTATAAAATGAAACCTCTTCTTATAATTTCTTCACACTTAAAAACCATTTTCATCATCGAAGATCATCTAAAAAACCTTTATATACTCCTTTAAAATTTTATAGATTCCATATATTCAGAAATACACCAACAATAGGGTTATTAAAGTTTTAATAATATATTCTGGTCGATGAAGAGGGTGATAGAGAATGTATGTGACAATTCATACTCAAGGTAAGAGGATTGTATTTATAGTACTATTTTTTATAATATAATTTTATATTTACAATGAAATAATTTAGTTTTTTTTAATTTTTTATATGAAAATCATTATAATTTCTACTAACCTTTTTTCCATTTAATACATGCTTTTGTTTTATTATCAAAGTGTATGGGTTCATGTACTTTAAATATAAGTAATTATTTTATGGAATATTATATTTCTCTTAATTTTTAATTTTTTTCAGTAATATATGTTAAAAAATTAATTTATTAATTTAAAAATAAATATGTAACATTTTTAATGGTTTTTAATGGGTTAAGATTGATAGAGGAAGATCTTCTAAAAATGTTTTCAAAAAATTTGACACATTGGAATCAAATGAGATGAAGACGAATGGGGATCGAAACCATGACCTAAAAGTGAAATTTTTCTATGAATTAACCCTCTAGTGGGAAAAAGGATTTATTAATATTTCACAAGTATCATTTTATTCCATAAAAGTGTTTGTATTTTCATAATATTTTTATAGTGAAAGAAAATTATTTTTAAATGGTATTTTTGAATCTATTTCAAAATAATATGTATTTTTAATAGGTTTTGGAAGTTATTTTTTATAAATTCATTATATTATTATTTTTAAATGATATATATATTATCAAATGTTTTTTAATTGTAAAAAAATTTCAAAGGGATTTTCAATGTATTTTTCACCAGGTTAAAATACATTGCTGGGAAATTTTATTCTCATCCATTGTTTTTAAAGTAATTTTTACTAATATCATATAAGTTTGAAAATGGATGGATTTTATAATTATTTATTGAATTTTAATATAATTAGTTATTTTTTAATTATGTTTTTAAAAATTAATTTTATGTATGCTATTTTCATAATTCTCTAAAACCTAGAACATAAAAGATCTTTTATTGTATAATGAAGTATGTACTATTCAGTTATGTTTTATAGAAAAATACCCAACATGTTTCTATTAACTACTTCAAAATTTAGAGTTAATGGTGTGGACAATATGAAAAGGATTCATGGGGGTGAAAGGTATTTTTTAATGGAATATATTTAATTTTAATATAATATAGTAGCTTTTAATCTTCAAAAATATAGATTCCTTCATTATCTCTTTTTTATTTGGATTATGACATTAACTTATTCCACATGTGACATAAGTGAACTAATCTATGTTATTATTCACACTATCTATTATTCCTTATTTATTAGAGAAATCAAACTTACATGAGTGGTGGTGTAACTAGAAAATATATTTCCTATCCACTGGAGTTTTAGAAGATTTTATTATACGATTGAATGGCTTTGTGATCCATATATTTTATTATATTATTTGCATGGAGGAACTAACAGTTACTACTCGTTGAATATTAATTATATTAATTAATATCTTAATGAAAAACAATAATCAGTTTACATGAAAGGAAATATTCTATATTTTGTAGCTAAGAAACTATGATTTTAAGAAATCTAGAGTACTTGAAATTTTATCAAGAATTACACGTACATTTGAAACATTTTCTTTTTAAAATTATTCTTATAAAAATAATATTAATATCATTTTTAATGAGATCATGATTATAATATGTTATCTCATTTCATCAAAACATTTTGATGAAATTGGTTTTGGAAATAATGTTGAATAGGAACCACATATGAGTAATATTTTCAATAATGAGTTGGTAGAAGAAATTTTTCATATATTTGGGTATCTAATTTATAATTTTTTTAATAATTTAGAATTATTATCTGCATACATAGATTGCAAATATGTGGAAACCAAATTTGAATCTGTTATTGGAATAAATACCTAGTTAAAATTGAATCTATAAACCTTAGACCATAAATATGCATATATAATGTATGTAAATTAGAATCCAATGATAAATAAAATTAATATGACACCAAATCATGATCAATAACTATGATAAATAAGAAATAAATAAAAATGAAAAAATGTGTGAATCATTCATATTTCCAAGTATTATGGCCCATATTGTTCATTCACAAAAATAACATTGATACTGACACTATACCTTTATGAATACCCAAAATATGGGTGACTTAAAAAGTAATTGATTTATTTATTCATGTTTTCAAAAGAATATAAATATTTTAATCAAATCAAAAGTTTATAATTTTTATTGGCTAGCAATTATACCATAATATCATGGGAAGGAAATTTTACATAACATTAAAAAGTCCTCTCTTATTAGAGGAAGTAATTTGGTTTATGAAATTCCCCAACTATACATCATTTTTTTATAATAATCAATATAATCCTCAATGACTGTTACCATGTACTATTTCAAGTTTAAATACTGTTTATATAACATCATTCAAAGTTTCTTTTTAGATATTCAATAATTATTTAAATTAATGTATTTAAAATAGATTCATAATCAATTATAATAAATTTCAGGCAATATAGTAAAATTCATTGTTTGGGAAACATATTTTCTAAATATAAACCTTATATAGATATAGTTATCTTTTAATCCATCTCATCAATACCATATACAACTACTACTAAACAAAATATTTTATTTTTCAGGAATTTAGGATTTTTTTAGGATATTTAATACAATATTTAACAAAATTTCATTATCTTAAACAAATTAAATGAAAAAATTTATTTTGATTATGAGGATCATGTAAGTGGATTTTGATGAACTATAGAATGGATTAACTATATCCACCATCATTAGATATTCAACATGGGATGTTCCATTTTAAATGATTTGAAGTTATTCCAACATGAAATTTGTACCATCCAAGATCTAGAAAATAGATGGATTTCCACGTATGATTATATATGATTTAAAAAATGGTGTATTAATCTCAAATGCACAATAAATTAACCAAAATAATTTTTTTAAATATTTTTCCAGTTCAGATGTTATGATAATTTATTCAGATGTAATGAATTAGTTTATTAATATTTTATAGCTCTTAGTCCAATGAAAAAGAAAGAAAACTCATAAATATGGAGTTTCTAGTGGATTCCTCTCCACAATGAATTTTAAATAGATATTAAAAATAAGAAACTATAGGATAAAATAATTAAAAATTATATAATACTTTTTCATACTCCAAATACTGAAATTTGTATATTGAGTCCATTGAATGTCTCTCTACCTAGTGATATGATTTAGATAATCAATGGAATGGTACATCGTTTGGCATAAATGGTAATCTAGTTGGTTACAATAATGGTAACTTTTATCATTAGATATTAATTATTTATATCGAAATAATAATAACTATTCTCTGAATGTGTGGAAATTCATAGATTATGCAATAAATATTTGAATTCTAGATGGTGTGTTACTGATTATACATTTTTTCTATCATATCCATGCCCTTCGATATCATTTGGGATATCAACACATGGACTTAAAATCATATATGGTAGAATTTTATGGATAAACATTTTTATATATCCACATTACTTAATTAAAATATGTATGATTTTCATGTTTACTTGAGGTATTTCAACAAAAATTATATTCCTAAACAAAATTTACTTTTTTTAAATATTTTAATTCTAGATAGTTAAGTTTTTAGAAATTTTCTAATGTATTCTAGATTCACATAAATCATTTTGGTTGTGAATTGAGTTTATAAATATTTTGATGCTAGATACACTTAAACTAATAATCTTATAGTGGTAATTGTATTTTTAGGTTATATATTTAATAACATTTGTATTGATTATGGTTATCATTAGTGACATAGGAATGCATTTTTGAATGCAATGTATCAAATCACATATGATAAGTTATAAAGTTTGACACGAGACTTGTATTTCTATCCATCAAACATAAAATAGTTAGGATGAGGATTCCAATCAGGATATCAGAAGGATTATAGATAAAAAAATATCAACTCAATAGGAAATATTACTGTAGCATATTGTATGATGCACAATGTGAATGAAAAGTTTTTATTTAAAATACTATAGTGTGTGAATCCTTAAGAAGTTGTTCAAATAAATAATTTCATTTTTTTGGTTGTAGAATAATCCATAAATGATGGTCGGGAAATTAAACATTGATATGATCATGCTTGGAGTGAATATTAAAGTCCAAATGATGTAGTGTGATTATTTGAGGATGGAGTTTTGATAGAACTCCATTATTTACAATGAGAGGACCATTACAACCCATTATAGACTCATTTAAATCAGGTTGTCATTTTTACATAAAGTAAAAAAATAATCATGAAAGAAACATAAAAAAGTTGAGAATTATACTCATAATAATACATATATAACTCAAAATCAATTACTCAGATGAATAAATACTGAGGATTTACATGAAGGGAACAATTATAATCCATATTGATTCCATTGATTTTCATCTAATTTAACATGTTAAATGTGATTTATTAATAACTAAATATAGAATCTTGAATTATCAATTCATATTATGTTAATAATATTAAATTCTAAAAGACATCCTTTTAAACAGTAGGATTTTTTTCTAAAACATGATCCTCATGCAGATTTAAATACTTTTTATATAGAGAGTTTTCATATAAAACTTCTAAATGAACATTATCTACTTGATATTCATGAATATTGCACTACCATTGAATCTTACACAGACCAAACTGATCCTTTCTGAAGTCATTCTTTAGTTAATTTTGTTCATCTATTCAAAATGACTCTTACATATGATAGAAATAATAAATATATTCATTAATAACCCATCCTTATAAGGTATCATATCACCCTTAATGTGTCATTGGATTCATCTATTTATAGGATTATGTATTAACAGATTGGTAATGATCATTAATATTATATGACATGTGTAAATTAATTCATTAAATGTAATTATGTATTTATTCAAGAAGAAATAAAATCCCATTAATGAATCTTCATGGAGTCCATATAATCTCATTAAAATTATAAACAACCTTAGTAAAACCTCAATATCTTTCAATGATTCTATATAATTATTTGAAAAAAAATTCAAAGAACAAAAATTCCAATGGAAAATAAAAATTTATCTATAACTCCAAATAATATGAAAAATGATACGGTTTTTTGACTGAACCCATCAATAAGATTTACAAAAACACGATATCTATATTTCCAAACCCTGAATTCATGTTTACATCATTAGATAGTTCTTTGGCGGGAGAGCATTTTTTTGACATAGTGTTTTTATGGTTTCTCTAAAACAAACCAATATGTGTCATACAAAAACATATATAGTAAAAATTCAAAAAATACCTACATGTCAAATGGGTATTGAATTATTTAAGGAAATATAATTTTGGATAAATAATGAAAAAAATATATCAAAATGTTGTTTATAAGGTATCATGAATGTCTTAAAATGATATTTGGAATAATGTTCTCATGAGAATGAAATTAATGATGCTTCCACTTTTGATGGTTCCCATTCCAGTGATTCATATTCGGTTCAAATTAATCTAACTATGAAATAAAATATGAGTAGAAATAGATCCATTTTAAATGTGAGTATAATTTTTTGATCTTCTATTGGGGAGTTTAAATGTTTTATTATCTAATAATTTTATTTGTTTCTTAGTTATTTTTATATATTATTTATTCAAATTCTAGAATAAGAATAACCAGTATATAATTTCCCTCAATTCTATTCTATTTTAAAAAAAAATATTCTATTCCAAATTTTGATAAATATAGTTCATTATTTCATGAGACAAATCATACATTAATTTTGAAGTGGTTTTCTTTGATGTAGTAATCTATAGAAAATAAAAGAGAATTGTAATCTATTTAAAAAGAGATTTCATATTATTTTTCATGGAACATATATTCTACAAAAACATTTTTTCATACCAAGTGGCATAAAATTGTAGTTCCCTGTAATATTTACTAAATATAACATGTCTGTGGGATTTCCTCAAGCTTTTTTAATTACTTATTATGATTGATTTTTTAATGACCTAATACTTGATTAGTAAAGTTATTTTTTTTAATTTTTTTTATAAGACAAAAATTTCCACCATGATTTAAAGTAATATTATCTTTCTAAGATTTAAATGAGATTATTTCTAATACTATTGAAGTTACATATCATTAAATGCATATTGAACTATTACATAAACATTTCTCCCACATGAGATGTTGTATGAGAGATTATTCCCCACTGTTGGGCCATTAAATATGAATTACCTAATCCAGTGAGTCTCTCAATATGAATAACATGTTTATTTTATTTAATATATATACATAAAAATTATAGATAATTGCATTCATATGAATAAATAAATTGAAGAAAATTCATCAAAAGTTTATAAAGACTTATCATTATGGGGATGTAAAAATTTAATGAATGAATTATTTTATAAAATTTTCAATCATTGTTGGGGATATGATAAGTTTTAATAATCAATAAAATGTAGAAATTAATCATATTATATGAATCAATAATTTTTCATTAATATAAATGGAGTGAACAAATGAGGAAACCTGAGTATAACATAAAAAAATATTTCATCATTTTAGTAGAATATTAAATAAACTAAAAATAATATTTTGATGAAGATAATTAATTAATGGTTTCATTATAGAATGCATACATAATTAAATTATTTCATTAAATATATTTAATATCTACCACATAGTACTTTACTCACTATAGCCTTCACATTCATCTCGTACATTAATTCATTATTCATAACCATAAAAAATGGATATACAAGAAATCACGAGATCATATGATCGGTTAGGGTAACCATATGATATATCAATCAATGATCATAAATGATAATAGGAATAAGGTTTTGATAACGTGATCATAACATAATAATATCATAACCAATCATTCATTAAACTTTCATTAAGAATCAGTGCATATGGTTTGGTCTTAAAAATATAAAATGTCATAAGAGTGTGTAATCATCAATATTAAATAATGAGAAACAAGAACCCAAATCAAAAGAAATACGTTTTCACCTAAAAAATTATATAAATCAATTCTTTAGTCAAGGATCACTTCTATGGATTTCATAGTTGATTGGGTTCACTCCCTATTCCATTATCTCTTTAGTAAATTTTCACTCCCATGAAAATCAGGATAGATATTTTACCTTAATAAACTATGTTCACCCCCTATTTCAATCATGATTACCCCATGAGATATAACTATTTGTGCAATAAATTGGAGGGATTTAAAATTTCAGTCCCATCCATATCATAATAAAAACTACACATATGTGTTCCAAAAAATAACAAAAATATTCATCATTTATTCATATCTTATAAAATAGAAATGGAAAATGTTTTAAATAATGTTCATCATTTCATCATGGAATAATATATTTATAGGAAACTGTTTCAGAAATATTTTATCATAGCATAATTAATCAATGAGAATGAAATGTATACAACTAAATCATCCTGATATAGTCATCATCATAATCCATACACAGAATGACTATCGATGGTATTAAAACATCATATCTCTAGTGATGTTTCAAAATCATTGAAATATATTTTCATATATAAAAACTAAAATTAGGTTATTAAACATATAATTTATTTATAATTTACATTAGTAGAATTTTAACATAGAAAATCTAGAAATAATATGATATTCTAACATAAATCCCTTGACTCATGTCTCTCTTGAATTCATAGGTTGTAAAAACTCCTATATAATTAACATAGTTCTATTGTACATCTATAATATTATATATATATATATGTGTGTGTGTGTGTGTGTGTGTGTGTGTGTTTGTGTGTGTTTTCATTTTATTATATTTCATTCATTTATAAATTCAAATTAACCCTTTAATAAAAATTCATCATTTCAATCATTGTTCGGTTGAAAGTTTTTATTTTTTATAAGCATGTTTGGGTTCAAAAGTATCGATTAATGCACCATGGTCATGGTTTGATCATATGAATAATGTAAAGAATTATATAACATTATATATAGTAATTTTATATTGTTTTATTACAATTTTTAAAAAATGGGTCTTGAATATAAATTACATCAATTAATTGATGTGGTATTGCACATACACACATAGATGATGTTCTGAAATTTTGATATATAGAATATTATAATTATAAAAATTAATTTAACATTAGGTAATAATTTGAATGTCATAAATATAATATATATTCATTTAATATATCTTTATTCCTTTCCTTGTAAAGAGGAAATGAAAAATTAATCACATCTCTCATGAAAGTGGTTGTCCACATATATGAATGAGTGATGTTATCATTCTCCAACAGATGATAAGGTTAGAAGAGGGATAAGGTAATATAATTATAGAATCATTAGTTTTTTCATAAATATCATTTATAAATATTGAAAACATTATATTAACTATCCAAGATAGGCAGTGATAAAAAAATTAAATACATCATTTTGAGGATATGGTAGGCCATACATAATATTGAATGATTCAATCATTTCCAAATAGATAAAAAATGATTTGAAAAAATATGTACCATAATAATAATAACATCATAGTTTATTTATTACTCTAGACTAATTATATTATTGTTGATAAAATATATGTATAGGAAGTATAATAACAAATAAACATTGAAATAGTTGGGTAAAATGATTAACACTTCTTTGAGTGACCTCTATTATCCTACACATTAATCCATATCATGATAGACTCAGGGTATGAAACAAAGCTAAAATGGAATTGTATGGAATATATTAATCTCTTTTGTAATGTATTTCATTTTATATCAATCTGAATTTTTTTTAAGTAAGGGGGGAGATGATGTTTCCTTTTATAAGTGAGGGGAAAGATATACATGGAATCTCTCAAAAAGAATTAAATAATATAAAGTTACATTGTTGAAAAACATGATGATAATCATTGCGTATTATAATTTAAGATAATATAAGAGTTTCATATATTCATATAATAATATTTATACATGTTTTTGTTGCATTTTAACCATATTTATCAGTTTAACCCCCTTTAAATAATTTATAACCAACCCATGCTAAAAAAATCACTCTTTTTATTATTCATCATGACCACAAACTAAATTACATTATTAAATTATATTAATTATAATAATTTTAAAAAATATATTTTAAAAATATTAAATTTCTATATTTTTTATATATTCATTATAATAAATATTTTTAAAATAATAAAAAATGTATTTTTTAATGAAATTCTAAGCATAAAAATAATTTTATTTTTAATCATTACAAATTACAAATAGTTATATAAATGACAAATCTCTATTATTGAATATGTTATGAGATAAATTAACTAAAATAATTCATAATTAGAAACTAAATAAATTTATTTTTATTTTAATAAATTATAAAAAAATGTTGGTTTTTGAAAAACCAATATTTTTACATTTCAATGATTTAATGTTAAATTCAGTCAAACTAAAAACCATTTATTTTATTTTATAGCTATGTATATAATTATTTTTTATAAATTTTTATTCTTATTCATACCCTCCCTTCCAATGGTTAATAAAAAACTATGAAATTGAATACTAATATTTCAATAGTATATCATGAGTTGTCTAAATGTGTTAATTATTATAAAAATATAATTAAAATAAATAACATTTATTTAAGGAGTAATACATCAAAAAATATTAGAGTGTAAAACTATTCCCCCATATATACTAACCACATCATCGTGTTCCCATATAGCTTCATCAAATTTTTGTTTTTCAGAGAGAACATTGTCCAGGTGAGTGTTCTTATTTTACAACACATTTTCTCTTCCATCTAGAATATCCATTATGTGTTCCTCATAATATAGATCATGATCTAGTGGTACAAACTATGATTTTTTTTCCCGGGAAGGATTAGGTATTCACTTTCCTAAGACAGATACATAAAACACATCGTTAACTTGAGAGAAACTTAGTTAATCCCAAAGTTATAAGAAATAATCTCAATAAGATCATGAATTTTAAAGGGTCTAATATATTTAGGGATCAGATTAAAATTAATTCAAAATATTGTAATTTTATTCCCTGAAGTGATTCATATAAATGACATTATTAACCAACATCTATATCTATATCTAAATAATTATTTGAAGCATACATTTTTTATAGACTTTGAGTATCCATGATGGGTTAATTATTGTTTATAAAATTATCTATGAATTCATTAGCAAGCAAAGGTACTATTTTATTTCATTATAAAACTTTACCTCCTAACATTGGTGTTTTTTCAAATCTACCCATAGAGGAAATTATAAAGATTCATCTGATTACTTTAGTGAAATCTACTGATGTATTATAAATTAAAAAAATAATTTTTTTTATCCAAAACACATTTAATATCCATGTAATATTATTCCCAAATTTATTTTATGTTTTTAAGGGTCTGTTAAAATTGAAAATCCAGATGAATATAATATAAAAAGAGAAATGTCAACTCTATATTCCATTATTGGTGTATACTTATCTAAAAAATTATTAAAATCAATAGATCCATATCATATAAAATATAATAATGAAATCTATGAAAGAATTCCACTTTCTTAATTTAGATGAAAAATTGTTTAAAAAGATATAAATAATCTCTGATTATAAAAGGAAGGTTGTATTTATAAAGTGGTTGATTATGAAACAAATTTCATTATATCCATTAAATGTTTTGGTGAGTCCTATGAAAAATTCAATGTAAAATTTTTACCATTTCAATTCTACTATGGGAAGTTATTATAGAATCCCTTTACAATAATGTCTCCTAGAATTAACATTCTAGCATAAAATTCACTCATACAGAGACATTGAAATATACATTTTCATTTTATTCTACTATAAATGAACTATATGATCTCAATAAGTCTCCATAATCATAGAATGTATAGAGAATAATTAGTAATGAGCTTTATCCAACGTGTCCTTATTCAAATATAGAATTTTTTGGATTAAAATTTAGTTCATCAAACGTTTCATTCAACCAAAATATTTCTTCAATAAAATAACAGTCCTTACCATCTTCAATAGTTCAACATATTTTATTTCTACATCTTTAATCCTTACATGGATGGATGGTTGAGCATTAATCAATGGAAGATATTCTCTATTCCCTTTCTTTATTTGTTATAAAATCATGTTCTAGATGTGCATAATTATTTTATCTCTTTCAATAATCACCATGGATAAACAAACTTGGAATTTTTGACTCATAGAATCAGACACCTTATTATCATTCCCAATGTGATAATGTACTTATTTGGGTTAATATTTAATCAAATATAACTATATATTTGGAGAAAACATAAAATATTTATGTTTAAATATATACTAATTTATTTTATGGTCATTATATTTTTCATATATTTCTCCAAAACAAAAATGTGTCTGTATTTTCAACTAACAAGTTATTACTATAAACACCATATTATGACTCAGATAATTTTCCATATGAATTTTCAATTTTGGGGAGGTATAACTGTTGGAAACCTCTTGTTTTAATCATGTTTTAATAATAAAAAATAATGTAAATCCTATAAATCGTGTTAATCATGTATAATCTATCTCATATCATGTGTAGAGATGGTTGGTTTCTTTATGCTTTAAATAAACATAAACTAAATCATGTTAATCCCAAATCATGTTTTATTATTGTAAACTATATTTCATTTGTTCTATAATGATTTATTTTAAGAATGATTAAGTTTAATTCATTCTATGAATATTATTGCTTAACTATATATACAGATATATGACTAATTACGAGAAACCATGAGTCTACCACCAGTTCTAGTTTTCTGGAAAAGGACCCAGACACCGTGACCTAAAAACGGTCTCCCAAACACCATGACCCAGACACGCTGACCTAGACACCGTAACCCTGACACCATGGCCCAGATAATGTGAACCAGACACTATGACCTAGACACCTTGACCCAGATAGCATTACCCATACACTGTGACCCATACATTGTGACCTAAACATCGTGACCCAGACATCGTGACCTGTTTTGGATCTCATGATGTATGTGACATTGGTTTCTTGCTACCATCACTAAGACACTGTTCAAAGTTTGGAAAAGCACTAGAAAAAGGCTTATAACACCACATTTATGATACTGGTACCTCATCTCAATAGAACTATGCCATAATGAATGTCTCACCACTCAAAGTCAAAGTAGAAGACACCGTTTCATGCGGACACCATTTCTATGCGATACTGTTTCTGGACAGACTGTGACACTATTCTTTAATATGTTTTTCCTTTTTCAATTAAATTTCTAACAGTCATATTTGAGTTACTTAAATGCACTGACATAATTAATATTTCTTTGTAGACATTTCATATGACAGTGTGAGGTAAGAGGTGTATTATACAAGCATCATGTAGACCCTAACACATTCCCTAAAAAATAAAAAGTAAAGTGGGGCATAATAACAATAGACGTGCAGTAGTGTGTAGCCAAAGCACAGGAATTGTTGAAAAGTGAAGTGATTCATGCAACAATAAACAAATGAATAACACATGAAGAACTCTTGATTACAATGGGCTGTCTACAATAGATCATATCCAAAAACATCTTCGTAGTACCACCTATAAGAAGAACATGATCTAGACAACATACACCTTCGAACTAGCAGACTTGAGAGACCCTATTTTTCACAAGGGGGCTCGTTACCTGCATTTTCATCATCCTACATTTCCAAAGATTCATATAATAATATTCAGAGAAATTATAACCCTTTATTATCATCTTTTCTCTATTTTTTACTATTTTTAGATTTTGAGAAGTGTGTGTATGTCTTTATTAAAACACACAATTTCTCATGCACTAAAATGATAGACACAAGATATCATTCCTATCATATCTTTTTACATTTGTTTACTCACAAATATAAGTGTTGAAGAGGTGCTTGTGTGGTCTTGTAGTTTATACCCATGAAGAACTGTGGAAGAGGTCGTATGACCCAGACAGTCTAATGCACTACTATTTACCCCTATCCAGGGTGTTGATCAAGATTATTAATATAAACTACGGGGAGGTAGGTGATCACCAAGTGGAGTGTATTAGGTCTCATCTTGAGACTAAACCACTTTTTTATCCATTGTGTTTTAATGTAGTTTATCTCTGACTTACAATATATTTTAGAAAACAATATATTTTACTATGATATTTAGTATTTGATAGAAGTTGTAATTTATTTGTTTATTATAATATCTTCAAAGTAGTATCAATAATTAATATTAATAATATTGAGAATTAATCAATATTTTGAGAGGTTATTTGAACATTCAAGATTTTATAACTATATTACCTTGATTGATTGGGACGTATTCATTCTTGTTGGGGATCATTTTTTAGGAAAAATTTTAACAGAAATTATTAATAGATACTCAATTCACCCATTACCCCCTTCTTGAGTACTCTACTCCAACCAACATTTTGTATCAGAGGAGTTTTTATTCTTATTTAGACTATGTTTTTAAAATCTTTTCAACTGCGATTTTAGTTAAACTTTAAAGATATGAAAATATCTGTTAATTATAATTTTATATCCCTTTAAATTTATTTCATTATTATGGATTATAGACTGGAAGGTGATGCATCAAATAGCCCACCATTTTTTATTGGAACTAAGTATACCTAATGGAAAATAAAAATTAAAATGCATTTAGAATGTATGGGATTTGAAATTTGGTCTTCAATTATAGATGAGTATAAGATTCCTACTACTGATATAATAACTTTTGATGATCCAACCAATACTTTTTATAATAACAATCACAAATATATGAAGTCTTTGTATTTTTCTTTAAGAGATGAGGAATTTAACAGAATATCTGCATGAAAATAGACCTAGAAATTTGGGATACCTTGTCTGTTTCACAAGAAGGAACTTCTAGTGTGAAAGAAATGAGGCTTAATACTTATACAATTAAATATGATAACATTAAAATGAATAATTATGAGCCTATTTATGACATGTATCTCAGGTTCAAGGAAATTTTCATCAAAATTATTTCTCTTGAAAGAGAAGTTACTGCCAAATAAAAAATCATGAGGATTCTCAGATGCCTACCTGATAGATGGAGAGGATCCTCTGTCACTATTATAGATCCATGTTACATCAGCAATTTTCATGTCAAAAAACTCATTGGGAAACTAATGATGTATGAATAGGAGTTGAAAGTCAACAAGTAATAAGAGCATGAACCCAAAATAAATCAGTTGCATATAGACCACCACCTCTAAACACAACAAAAAGGAGAAATTTAATGTCTTAGTAGAATGTTCTAGAAGTGAACAATCGTCACCTAACAGTGATGAAGAGATGGCTTAATTAGAAATAAGGTTTTTGAAATTTTACAAAATGAAGAAATTTTTTAGAAAGCCTAACTTCAAAGGTTGATATGATCAAAAAGGAAGCTGGAAGAAAGATTGGAAAAAGAAATGAAAAGTCTGATAAGATTGTATGTTATTAATGTAAGAGAACGGGGCATGTAAAGGATGCATGTCCAAATCCCAAGTATAAAAAAAATATGAGGAATAATATAGAAAGTATAAAAATTAAATTATAGAAAGATGGAGTGCTTCTAAGGACAGTTCAAGTAACTCAGAATCTTCACATGATGAATAGGCTAACAAAGCCAATGTGTGTTTTATGACAAACACATCTAAGGTAACCATGGAATATCTTTTACAAAATTCCTATTATTAAAGAGATGAATTTGACTCTAAAAATATGTCTGAAGAACAAATGTTTGAGTATTGTAATATGAATGAAGAGACATGTTATGAAATAAATGATAAATACCAGTCTTTAAAAAACTATATGCTGTTACATCAAATTTTAAGTATGAATATACTATAGAAAGAGAGAAAAAATTTCAATTACTCAAAGAAAACAATGAACTAAAGATATCTAATGTGAAATTGAAAAATGACCTTAAAAGGATTACTAAGGGTAATAATAACATGGTACAAATTCTAGGTAAATAGATTTCCCCTAAATACAATACTGGTATTAGATATAAACCATGTAAAAGAAATTTTGGGAAAACATATTTTTTCTAAATATAGAACATATGACTTTATTCCTATTTCAAGAAAACATTCTACAAGTTCAAATTAAGATACAATATCTACAGTATCAATGGTTTCTGAAAAAAAATATAGTTTATTTATTCAAGTACTTTATATAATTCTTATAGAAATCCTCGGAGGTGGATGGGGGTTCCTAAAACACTAGTTACTAATATTACTGGGCCCAAACAAATATAGGTACCAAAGTATGATTTTATTTGACTATTTTGTAGGAAAATTGTTTAAAGAGATGTTGTACAAACTTACGGTACTTCGACAGTGGGTGTTCAAGACACATGACATGAGACTATTCATGATTCAATAACATAATAAAAATCAATGGTGCAAACGTCACATTTGGTGACAATCCCAAATGAAAAATCATTGGCCTTGGACAAGTCAGTAATTTTAACTATGTTTCAATTTCCATAGTACATTTTGTTGATGAACTCAAATATAATATTCATAGTATTTCCCCACTAAGTGATGATGGATTTCATGTTAAATTTGAAAATGAAGCTTGCAATTTTATTAATTCTAAAAATGAATTTATATTTTCTGTATTGAGAAATAAGAATGTATACTCTGTTAACATATATTCTTTATTTTCTGAAAATGATTCATGTTTATGTGTATTTCACAAAGAGTAATAGATTTAGCATAGAATACTAGGACACAACAATTTTCAATCCCTTAGAAAGCTATCAAGAAATATTTAATCAAGAACCTACCTGAACATGAGTTTTAAAATGATAATGTTTGCAATACTTATCAAAAGGGAAAACAACATAATATTTCGTTCAAACCAAATATAGAAGTGTAAACTTATCAACCTCTCGAGTTGATTCACATGGATTTATTTTTAAAATCAAGAGAGTCTAGTTTAAATGGGATTCACTATGTTTCTATTCTTATAGATGACTTTTCTAACTATAGTTGGAATTTTTTTTGTCTCACAAAAGTGAAGAATACTATCATTTTACCAAATATGTTAAAACTGTATAAAACTAGACTTATAATTAAATCCTTAAGAAGTGATCATAGTCGTGAGTTTGAAAATCAAGATTTTGAATAATTTAGCTCACAAAATGGTTGTAGTCATAATTTATATTCCCTTATAACACGTCAACAAAATAGAGTTGTACAATGAAGAAATAGGACCCTACAATATATTTCTAAAACCATGCATAGTGAGTATGACATAGCTATTTTTTTAGGCTGATGCTATAAATACCACATTATATATTATTAACAGAGTTTTTATTATACCCATTTTTAAAAGAACACCATATGAGTTATGGAAGAATAGAAAACCCAAAGTAAGTTATTTCAAGATTTTTGGTTTCAAAGTCTTTATCGATAATACTAAGAACAATCGTGACATGTTTGAATCCAAGAGTGATGAAGGAATTTTTCTTGGATATTCAATCTCTATTAAAGCCTATAGTGTTTTAAAAAAAATAACTAAATGTGTGGAAGAATATGTCCATTTCATGTTTGATAAGATAGATCCACTTGTGCTGAAGACCTCTCTAGAGAACATAGTGGATGATATTTCAAATATGGACTTCAATGATAAATCCTATAACCATCCTATAAATGATTCATTAAGAACTCCATGTTCTAGAAATTCTCCAAATTCAAGTCATAATGAACCTGATCCTATTGAAGAACCTGAAATCACTAGCACCTCTTTTTCCAGATCGAATGAAACCCTTAAGAACCATCCTATGGATGTATTTGTAGGTGGTTTAGATAAAGGAACTAAAACTAGATATTCTTCTAGAAATCAGGTTGAATATTAGTTTTTTTTTTCACAACATGAACATAAAAACATTGATGATGCTATAAATGATGAATTCTGGGTGATGGTTGTGCAATAATAACATAATCATTTTGAAAGGAACAAACTTTGAAAACACGTAAATATTCCCAAAAAAGTATTTACTATAGGTACTAAGTGGGTGTTTATAAATAAGGTAGATGAAGCTGCTAATATAGTTAGAAATAGGGCTACATTGGTTATGCAAGGCTATAGTCAAGAGGAAAGAATTGACTATGAGGATAGCATTTCACCTGTATCTAGACATGAAGCCATCAGAATCCCGGTTGCTTATGCTACACATATTAATTTCAAAATATATAAAATGGATTTCAAGAGTGTATTCCTGAATTGGTATATAGCTGAGGTTTTCATTATTAAATAACCCCCTGGCTTCAAAAATCCTCACTTTCCAAATAATGTTTTCAAATTATCAAAATGTTTATATGGTTTTAATCAAGCTCCAAGAACTTGGTATGATTAACTAAGTGCATTTATTATTTCTAAAGGTTTTAGAAAAGGTATAACTGATCCTACCATTTTTATAAAACGAATTTATAATGATGTTTTATTTGTTCAAATTTATGTAGATGATATTATTTTTGGATCTTTAAAAAATTCATTATGTATTGAATTTTCTAAAATGATGAAAAATGAATTTGAAATGAGTTTAATGGTTGAACTAAAATTCTATCATGGAGTTCAAATCCTTCCAAATAAATATTGAATTATTTTAAATCAAATAAAATATACTAATGATATTCTAAACTATTTTGGAATGTGTATCACTTAATGAAGTGATACTCCAATAATTACAACTTTTATGTTGGGTCTAGATGAAGATGGAAAAACTTGTTGATTGAACCGCTTATATTAGATTGATTGGAAGATTACTCTACTTAACTGATAGTTGACCTGAAATTATTTTTAGTGTATGTATGTGTGCTCATTTTCAATAAAACCCAACGAAATATAATTTCAATGATGTTAAACGGATTTTAAAATACCTCAAACATTCATCCATTCTAGGATTGTTCTATCCTAGAGGACAATCATTTGAGTTATTTTGTTATTCTGATGCTTATTTGTGGTGGTTATAAGTTAGATAGAGAAAGAAACTCTGGAACATGTCACTTTTTTTCCAGTCTCTAGTATAATATTGTAGTACGAAACAAAACTCTGTTGCATTATCTACTACTGAAGATGAATACATAGCTACTGGTTGTTGTTGTGCACAAGTTTAATAGATGAAACATATATTACTAGATTATTGATATCAATTCAAGCATGCACCTATAAACTTTGAAAATACAAGTGCTATTAACATATCAAAAATTCCATTTCTACACTCTACGACAAAACATATTGATGTAAGACATCAATTTATTGTAGACCATTATAAAAAAGGTGACATCACTTTCGAATTCATGGGAACTGAATATCAGCTTGCAGATATATCCACAAAACCATTAAATTTTTAAAGGACTGACTATTTCATATAAGAATTGGGAATGATTAATCTCAAGTAGAAAATATACTATTTTCAAAAACATACTGACTCATATATTTCTGTTTAATGAGTCACTATCCTTGAATTATTATCCCACCCTCGCAATTCTGTAAGTTACTATCTTGATGTTTCTGTTTCATGTTTATGGTCTCACAATTACAGTCTCTCAGTTATTGTTTTCACTTAATGTTTCAAACAATATGGTCACACCATTTTGGAGTCACATATTAGAGTTGACATCGTGAAAAGCTCTTCCAGTCTCACTTTCAAAACCTATTCTGGTCTCACCATGAAATTCAGATCTGGTCTCACCATAATAACACACTTTCATTTTATTTGTTTTTTATTACTCGTATCTTGGTGATTGAATATTTTATTTTTTATCCTGTGCTTTGGAATTTTTGGTGCATGATATCCATAAATAATAAAAACAAAATATCTTTCCCTATTTTCATCACTTATGCTCTCTTCTCTCAAACCATAAGTCCTCTTTCACCCCTTGATCTCTCTCTATCTCAAACCCCTTGTTGAATGACCAGAATGAATCACCCTTCTTCATAAACTCTTGAGAATCACAGATCTATGAATAAAGTGAAAAGGGAACCCAACCTAAATCATGTTGATAGAAGAATGGAACCAAAAAATGAAATATTCTCTAAGTGGTTGTTGTCAAGTAACTCTTTAGTTATGAAAGTACAGGAAGAGCATGGATGATTGGACTAGTTCACAATTGAGAAAAGGCCAATTTATCCAAATCATATTTATTAGGTATATTAGTTTGTTCTATTTTATTTAAAGGAGGAAGATGGTTTTTATGTGAGGAGCTAGATTAATGGCCAAAGATGCAGCTTTTCTTCGTGATTGTTGGCTACATTCCTAGGAATACCACTAGAAATTATTTTTGAGGACTACCCGAGAGGTACTCTTCCTTTTAGTGACACATTTGTTTTTGAAGAGCCCTTGAAGAGATTTACTGGTAGTAAAAAGAAAATAAGAGTTATTGGAGTTGAGTTAGATGGTGAAACCATATTGTTATTTATGTTTATCCAGAATCTGATTAGTCCAAGAAAATGAAATTTTTCTACACTCAAATATCATGATGTATTTTTGATACATCTTATAAATAATGGACACAATATTAACCTATGCAAGTATGTTATACTTCATATGTGGGATTTTATTAAGACAACCTCAAATTCTACCTCCTTGTTCTACTCCCGGTTAATCTCTACTATACTGTATACTAATGGAATGGTTGAACCAAATAAACAAGTAATTAATGATTTTGAATTATTTATCTCAAAGTTTATAGTCAAAAGGATGAAAATTAGATGGAATCTGTGGAAAAAGGCTTGAGTGTAGGATAATGAGTGGTTAAATGAAAAGTTTAATCTAATTGAGCATCCTTAAATACCTAAGAACATATATGAAAACTGGTTTGGAACAAAATGAAATTTTAGACTATCATATTGAATGGGAAGAAGAGGCAGTTGTTGCACCTCTAGAAAAAAATAGTCTTGGATAAGTAGGACATTGGACCTATTCCACTAGAAATAGTTGAGATGGAAGCACCTTTTACTCAAAAAAGTATTGATTTGGAAGAAGAACCGGCTTCTAGAAGATAATAGGATGTTAATGTGAGGGAAAATGTTGTTCTAGAGAAGAATCTAGAAGAAGAACTTTCTCTTGATAAAGAGACTATCTTTGAAAAACATTTAGAGGAACAAGATTATCCTGATGTTATCATATATGATCAAGAATGAATGGAACAAGCCTTCTAACTGGCTAGAAAAGAAATGGGTGAGAGTATTAGAGATGGTATTTTAGAACCGGATCAAGTAACTGAATCTCTTCGTCCTGTGAGAGATGCACTGGTTGAGGGGAGAAGTACCATAGTCTAGAATATGGTGAAGTTCCAAATCATGCTAATCAAAAAAAATTAGATACCTTGTATAAGATCCCAGTCTACTTTTATGTGGATGATACCTAGGAAGCCTCCGTTAATGGAATAGACATGTCTATTGTGTTTCAATTGAAACCAGTTTCTACTATAGAGGTAATCCTTACAGAGGAACTTAATCCTTTCTTAGCTCTTGTTCCTAAACATTCATAAGAACCTTCTGCTCTCATGAGTTAGAGTGATTGGAAAGCCTTTGGATATACTTTATTAGTTGGAGTTGAAAATCTCATGAACACCCAAAATTTTCCTATGACAAGCCTAAGTGAAAGGGATGCTCCCTTGCTGTTATAGAATATCATATGAAACATTCATCCAAAAATACTTCATGAAATTCAAGTGGTTATAATTGAGAACAAATAGATAAGTGATGAAGTGAAGTCTATCAGATCTATGTTTGATGATATATAGAAAGTGTGGGAATTATGAAGACCTCCTGTTGCTCATCCAGATGAGGATGTTAGTGCTCAGATTCCATAGGAAGATGCATCTTCGATTCAACTGAACTTCACTTCATTAGCTGACAAAGTGGCTGATAGAAACAACCATATATTCCAAGAGATGTGTGAGCTTGTTTTTGGTCTCAATTAAATGAAGGATGAGTAAAGGGGATATCTAAAAAAATTCAATAATCTCATGTCCCTCACTTCATTTGATACTACATACGATGCCTCTAGACAGTCATCTAAACCATTTGAGAGTGATCTTCTCAGAACATTTCTTAAGGAGGAAATTCAATCAGTTCAAAGTTTCTTTGAAAAGGAGAGTCTATCTACGATTGCCAAGAATAGCGACAGAGTACTTGATTTTGTGAGGATTCATTCAATGATTGAAAATGATGCACAGAAAGAAATTATAAAGAATGTGGATTTCTACTTTAATAGGATATTCTATATGCGTGATATGACCAACTATTTCAAGTATCTTTTAGTGAATTTGAAAAATTTTCCTCTCACTCAAGAATTTAAGACTCAAGTTCAAAACCTGAAATATTTCACTCCTCTATTAGACAAATTCATAGAGAACAAGGATGATTGTGAGAAATCAATGCAGTTTTGTGGTGATATTATTACTAAATTCATTCAGTAGTTCAAGCCTTATCTTCATGTGCATATCACTGCTATTGTGGCTCCTACAGTTATACCCTTACAATCTGGATTAACTTCTCCTCACCCAATGCCTTTACCTCTACCTCAATTTCTGTATCTCAGGATCTGATCCAAATAAGACCTATTATCATTGATCAAAACATGCCTCAGTATTCTACCAAACCAACTTTAAAACCTTTTATTTTTTAATGACTCAACCTTACTTCTCTGATAGTTGGCTCACTCCATTATTCATCTTCTACTTCTGCCACTGCGGCTCCTTCTGATGCTGCTACCAAGGGAAATGAGAAGACTGGTGTTGAAGAAAAGTGAAACTTGTATGTTGATATAGAAGTTTTTTATTTAGTACTATTTGTAATGAAACATATTTTTCCTTCTAATTCAATGTGAACTATTATTTTCTATTCTCTTATTTACATTTTGATAATCCCAAAAGGGGGATAACAACACACAAAGGCACTAGAAAGAACACTAAGAACGAATATCTAATTTATATTATTTGTGATCATCAAAATGGGAAATATTGTTGGAATCCTCATGTTTTAATCATGTTTTAATGATTATAAATACTACAAATCCTATAAATATTCTTTAATAATTTATAATATATCTAGAGACATGTGTTGAGATGGTTGGCTTCTTTATGCTTCAAATAAACTTCCACTAAATATTGTTTATCCTAAATCATGATTGATTATTATAAACTATATTTAATTTGTTCTGTAATGATTTATTTAATGAATGATTATGTTTAATTAATTCTATGAATATTATTACTTAAGACTCTATACAGATAATTGGCTACGTTTGAGAAACTGTGAGTCAGCCACCAGTTTTGGTTTTCTAGAAAAAGAAATAGACACTATGACCCAGAAACCATGACCCAAACACTATGAACCTGACACCGTGACCCAGATACCGTGACCCAGACACAGTGATCTAGACACCGTGACCTAGACACCATGACTGAGACATTGTGACCCATACACCATGGCCCAAACACCATGACCCAGACACCATCCCCAGACACTATGACCCAGACACCTTGACCTAGACATCATGACCTATACACCATGACCCAGACACCATGATAAAATACAGATCTCATGATGTTTGTGACATGGTTCCTTACTACCATCACAAAGACATCATTTGATGTTTTTAAAATCACTAGACATTGTGAATATAACCCTCATCTGTGATACAGGTTCTTGATCTCAATACATATATGCCATCATGATTGTCTCACCACTCAAAGTCAAATTAGAAGACTCCATTTTTGTGGTGACATCATTTACATGTGATAAAGTTTTTGGATAGATTGTGACACTGTTCATTAATATATTTTTTTCATTTTCAATTTAATTTCTAACGGTCTTATTTGAGTCATTTAAATGCACTGACATAATAAATATTTCATTGTAGAAATGTCTCAATAAAGTATGAGGTATGTGGTGCATAATACATGCATCATATCGGCTCCAACAAATGCAATCCAAAAAAAAGGAAAGTGTGGCACTAGAACACAGACGTGTAGTAGTGTGTAGCTGAAGTGTGCGAATTTTAGTAAAGTGAACTGATAAATGCAAAAATAAACAATTGAAGAACCCATGAAGCACTCTCGATTACAATGAGTGGACTACCATAGATCAAATCCAAGAACATCTTCACAATACCACCTACAAGAAGAACATGAACCAGATAGCTTATACATTTGAACTGGATGATTTGTAATCTCGATTTTTTCACAAGAGGACTTGATACTTACATATTCTTCATCCTACAAGTATAGTGATGCATAGAATAACACTCAGATCACTTTTATCGCTTTCTAATCATCACTGATCTATTGGGTACTATTTTTAGATTTCAATCAGTGTGTGCATGTCTGTATTAAAAAAACACATTATCTCCTACACTAAACTAATGGATACAATATATCATTCATCTCATATCCTTTTACATTTTTTACTCCCATGGATAAGTGTGACAGAGTTCATTGTGTGACCTAGATGTTTATACCCATGAATAACAGAGCAAGAGGTCTTGTGACCTTGAATGTCTCATGCACTGTTGTTTACCCCGATCCTGGGTGTGGATCATGTTTATTAATATAAAATTCATGGTGGCAGGTGATCGCCTAGTGTAGTAGATTAGGTCTCGGCTTAAGACTGAACCACTTTTTTATCCACTATGCCTTTTAATTTATTTTTTCTCTAACATACTGTATATTTCAGAAAACAATAAAATTTACATTGATTGTTAGTATTTGGTAGAAGTTATAGTTGTTTTTCTTTATTAAAATAGCTTCAAAAGTAGTATCAATAATTCATATTGATATTATAGAGAATTGATCAATCTTCTGAGATGTTATTTGATCAGTCAATCTTTTATAACCATATTACCTTGATTGACTAGGTTGTATTCATTCTTATTAGGGATCCTTTTTAAGAAAACTTTTTGAAAGAAATTTTAAATAGATACTCAATTCACCCCCCTTCAGTACTCTACTCCGACCAACAATATCATATTAGCAAATAATTTTACATGAGTTCATACCCTAGTCCATCATATTATGCATCAATATAGATCCAACAACGTTCTTTAATATAAGGTAGTGTGGGAAAAGGTGCACTGAACAAATAGAACTTCAGTTCCATTAATACATTAGTCTATCCAAATGAACTTTCCCCATTATAAGTAATGATGATTATTGGATTAGATGGAAATGAGGTATCAATAAAACATAAAAAGTTATATATATCCCACCTAATTAATATTCGGATCATGTCAACTGTGGTTGTTCTAGGTCATTTATATATATATTTTTCATTAATGGATCTTCTGGTATTCCATTTTTTGAGATTTTATGACCAATAAATGACTCTTTTTTTATTAAATAATTACCACTTCTATAGTATTCTAAAAAAAATAACCTTTCTATAGTAATTTAATTCAATCCTTAAATGATCTCCATTATCTTCATGCTCAGTTGAATATATAATATCTTCCTCTATAAATGATACCAATAAATTATCAAGGTAATATCAAAACACAATATTCATTGAATCCAAAAATACAAAAAATGCATAGGAGATTCGAAATGTTATCATAATAACATCATAATGAATAGAAATAGTATAAGAGGATGAAATTGGAATATCTTCCATGTTGACAATCAATTGATGATATCTAAACCAATGTTTAGTTTTTGAATATTATTTTTCTATATGAAATTGATCAAACAAGTCATGAATATGAGGTAATGAAAAGTTATTCTTGATAGTTATATTCTTAGGTTCTATGTAATTTTGGAAAATAATCATGGTACCATAATTATTATTTAGAAAAGGAACATTTAATCTGATTGGTAATTCACCTAGAAATATAAAAACATCATTATAATTCATCTGGTATTTCCTCTATAAATTTTTTAGCCCAATCATGGAATTGAACAATGATTCCTTGAAATACATTTTTTACAAAGTATAATTTCTATTAAAAACTAACCATATAAAATCATCGTATGTTTTTGAAATTATTTAGGAAACACATAAAAATATTCTTGAATAATAGTCATGTATTCTATATTGGATTGTTCCCGAATCATTTGAGATCATTATATCCAAAACATTGGTAGTGATACCCATTCAATGTAATAAATTTCCATTAAAATTTTATGTTTATCCTTACACTAAATTAATATCATATTCCTATTTGGAATATAAAATTTGATCTCATTATTTTTTTAATTATTAAGGGATATGTTTAGAATGATCGGGTTGATGATCAAAATAACATCTATTTCCATGGAAGGAAGAATAAAACTATATTTTTAGCTTACATAATATAAAACACTATCTATGGAAAACAAAATTAGAGATGAAAATAACAATTCCTTAACAATAATGATCCACTTAAATGATTGAAATAACATAGAAAATTACATGGACAAGGGATTGGCCATTAGATTATAGAATTTAATTAGATAATTACAATTTTCATAACACATATTACGATGAACTTTTAATGGTTCATTAGGGTTACATTAATTTTCCACTATTGAGAACATTTTCCCATTAATGTTTTTTCCATAGGCCCTTTATTGGGAATAATTAAGCATCTTCTAAATCATCTTAAAAATTTCACTGGGTGTTTCCTCTCACATTCAGGATATGTTGGAAGATAAATATTAATTCCATAATTGTATTTGTTGACTTAAATTCCATGAAAATATAATTTTATCGTATTATGAATGTTATGAAACTGACCTAGATATAGGCTTTTAATCCTAAATCGAGATACCTGATTAGGTGTAAAAAACAAACCTCGGTTAACTAAACCATCCACCCCAACCAGCCATCACATGGTGAGGTATAAAATAGATAATATAAAAATGTCTTAAATACAAAAAATATATATAAAAAACATAAAATTATGAATAGAAGAGATAAATAAATATTAATAACAAAAATACAAACAAGATATGTAATGGCCTGGACCTCTCCGGTCAATTCCTTTGTGAAAATGTGGTGTTAGAGGTTTTCTGGGAGGACAAGGAAACTTGGTGTATGTTCGAGTGGACTTTTAAGGAATGTTAAAGGGTTATGGTCTTCACACGGTTGGCGCACAGTTTGTGTAAACCATGCGGCCAAACCGTGCAAGGATGGTCTTGGACGTAGTGGATAACACACGGTTAGCGCACAGTTTGTCTAACCATGCGGACTAACCATGCGAGAAGTGATTGTCAAGGCAGAAGCTAACCCATGGTTAGCACATGGTTTGTTAAACTCTGTGGACTAACCGTGCGGGCACTTAAAGTTAGATCCTAAAATTGTGTATCTAACTCGTTTTTGCTTCAATCACCTTGTTTAAACCCCTAATCATCCATAACTTGGGATTACACTTCCTTGGAGGTGGAAGAACCTCTCCCAAGAATTTTGGAGGCGATCATGAGGCTTCCCTTGGAAAATTGGAGCCGGTTTCTTAAGGTATGTGGTCGTTCATGCTTGATTTTCTTAGATCTACTTAGATATACTCCTCCCATTCCCTCGGTTTCTTATATCCACACCTGTTATGGGTAGATCTAGGTGTGTGGATGTCTATTGTGATGAGCTTCGGTCTTGGTTGTGTTAGGAGAGGATATCTAAGGAGTATTCGTGGAGAATGGACCCGGTTTCTTGGGCGTTCATCGACCGTTGTGGTTTTCCTCAAAAACCGTTGAGGTAGGGGATTCGTGGCTTCACTAACTGTTTATGTGTAATTATAGAGTTAGCATGATTTAACCCTTTGGATCACAATCGAATTTTCCTAATTAAATACTTTAACTGGATTAAAATAATTGGTTTGATCACATTTTCTTACTTTATACCGTGATAACGGTTTGCATCTTGATTTTCAAGATAAGTGTGATATATATGCCTTGCTTGTTAGTATGGGGTTATTGATGAAATTTATAAAGACCATAAAGACGGAATTAATTGATAATTTTTTGGCTAAATATAAAGAGGCATGAAAGCAGACGTGGTTCTTATTGTGACTTGGTATTGATCAAATTTGGCATAGTAAGCATGTTTAATCTTCGGTGATAGATTACTGAATTGGTTCATGATGTTGGAACCAACAAAATGAATTTTTTAATTCAAGATGGATTAAATAACTTGATTTAGTTCCATGGAGGGTTCAGAGTTACCCTCTTGTTGTAAATTAGGGATAAATCCCATTTGATGTGATTGTTGGTGCTTGTTGTTTGAAGGTTAGATGCCTTGCTAAAGGGCCAAGAGCCCAAATTGTTGTAATGTTTGTTCTCCCACTGTTTGTGTTGTGTTGTGACTCTAGAGGGGTATTGTAATATCTTGTGTTGTGATATGAACCTGAAAGAGTGTTGTGATATGTGGAGGTAGGGAGGCCTATTGGTTGTGGCAGCGGATGACACCTAGAGTGGAGAGATGCATCAGTTTATGCATATTGGTGTCGGGGGGGACACTAGGGATGATGGAATGGGATGGATGTGGTTGTTGGATGTTTGTTGATTCTTTTTTGTTTATCTGCTTTACTTTTCCCCACTGCTCAAGGCAGCTGGTCCTACTTACCCTTCTTCCGAATGAGGCTAAGACACGCGGGGTATGCCACGTGCTTTCCATGTTTAGCCTCTCAAGGGATAATGGGTCTATGCTCTTTCTATAGGCGGCAAAGACTCAACGGGTAGTACGTCTACTCACCGTGTTGAGCCCCCTTGTGTTTAGTAGCATATGTTTCTTTTCTAGAATTCCTGGGAATATGGGAAAGTAATTATGTAATGAATGTTTGAATTGATGATGTTAACCCATGGGGTTGGAGTTTTTTGGAACTTAATTATGAGGTTGAGAACTTTTGAAGGGAAAATAGTTTTTGAATGTGATGCTAATGAAGTTTAATGTGGTTGTATTCATGGTTAATTAATGTTGGAAGAATTAATTAACATACAGTGGACCCGATAAAAAGGGAATGAAGTAACATAATAAGGCTCTTTAATTGGTTGTGTGCTTATAGGATACCTAGTCTTAGAAGTGGCGGCTCAGAGTCCAAGAGACTTTAGCTGCAGTTGTGTCTAAGACTAGGTTATGCCCATAGTGTTGTTGTGAGTTATATATATTCTGTACCTTTTTTGTTTCTATACGCTACTCCACCCTGTCAGTAAGGGCAACTGCCACCCTAGGAATTCTGAGCCCTCGGGGGGCGGGGTGTTTTCCCCAACATTCTGATGGGAGGTTAAATGGATGACTACCCCCTTTAGCCTCGCTCTCTTCTCTTGGTAGATACTAGTGCCATTGGCACAACAGTTATTTTTTCCCATATATGTGTGTAGAGGGCTGTAATAGCTTGTGGTTATTTCACACACATTTATTCTGGTTATAGTATCCTATGGACTACTATAGGTGTAACGTGTATAGGCTTTGATGGCTTGAGGATCCTTACTCAGTGTATGGGTTGTAATGGCTTGAGGTATAATTATCGACGTATGATGCACGTTATGTGAGCTGTGGTGGCTCCCGGAAACTACCTGTTTACTTTTGGTTGTGTGGATGGTGTGGTGCTTAGCCGAGGTGTTTGCGGGCAAGCCTTTGTGGTGCACGTGGTGTAGATTGTGGAGCTTAGCCCAAGTTTATACGGGAAAGCCTTTCTAGAGAGATTCCAGGACGAATGTAGTTTGGGAAAAAAGGCAAACCAGTGGGAAAGTAGTAGCGAGGTAACCTTGATATTCTTTACAATATGATAAATTCTTGTATCTGTTACTTGGTGAGAGTAGCCATGGTGAGGTTGGGAACATAGTATACCGGTTTAGGTGACGAGTTAGTTTTACTTTTGTTCACTGTTCTTTAGCATGCTTTCTTTAATTTTTCATGAGAGGCTTCAGGAATGATCCTAATGAGTATACTATTATACTCACCCTACGTTTATATAAATTCTTTTTCAGGTCACTTGGAGTAGGTTGGAGATCAAGCTGGTTACTACTAGCTTGTGGTTAGAGGAGCTGTTTGGGCTTATGGTCGCTGAAGTTTTACTTTTTTTTGGGGTATTTGCAGTTTTCCCTTTTCGTTGTAGTAATTTTGCATGGAATTTCATATATATACTTGGGTTTCTTTAATATTTCAGTTTAAGTCAGAGTTGGGTTGTGTCTATCTTATCTCTCTTTTCTACATGTGTTCTCTTAGTGGGTAATGCCTCCCATTTGTGTGTTTAGTATACCATCGGTGCTAGTTTCTAACCCAAGGCCTACTAGAGGTGGGACTCGGGGGGTCATTATCTCCCTTTCCACATTGATGGCCCAAGAGGGGTACACTTTTTGGGGAGGGGGTCGTGACAGAGTGGTATCAGAGGTCTGGTTGAGGGATAGGATAGAGTTTGGAGTTAGGCACAAGTGAGGTTGCATGGTTTGGTAGGGAAACGGTGTCATTCATGTTTAGTAAGTGAGGTAAACACTGGAGACCAACTAAGACATATGCGTTTAGGGCCCCCTATGATCTAATGCATGGACTTTTAAGGATACAATGGCTACTAAACAGGGTGATACTAGTTTCAGGGTAGAGACCTAAGAAAGGATCATGAATAATTATTCTTTGTGCCTGTGTTTGAATGGGTAGACCTTAGGATAGGTTAACATAAAATGAATAAAGGAAAAAAATTAATTAATAAATGTTCAGTCTTCTATATTCCATGTGTAGGAGCTCTAAGTGTTTGTTAGTTTGTAGGTATGGATCCAGGTCGACGTCCTCGTCAGGTTTGCATAGAATATGTCCAGCAGGCTATTCCAGTAGGACGTTGCAGGGTAGAGGTTGACGACGACAACACTTGGAGGAAGACACTCTAAGAGTTTTAGCACCAAAGCCTGCAGAAGTTTGAGGGATCCGTTTCATATGTAGTCACGGAAGACTGGTTGGAAGAGGTCGAGATAATCTTCAATTCTATCCATGATCAGAAGAAGCACAGGGTGTCCTTAGCTATGACGATGTAGCGTGGAGAAGTAAGGCAGTGGTGGTTCTTGTTCCTCGTGGATCGTGAGGAATCATCGATCACATGGGAGGAGTTCCGAGATAAGTTCAGAGTTGGGTTCCTTTCCTCGACTGCAAAGGCATCCAGTCGCTAGGAGCTTCTTACCATTCGACAGGGGAGCTCCACTGTTCGAGAGTTTGGAATCCGATTTAGGAACCTTTTACGATATGCTTCGGACCTATTACCAGATTAGGAGGCCATGCTGAGGCATTTCGAGGAGGCTTTGCATCCATAGATCCAGCGCAAGGTCACCCCAATTATGATGATGTCATATCTCGAGGTGCTGGCGAGGGAGGAGTTTGTCAAGAGGACTTTTTCCAGGACCAGATCATCGTGATATGGGAATCAACATGATTACTCACGAAGCAAGGTTGTGGTCCGAGGTTCCCAGTTTTCAGGGAAGAAGTGTTTCCGTTCAGCCGGGGGTATGTCCCAGCCCTTCAAACCTCGTTTCCATGGAGGCAAAAACTCTCAGTCCTATGCCATGGGATTAGGCACATGTTTTACTAGTGGTGGTCATGGTCATCAGCACCGAGAGTGCCTGACCTTTCAGGGCGGTCATCGTACACCGGGCGCTACACTCTAGGTTCCTCCGTTGAGGCAGTTTTAGCCGAGGAAGTAGTATCCTATTACACCATCTTTCGATCAGTAGAGGGTAGATGGGGCAGGCTGAGGACATCCCCATGATTCTCCTCAGCCTCAGAGACTAGAGTGCGGTCGTGGTGGTGGTCGTCATCAAGGTCAGAGAGGCCGTGGAGGAGGTCGTGGTCAGCTTCATGCCCTAGTTTTGCCAGCTCCAGACAACCCAGACATCGTTTGAGGTACCCTTTGCTTGTTTTCTACCTTGGTGTATGCCTTGTTTGACTTAGGAGCGACACACTCCTTCATATCATCTACCCTTTTACATGCCTTGGGATTTGAGGTAGAGAGGCTTCCAGTGCCCTTGGTATTGAATATGCCAGTTGGAGGTCGAGCTGACTTGTTTGAACTATGTAGATATTGTGAGCTAATGTTGGGGCAACATCGCTCTTGGGGATATTTCCAATGTTTAGGAATACAACCATATGATGTCATCCTCAGCATGGATTGTTTGTATTTGGTGCAGGCGATCGTGGATTGCTTCAAGAAGAAGGTCATCTTTATGGGAGTGGATGGAGAGAAAGTGGTGTTTTTTTGTGAACAAGATCCTCGGATTAGTCACAATCGAGTTCCATCCTTATCAACCATGGCAGCTGAGATGATGCTGAGTTCTTCAGAGGTTCGGCAGTTGGCATTTCCTAGGGTCGTAGAGGAGTACCCTGATGCTTTTTCAGAAGAGGTTTCAGCCTTACCCCCTTGATGAGAAATCGTGTTTGATATTGAGCTACATCCAGGAGCATCTCCTATATTTATGTTTCCATCTAGGATGGCCCCTTCTGAGTTACAAGAGCTACGTATACAGCTTTATGGTCTATTGTAGTGTGGTTTTGTTCGACCAAGTGTGTCACCATTGGGTGCACCAATTCTGTTCGTGAAGAAGTCCGACGGTATTTTGCAGTTGTGTGTCAATTATCGTCGCTTAAAAAAAGTGACCATAAAGAATTGTTGTCCTCTTCCGTGGATTGATGACTTATTCGATCAACTGAAGGGTGCAAGTTGACTCTCAAAGATGGACTTGTGGTCCGGATATCATCAGATGCATGTGAAGGTTGAGTATATCCCGAAGACTGCTTTCCATTTTCGTAATGGGCATTATGATTTCGTTGTAATGTTGTTTGGTGTGACGAATGCTCCAGCTATTTTCATGGGTTTGATTAATGCTGTGTTCCGTGAGAACCTGGACAAGTTCATCGTAGTTTTCATCAACGACAACCTTGTGTACTCCACATCTGAATAAGAGAACGCAGAGCATCTACAAGCTGTTTTGGGAGTTCTTCATCGACATAATCTATTTGGGAAGTTGTCAAACTATGAGTTTTACGATCGAGAAGTCCGTTTCATGGGGAATTTTGTGTCCCAACTGGGAGTTGCTTTGGATCCATCAAATATAGAAGCAGTTGTGTCTTGGGCATCCCCCAAGACAGTTTCAAAGGTGTGAAGTTTCCTTGGGCTCACATGATACTACAAGAGGTTCGTAGCCAATTTCTCAAGAGTTGTGACTCCTCTGACAGCTTTGACTATAAAAGATCAAGAATTCATATGGACTGATTAGTTTCAGGAAGCTTTCAAGTATCTAAAAGAGAAGTTAGCAAGTGATCCAGTTCATTGTCTCCCAGCTGAGGGAGTTAAGTTTGATGTTTTCTACGATGCTTCCCATCTGGGGCTAGGCTGTGTTCTCATGCAGAAGAGGTCAGTTGTTTCTTATGGGTCTGAACAGTTGCATCCCCATGAATGAAACTATTCCACTGATGACCTTGAGTTGGCAGCCGTGGTGTTTGATCTGAAGTTTTGGAGACATTACCTCATTGGTGAATGCTTTGTCGTTTACACTGATCATAAGAGTTTGAGGTATGTTTTCTCCAAGCGTGACTTGAACTTGCGACATCATAGGTGGATGCAGTTCTTGCAGGAATACGACTTTGAAATATCATATACACCTGGAAAAGGGAATGTTGTGGCTGATGCGCTGAGCCAAAAGTCACGTGGTGATGCTGTGCGTGAATCCGGTGATTCTTGGAGAGTAATGGAAGAACTTTTAGCGTTACATCTTTATATGGGAGAAGTTGGGGATAGAGGCTCTCTTTTTCAGATGACGGTGTAATCATCCTTTATGCAGAAGGTGGTAGAGTCCCAGTTGGGGGATCTTGAAGTGGAGGTCTGGAGAGACCGAGTTGTTTGTGGTGAGGCCCCTAATGGTTTGTCTGAGGATGAACAACATACAGTGTTGTATCATGGAATGCTTTTTGTTCCCATGGAAATGCACGAGACGGTCCTCATAGAGTTCCATGGTTCTCCTTTAGCGGTGCATCAGGGTGTGACAATGATGTACCTATCCTTGAAGAGCCAGTTTTGGTGGCCTGGGCTAAAGCATGCAGTTGTAGAGTTTGTGTCTCAATGTTTAGTCTTCCAGAAGGTGAAGGCCGAACACTGTGTTCCTGGTGGTCTTCTTCAGCCATTAGATATTCCTCAGTGTATGTTGGAGGAAATCCCAATGGACTTCGTTACTAGCTTACCTCGATCTCCGAAAGGATATGATGCTATCTGGGTGGTACTGGATCCTTTAACGACATCATCCCACTTTATAGCAATCAAGGAGTCGATATCAATGGATGTTTTTTCAAGGCAATACCTAGAGGAGGTGGTGAGACTTCATGGATTCTCTAGGATGATCATTTCTGATCGAGATCCTTGTTTTACCTCCAGGGTGTGGAGAGTTCTCCAACATGCTTTTGGTTCTCATCTAGGCCTTAAAACTGCTTTTCATCCTCGAACAGATGGTCAGAAGGAGAGAACCATCCAAACTCTTGAAGGCATGTTGTGCTCTTGTATTCTTGATTTTGGAGGTTCATGGAGGAGGCACTTACCCTTGGTGGAGTTTTCCTACAATAACAGTTTTCACTCCATTATCGGTATGGCGTCATTTGAAGCCTTGTATGGACAACCTTGCCGATCTCTGTTGTGCTAGACTGGGGTTGGAGAGTCAGCAATTCTCAGACCGGAACTAGTGAAGAATACAACAGAGATGGTTTAGGTGGTTCGTGAATGGATGAAGGTAGCATAAGATTGCAAAAATCATATGTCAATCAAAGAAGGAGACCCTTAGAATTTAATTTTGGGATCATGTGTTTCTGAAGGTGACTCCTCGTCGGGGTTAGAAAAGGTTTGGCCGTGGAAGTAAGCTTTCTACCCGGTTTGTAGGGCCTTTCGAGGTGTTAGATTTTGTTGGATATGTGGCGTATTAAGAGGCACTTCCCCCACAGACGAGTCAGATACATGATGTTTTCCATGTATCGCAGCTCCGTCGTTATCTTCATGATGACTCTCACATCATCGATTAGGGAGAGATCGATGTTGATAATGATTCCACTTTTGAGGAGCGACCTGTGCAAATCCAAAACCACAAGGAGAAGGTTTTGCGTGGGGGTTCCATCCCCTTAGTTCATGTCTTCTTGCGAAATGGTGGCATGGAGGAGAGTACTTGGGAACGTGAGTCACAGATACATGATCAGTACCCAGAGTTGTTTGATGTTTAACTATTTTCATGTATCATTGTATCTAATGTGGTTTTGAAACTTTCATGTTTATGAGATGGAATCCTTGTTGTTTTTGTAGCTTTCTCTCTTTTGAGAGGTATCTCGGTGGGTGGTTGTTCAGACCCTGTTTCGTTTTCTCTTTAGGTGGGGTTGGGATTCTCAAGGACGAGAATGTTTTGATAGGTATCTGATGTAATGGGACGGACCTCTTTGTTCCATTCATTTGTGAAAATGTGGTGCTGGAGGTGTTCTGGGAGGACAAGGCAACTTGTTGTACGTTTGGGTGGACTTTTAAAGAATGTTAAAGGGTTATGGTCTTCGCACAGTTGGCGCACGGTTTGCCTAAACCGTGCGGCCAAACAGTGCAAGGCTGGTCTTGGAGGCAGTGCCTAATGCATAGTTAGCACATGGTTTGTCTAACCATGCGGACTAACTGTGTGAGAAGTGATTGTCGAGGCAGAAGCTAACACATGGTTAGGGCACGATTTGTTAAACCATGCGAACTAACCGTGCGGGCACTTAAAGTTAGATCCTAAAATTGTGGATCTAACTCATTTTTACATTGATCGCCTTTTTTAAAACCCTAATCAGCTATAACTTGGGATTATCCTTCCTTGGAGGTGGAAGGAAATCTCCCAATCATTTTTGAGGTGATCCAGAGGCTTCCCTTGGAAAATCGGAGCCAGTTTCTTGTGGTATGTGGTCATTCCTACTTGATTTTCTTAGATCTACTTAGATCTACTCCTCCCCTTCTCTCTGTTTCTTAGATCCACGCCTGTTATGGGTAGATCTAGGTGTGTGGATGTCGATTGTGATGAGATTTGGTATTTTTTTTGTTAGGAGAGGAGATCTAAGGAGGATTCGTTGAGAATTGACACGGTTTCTTGGGCGTTCATCGACCGTTGTGGTTTTCCTCGAAAACCCTTGAGGTAGGGGATTTGTGGCTTCTCTAATTGTTTATGTGAAATTTTAGAGTTAGCATGATTTATCCCTTTGGATCACAATGGAATTGAACTAATTAAATACATGAACCGGATTAAAAGAATTGGGTTGATCGCATGTTATTTCTTTGTACCGTGATAACGGTTTGCCTCTTGATTTTCTAGATAAGTGTGATATTTTTGCCTTGCTTGTTAGCCTAGGGTTCCTGATGAAATTGATAAAGAACATAAAGCTGAAATTAATTGATAATTGGTTGGATAAATATAATGAGTAATGAAAGAAGACCTGGTTCTTTTTGTGACTTGGTATTGATCAAATTTGACATAGTTATCATGTTTAATATTCGGTGATAGCTTACTGAATTTGTTCATGATGTTGGAACCAACGAATTGAATTTGTTAATTCAAGATGGATTAAATAACTTGATTGAGTTCCATAAAGGGTTCAAGGTTACCCTCTTGTTTTGAATTAGGGCTAAAATCCCATTTGATGGGATTGTTGGTGCTTGTTGTTTGAAGGTCGGATGCCTTGCTAAAGGGCCAGGAGCCCAAATTGTTGTAATGTTTGTTCTCCCGCTACTTATGTTGTGCTATGACCCTGGAGGGGTGTTGTGGTATATTGTGTTGTCATGTGACCCTGGAGGGGTGTTGTGATATGTAGAGTTAGGGAGGCCTAGTGGTTGTGGTAGCGGATGACACCTGATGGGAGGTTGAATGGCAGACAACCCCCTTTAGCCTCACTCTTTTCTCTTAGTAGGTACTAGTTCCATTGTCACAGTGGTTATTTTTTCCCATATATGTGTGTAGAGGGATGTAATGGCTTGTGGTTATTTCACACACAAATATTCTGGTTATAGTATTCTATGGACTACTATAGGTGTAATGTGTATAGGATGTGATGTCTTGAGGATCCTTACTCAGTGTATGGGCTGTAATGGCTTGAGGTATAATACCCGGTGCATGATACACGTTATGAGAGTTTTGGAGGCTCCCGGAAACTACCTGGTTACTTTTGGTTGTGAGGATGGTGTGGTGCTTAGCCCAAGTGTTTGTGGGAAAACCTTTGTGGTGCACGTGTTACTGATTGTGGAGCTTAGCCCAACTTTATACGAGCAAGCCTTTGGAGAGAGATGCACAGTACGTATGTCGCTGGGGAAAAGCGGAATACCAGAGGGGAAGTAGTAGTGCGGTAACCATGATATTCCTTACAATATGATAAATTCTTGTATGCATTACTTGGTGAGAGTAGCCATGGTGAGGTTGGGAATATAGTATACCTGTTTAGGTGACGAGTTAGTTTCACTGTTGTTCACTATGATTTAGCATGCTTTATTTACTTTTTCATGAGAGGCTTCGGGAAGGATCCTAGTGAGTATACTATTATACTCAACCTATGTTTATATAAACTGTTTTTGGGTCACTTGGAGCAGGTTGGAGATCAAGCTGGTTACAACTAGCTTGTGGTTGGAGGAGCTGTTCGGGCTTGTGGTCGCTGACGTTTTACATTCTTTTGGGTATTTACAGTTTCCCCTTTTCAGTTGTTGTAAATTTTCATGGCATTTCATATTTGTACTTGGGATTATTTTATATTATAGTTCTGAGTCGGAGGTGGTTTGTGTCTATCTTATCTCTCTTTTCTACATGTGTTCTCATAGAGGGTAATGCCTCCCATTTGTGTGTTTATTATACCCTCGGTGCTAGTCTCCAACCTAGGGCCTTATGGAGGCGGGACCTGGGGGTCATTTTCTCCCTTTCTACATTCCCGGCCCAGGAGGGGTACAATTTTTGGGGAGGGGGTCGTGACAGAGTGGTATCAGAGGTATGGTTGAGGGATAGGATGGAGTTTGGAGTTAGTCACAAGTGAGGTTGCATGGGTTGGTCGGGCAACTGTGTCATTCATGTTTAGCAAGTGAGGTAAACACTGGAGACTGACTGATACATAGGCATTTAGGGCCCCCTATGATCTAATGCATGGACCTTTATGTTTACAATGGCTACTAAATAGGGTGATACTAGTTGCAGGGTAAAGAAACTAAGAAAAGATCATGCATCCTTATGCTTTGGGCCTGTGTTTGAATCGGTAGACCTTGAGATAGGTTAACCTAAAATGAATAAGAGAAAAAAATTAATTAATAAATATCGAGTCTTTCATATTCCATGTTTAGGAGCTCTATTTTTATGTTATTTTGCAGGTATGGATCTAGGTCAACGTCCTCATCAGGTTTGCGTAGAAGATGTTCAGCAGGCTGTTCCAGCAGGACGCCGCAGGGTAGAGGTTGACGACGACGACACTTGGAGGAAGACACTCTGAGAGTATCAGCACCAGAGTCTACAGATGTATGAGGGCTCTGTTTCAGATGTAGTCATGGAAGACTGGTTGGAGGAGGTCGAGATAATCTTCAGTTATATCCGTGCTCAGAAGAAGCAGTGGGTGTCCATAGCTGTGACGATGCTGCATGAAGCAGTAAGGCAGTGGTGGTTCCTATTCCTCGTGGATCGTGAGGAGTCATCGATCTCAAGGGAGGAGTTCTGAGATAAGTTTAGAGTTGAGTTCCTATCCTCGACTGCAAAGGCATCGAGTCGCCATGATCTTCTTACCCTTCGATAGAGGAGATCCACTATTCGAGAGTTTGGAATCCATTTCAGGAACCTATTACGATATTCTTCAGACCCGTTACCAGATTAGGAGGCCAGGGCGAGGCATTTCGATGAGGCTTTACATACAGAGATCCAGCGCCAAGTCACCCCATTTATGCTGAAGACATATCTTGAGGTGCTGGTGAGGGCGGAGGTTTTTGAGAGGACTTTGGCCAGGACCAGATCATCACGAGAGGGGAATCAGCATGATTCCTCACGAAGCAAGGCTCTGGTCCGGGGTTCCCAGTTTTCAGGTAAGTAGAGTTTTCATTCAGCCGGGGGTATGTCCCAGACCTTCACACCTCGTTTCTATGGAGGAAACAAATCTCAGGCCTATTCCAAGGGATTATGTGCTTGTTTTACTTAGGGTGGTCATGTTCATCAGCAGCAGGAGTGCCCGACCTTTCAGGGAGGTCATCGTGCACTGGACGCTACACTCCAGGTTCCTCCGTTGAGACATTTCCAGCCGAGGTAGCAGTAGCCTGTTGCACCAGCTTTCGATCAGTAGAGGGTAGATGGGGCATGCAGAGGACAGCCCCATGACACTCCTCATCCTCAGAGACCATAGCACGGCTGTGGTGGTGGTCATCATCAGGGTCAGACAGGCTGTGGAGGAGGTCGTGGTCAGCTTCATGCCCTAGCGTTGCCATCTCTAGAGGATCCAGACGTCATTTGAGGTACCCTTTTCTTGTTCTCTACTTTTGTGTATTCCTTGTTTAATTTAGGAGCGACACACTCCTTCATATCACCTACCCTTTTCCGTGCCTTGGGACTCGAGGTAGAGAGGCTTCCAGTTCCCTTGGTGTTGACTATGCCAGTGAGAGGTCGAGCTGACTTGTTTGAAGTATGTAGAGATTGTGAGCTAGTGTTGGGGCAACATTTCTCTTGGGGAGATTTCCTATGTTTATGAATACAACCATATGATGTCATCCTCCGCATGGATTGGTTGTATTTTGTGCAGGCTATCATGGATTGCTTCAGGAAGAAGGTCAACTTCATTGGATTGGATGGAGAGAAAGTGGTGTTTGTTGGTAAATGAGATCCTAGGATGAGTCACAGGCGAGTTCCATCCTTATCAACCATGGAGGCTGATATGATGATGAGTTCTTCAGAGGTTTGGCAGTTGGAGTTTCCTAGGGTCGTAGAGGAGTACCCTGATTTTTTTACAGAAGACGTTGTGGCTTTACCACCTCGATGAAAGATCGATTTTGGGATCGAGCTACATCCAGGAGCATCTCTTATATCAATGTCTCCATATAGGATGACCCCTTCTGAGTTACGAGAGTTACGTATACATTTTTATGGTCTATTGTAGTGTGGTTTTGTTTGACTAAGTGTGTCACCATGGGGTGCACCAGTTATGTTCATGAAGAAGGCTGAGGGCAATTTATGGTTGTGTGTCGATTATCGTCGCTTAAACAAAGTGACAATAAAGAATCGTTGTCCTCTTCCATGGATTGATGACTTATTTGATCAACTGAAGGGTGCAAGTTGGTTCTCAAAGTTTGACTTGCGGTCAGGATATCATCAGATGCGTGTGAAGGTTGAGGATATCCCGAAGACTCCTTTCTATTGTCGTATTGGGAATTATGAGTTCGTTGTAATGTCGTTTTGTGTGACGAATGCTCCGGTTGTGTTCATGGGTTTGATGATTGTTGTGTTCTATGAGAACCTGGAAAAGTTCATGGTAGTTTCCATCGACGACATTCTTGTGTACTCCACACCTGAAGAAGAGCATGAATAGCATCTACAAGCCGTTTTGGGATTTCTTCGTCGACATCAGCTATTTGGGAAGTTTTCGAAGTGTGAGTTTTGGGCTCGAGAAGTCCTTTTCTTGGGGCATGTTGTGTCCCAACTAGGAGTAGCTGTGGATCCATCGACTATAGAATCATTTGTGTCTTGGGCATCCCCCAAGACAGTTTTAGAGGTGCGAAGTTTCCTTCAGCTCACATTATACTACAGGTGGTTCGTAGCCAATTTCTCATGAGTTGCGACTCCTCTGACAGATTTGACTATAACGGATCAAGCGTTCATATAGACTGATCAGTGTTAGGAATCTTTCGAGTATCTAAAAGATAAATTAGTATGTGCTCCAGTTCTTTGTCTCCCAGCTGAGGGAGTTTAGTTTGATGTTTTCTGCGGTGATTTACATCTGAGGCTATGATGTTTTCTCATGCAGCAGAGGTCAGTTGTTTCTTATGAGTCTCGACAGCTGCATCCCCATGAACGCAACTACGCCACTCTTGACCTTGAGTTGGCATCTGTGGGGTTTGCTCTGATGTTGTGGAGACATTACCTCATTGGGGAATTCTTTGTGGTTTTCACTGATCATAAGAGTTTGAGGTATGTTTTCTCCAAGCGTGACTTGAACTTGGGACATAGTAGGTGGATGGAGTTCTTACAGGAATACGAATTCGAAATATCGTATACTCCTAGAAAAGGTAATTTTGTGGCTGATGCGCTGATCCGAAAGTTACGTGGTGATGTTGTGCATGAATCCGGTGATTCCTGGAGAGTAATGGAAGAACTGTAAGCATCACATCTTGATATGGGAGAAGTTGGGGTAGAGGCTGTCTTTTTCAGATGACGGTGGATTCATCCCTGATGCAGAAGGTGGAAGAGTCCCAGTTGGGGGATCTTGAAGTGGAGGCCTGGATAGACCGAGTTGTTTGTGGCGAGGCCCCTGATGGTTGGTCTGAGGATTAACAACACAGAGTGTTGTATCATGGAAGGCTTTTTGTTCCCTTGGAGATGCACAAGACGGTCCTCAGAGAGTTCCATGGTTCTCCTTTAGTGGTGCGTCTTGGTGTGACAATGATGTACTGATCTTTGAGGAGCATGTTTTGGTGGCCTTGGAAGAAGCATCTGGTTGCGGAGTTTGTGTCTCGATGTTTAGTCTTCCAGAAGGTGAAGGCCGAACACCGTGTTCCTGGTGATCTTCTCCAGCCATTAGAGATTCCTTAGTGTAAGTGGTAGGAAATATCAATGGACTTCGTTACTGGCTTACCTCAAGCTCCGGAAGGATATGATTCTATTTGGGTGGTAGTGGATCGTTTAACAAAATCATACCACTTTATAGCAATCAATGAGTCAAGATCAGTGGAAGTTTTGTTGAGGAAGTACCTGGAGGAGGTGGTTAGAATTCATAGATTCCCTAGGATGATCATTTATGATCGAGATCCTTGTTTTACCTCTAGGGTTTGGAGAGGTCTTCAACATGCTTTTGGTTCTAAGGTATGGCTTAAAACTGCTTTTTATCCTCAAACGGATGGTCAGACGGAGCGAACCATCGAAACTCTTGAACACATGTTGCGCTATTGTATTCATGATATTGGAGGTTCATGGAGGAGGCACTTACCCTTGGTGGAGTTGTCCTACAATAACAGTTTTCACTCCACCATCGGTATGGCACCGTTTGAAGCCGTGTATGGACGGTCTTGCCGATCTCTATCGTGCTAGACTAGGGTTGGAGAGTTAGAAATTCTCAGACCAGAACTAGTGCAGAATACAACAGAGATGGTTTAGGTGATTCGTGAAAGGATTAAGGCAGCGGAAGATCGTCAGAAATCATATCTCGATCAAAGAAGGAGACCCTTAGAGTTTAATGTTGGGGATCATGTGTTTTAGAAGGTGACTCCCTGTCGTGGTTATCGAAGGTTTGGCCATGGAAGTAAGCTTTCTACCCGGTTTGTTGGGCCTTTCGAGGTGTTAGATCGTATTGGAGATGTGGCATATCGAGTGGAACTTCCCCCACAGATGAGTCAGATACATAATGTTTTCCATGTATCTCAACTCCATCGTTATATTCATGATGACTCTCACATCATCGATTGGGGAGAGATCGATGTTGATAATGATGAAACCTTTGAGGAGAGACCTGTGGAGATCCAAAACCACAAGGAGATATTGTTTCACGGGCGTTCTATCCCCTTAGTTCATGTCTTGTGGAGACATGGTGGCATGGAGGAGAGTACTTGGGAACGTGAGTCACAGATACGTGCTCAGTACCCATAGTTTTTTGATGTTTAACACTTTTCATGTATCGTTGTATCTAATGTGGTTTTGAAACATTCATGTTTATGAGATGGCATCCTTTTTATTTTTGTGGCTTGCTCTTTTTTGGGAGGTATCTTGGTGGGTGGTTGTTCAGACCCTGTTTCATTTTCTCTTTAGGTGGGTTTTGGATTCTCAGGACGAGAATGTTTTGAGAGGTATCTGATGTAATGGGGCGGACCTCTCTGGTCCATTCCATTGTGAAAATGTGGTGCTGGAGGTGTTCTGGGAGGACAAGGAAACTTGGTTTACATTTGGGAGGACTTTTAAGGAAAGTTAAAGGGTTATGGTCTTTGCACAGTTGGCACACGGTTTGCCTAAACCGTGCGGCCAAACCGTGCAAGGCTGGTCTTGGAGGTAGTGGCTAACGCATAGTTAGCACACAGTTTGTCTAACCATGTGGACTAACTGTTTGAGAAGTGATTGTCGAGGTAGAATCTAACGCACGGTTAGCGCACGATTTGTTAAACCATGCGGCACTTAAGGATATATCCTAAAATTATGAATCTAACCCATTTTGCTTTTAATCACCTTTTTAAAACCCCTAATCTATCGTAACTCGGGATTACCCTTCCATGGAGGTGGAAGGACCTCTCCCAAGCGTTTTGGAGGTGATCCGGAGGTTTCCCTTGGCAAATCGGAGCCGGTTTCTTGAGGTATGTGGTCATTCCTACTTGATTTTCTTAGATCTACTTAGATATACTCCTCCCCTTCTATCGGTTTCTTAGATCCACACCTATTATGGGTAGATCTAGGTGTGTGGATGTCGATTGTGATGAGATTTGGTCTTGGTTGTGTTAGGAGAGGAGATCTAAGGAGGATTCGTGGAGAATCGACCCAGTTTCATGGGCGTTCATCGACCGTTGTGGTTTTCCTCGAAAACCTTTGAGGTAGGGGATTTTTGGATTCTCTAATTGTTTTTGTGAAGTCATAGAGTTATCATGATTTAGCCATTTGGATCACAATGGAATTGAACTAATTAAATACTTGAACCAGGTTAAAATAATTGGTTTGATCGCATGTTGTTTCTTCGTACCGTGATAACAGTTTTTCTCTTGATTTGCTAGATAAGTGTGATATCTTTTCCTTGCTTGTTAGCAAGGGGTTTTTGATGAAATTGATAAAGAATGTAAAGCCAAAATTTATTGATAATTTGTTGGCGAAATATAAATAGGCATAAAAGCAGACCTGGTTCTTGTTGTGACTTGATATTGATCAAATTTGGCATAGTAAGAATGTTTAATCATCGGGGATAGATTACTGAATTTGTTCATGATGTTGGATCCAACAAATTGAATTTGTTAATTCAAGATGGATTAAATAACTTGATTGAGTTCCATTTAGGGTTTGGAGTTACCCTCTTGTTGTGAATTAGGGCTAAAATCCCATTTGATGTGATTGTTGGTGCTTGTTGTTTGAAGGTCGGATGCCTTGCTAAAGGGCCAAGAGCCCAAATTGTTGTAATGTTTGTTCTCCCGCTGCTTGTGTTGTGCAATGACCCTGTAGGGGTGTTGTGATATCTTCTGTTGTGATGTGACCCTGGAGGGGTGTTTTGATATGAGGAGGAAGGGAGTCCTAGTGGTTGTGGCAGTGGATGACGCCTAGAGGGGCGATATGCATAGGTTTATGCATATGGGTGTCGGGGAGGACACCAGGGATGATGGAATGGGATGGATGTGGTTGTTGGATGTTTCTTGATTCTTGGTTGTATATCTTCTTTACATTTCACCACTTCTCAAGGTAGCTGGTCTTGCTTACCCTTCTTCCGAAGGAGGCGAAGACATGCAGGGTATGCCACGTGATTTCCGTGTTTTTCCTCTCAAGGGAGAATGGGTCTATGCTCTTGATATAGGTGGCAAAGACTCAACGGGTAGTACGTCTACTCACCTTGTTGAGCCCCCTTGTGTTTAGTATCATAGGTTTCTTTTCTATAATGCCTGTGAATATGGGAAAGTAATTCTTTAATGAATGTTTGAATAAATGATGTTAACCCATGGGGTTTGAGTTTGTTGCAACTTAATGATGATGTTGAGAACATTTGAAGGGACAATGGTTTTTAAATGTGATTACAATAAAGTTTAATGTAGTTGTATTCATGGTTAATTAATGTTGGAAGAGCTAATTAATATACAGTGGAATCGATAAATAGGGAATGAAGTAACCTAATGAGGCTCTTTAATTGGTTGTGTGCTTATAGGATACCTAGTCTTAGAAGTGGAGGCTCAGAGTCCGAGAGACGTTAGCTGTAGTTGTGTCTAAGACTAGGATATTCCCATAGTGTGGTTCTGAGTTATATATATTCTATAATTTTTGTGTTTCTATACACTAATCCACCCTGTTAGTAAGGGAAACTGACACCCTGGGGATTCTGAGCCCTAGGGGGTGTTTTTCCCAACATTCTGATGGGTGGTTGAATGGCTGCCTACCCCCTTTATCCTCGCTCTCTTCTCTTGGTAGATACTAGTGCGATTGGAACAGTGGTTATTTTTCCCCATATATGTGTGTAGAAGGGTTTTAATGGCTTGTGGTTATTTCACACACATATATTCTGGTTATAGTATCCTATGGACTACTATAGGTGTAACGTGTATAGGCTGTGATGACTTGAGAATCCTTACTCGATTTATGGGATGTGATGGCTTGAGGTATAATTCCTGATGTATGATACACGTTATGCGAGCTGTGGTGGATCCCGGAAACTACTTGATTACTTTTGGTTGTGATGATGGTGTGGTTCTTAGCCCTGGTGTTTGCAGGAAAGCCTTTGTGGTGCACGTGGTGCAGATTGTGGAGATTATCCCAAGTTTATACGGGCAAGCCTTTGGAGAGAGATGCACAAGACGTCTGTCATTTGGGAAAAGCGGCAAACCAATGGGGAAGTAGTAGTGGGGTACACTTGATATTATTTACAATATGATAAATTCTTGTATGCTTTACTTGGTGAGAGTAGCCATGGTGAGGTTGGGAACATAGTATACATGTTTAGGCGATGAGTTAGTTTCATTGTTGTTCACTGTGCATTAGCATGCTTTCTTTAATTTTGCACGAGAGGCTTTGGGAAGGATCCTACTGCGTATACGGTTATACTCACCCTACGTTTATATAAACGGTTTTTCAGGTCACTTGGAGCAGGTTGGAGATCATGCTGGTTACTACTAGCTTGTGGTTGGAGGAGCTGTTCAGGCTTGTTGTCGCTGTTGTTTTACATTCTTTTGGGTATTTGTAGTTTCCCCTTTTTGTTTGTAGTAATTTTTCATGGAATATCATATATGTACTTGGGTTTCTTTTATATTTCAGTTCTGAGTCGGAGTTGGTTGGTGTCTATCTTATCTCTCTTTTCTGCATGTCTTCTCTTAGAGGGTCATGCCTCCCATTTGTGTGTTTATTATACCCTCGGTGCTAGTCGCCAACCCGGGGCCTACTAGAGGCAGGACTCAGGGGTCATTATCTCCCTTTCCACATTTCCGGCCCAGGAGGGGTAAACTTTGTGGGGATGGGGTCGTGACAAGATATACCATAATAATATAACCAGATGAAACCAATTGTATCTATGTGACCACTCATCTCAACCAAACTATCACGCTTTGAATGGTTTGATGATGGGTGAAACTAGGATGTGACAAGATTCCATTGCATTACCTAGATTCCCCATTAATGATGCATTTTGGGTCTCTTGGCATTTTTTCGTAAATATATTAACCATATAGTATGAATAAATAAGAGGACATAGTAAAAGTTAAATAAATTAACAAAGGGTTAAATAAAAAAGATAAGGATTAAAAAATTTCCAAAAACAATCCAATTCATATTGGATTATTTAATTTAGACTTATATATACCTTATCTATGAATTAAATAACTTTTTTACCCTTTGAGACTAAAAATAATTTTACAATAAAATAATACATTCAATCTTTCCTAAAGATCCCATCCTCCCTCATATAAAAGGACACCACCTCAAACCCATTACTCACACCGCTCAATCCCCTTGGCTAGTCAAAACTTTTCCCAAATAAACTCCCAATATACCTCTATTCCTCTTATAAGACTTACCTTAGGAATAAGGCACTTAAAGAAAGCCTTTTTGTTCAATCCAAAGGGAGTTACCTGATTTTAAGGTAATGTCTTCCCTCAAGTTCTCTTCTTTTATTTTACTTCCTCACTCCCTATGATATTTTTATTCTTTGTTTAAATAAGAAAACCTGTATCCTAAATATAATAGTTTGTTTTCATGCAATGGATTCTAACTACACTTACACACACCTCTATCTAATTGGTAAAGAACAAACAGTTTTTGTGTACGACGAACTACTGCCTCACGAAATGACGATTGTTCAATTATTCCCTACCACCTCTCATGGTGGCCATTATGATGGAACTGTAATTATATATGATATAAATGATATTTATTTTATATCTATGCTTTTTTAATTTTCATTTCAACATAACTTTATTCTTATCACGTTACATGAATACGATAATTTCATTTGAGAAAGTGCGGACTACCGCCCCCTCAAAGTGATATGACTCGTTCATACCATTCATGGAAAATATAATGGATGGTGTTAATGAAATAATTTAATGTATATAAAATATGATATTATACTAGAATAATTATATAACTATGCATTATTTGGTTTTCATTCCTTTAAAAATGAAAAAAAAAATGAAATCAAAGTAGCGTTAATGCGTACGTATGACTTACCATCTCCATGAACAGTGAATTTCATTTTCATATATCCAAATGATATGGAATATTCTAAATTAATATTTACTATATATATATATTATATTTAAAATATCTAAAAATTTAATATCATTTTGGACATGATGTACTTTTAAACCCATGGACTATTTGTAATTATAACATGTTCATTTTTTATGCAAGTTTTGAACATTGACAAAATATCCTATATGAACTCAAATAATTAAATAATTGTTATAGAAAGGTAATAAGTGATATAAAAGGAATAATAAAATTGAAAAAGGTTTTTAATAAAATATAAATTAACATTTTTTTTTTATTCCAGAAGAACAAGGAACGAAAAAGACAAGTTGGACTTGAGGTAAGGGGTTTAATCTCACTTTTTATTTCTGTGAGATTCACACAATATTACCCTGTATTTAATTTTGTGTAGTGAATGAACTGCCTATGATTTTATTCGTTGTGTAATATACCTTAATTTATTTGTAATTATATCTTCATTGTATGTTCCTTATTTCATGTGGTGTATATATCATAAGTTACCAAATTGGTAAGGGGACCTTTCACCCTCCTTTTTTTTCAAAGACTTCTTTTATGTTATGTCTTTTTAAATTTCCATTTACTTTTGATGGGATATGTTCTTCTATATCCTTATATCTATACATTTTATTTCTATGTGATGGGAGACCCTTTTCTCTCTCATAAACTCATTTTATGAATTTTCAAGCCATGCCATTAGGCTGTCGAATTTCTGTAAGAGAACATCTTAACCCAATTTCTATTCATTAGGGTAAACTTATACTTATTGATTATATCATGATATGAATATGTGTAAATTAACTTTGATTTTTTTATAATTAATATCCACTTATATTGGGTGTATTCTTAATTTTCACAGATAACTTTTTCATTTATTTATCATTAATATAAGGATATGATCTTTTCAAGGGACATTGTATCAATTTACATTCCATTGAGACTTTTTTTGTTGTTACAAACCAATTCACTTTTATATAGTGTATATATTGCACTTTAAAATATTATATCATGAATCTCTATATTCTTCTGATAATATAAGCTTTGATTTGTTTTTTTCCTCAATTATTTTTATTCAATCATCTCACATTTGTTTAGTAACTTCTTAACTAAAATATCATTTTAAATGTATTAAAGATATTTTCTTAAAAATCATTCTCATTAATGTCCATGTTTTAAAAATGGTTTAAATGATTTATTAATATTGACATTATTGTTTTGAAATTAAAATTTATTTCAAAATTTTCAAATTGGTGTGGGACACTTGGATTCAAAACTCTTATTTTTGAATGAACTTATTATGTCAATATCTTGAAATTATATATTGTGATTGCAATGTGGAAATGATATCTTTTCTTTATTCTTTTTTTATGTGTTATGATTACGTTACAGATCTTGGGCATTTTTTTACGAATATGGGTGGCTCTATGATATACCTAGGGCAGGTGAGATTGAGATAGCTCTCTAATGTATTGGGAAACGTGACAGAGGTAAACATAAATGTTTCTCCTAAGATATTTAGGGAATTTACTATGATGGGTATTCTAAGAGTAAATCACCACGTAGCTGGGATAGCTACAATGTATATATGATATGGATGCCTCCGGTTAAATTTATGATTTATGATTTCTATGTGTTATTCAATAATCTTATAATTTTTTGAGTCATCTTAAAGATATTATATTTCAGGATTGAAAAGTATGATGTTCATTGATTTGTATTTATTCATGGACTAATGTTTTCCTTCTTTTTTTTATATCCCTTACTGTGCTTTTTATGCCCATCCCATGTTTTTGAATTGTTTTCCACTAGACTTAAAGATGACTAGGTTCAAGGATGGGATCAATGAAATGTCATTCTCTCTAAAACATTGAACTAGACATGTTTTTTAATTAATTTTTATTTTATGAAAAAATGGATACTATGTAGAAGTGTCAACATGTAACATTCAAGTTGTTATGTATAAGTTATGACCTAATTCTCTAAATAAATGAACCTAAAAAGTTCATCGATTTCAATTCTTAAATTAAATCAATATTGTGTAATGTTTAAGGATGGGGACTTATAGTTGGTATTAAAGGTCGGTCTAGATAACATTAGAGGTTAGGATGTTATTTAAGCATATGTGAAATAACCATAATGGTTAGATTATTAGAAAGAGTCATAGTTATTTTATATAAATTCAATGGGTGTATGATAACATGAATAAGTATATCTTAGTGTTTAACCTCCCTATAAGATATTATTTGTTGATTTTACTCATATACTCACACAGATCTTTTTGGTTTTAGTAAATAACTTGATCTAGTTGGATCCAAGGTAACAATAGACGTAAAGAAAAACTGCGATGGTTTTCTTAATGAGAAACTGAATGAAATGAGAGCTGAAATGAGAACTTTTCTGGTTAAAATATGTTATGATTATTTTTGAAGAATTTATCTAATTTTTTGGAATGAAATAAAATTATATTGTTTTTAAAAAATGACAACACATTGACCGTGTGACAACCCATCGCATCGGACAAAGCTATATGAATCGAACCCACAACCAATGTGTGATTGGGGTTTATCACCCTCCACTGGACTGCATGAAGTCACTAGTTAGTATGACTTATTCAATTTACATAAATGATTTTATGGATCATGAATAAAATTATTTTGGGAAGTAATGTATTATCAAATGGATATCCTTTGTATATGAAATAGATTTGGTGATTAAGTGATAAAGGTTACTTTGGAATATGTTTTCTCTTTTGGGAATACTATATGCCTAAGGAAAATAGAATACTATGAGATTTAATTTGAGGAGTAATGATAGAATTATATTTTGGAAGAATCTTTGTTTTTTATTATGGACATATATAAATTTGGTTTGTCTATGGAAATGTCAACCTATCATAGAGAATATGTGATTAGATTAATTACTTTTCAATTTGAGACATTAAGAGTACCTGATATTATTTAGAGATAAATGCTAAGATTTATCATGGAATACTAGGTGATCAAATTCTTCTGAGTTTTGGGTTTCAATGTTAGTTTGGACTTTATTGAATAATATTAAGGAAAATTGTGTATATAATGGTATTTGTTGAACTTTGGGTATGGTTTGTTTGGAGATTAAGAGTAGTATTTCTTTTTATAAAGGATTGTTCTTTTTGGGGATTATCTTATCTTATACTAACCATTTTGGTTTTGGTTAATGTCTAAATATAGAGGAAATATATAGTTCATCTTTTTTAGATTATGTGTTTCTATAGAAGTTAATTCTATCACTTTAGATGTGACCATGTTATCTTGAATACTCATCGTTTGGGGAAAATATGAGTTTTTGGAAGAAACTTCTTAAAAGATGAAACTTAACATGGATTGTAAGTATATTTCCTTATGTTCTTAGTCAATATCATAAATAAGTTTCTCCAACTTTATAAAAGGATGTCTAAAACAAAAAACATTGTGCATTTACTTTTCTTACTAGGGAATCAAAGATCATTTAACCTGTCACAAGTTTGGGGTTGTCATGTGGTTAACATTATCCTGATCATGTTTTCCATCACTCTCTTTCATAACTTGACACATAGTTCCTCTTCCATATCCATGTTTTCATGTAATCTTAGTATGTGTTACCTCGGGTTACCTATTTATTTCTATTTATTTTTTTTAAGTGGTATTTTTATTGGCTCTTTTTATGATGTGGGGCTTTCAAATAATTTTCCATGCCCAATTTTAAAATTGTGAGGACACACTTTTAAAAAAGGGGGAAGGAAGTAAAATCCAGGTAAATAAATAATATGAAATTTTCATATTTATTAATATTTTGGAATTAAATATTAATTTTACTTTAATGGAGATGTTATGTTCGATGGCATACCCAACATGTAACAATATGTTTCTCCAAAATCTCTTGTTGCGTATAAGGAAGAGTCATACTGAAAAAAATAATATAATATAATTTTAAAAGGTAGTTAATTCCTAGCCATTTTTAAATGTTTTTACATTTATCTAATAAATTTTAAAGGCTTAAAATGCTAATGAATCCAATTTTAAGCCTAAATACTCGAATATACAATAAAAGGTCAATTTATCGCCTTTTGATGGTGAAACCTTCTTAAATATTGGTTTTGTAGATTTTATATTTTCTATTTGAAAAAATAAAATTCTTCATTAGAATAGGTACATAAAAATTTACATTGGATGAAATGTTGGTATTTTCCTGAAAAGGTTCATTTTTTAATGAATAGTAAAAAATAATGCATTTTAATTCAAAGCACCCTTTTAATCAAACTTATTTTTGTGGTTAGGTAAATTTTTATTGTTTTTAATGTATAATTGGATTATGTTTTTACCATTTATTCCAATTTAGGACATTGGATGTAATATCACTTTGAAAATTGGACATAAACAAGTGCAAATCTTTTGATAGTTATATTTCTTAAAAACACGCTTTTTGGTTTTAACAATGGAAATTAATTTTAAATTAATTAATAAAACATATATTTTTTGAATTTGGTAAAATAGAAATCAATTTTTTATTAAGAATTTCAAAATTATCTTTTGGTGGATTTTTGGTATTTTCTGAAAATGTTAAATTTTTTATGCATAGTGAAAAACACTGCATAGTAGTTAAAAAACTGACTTTTTCATTTAAATGAAATTTTACGAATTCTATTAATTGAATTTAAAAAATTCTACATACATTTTTTCATAAGTAAGTAAGATGTTGTTCAATAATATTAAAATAATTTTGGTGAATATTAACTTTTGATTTTTATTTACCACGGTTAAAGGTAAATTGGGTTATTAATGGTAAAAATAATATTATAATAATATTTAATTACCTTAACACTTGTCATAACCTTATTGTATGAGTAATTTATGACCAATACAATCATTTTGTTAGACATTTTACCTTTTAAATCCACTTGGGTAAGATAATGATATAAATAACTTTATATTTAAAGTAAAAATAAAAATATCACAAACATGAATCTTTTTACTAAAATCATTTTTATACAATGTTATATAAGTGATCTATTCTAATATAAATTTTATTTGGAAAGATAATAATATTTCCTACATCATGGTATTTTATTTATAAAATTTAGAAATTTTATAAATAAATTAAATTGTGATAAAATGGTGATGCAGTAATTTCTTCATTAATAAAGGATTCAAATAAATGATATTGTAAATATCAAAATAAATTTATTTTTAACATTTATATGCCATACATTAATGATATAGATTAGGATGACTTTTTATAATTTAATAAATTAATTCTTTTCGAAATAATCAATTTGGTTGGAAATTTTTAAGAAATCATTATATGAATAGTATAAAAATTTACATAAACGAGTTTTTAAATCAATTACTATTTTATTAAATGTTAAAATAGTCCTAAAAATATATTATTTGGCCAAATTACATATATGATGTTAAAAATTTCATTAATGGTCCATTTTGGGTGGCTTTTCATTTTAATGTCAAAATATTAACCAAATAGTATGAACACATAAGAGGACATGGTAAAAGTTAAATAAGTAAACCAAGGGTTAAATAAAAAAGAAATGGGTTAAAAAATCTCCAAATCATATAAAAATATTATTGGATGATTTTATTTATACTTATATGTACCTTATCTTATAATTAAATATGTTCTGGACCCTTTGAAACTGAAAATAATTTTCTAATAAAACAATACTTCCAAACAATCTTAAAGATCCCATCCTCCCTCTTTTAAAAGGAAACCACCTCTGAATCATTACTCACACCTCTAAAAACCCTTGGTTCATCCAAAATATTCTGAAATAAGCTCCCAACTTCCCTCTATTCCTCCTACTTTCCTTACCTTAGGCAGAAGGCACATCAAGAAATCCTTTTGGTTCAAACCAAATGGAGTTACCCAATTTAAAGGTAATGCCTTTCCTTATGTTCTCTTCTTTTAGTTTTATTCTTCAATCCATATGATATTTTTATTATTTGTTTACATAAAATACCATTATCAATAACATACTAGGTTATTTATGAAATTTATTCTAACTACACTTACATACCTTTGTCTAATGGGTAAAGAACATACTGTTTTTGTGTATGACAAACTGCTACCTCACAAAACAATGATTGTTCGAATTTCCCCTACCACCTCTCATGGTGGCCATTATGATGGAACTATAATTATATAAGATATCTATGATTTGTATTTTATATATATTCTTCCATAATTCTCATTTAGAACATACCTTTATGCTTTTCATGCTGTATGAATATGATAATTTCATTTGAGGATGTGCGGACTGTCGCCCTCTCAATGTGATATGACTCGTTCATACCATACATGGAACATATAATGGATGGTGTTAATTAACATATATAATTTATATATTATATTATATTATACTAGAATAATAATATATCTATATCATTTGGTTTCCATTCTTTAAAAATAAAAAAATGAAATGAATGTAGCATTCATGCGTACGTACGACTTACCATCTTCATGAATGGAGCATTTCATTTTCATATATCGAAATGATATGGAATATTAAAAATAAATATTTACTAGATATATATGAAATATATGGTATATAAATAATTTATATAATTCTGGAGATAATTTACTTTTTACCCCATGGAGAATTAGTAATTATAACATGTTCATTTTTTACGCACGTTCTGAATATCGGAAAAATGTCTGATATGAACTCAAATATTTAACTAATGGTTATAGAAAGGTAATAAGTGATATATAACTAATAATAAACTTGGAAAAGGTTCTTATTAAGTTATAAATTAACCTATTTTTATTATTCAGGAAGAACAAGGAACATAAAAGGCATGTCGGACTGGAGGTAAGGGGTTTCCATATCACTTTTTTATCCCCACGAGATTTATGAAATATTTTCCACTATTTACTTTTATGTGTGGTATGTACTGACCATGATTATATTAATTTTGTAATATAATTTAGTTTATGGGTATTAAAAGTCTCATTGCATGATCATTCTTTCATGTGGTGTATGTTTCATGAGTTACCAAATGGGTAAGCTAACCATTCTCCCTCCTCTTTCTGTCAAAGACTTATTTTATGTTATGTCTTTTTAAATTTCCATTTTCTTATTTTGGGATATGATATTATATATCCTTATTTCTATAAAAAAAATTTCCATGTAATGAGAGATCCATTTCTCTCATCAAAACATTTTCTGAATTTTAAAACGGCATTGTTAGGTTGTTGAATTTCTGTAAGAAAACTTCTTAACCAAATTTATATTCATCGGGTTAAAAATATACTTACTGATTATGTGATGCTATGATTATGTTTTAATAACCTATGATTGTTTTACAAAAAATATCCACTAATATTTGATGTATTCTTATTTTTCACACATAATTTTGTCATTTATTTTTCCTTAACCAAAGGATATGATTTTGGCAAGGGACTTTGTCTCAATTTACATTCCATTGAGAATTTTTTATTTTCATACACCAATTAAATTATAGATGTTTTATATACTTCCCTATGAAATATTATATCATGAATATCCTTATTATCATGAAATTATAATCTATGATTAATGTTATTCCTCAATTATTTGTATTCAACTGTCTTTCCTTTGGTTTGGAACTCTTTAACTAAAATATTGTTTTATTTGTTTTAAAGATTTGTTCTTCCAAATATTTATCATTAATGTAAATGATTTAAAAATTGGTTTATGAAATTATTTATATGAACATTATGGTTTAAAAATTAAAATTTCTTTCAAATGTTTCAATGTGGTATGGGAAACATTGACTAAAAACTCTTCTTTTTGAATGAACTAATAATGACAATATATTGAAATGATATATTGGGATTGTAATGTAGAAATGTTATCTTTCCTTTATGATTGTTTTATGTGTTATTATTAAGTTATGGATCTTGGGCATTCTTTACATATATGGTTCGTTCCGTGATAAACCTAGGGTGAGTGAGTCCGAGATAGTTCTCTAATTCATTGGGAAACATGACAGAGCTAAACGTTATTATTTCTCCTAATAGGATTAGGTAATATAATGTGTGGTGTATTCGAAGTGTAAATCTCTATGTAGCTGTGATAGCTATAATGTAAGTATTATATGGATGCCACAAGTTACCTTTATGATTTATTATTTCTATGGTTTATTCATAAAGAAATTATTTTTTAAGATTGAAAAGTTTGATTTTCTTTAATTTTTATGTATTCATGGACTAATGTTTTCTTTCCTTATTTTATATCCCTTAATATGCTTTTTATGGACATCCCATGTTTTGTAAATTTTTTCTATAGGACATAAAGATGAATAGGGTCAAGGATTGGATCGAGGAAAAGTCATGCTATCTAAAACATGGAACTAGACAGGTAACTTTTTTTAAGAATTTTTATTCTATGAAAAGAATGTATACTGAGTATACATGTATACATGTAACATTAAAGTTGTTATGTATATGTTATAACATAGTTCTATGATGATTTAAACCTAAAAAGATCATCAATTTCAATTCTTGAATTAACTCAAGATTATGTAATTTTTATTGTTGGGGCCTTATATTATCCCATGTGATATAACCTTATGTGAAAACCTGTGAGCAATGATCCTTTGAAAAATCCATCATATGAAATAAAACCATAACTAAAAACAAACATTGTATTTCTCCCTAGACTATGGGAATAAACAATAGGTATAAAATAATCATAAACTAAGAAAATATTGGTACCAACCAATATCTAGTCCCCTATAGTCATTTCATATCACAAAACCTATCCTATCATTACGCACACCATGAGTTGAAAGTATGTTCATGTCATACCACAGGATCCCAATGTTCCATGTGTATTATAATCCATTTCAAATCAATACTCATAAATTTAAAAACCTTTTCAAATAAATTAAAAATTCACTTTAGTTGTTCAAAACCCATTTTTGATTCGAAACCAGAATTCAATCCATTAATCAAACATGTTGTGTGAAATTTGCTTTAAAAGAGAACAAAATTTAAAAACAAATATCAATCCAAAAAAATATATGTAATCCTCATTTCACATATATTCATGGAACTAAGAAAATTAATTTTAATATAACAATTTGAAACTAAAATAATTAACCACTTATATAGAAATGTCTCCCATAATAACTAAGGTAGAATTACTAGTCATCGATAATGGAGTCCATGGAAGAGTATATCTTGAACTCAAGATCTTTGATCCATAATATTGGAATAAATCATTTATAATCCACACTATTTATATTATAGAAACCCATTTTGGTAACCAATGAGATAATATGAAAAGATATTCAATGAGGTTCTATGCAGAAATAAAAAAAATGGATAAAAACCCAACATACCTTATGATGTTCGATAAAGAATAAAGGGGATATTCCTTCAATAATTAGAGATAAAACACTATACAATTTAAAAGGGACTAGGTTTTTACAATATTATCTTAGGTATTATTAATAGTAAATCCTAGGAATTGGGTATTTTAATTAAAAATTAGTTTCATTACAAACCCTCAAGTGTGATTTGTCTTGGAAGCCACCAGGTTTGGTGTAGCTATACACCTTAAATGTGTTCCCTATATAGAGATTTTATTTTGGGTGAATGGTTTTCCATCATGGTTACATTAACCATAAACCAACCATCCATAAACCCTCTACATAGGGGTGTTCTATATAGAGGGTATGTTGAATGGTTTATAAAAACTATGTTCTCCATTATAGAATATGATTCTTTGCCACATGGATTCCAAGAAAAAACCATGCACTTATTGAAAACCATTCAACAATAGTTTATCCTCCCAATAAATGAAAAATAATACAACTTCCACACAATAAACCCCAAATAAATAACAAACACAATCACATTTGAAAAAAAAAGATTAATAAGTTCCTATAATAATATTTCGTGCCATTATAATCTCCACACCATAAAGGATCTATGTCCCCTGAAAATAATCATTATTTATAACTCGAAGAAAGAGAAGGCCACTACTACTTCAATAAAATTTTCCACTACCATGTCTCATGGATATCATGTTTTTACTTCAATAGTACCTGGGAAAATGGAATCATTTACCACATAATAACTTAACTTATTATTCTATAATCAAAATTGTTTTCTCAACAAAGGTGGGGTCAAGAACAAAACCAACATAGTCTCATCCAATCAAAATGTGAGGATATAAGTGATACCCACTCAGTTGGGAACCTTGAAATAAATCGTGGATTTAAGTAAAATTTGATGGTATGTCCAACTAATATAACACCATTTTTAGTACCTCAATGATCTGAAAGTGTCAAATGGACATTAGTTCCAGCATACCCTACATACCGAACCGAAATTGTCCCCAGTGAGGATAAACTCTTAGAATAACCTGATCACCAAAAATATAACTCTAGAGGCCAAATATAAGGAACTACATATGATTTTCAACAACTCTATGATGTGACTAACCACTTCATGATCAACTTCATATTTTCCATTATCTCCAAAACAAAAATAATCCCAAACATTGACAACTCTCACAATTATTCCCACCATAAGGGAGTTTCATATGGATTAACAAAAAATTATTCAATGATAGAAATCATTATTAAAACCTAATAACTATTATTAAATAAAAATTAAACTGTAGTAAAATTTTATTCCCATGGTCTCCCATAATCATGCACATATGGTTGAAACCTATATTTAAGATCCTTGATATATCTCTATATCAATCCATCTAATGGTAGTTGATTAGTCATGCTCAATTTCAGTAGGGAACACATCATCTCTTTCAATACCTTCTAGTACCTAGATATCAACCTTGAGTTCTTTTAAAAATAAATTTAAGTGGGAACCCCATGGTCTCTTAATCTATCAGTCAAACACGTCTTCATGTTTTACTACATTCATCATCTCAGTGATAGGTAAGAAATAAGTTGATTTCATAAGTAATTCAATGATTCAAAAAATTGAATTCTTCACAATAGAATTATATGGAAAACCAATAATGAAGTCTATGTAACTTTCATCGAAAATTCATATAAGAATGGGAAAAGTTTGTAACAAACTAGAAGGTATCTGATGTTCCATTTAAATATTATTACATGTGAGACTCTGTGAAACTATATCTACATTTTGGAAGCTAATATAACCCCCACCACCAAAAATAATTATGTTTCAAGTCATGATACATATTGGTTGCCCCATGTTGTATGGACCAAGAAGATTTGTGTACCCTTTCAATCAGATCCTGACATAGTGTAAATATGATATCCAACCAGATATTGAAGAAAAAATCCCTGTTGTGAGACTACAACCACTCACATGTGGTCTCCCCACCATTGATTCATTTGATAAGGTGTTGTAACTCAATATTTCTCACCTTATTGAGATGGATATTATCATTAAAAGAAATTTCAAATTTAGTAGAATCCATGAAAAAACTATCCACCAACCACTTCCACTCCCATACCAAACTCATCAAATTAACTCAATAGAAACCACCCCTTCATCGATTACTTTATGAATTGAGTGGGGATGTTTCAAGTAAATTTTTTAGCAACCAAATTTCAACAACCAAAAAATAATGAAATATAAAAAACAAAAATATGAAGATACTCCACCTAGTATCTCTATTACATGTATAGATTCCACATATTAATTTTTTTCAATCTCTTATGACCAGAATAAACTATAAACTGATCTCTAAATAGATATTAAAAATATCATTTGGTTTCATATATAGAAACTATTAACTCTAGATACATGGTATGGTACATAGTTTCATTAGGGAATAACTGGTGAGAGGTATAGACCACTAATTGTTTTCCCTACATCAAGACACATCCCAAACCCAAACTAGAACAATCATAAAAAACATTGTTACCCATACTCTATTTTGGAAGAATCAAAATTTTATCTGAATTCAGCCTCTATATTTTATCCTCAAAATATATCTTTCATTTTTCATTCCATTCCATCTTTACACCCTTATGGGTGAAAGTTTTTATTGATTATGTGATCTTAGAGAATTCCTGAAAAAACTGACTATAGTATCAAGTTAAAACCAAAAAACTATATATAAATTTATGGAATATTAACATGAAATAAATGAACTTGTCATTTAGGGATCCACTTATATTCACCTCTTAGATATCAAATGACTAATAAATTTCCCTTCCCATATCCCAAACTCGCATTCGGGAAGCATATCATATAGACGTTTTTCCCTCATGGTTTAATGATTGATAACCAAATTTCCTATATTCTCCTCTACTACATTGGATTAAACCAAAATATTATTAATGAAAACAAAAATAAATACGAGTCCCTAAATTGATGAAATATTATTTTTATTGCAGAGATAAAAACCACTGGAGTGTTCATAAGACCAAATGTCATAACCAAAAACACGAAATTATCATACAAGATCCTAAATACTATCTTAAATATATCAACTTCTTAGGATATCAATTGGTTGTACCTTGATTGATTCTCAAACATTGAAATCCAACATGCCCCTCTTTGCTAGTAAAAAAAGATCATCATCCCTTTTAAAATTATATATTTTCTTAATAGTGAAATGATTTTACAATTTATAATCAATAAAATGTATGATACTTATAAGGACTCATCCTTAAACAATAAAAAATATTTAGTTAAATGAAGAATTCACATTAAGGGTCTTTTCAGGTTTAGAGTTTTAGAGAATTAGGCCGTAACTATTACATTACATCTCAAAAATACAAATTTGACACTTCTACTATGTTTCAATTTTTTCCAAAAAAATAAAAACACATTGAAAAAAATTGACACATCTAGTTCCACGTTACAGACAGAATGAATTTTTTTATCACATCCTTGACCCTATTCATCTTTAAGTCTTTTGAAAAACATTTAAAAACATGGGATGAGCATAAAAAGCTTAGTAACGTTTATAAAATAAAGAAATAAATCATTACTCCATCAATAAATACAGAACATAAACTATTTTAAATACCTCATGAAAACATAAGATTTATGAATAACAAATAATAATCACAAATCATAAAGGTAACTTGTGGCATCCGTAACATACTTACATTGTAGCTTCCATAGCTATGTAGGGAGTCACATTTGGAACACCCATCACTGTATATTCCCAAAATCTCTTAGGAGAAACATTCACATTTTCCTCCATCTTGTTACCCAATGAATTAGAGATATCCCAGGCTCACCCTCCCTTGGATTACCATGGAACCACCCATATACGTAAACAATGCCCAAGAACCATAACATATTTATAACATATGAAACAAATATAAAGGAAAGATAATATTTCCACATTTCAATCCCAATATATCATTTAAATATATTGACATAAAAAATACATTATCAAAACCATTTTCAATACCAAAATATGTAATAGAGTATATGGTATTTAATTTCCTTTTAAAAAACATTACAGCTTATTAATGAATCCAAAGATCAAATAATACTCACGGTGGTGGAAAGGTTGTGTCACCACTTACGTTAAAAAGAACATTTGTTTTTCCATTTAGTAAAACACCTCGTAGAAAAATATTCCATTTGAATGAATTGAAATTTCAAAGGTGTTTATACACCATATAAATGAAAGTTGTGTATACAACAAAATATGCCTCAATGAAAGGAGATTGAAATGAAATACCTTACCTCGTGTCCGACTTGACCCGTTTTCCCTTTAATCTCATGAATAATAAACTAAAGTTAATTTCATATTTCTTAAGAACCTTTTTCATGTTTATTATTCAATTTATATCACTTATTACCATGTTATAAACATTATTTGATCATTAAATTTAATAACAGTTGTTTTTTTCGATATTTGGTACTAGAGCCAAAAATGAACACCTTATATTTACAAGTGGTCCCTGTGGTAAATAGTCCATTATCTGTAGAATGATATTCATTATTTAGATATCAAAAATATCATATATATCCCGTATATATATTTATTTATAAAAGTACATATCATTTGGAGATAAGAAATTAAATGCACTTTTCATGGAGATGGTAAGTTGTACGTACGCATGAACACTACATTCATTTCTATTTCATATTTTAATGGAATAAAAACATAATTATACATAGGTATATTATAAATATTTTATAATATCATACATAATATCATTAACTTCATCCTTTTTACATCCCACATATGGCATTAACAGGTCATATCACTTGAGGGGGTGGTAGTCCGTACTTCCTAAAATGAAATTAACGAGTTTACCCATTATGGAAACCGTAAAGATATTCTACAAAAAAGAAAATACATAAGCATAAATAGATCATAAACATAATATATATCATATATAAATACATTCCCATCATAATGGCCACCATGAAAGGTGGTATAAGATAATTGAATAATCCTCATTTCGTGAGGCATTAGTTTGGCATCCACAGAAACAGTATGTTATTTACCCATTAGATGGAGGTCTGTGTAAGTGTAGTTTGAATACTTCTCCTAAAAACAACCTTGTATATTGAGGATACTGGTTTTGTTATAAAATTATGTAATAAAAAGATCTTATTTGATGGATAAGTAGAATAAAAGTAATGAATTTAAGAGAGATAGTTACCTTTAATTCGGGTAACTCCCTTTAGATTGAATCAAAAGGACTTCTTGATGTGCATTCTGCCTAAGTTAAGGCTTCTAGGTGGAAGAGAGGGATCTTGAGAGCTTATTTGGGAAGGGTTTGGACAATCCTAGGGGCTTGAGAGGTGTGAGGATTGAGTTATAAGTGAGGGCTTTTTATAAGGGCGAGGGGGGCTCATTAGGAAAGGGTGAAAATATTATTTTATTATATAACGATATACGGTTTCAAAAATACCGAAACTAATTAAAGTCAAAGATAAAATGACTAATGGTTGAAATAAAATCATCCAATAATAATTCGATAGGTTTTAAATATTGTTTTATTTTTTATAATCTTATTTTTTTTAAACATTTATTAATGAGGTAAATACTACATCATTATTGTGTCATAAATAATTCATTTTACTAGATTTATAAAAATTATTAAAATAACTACCATGAAGTAGGAAATCATTTTAGCTTTCCAATTTATATTTATAGTATAAAATATGACTTATATAAACCAGTGTAAAAATTTATTTACCAAAAGATATTTGTTTATGCCATTTTTTGCCTTTACTTTAATTTAATTAAAATAAAGTGTCATTATCACTCCCATGATGCCCCATGAGGTCCCAAAATTAACCCAAGGATGACCATGGTAAGATTTTTATTAACAAATAGGATTAGAAGACCTATTAGAGTAATTTTATATTATTATAGTAATATGTTTACCCTAATTTACAAGATTTATCCATTAACCATGGAAAATAAAATATTTACTGAAGTAAATATTCATAATAACTAAAAATTAAACTTTTCTATTTAAAAAATTAATACCTCATGATTTCAAATATGGAATATATTTTTCCAAATACAAATCACATAATTGGAAGAAATTAATTTAAAATTATTTCCCACTGTCAAAATAAAATGCGTGTTTTTAAGAAATAACAACTATCAATATATTTTCACTTTTTTATATCCAATTTCAAAGTGAAATTAATTCCAATAACCAACATTCAATTAAATGGTAAAAATATAATCTAATAACCCTTTAAAACCAATTAAAAATATAATTTTACCATATAAATACATTAGATTAAAAGACAGTTTTGAATTAAAATACAACATTTTTCTCTTTTCATTAAAAATTAAAATTTACTAGAAAAATACTAAAAATATACCCAAAATCAATAATGATGTCCTGATTCTAAAGAAGAATTTTATTTGGTCAAATAAAACATACAAAAGTGACAATAATTATATTTAATGATGGTTCTCCATTAAAAGGCTGTAAATCAAACTTTTAATGTAAATTTTGTTTAAAATTAGATTCATTAATATTTTAAGCATCTAAATTTTATTGGATAAATGTAAAAACATTTATCAAACATTAATAATCATATATTAGTTAGTTTAGTTCATTCCCACCAATACAGTGGCTTGGCGTTAACTACCATTTAAAATAATAATATTATATTATTATTGTTTAATGTATGATTTCCAAGAAATCCGTTGTTGCGTATCGGGTACACCATCAAACATAGAAACCCCTTTAAAGTAAAATTAATATTTAATTTAAAAATATTATTAAAAATTAAAATGTATTATTTCTTTATTTACCTGGGATGTTAAATCCTTCCCCCCTTTTAGAAAATTTTTCCTCACAATTTTATTCACTTACCAAATAAATGAGGGTATTTATCCCTCATTGAATTTTCAGATTCCCAAGTTTCCTCTTCAACCATATGGTTTTTGCACAAAACATTTACCTAGTTATTTACCTTATTCTACAACCCTTCCTCTATACGGTCAAGAATCTAGACTGGTTGTTCCTCATAGGAGATATTCTCTTCCAACTGAACTACATATGGGCTCAAAACATGAGATGGCTCTGGCATATACATTATCAACATTGAAACATGAAAAACATTGTGTACCTGGGATAAACATAGAGGTAAATCCACTCTTTATGCAACTGATCCAATTTTATCTAGGATTTCATAAGGTCTAATGAAACTCGACTCAACTTTCCCTTCTTACCAAAATGCATCACACATTTCCATGGAGGAACTTTGAGAAAGACAAGATCAACTACTACAAAAAAGGGATCCTTCTTACGGTTATCTGTATAACCTTTTTGACTACTCTGAGATATTATAATGTGCTTCTGAATCAATTGAACTTTTTCTGCCATGCCTTCTACCAATTCTAGTCTCATCAGTTTCCTTCCACCTAATTCATCCCAAAAAATATGGAGTTCGACAATGCTTTGCATATAATTCCTCAAATGGAACCATCTGTATACTGGAATGAAAAGTGTTATTATAGAAAATTTCAACAAAAGAAAGATGTTGGTCCCAACATCCCTGGTAATCTAATGAACAAGCATGTAGCATATCCTCCAAGGTCTGAATAGTTCATTCTGACTACCCATCTGATTGAGGATGAAAAGTTGTACTAAAATGTAATTCAGTACCCAACGACTTCAGAAGGCCTTTCCAAAAGTTAAAAGTAAAACTGGGATCACGATCAGATACAATGTAGATGGGAACTCCATGTAACCTGACTATCTCTCTATCATTCAACTGAGAAATATGATCAAGAGACAATGTATCTCAAAAAGGAAGGAAATGAGAAGATTTAGTCAATCGATCAACAATAACCTAGATTGTGTTATTACCTCGTGATGTCTTTGGTAATCCCACAATGGAGTCCATGGAAATATTTTCCCATTTCCACTCGGGCACCGGTAAAGACTGAAGCATCCCTTTTGGTAACTACCACTCTGATTTAACCTGCTGACTAGTTAAATACTTCATAGTAAAATCAGCAATATCTCTTTTCATTCTATCCCACCAGTAATACTTCCAAAGATCTCTGTACATCTACGTGCTTCCAAGATTAACTAAAAACAGAGAACTATCATCTTTACATAATAACTCATTCTTCAACATTGAATCACAAGGCTCACATAATCTTCTCCAAACCCTCAACACACCATCATTATCATCTTTAAAATCAGACAACTTACCCTTCTGAACCAACTCTACCTTTTTCTGTAACTCACTACCTTCCTTCTGCATTTTCTTAATTTTGTTTAATAGAGGTGAAATCACTGACAAATGAAACAAAATATAATAATTTCCTACACCAACAAATTATATTCCAAAGTTCATCAAATCAAAAACCAAAGGAACACATTCCAAACGTAACATGGTTAATGTAGCATTACTTTTCTAACTCAAATAATCAATCACTATATTTTCTTTTCCAGGATGGTAAAGGATCATGCAATCATAAACATTAATAAATTCTAGAAATCTCCTCAGGATCATGTTCAATTATTTCTGAGTGAATATATACTTTAAACTTATGTGGTCAGTATATATTTCACATTTTACTCCATACAAATGATTCCACCAATTTTTTAAAGTAAAAACAACAGCAGAAAATTCCAAATCATGTGTAGGGTAATTTAACTCATGAGGTTTCGACTGACGTGAAGCATACGAAATTACCTGATCATTCTTCATAAGGACACAAATAAGTCAATTCAATAAAGAATCATTGTAGATAAAAAACACATCATTTATGGAAGTCAGTGCCAAAACTGGAGCATTCACCAATCTTTATTTCAATTCATGAAAACAATCATCACATTCTCTTGCCCAAATAAACTTAACACCTTTTTTAGTTACCTTCGTTCATGGGCTATGTAATTGTGAAAAGGTTTCAACAAACCTTCGGTAATAACCTGCCAAACCATGAAAACTATGGATCTCAGAAATATTTGTGGGTCTTGGCCATTTTTTAACAACTTTTGTTTTATCTGGATCAACAGTTAGGTCATTTTTTGAAACAATGTGTCCCAGGTAAAAAATCTATTGTAACCAAAACTCACACATGCTAAATTTCCCATAGAGTTTCTTTTCATTTATGGGATGCATGAAAACCCTTAATTTACAGTCATTCTCCTCTTTAATTTTAGAAAAAACCAAAATATCATCTAGGAACACAACCACAAACTTATCCAAGAACTGAAGGAAAATTCTATTCATAAGATCCATTAATATAACAGGTGAATTTTTTAACCCAAAAGGCATAACTAAAAATTAATAATGGCCATATCTAGTATGAAATGCGGTCTTTTAAATATCAGTTTCCTTTACTTTCAATTGATGGTAACAAGACCTCAATCCAGTCTTTGAGAAATACTGAGCTCCCTTGAGTTGATCAAATAATTCATCAATATGAGGCAATGAATACTTGTTCTTAATAGTTATGTTATTTAATGCTCTATAATCAATGCAAAGTCTCATTGAACCATCTTTATATTCAACAAATATGTCAGAATCACCCCATGGTAATGTGATAGGTCGAATGAAACATTTATCTAATAACTCTTCAATTGCTTCTTTAACTCTAAAAGTTCAATTTGAGACATTAGATATGGTGGTTTTGAAATTGGATTGGCATCAAGAAATAATTCAATAGTAAATTCAACATCCTGATCTGGTATAATACTAGGAAACTAATCAGAAAAAACATCAAGGTAGTAATTTACCACTAGAACATCATTAATTTCAACTATTCCTTTATTTTCAACAATATGTTCAATGTAACATTAACATCCAACTTTTACTAGTTTCTCAGCTTCCGGATATGTTATTAAAATAAAGGGTTCATTCTTGTACACAAACTGAAAATCTTTTTGAAAAGAAACATCTTTATCTCTAAACTCAATCCTAGCATGATAAATAGAAATTCAATCCATAACAAAAATCACATCAAACTCTACTAGAGGAAAAAAATATGTTTTGAAGGTACATTCTTCCCGCACACAAGGAAAAGAAGGTTCTTATATATTCATTTTTTCTTAACATTTCCTCCATGTGTTTTTACCATTATTTATGTATTTATATCTTGAGATGGAATTTTCAATTTACTAGAAAACTTCTCAAAAATGAAAGATTGTGTAAAGTCTGAATCAAACAACACATTAGCATAATATGAACAAACAATGTACCTGATGCTACTTCATTCGATGGCCCAACATCTATTGAAGTAGTGGGAAATGATTTCACCACCCCTTTTGGCTTGTAGTCTGCCTGCTTTCCCTCTGTTGAGTTATTTTTTGGACACTCATTTTCATAATGACCCATTTCATTACACTTAAAACATTTTACTGACTGCAAATAATATTTTGTCTTACCATTACCTTGATCTATTTCATTGAAATTATGTGCCTTATGTTCCATTTTACCACATCAGTAAATATCGATGTAAGGAAATCTATGGAATCATCTTATTTATTGAAAATATTATAAAAAATTGGGCTTGCAATGATTTTTTGAAAAGATGTATATTTTTTATACTGAGACCTCTGAAAACTTTTGGCTTAAAACACTATTTCCATGATAATTTAATGAGTTTCCCTTCAAAAACCTACCACTCCAAAAAAGATCTCATCGTGTTGTTGATTGTTTTAATCACAGTAGTAGGCAAAAAATATACAATGAACAAATAAACCATCTTGGATACCACTACACGTTTCACAAGAAAAATTATTCAAACTAATGAGAGTTACTATCCTTTCCACAATGAAATAGTTCTTTTGGTTTGGCATAGAAAAATGTATAAATGTGAGGCTTGATGAGTTCCTGAAAATAATGGTATTCCATATTAAATGATAGGTGTTGATCCTTCTGTGATTCCTAACTCACTAACAGTTCTAGATTTCCAAAAAATTGAGATGCTCTTCCCAAAGAAAATAATGGAAATTCCCCTAATAATTTCATACCCTGACACACTCTTATAGTGGAAAAGAGAATTTTTTATGTCAGTGATATTTCTTTTGCCTACCTGGGTAAAATGATAATGTATTCAGCAAAGAAAATATGAGAAGGGGCAGAAGTATCTCTACCCAACCTAATTGTTGATATTTCAACCTTGTTGACCATATAAATAAGAATTCAACTAAGATAATATTTGGAAATAGTAAAGATGATGGTCAATAAAGGATCTCCATTCCCTACTCCACGGTTTAATTTGAAATAGAAATCAAGGGACCCATTGATGAGAATGGAAACATTATCGGATTCCTATAGCGCTTTGATCCAATAGATAAATATCATGTTCAATCTAATCTTCTGAAGAACAGTGGTAAGGAAACCCCAATCCAGTGTGTCAAAATCGTTCTCAATGCCATTATTAAGGGAAATGTTTCCACCCTGAATGGATCTTCAAAGAATGTTGATATATTTCGAGTCATTAAGAATGAAATCTTGGATGTTCATTCCTATCAAAATGCTAAACTCTATTTAGGAGATAATTTTCCCTGAAACATAATAAATTCAGTTGGCAAGAATCATTGTTATTACTTTAGAGATTATGTTGACAAGATCCATTGGTCTTAATGGAGTGATGTCCCTAGTAGTATACACTTTTGGAATAAGAGTATTGAATTGAGCATTGAGTCCTTCATTAAGGGTAACATATTTTAAAAAATTTCTTACCATATTACACACATTCCCATGGATGATGTCCCAATTGAATTTCAAGAAGTGATTTGTAAATCCATCTGGTCCAAGTGAGCTATCTTTATTTAGACCAATTTATGGTTATTGGATTTTAAAATCCATGGTAGTGGAGATGATGAAGTTTTTATCATCCTCCTATGTCAACTCAGATATTATTCCCTCTATTAAATCCACATTCATCGATGTACCGTTGAAAATATTCCTGTAGAAGGAAGTAATATGATGCAAGAGCTCTTCTCTACAGTCAAGGATCTGGTTTCCATCCTTTTGAAGGGAGATGGGTCTATTCACCATCTTCACCATTTAGAGAGTATGAAATAACATTGTGTTTCTATCCCCACCTATGAGCTACATAACATTGAAAACATTATTTTTAATATTATCTCTATGGTTGATGAGGTCATAGAGTTTAGAGGATAAAACAGGGTCTTGACCCATATCACTAGAGAATTTATTCTTGGAGATCTGATCGTGAATCTTGGAGAGAGATAATTCAAGAGCCTAAATCTCAACATCATGTGAGAAGAATTTGATCATTCTCTACTCCATCATCTTGATCATGTGAGTTCTGAGTTTGGAGATACAAATCAATGGATTATTATTATGGATACCTAAATTACAGGTACCACGAACAAGTTGAGAGAATTCTTGAAGGGGTTAACGAGTGTTATTAAATATGAATGTAATCAGTATCCAATATTCCTTGTCATACATACTCACCAGGATGGGATGGTGATTGTATTTATGCTTTATCAAAGTAGCACAATGGAGTGTTTTCCAATTCTCAAGAGAAGAATCTTTCACAAAATCCCTATCGATTTTAATTTCCCTCATGTCACTCAGGTTCCTTTTGTACTCAGTGGATTTGTAGCCAATAATATTAATTTCCATTAGATTTTCTTACTCAACATAGGCCGTGAATTATTTAATGGAGGTAGTGCTATAGACATGTCCTATTTTATCATCAGTGAGGAGGATGGAATTAAAATCCCCAATGATGATCCTAGGATCTATAATGGTGTGAGATAGGACTATTAAATTCCCCCAGAGATGCCTCCTATCAATATAGTTATTAAAATCCAAGACAATTAACAAAAATATTCGTTGTCTATAATTCAAAAACCAATAGGTAATAATATAATCATCCACATTAAAAATGGCATGTTGTTCTACACTGCCATGAACCATGATCCAAAATCGATTAGAATTGGCGTTTGTCCTAGTTACTCCTAGAAATGGGTACCCTTTCCCAAACCATAAGGAACATTGAATTGAAGAATTAATTTTATGCTTAGGGATACCAATAAACTCTGGTTTATACCAACCTACAAGAAACTGAAAAGAACAATCGGTGAAAATATTGGTTATTCCCTGGAAGTTCCAAAAGAAGATCTTTATTATGCATTTGACAAGGGGGTGAGGCCCCATTACCTTTTATCTCCAAATGTACTTTTGATATCCTAGTTGGTTATTCTTTTGAAATTGCGACAGTTTTTCCCATTTGAGTGGCTTTCAGTTCATCCTTGTGTTGGAACAGTAATATAATCTATTGAACTGTCTTTCTAAGGTTTTTTCATTTTAATGGTAAATTGATTTTTGAGAAGATTCTTCCTTTAGCCCATTTTAAGCATCAAGTTTGTTCTGATTTCCTACAGCCTGAGCCTTATAAGGTACCTGTAGTTACATGGCCTCATTTTTTAAATATATTAGATTCATCTAATATATTTTAGATTTTGTTTCCAGGGTAGTAGAGAAGATATCTAATGATAATGTCAAAACTTTCTCTAATAGAGAGCACTTTAGATGAGGCCTAGAAGGAGTTGTAGAGATCTCAACATCTCAGTTTTGATTCTACTCCTCCTCTTCGACCAAGACAACCCACGATGTACTTGAAGGATCCAATTTGTTTAGGTTCACACCAAGCTATCCATTATTCCACACTTTTTTGGGCATAGACATCTGAATTTTTTTCTTGTTATTCAAGACATTTTTCCATGCTATTTTTTTGATAATGGGTTTTACCGAATTTTTAATCACACAAAAATCATTTATAATCTAACCTACCCATTTGAAGTGATCACAAAATATTGGTAGGTTTTTAAATTTATAAAAAACCTCTATTTAATGTTCATTTGAAAGAAGATACACCCCCACTGGAGTAAGTGTTTTCATTTCAATCTCAATTAGGTCCCTCACATATAATCCCAGAACACAATTGATCATGCATTGATAAATTTTTAGTGGGGTACCAATTCCGGATGTAATGTCACTAATTATCTTGGGGTTCTAGTAAACATGGGGGATCTCATGGATTTTTGTCCATACATGCACCAATAAAATCCTTTGATTAAAGGGATTGAACTTAAGATCTAATTATGATAGTCAAAAGAACCATTACTGAAGGTTGAGATTTCCAATGTGCCAATCCACATCACGATCCTCCTTCCTTTCCATGGTGATATGAAGAAATCATTTTCCAATCGTGATGAGCCTCTATCTTGAGTGGCTTCAGCAATGGGAGAAGCAGTATTTACAGTTAGTATAAGACCAAGGACTCACACCCCGTTCATACGATACGTGACCAAGAACCGAAAACTTATATAGCACCAATATTTTTGTCACCGCCTCTGGATCAGCGGCCACTATGATAGATCTACCTCACGATCTCTTTATAGAAGAGAATTCGTTGGAATCCATCAACACATTCACAGATCCTTCAAGAATCTACTCGAACGATAATTCCTTCCACAACTCATCAAGACTAGTGATCCCAAAAACCAAGGGCCCATTGAGAAGATTTGAAATCTATGTCCCACTATGGATTAAACTATTCCATTGGGTAAACTAGATCATATCATGGTGTAGCTTCATCATCATCGAGATAGAATAAGGGAAATCCCTCACTCACCATATCATGGGTGTTAGTATTTTCCCCATGGAATGAATATTATTTCAACTAAATTTAATGTAGTCAATGTAAATGGATACCATGGAATGTATAAAATTTTGATCTGATAAGAAAAGTACTAAAATAATTGACAAAACTTCATAATAAGTTTAAATATTATAAATATGTTTGATCTTATAAATTCATGTATATTCATTATTCTATGAAAAATAATTTTATAGTTGTCCAGACCAGTCATAGTGAAGATTTTTTTTTGAATATATATTTTTTCATATTTCTTGATCTTAATGTGGCACTTTAAATGTTAATTTTTTAAGGACATAATACTTCTTAAAACCTTTTCTAAAACAATGAAAACTCTCCCAATAATATTAATTTGAAAAAATAATATACAAACATAATTATATGCATAATTAAATGAGTTTAATAATTTTAAATCTAAATAATATTTATAAGAAATCCCTAAAAATATTGGGTTTTATTCATGGGATAATAATCAATAATTTTTCTTTTATTTTTTATAATAATTTTTTCTATTTCATAGAATTATACTTGGGGTTGTTCTATGGATACTTCCATATATGTCTAATCCTATAATAGATGTTATAAAATTTTACCAAAATATAAATAGATTTATATTAATTTTTATGTCTTTTGAACGAATATTTAGTGAATACTACCAAACCAATCCATATAAAAATATTTTTGTATTTGATAACAATCAATTTATTTATGAGGTGGAATAAAATTAGGGATAATCATTTATAATATAGTTTTCTTTAGTGAGACCACAGCTAGATAATATTCATTATTTTTAAGCTCATCCTTTTATCCCTTAAATGTGAAAATTTAAGATATATTAATCATTGAACAGAAAAGCTATCAAAATGCATGGGATAATTTAGTGAATCCAAACATTCCAGGGTTCAATATTTCTATTTAGAAATTACGTATAATCCTTACATATCAAAATAATTAATTCATTCAATGTAATTTAAACCACCCATTATACATTATTTATTTATTAAAGTCCATAAATGTTATTATATTTTACAATAATATACTGAATATTTCATTGAATCTTTGAAACATTTGATTCATGACGAAAAATTACTGAGACAATTAAGATGAAATTAAAACAACGATTTGGGGATATATCATTTTTTTAATATTTGTAAATATAATTTTTTATATTTTTTCCATCCTTATAGTATACTTCATACACAATGTTGTAATATTAACCATGTAACATTGTTTATATAATAGTGTAAAAATAAAATAAAAATTCAAACTACATGTATTTCAGAGATATTGATTAATTCATGTTTTAGTGGTTGAAAATGGGGATTTTTTGGGAGGAATTGGCCCCATGTTCATCTAAAAATATACTATTGGTTTATTATAATTATTAAATGCAATGAGTTTCATTATTATAAGGGTAATATGAAGGGTTTTCAAAATGAATTAATTAGGGTTCTATTGTGATAATAATTAAAAAATCATTTTTTCCCAAAAACACTGGTTGTAATAATTTTTGGTTGCAACTCTTGTGGAGGAAATTTCACAATTTTATGAGGGATTTTACTATGAGTAACCCAAGGATAAATTATTGGTTAATCCCTATAGATGTTTTTTTGATGTTATTATATGGGTCACAAAAAATTTTGACCAAAATTCACCTAAAAATGAGTGTCCAATCATAGGATTATGAGGGGTTTGGTGTGGTTTCATAGTATTTATATTGGGTCACAATTATAGATTCTGAAAAATTTCTAATATGGTTTGTTCTAGGATCTATAAACACCCAAAAACATCTATATATAAGATAAGTGGTATTATCTGGACGTGATTTCTAAAGTCAGTAAGTCACATGGGGTTTTCTCTAATAAATCATAGAATCTCATATTATTCTATAGGATTAGAGGCCTATCTCATCACACCATTTCGGGTAATTATTGCATACATTGAAACACACTTATAGATTTAAATCATTTTCATGAATTAATTAAAAAATATATGGATGTGACTAGTTACCCCATCATAAAGATTATATTTATCCCATGAGGAGACATGAACATCGATATTTATTAGAAGTTTTATGTTATAATTAACAAATTATTGATGATTAATTTGGGATGTAATTTTTTAATGACAAATATCTAGGCATTGTAGTGTTAGTTTTGTGCAGAGAGGCATTTATATTAGTGGACTCAAAATTGATCCCCCAATAAGAGCTACCTATGTATCCATATTATAATAATCTAATCCCAGATATTCCAGTAAAATATGATGGCGAACATCATGATATTGTTTTGTTACATAGATATGTAATTTCTTTTTAACAAAATGTGTTATGGAATACTAGTGGAATGATTCCATATAATGGACATCTCTAAAAACTTGACCTCAATTGTAATACAAAATGATGAATGTTGGTTTTTTTAGACAAGAAAAATGGTCTTCTGAGGTAGTTATTGTTTTCACCCTATGAGAATATGGAATTTTGGGTGGGGGACTGATAAAAATTAGTTGGAATACATTCCTCCATGTTTGCGAATGATTCCATTAGGAATATAGAAAAATAAAGGTGATTCCCCATTTTATATGGACCTTGATAAAGGGATATCCTTGATCATGGGGATACTATTAGGATAGGGAAGGACCAATATTATCTAAAAAATAATATTTCCCCAATGGTATGGAAGAATACAGTTGATGATATTGGGTTTGATCCTTTAATTATTTTCTTATGTATACTTCTGAATTATGAATCAATGACCATGTAGTTCTGTTGACACGTTTTATGGTCATATAAATGGAACGTAAAATGATGTTTAATGTCTTGTGGTATGTACATTGTCATTCAATTTATCATCATGAAACTAGCATATTGGAAACACTTTTTAACATCACACATGGGGGGACTTCTATGCTGTGAAATGTAGGGAATGAAATATTAGGGTTGGGATGTTGCATGTGGGGATTCCTCAGAGATATTTATGGTCATATAACTAGTATGATTCCCAATTTGAAGGAATTATAACTATACTAGTGAAATGATTTACACAGGTCACTAATCCCACATGAATCATGATCAGTGATATAAACAAGAGTTAGAGTGTTGGGAACATTATCCATGAATTTCCAATAAAAATGGTGATTTTTCAATATGGAAAATCTTTTTTGGTGTACCAGTAATATTAATATTTTTTATGATGGTTATTGTCATAGATAATATACATAATGATGTCATCCTCCAATTTCAATTTTCATTTTCTTGGTGAGGATAGAATAAAGGATCCCCCTTCAATAAGGAGAAAATAATGGTAAATTTTGGACTTACACTAATATTGGGTTTCAAGATCATTTAGTAACCCTAGTTGTTTACCTAGAACCCATAACAATTAATTTTAGTGATGGGTCATCTATGTTTTTTTACATGAGGTTGGGGTAACCTACTCCAATGTCTGAATTATAGATTATTGGAACCCTGATTGTCCTACCCAATAGGGATAACACTCGTGGAATCTATTTTTCAATTTTACCAATTATCTAAGGTAAGATGTGTTTGTGAGAATAAGTTGACCATATTCATCTAGTGGCCTTGATGAAGGTCTTAGTAGTTGTAGACCCATGCATTCAACTTTGGTGTAGGATCTCTCTAACACTAAATCTAGGGTATACATGATTCCTTGGTGGAGGAGAAAGACATATTGGTTTAGCTTAGAAATGGGTTCAATGAAGGCTTCACCTGATCGCTACGATGGTACAAAATATATGTTGTCGTATTTATTTAATGGCTAGTTTGAATAGTCACCATGAATGAGATGAAATGGATAATGGTCATCCTTGTGTAGAGGATAACACCTTATTGAATTTCCTAGTTGTAGGGTGACACTGAATAGGATTATAGAGAGAATGGACACCCAAATATAGATGATAACACCCTAATGATGGGATAGGGTGAAAAAATCACCAAATGGGAGGCAAGGAGGAATGGTCTCCCTATAGTAGATGATAACATTATATAAGGAGGACATGATGAATGGTCACCATGAATGGGATGCCATGGAAAATTTTTTCTCTATTATATGTGATAGAACCATAGAAACGGTTTGGGGAAAACGTTTTAAATGAATGGGAGGCTATGTAATATTGTTTTTGTATTAATAGATAACATCACCCTATTATAGGGCTATGGTGGATTGGTACTACGAATGAGAGGTTACAGTCAGTGGTATCCCTTGTGTGGAAGATAACTCTTTATTGGTAGGCTATGATGAATATATAACCAGATTATATGGCTAATGGAAATTACCTCACTAGTATATATGATAACACCATAGTACATGTCTTGGGATAATGGTCTTATAAAGTGGGAGAGGAGGATGAATTGTTACCCTTTTATAGATAATAACACCCATGAAAATGGATATGGTGAATTCCCACCCTTAATGGGATGATATGGAGAATATCCACCTTACTATGGATGATAAGAGCCATATGAGAGTCTAGGGAGAAATACCACCATGAATTGGAGTCTTGAAAGAATGGTCACCCTACTATGGCTGAGAGTAAAATTGTTAAGGGTTATAATGGATAGAAACCCTGAATGGGAGGATAACTAAATTGGTCACTCGGGATTAGATGATAACATATAGTAATAGGAAACTATATGTAACCACCCTAGATAGGATTCTAGGGAAAATTTCTTCTCATGAGTCAATGATCATGCCCTAATTATTTTATAGGGTGAATGTCACCATGAATTATAGGATAGGGATAATGGTTTCCTTAGTGTGGATGATATATCCCAGGTGAAGTAATATTGAAAATGGTCACTCAAAATGGGAGGCTATGGAATATTATCACTGCAGAGTAGTGAAATAAGACGTCCATCACCATGGGGTGAGCCCTCGTGGTCCCATGTGTGAAGTATCACAATTTTTATGATCATGAGGAAATGTTAATCTAGGTTTTACCATAGGGATTTATATTATAGAATCCCTTCACCATATTGTTATGCCATTATGGTCTATGTGGTCTTTGAAAAAGTACCATTTTCATTTGGAGACTCATATGACTCCATTCTCTACTCTCATAATATATTCCATTGGGTTTTAAGATAATGCTAAGCTATATAAAGGCGAGTTAGATAGATAGAAGAATATAACTATAAGTATCTATTCCCCATTCAAAAAACTATTTCATGGGGAACCCAATGGGTCCTATTTATAGGAAAATTATGTGTATAGTTTGAGCATGTGATTTTTGTCCATGGTGGTGGTTGAGTGAAAAAAATGAGTACGTCAATAGCATGCACTGGTAAAAAATGGAGATTGAGAGGGAATTTGGATTGGACACCTAGGTGTGGCCTCGTGGACAAATTCCAAGTAGCTAACATGAATAACCATAGATAATGGGGTAAAAATATTAACAAAAATATGGTTGTTTAATCCGTTGATTAATACATCATATGAACTACTCAAATATTCCCTTGGTTTTTTTCTATAACATGAAGGGATTTCCACCAACATACTCACCCCATAAAATTTGATTTTATTTAGAAATATTTGGACAAGAATATGATGTTAATAGTAAATTCATGTAAACTATGATTTCGAATGATATCCACATTAATGGATATGATTGAAATTGAACTACCCACAGTTATATTGGTGGAAGTGTGCCAATCCATGTGCATTCACCCTAATATCTATGCTTGTCTACTACACACTATTAATACCATATTTTAATGTGTCTATAAATACATGAGGTTTTTCCACTTTGAATTTGTAGTTCCTTTTGTTTTAAAAAAATCGTAAATCTCTAAAATTAAATTTTCTTAGTCCACACCATATAGTCTTGGTGAAAATATTCATTCTTTAACATTACATAGATTTAGTGGTGAAATCCATCTGGATTGATAGGATGAAGAAATTTTATAGAGGAATTGTGGTGAAACAACTAGGTGACACAAGTAGGAAAAGAATAAAGGGGATTCTTGTAGGAAATGAATTAATTTTGAATCACCTAGAGAATATCTAGACTGAGGGACCTAGACGAAACACTAGTAAGATCAACCAGGGTCATTCACCAGATAGAATATCACGGTTGAATAATAAGATATATTCAATATATATAATTACTAGAGTGATGCACCTAGGTGAAGAAATATATAATTACATTAGGTATAATTACTAGAGTTTACTTCCTCCCATATGGAATTTTCATTCCTTATAACTTTAACTTTATAAATGTTCACTATTTAATTATTTTTATTTACCATTTTTAGGATACTCCTATTCATATATAATTTAAAAAACATTTTAGGGTATGTCAATAATTATTAATAACCTTGATTTAGTTTCCTTTATTATGGAGGAGTTTTTTTATAGATGGGATTGTACACTATGAACTCCATAAATGAATGTTTTCTTATAAAATATGAAAAAGATCAATGAAGAGTATCTATTTCCTATTTTTTATCCCTTATATGACCACGGACCTATATTGGGTTTTGAAATTATTATTCTATGAAATAAATCATCAAACTTTCTAGATTTTGTTGTATTCTTACTTGATAGGTGCATTAATTTCCACAACAGGGGTGTACATCGACCTAGAGAAATTTAAAAATGCTCAAATCCATTTTCCTCCAATGGTTTATCATAACCACTGATAAAATATATCTAAGAATGATATTTTTTTATTCCTCAATCGTCCATAAATATACAATGGATAATATATAATGTGGTATATTATATTAGGACATATTCCCAAAGGGTGGAGTGTAGGTAAAATTGATTTAAGCATCTTAGGTTGAAAAATGTGTGCTGAGTCGGAGAAAAGGGATTAATACAGTAACTATCAATGAATTTTTCTTAATCACAAAGATGTATTTCTATATGTATACTAAATTTATTTTCAAGCATAAAAATCATTAGAGTATTCATACAAATTCCTTCCACCTATCTCATGGGAAAGTGATGATTGTCTGCTAGGGAATTTATAGAATATACGGATTTATAATCATAGAATTCATGATTGATAAGTTCCTACCTCCGTAATTTTCAATGGAATACCATCAAAAGACAACTAAATTTAATCACTACTTATTGAATAAGGTTTCAGTTTTTTGAGTGGGGGATCCCCTCCCATGGACTTATATGGTTTTTGGGGTAAGGATGACGCCCTTCCTTATAAATTTGAGTTATTTTAGATCATTAAATCACCCCACAAGGATTCCCTATATATAAAATGATTAATGATTGGTACCAATTTTCATGATTTTTAGAGATTCTAATACAATTATTTTGACTATGATATCAATAATTCCATAACTTCTAGGACCTAGCTATCAGTTTTTTAGGAATTTGGTTTAGCATGTATCTACCACCCATACACAACTCCCACACTGGCGTTTTAATAGAATATTTATGTCGAAATCCATTCTTGGAGAATGAGAGAATTTGGGTTGGTACTTTCAATTTAGGGAATTATATTATAATGTTTACTAAACCATTATAAGGTACATTCTCCCCTTCACATATTAGGAATAAAATTAGCTTATTTTTCTTAGTGGTGGATCATTTTAAAATCTATAGAATCTGGAATTTTTTTGATTTTCCATGAAGCGGATTTAGGATTTTTATTGTAAATTTTACTTTTCCCTACACTATCAACCACATACTAAATAGATTTTTTATGATTGAAAAAATTTATTTAAGTAGTTTTGTTATATGATAGTTACATCAGACTTCATATTTATTGATCAGGATTATTGAAACATAATTTTAAAATAATATTCTTGCTATCACATTTTTTATTAATTATTTTCATATAGAGTAAGGACTTTGTGACATTAATTGACGTATAAATAGAGAAACACCCCCATATAGGTGTGAAAAAAATAGATAATGATAGATTGGGATTGTACATGGGTCACTAAAAAGATCCCTTCATTAGAGGCCTTTGATTGGTTCCATTCAAGTGTTTTTTATCCTAGATATCTTTATATCGTAACACTTTATTAAATACCAAGGTCCCCATTTTTAGAATCTTTACTTACATTGTGAAATGAAACTTTGAAACAAGGAGGGTTCCCCAAAAAATGGAGAATGGAATTCCTTGGTCATTATATCCTACACACCCTATGGACTTATATCCACTAAATTCCATGAATCATTTACACCAAAAGGAATAGATAAGAATTTATAACCCCTACTAAAAAACATATGCCCCATACATACATTTGTGACCTAGGAAGCAACTAAAAATGAAACCTTCTGAGTCAAACTTTATAATGAAAAGGGGGAAAGGTATATCTTCATAAGAAATATATAGAGTAGCAATCTGATTTTGGAATACTGGACTAGTTATTATTAATATTTTTGACCATTTAGAAATCCTCGTACATTGTGTTCATACTTATCAAAATATGAATTTTGGGACCTATGATATTATAATTATGACTACAATCCCTTGGAGGTTGATAATCATATTAGGTAGCTATAAAATTTGATCATAAACAACAATGATGTGTTCAAAAACATTGGTAGAGTTAATGATATGATTGATAGGGAACCATCTATGTTTTACTTGAGAAAAAGAATAATGGATAATGGGGAAACTTTATCGATCAAGAAGATGTATGTTCTATGATCACACTATTGTTGAAAGAAGTGTCGATTCTAATTTCCCATACAATATTTTATTGCAGGATTATAAGGTGATGCCACATCCACTGAATCATCCTAAGTATGACTCAATCATCCCCCTAATAAATTTCAAAAGGATATATATTGTGGAATTATTGGAGCTACCTCTATATAAAAAATATATGTCATGGGCTCTAGAAGAATATCAATATAAATTTTTTCACCCTCTTATTAATGTCTTTTTGAGGTCTCAAACCAAATTTTCTACTTGGGATGATGAACAGAGAAAATAAATTTCTATATCCTAACACGTACATTATAGGAATTGTTTTTGACGTAAGGCTTAATTAAGAACACTTTTACACATTCACATGTGCACATTAAAGTAAAAAATCTAGAATTTGATGAATATAGGACATTTCACCACTAAAACTCCCCTGTAATATCCCAGGAGTTCATATGAGGAGTCCCTGGGTGACACAAAATCCTTTTTTGTGGTTCCTTTTATTCCTTCATCAAAAGGATAATCGATATCAGGGGATTCATCCCTAATGGATAGAGAACCGATGACAATTTATTTATCTTCCCCTTTCCATGAAGCGAATGTGGGATCATGTATGATGACCATAAATAATCAGAATATTGTACCACTACTTATAAAATACATTAATATAACAAATTTGATTTTTGGTTTTTCATTTTTCAAGCACAATAGTTGATCTCATAGAGGTTTTAGTCATCATCTACATGTTCTATCCTGATGAAAGAATACTGGAATTGGTTTTTTCTTCAATGAGACACAAACCTCCACCTAATGTTTGGTCCCGCTCAGAATCCCCAGAGCATTAAAAAGAATAAATTTTTTCAATTGTGATAAAACAAATAATTCATGGTGTTCATTCTATTGTATATGATGAGGGAATCCATATAACACTTAATTTCAAAACAGTTCTTACAATTAATGGCTTTAATTATAAGTGTTTAAATATTCATGAGAAATGTGATATTTATGTTGTGTGGTCATATGTGTTGAAATATTTTGTGATTGACATCACATCATCACAAATAAAAGAGTATTATCATTTTTTAACCTTGAACTATTATTTTCAAAAAAAATTGTGTTTCCCATATTTTTTGTAGCACTGTTAACAGGTATAGACGTAATGTCTTTTGAAGGAAGTATAAAAGAAAATCCATAAGAGGTATTTTTACATAATATATTTATATTTTGGGTAGTGAGGTGGAACTAGACTAGGATAATCTCTACCTCCCTTGGACTATTAATCTACATTCTATGAATATATATGGGAAATTTATTTCTGACACTCCCATGATTGAATTGAATTCCAAAGTGCATCATCTACACTATTAATTCAAGTTCATATAAATTTGATAATTTATTATCAAAAATTATGTATTGTTGGAAGTGGAATTATTCATTGTTATGAATGGGGAGAATAATACCATGTTTTAATGAAAAAATAAGAGTTCACTACCTACATTATCAATCTCTATATTGTGTCACATTAATGTGAATCATATTATGCATACGTAGAGTTGAAGAAACAATGTATTGATAATGAATAGGTTTCTCATATAAACTAACATTAGCTGATTCTTGATGTTATTTGGGGAACATTTGTGGGCTTTAAAAAATTTCTCTATGATACCCAAGAAGAGATGAAAGAATGCATCTATAGAGGCAGCAAGTATTTCATCTATTGAATAATTCAATCCTAGTGGAGTCCCAAAATTCCATTGTATCTATCAAGAAGAACAATAGTCCATTAGTGATTATAAATATTGTATATATAGTTCCTTAAATTTTTTCAATTTATGATTAAAGCATCTGGTTGGTGGATACTCATATTCTTAAATTTTTTAAATTAACGGGAAATAAAAAATTTTGTGTAATAGTCATCAGTTATATAGATTGTTTCTTTTATCTAATTATCATGTTTAAATATTGTGAAAAGAACATATCAGAAATTTTTTTCTGACGTGAATCTATCTATACACTATAAATTAATGAAATTAGTCAAACACGATTACAAATAGTTTTTCTAAGATGAATTTTCTCTGAGATGTGGCTCACAAACTTGTATCAACATCAATACCAACAATAAGAAATGAGAGGTAGACCATTTTAATTGATTATATACTTTTAGTTATTTCTCATCGACCGGTATAAGACAAATTCAACATAATTATATTTTATTATATTCATTTTAATAATCTCATTTAATATTATGTTATTCACGAAGTGGTAAATTGGAATACGGGTCCCAGCCTTAAATAGGGTTTGCGCACCCTGATGTTTGGGGGGTCATATTATAGACCCCAAAAACATATACATATTTTATGTGTAATTATTAACATTTTATGAATCCTTATATTATATAGTATTAGTGGAGAGATACTTGGATATTTCTCATGAATCCCAAATTTTTTTAACCTAACAAGTTCGATACATTTTTCATGTTTAAAATTCAGAATTCGACATAGATCATGTGTGGTGCATATGAAATGGGGGAAGGATTGTAAATTTTTTATTCCTCCGTTTAATATTATGCTACATGTTGATCCAAATTTTTATTATTGTTTGTAGTTAAAGGTCATGAAATTCATGCCAATGGGATCTGACATTTCAACGCTTGAAATATTTGACCCAATATTGATGATGTTTGAGGTCTTATTTCTCTGACCAAAAGAATAGTGTAGTCTATAATTTAAGCTAAATGGAAAAAAAATTCCTGACTAAAAGGCTGTTAGATAATAATGAAAATACGTTAAAATGGGGGAGTTCAATTCACAACCATGTAGTTTTGACCATCATGTTATGAGTTTTATGTTCATATGACAAGGCCTAATTTTCCAGTAGTCATGTTCCTAGAGTAATGATTTCTGGGATCATAATAGTATCTTAACTTGAGTTAATTTGTAATTGAAAATAGAATTACACTTAGATATGAATGGTCTAAATAATTATATTTCATTATCGTATATTGGAAGGGGCATGATGGATGAATATCTAAGATTAATTGAATTTGAATCCACCTATATAATTTGGTCATTAATGGAATAAATCATAACATATGAGTGTTTCAAACAAAGGGAAATGGAGGATTTTGAGTGTTTTAAAATAATTAGTAAATCCAGAAACTACTGTCAGACCATCAAGGGTTGCTAATGGAGTTATGGGGGACCATTCCATTGGGACAAAAAATTATCCCATGGGTTACATTAGAATATAAAATTATATTAGGTTGTTTAAAATTAAATGAGGTTCTTTATATATCAATAAATTTGTATTAACGTGTTTTTAATCATATGGGAGGCTAAAATAATTCAGCAATGTTTGGGTTTGGTGATTTTGACATTACTAAAATGATGTAGGATCATGGAGAATAAGATCTTCCAATAGATATTAACAATCCTAAAAGTTACACCACAATATATTGAATGAATTATAAGGTAAAAAATTATTATAAAATTAAATAATTGAGTACATGATAGCATAAATTGTTTGTTTACATAGTTTAAATATGTTCTCTTGTCTTTATTATAACTCTAACTTGTGAGTGAATTAAAACAAATTGACATGTGGAAGGAGGATTTACTCCATGATTTACTCTAATCATTTAATAGATCAATGGGGTCAATAGAGTATATATTAAAATTATATTTGGTTAACTTTAATACCCTAAAATCATTGTGATGTTTTAAGTTTCCATAAAACTGTTTCTTAAACTAATAAAGGGATTAAGTAATGTGTGAATATCTAACTTTTTCCAGGATTTCGATTATGTGGTTTCAACCTAATAAGAAACAATGTATCTTTTAGTTTTTAGTTTATGGTCATTTAATTTACACCATTGGGAGATAGTTTTTATTATTTTATAACTATACCCAAGGCTGAAAATATTAAAAGTCATGCTTATTGGATAATCTTGAAGATGAGACTAGGATATGAAACAATGGGAACACTACATAACCTAAAATAACATTAATCAGGATATATGTAGTTCATATAAAGTAGTATCCCTACATGGGTTTGATTATTTGTAAAGAAAAGGGTAAGTATAAATGTTTTATTCCAAGGAAAGAGAGATATCAGAAATCCAAAAAAAATGAATGTGAATGTGAAACAATATCCCAATTATGATTCCTTTCCAAGGAATACTAAAAATAATAATTTTGAAGAGAAAATTATTTTGGTATAAAAAATTCTTCATTTCCCCCATATCAGAGGAGGTGATAAGGTATTGGTGCAAAAGGGGTGACCATTGAACATATTCAAATAGTGGGTTCCACTATGATGTTTTCAAGGAATACATGGATTAGGGGACCCTTTTAATAGGATAGAGATGCCTCCATTTTTCAATCTTGATTATGGGAATATATACTACATTAAAATTGGGGAATGTATTCATAGATATTAATAGGTGTCCCTTAGATCTAGGTATAAATATGTTTTACGAAGATGCATGATTCATGGAATTATAGGAAAAGGAAAACATGATTTGTGACATTATGGAATGGATTTTAAAAAAAGGTGAAAAAGGTGTCACAAAACTCATATAACTATCCAAAACATGTTGTATTCCTATAAAAATGGTTAAAAAATGTTGATGGTATATGAATTTTATCATCATGAAACATGTTCTCATGGGATATGAATTTTAGTTTCATGTGGCAGGAGCTCTGGCATGATTTTATTTTATGGTGTTTGATGTTGACCTAGATATTTTTTAGTTAATAATTTCATGAAAAAGAAATGGGTGTCTTCCAGTCATACATTATGTTAAAAGTACTTTGTTTTCAAATAGTTTAACGTCATGGGATAAGGACTTTTGTGTTATGAATTTCAACATCATGCTAAAAGGACTAACAACACATAGTTTAATTTAATATAATAGAGATGTTGTTATATTGAAATTTTCCTAAACATGACATAAGAAAGAAAAAAACTAGCCACGTCTTTGTATCAGGTCTTCTATGGAATAATTGTCTAAATTCAACCACCCATGACCCCTCATGGCTATTCTAAAAGAGATTCACCAGAGTATGGATAATAGTGAATTTGGGTCACCCAAACTCTAGTAATAAATGTGGATATAACAGGGAGTTTTATATCCCATTATAGGATCCCATGAGTTTGTTACCCTTAAAATGTAATTCTATTATGTAGGGATGTTGGGTTGTGCGACGTTACTCAATTATAGAATTTTTGGGTTATTCATGGTAGTCCATATATCTTGTACTTTAAAATTAAGTGATAAAAACTCAGTTACCTACCTATAAATGGTTTTAATCTCAACCATTTCAATCAATGTAAATAATTTGGACCACTAAAGTCACATGAGTCACTCTTGATGTGAGAAAAAAAGTTAACTAGGCAATCACCATGATCTTCTAAGAGAAAATGATATATGAATTGTGAGATAAATTTATTATTTCATCAATAAAACTAAAAATTGTTTTAGAAATCATGTTAGTGGGAAAGGATGAAAATGAAAAACATTTGATGCTTTTCCTATAATAAAATTATAGACGATTAATTTATATCCTAAAATAGAATGATTCAAGGAAAAAATAGTACCAATGAGTGAACCCCACACATATTAATGTAATAAATTGGACATGAAGCCTTTATTGGGTAGCACAATGTTTATTTGAGGCACCCTTTTTAAAGAATATATTCTTGTATCATAAGAGAAATTTGGAATCCTACTTATATAAATGCCACCCATTAAGGTAAAAGGGGAATTATCTTTTTTTATAGTTATACATGGTCTTGAGATAGGGGAATCGATATTAAATATGTATATAAGTGGGACAATAATTATGACCCATTTTTATCTTGAAACAGCCTTGTATTTATTCTGGGGAAAGGAAATAATGGGTCTCACCTTATTTCCAGTCCATCCGGAAGATCGGATATCATATGTGATCAATAAAGAATAATGGTGGTTGGTGGGATAGTTTTTAGCTTTTTTGGTTTATCCCCTGATTAGAGATCTTATAATCAATATTTATACTGAAAATATAGGAATCATTCCATACATAATAGTTACATTGTCCCAGTGTAAGTATATTATTTGAAAGACACAATAGGGGTAAAAATTACTCCAACACTAATAAGTTTTTGATTTTTTGTTATATAATGGAAAATATTTCTCAGTAACTATTTCATTAGTCAGGGAATGACTCCTTCCATATACATCATTATCGAGGCATAGGATTGGTTGAAATATTTTTTATTTATAATGAATGGTCCCTTATACATTGGTTAGAGCATTGAGGGATTCATCCCTTGTATCATCCTTGTTGTGAGAACCAACACTATCTCTACCATGTGTAATGAGTAATAGTGAACATTCATTTTCATGGATCATGAAGTATGATTCTGATAGAATAATAGGTTGTGAAATTTGTATAAAATCTTTTAATCAATCCTCCCTTAATCATCCGTCCTCTTCTATGAATCCTCTAAATTGGATAGATGAACATAAATGGAAATTTGGAGGGTATAAAAATAAATAATCATGAGTGGAATCACCTCTATTATATGGAAAAAAATAATATGGGGTCCCCTGTGAGGTGGTATGGGTCTTGGTGTAATATTTCGTCATTATATAGAGATTTTTTCATTTTAAGATAAATTTTCTTTATCTACCATAGTTTATATTATATTTTATAGATTCTCATTGAAGAATATTATCTATATGTTCTCCAATTCATGATAGGGGGAAGTGTGTTTGGAAACAATGTTGTACTTATATTTGACCTTTTTAACCCAAATGAATAGACATTATTTCCTTTGTAAATAAATATTTTGTGATGGAAAAAATATATTTATTGTGTATATATTTACATATTAATTATATTTTGGCTTATACAACCTTTTGGGGTATTCCCATTTCCCATTTATAGAAAAAATTAGTGAAAGTATCAATAACTTGGTGATATGGCTCAATAAAATCCATTCCCTATAAGAAAAAGGATATGGATTGTTTTGATGCATAAAAAATTCTGTATTTTTATGGATTATATTCGAATGTACTTGAAAAAAATAGAAATTGTTGACAAAATCTATGAAATATTTGATCATTATTGGCCAAAAATATTCCAAACACCACATTTTGTATGAGTGCATGATACTGTACTGATGATGACCATTATAACCTACATAAACTTCAAACATGGCAACAATAGTTTCTCGTCCACCAATTAATCTATGGATGACTCCATAAAATATTCACATATAGAATACTTTATGTTCATTTGGGTCATCACTGATGACTAAGTTCTCTATCCAATCAATGATATATTACTTCTTGGATCAGTCTGATGGAGGATCCCCCTTTGAGGATTGTCTATTAGAGGGGAAATAAATCATGTAGATAAATAAACTAATGAGGATATTATAAAATTATTCTATATGGTTGTTATGATTTCATTTATTTACTCAATGCCATAGATTGTCACTTGGGAGACAACCGAGATTTTTCTGATACAAACAATATATCCTCTTAATCAAGGTTTCCTAGGGCCATAAATACATTAGATAGTTAGTATATAAGAAGGTTCTATGATTGAGGGTCATTAATAATTATATGATCAAATGTGAATTCAACCACAAGTCATCTTATGTATCCATCTAGTAGGGCGAATTCTATAACCAGAGTTGAATATTCAATGTTAATTTTCTTAATCACATGCTCTAACTCGACATAAACATTTTCATAGGATACATAGATGTGTAAGTTCATCTCCATTCATGTCATGATTTTTTGTTACATTTATTCATTGTTGGTGATTCCCATTGATTGTGGAAAAGAATATGGTAAAACCACCAAGGATGAAGAGACAAATATAATCCCATGATAGACTCAATTGAGCTTCAGGTTTACCATTAATTTCCCTTTTAGACTTCATGAGAACCTTATTTTATATATCCCTTTAATTTAAAGTGTTACATTCACTGGAAACAATAGAGACCTAAACTTTTTGAATGAAATTTATTTCCTAGAAACGTGTGTTATATTATTTTATGCCGACCAATACTATATCTCATTAATAATGAAGTGATTATAAAGTTATATGTGACATTTTTTTATAGTTATGTGACTATTGGTCAGTTATTACCTTTGTTCAATATGTTAATTGGCCAATATAACCATTGAAACCTATACTCTTAATAAAAATTATATCATTATAATTAGTATTTATAAGTAGAAATGAAAAAGGATAAGTGATGTAGAAATGAGAAATGATGGACTCAACCAATAAATACATGCCATATAAAGCCCATTTTTCAGAAATTGGTAGAGAGTTATTTTCACTCGGCTTTACTATTGACCATGAAAAAGTCGAGATTCAACAAGTGAAGCTTGAAGAAAATCGCATATGGGATAATTTCATGTTAGTGGGAATTACCGCTCGGTCTATTTTAGCCGAGTTTCCCCATGAGTCTAACACTATATCATACCAAACCCATAGGTTATATGAATATTTTATAGTGATTTTTAGGCCCTAGTTACTTAATATGTAACATATTTGTCAAAATAAAATTTTAATTCCATCATTTCCGTTTTCTGTTTTAAGAATTGTTTTTCTATATAAAATTGAGACGGAATTTGATAAATTGATTTTCCAAATAGAAATTATAATTTTGAAAAAGGTGATAATTTTTACAGTAAACTAAGGTATTAGATTAATTTATATTTTAAATAAATCTTATAATTGAATCACTCTTTTCTAAAAACAAATGATAACATAATTTTATTTCAAGTGTCAAAACATTTACTATGCATTTTTAGTCGATTATTATTTTTTAATAAATAATGGAATTTATATATTAAAGAAAAATTTATCATATATTGACAATTATTATGAGAAAATAAATATAATTTTTAAAATCACAATGTTGGAATTTGTTTTGGGTGAATTTATTAGAATTTTCTAAAATATATTATAATTTATGAATAGTAAAAATATAGTTTGAGTTTTTTATTACGGTTAATGAAATATTAATTTTGTCATAAGGATGTAATAACAAATTAACCCCCATCCATGTCATAAAATGTTTTATTTTATTAATATATAATATTTTAATATATTTTATAATATTTCCTAATATACTATTTAAATTCCAAATTTTAAAATTGAAACATCAACTTTAAAAATGATATTTTTTGAAACCCTTAATTTTCCATGCCATGATATGAAATATTAAATGATGGTAGTCTATTTTAGATTAATATAAATAAAATGTGTCCCATGATTCCAATTCCATGGTAATATACCTTGGTAATTCCCATGCTTTTTCATCAACCACAACCTAGGCGTCCAAATCCTTTACTTATAAGTTAATTAACAAATCCCCCACTTTTTCTTTAAATACCCATCCATGTTTTCATTTTATTTAACTCCAAAATCTTAGTCAAGGAATATTTGTTAGTTTTACCTCCAAATTAGTCCTCCCAAGGTGTTTTAAATTCCCTAAGGTCATCATCCTGGTGTTATAGGAACTACACTTCATGGTAAGGGAAATCCCCACTTCTCTTTTCCATTCAATTTCCCTCTTTATATCATATGTCTCTAAAATTTTTAAAAATACATCTTAGTTATAATATATTTTATCCCTTTATATTATTTATAGTATTTTATTAAGGGGTTAACCTTTTCACCACACTTTTTATAGTTTTCAAAAATCATGTTTTGTAACAGTTATGCTGTCAATTTTACATCTCAAGATTTCTCTCTTCTCCTCAAAAATTCACTTTTATTTTTTTTTGTGAATAAAAAATATATTTTTTATAAGGTTATTCAAAAAAAATGTGAATATAATTTATTTAATTTATTAATTGAAATAAATAAACCCTCATTTCATTTTAATGGGTTAAAAATTACATATTGATCATCTTTTTATGAAAATTTGAAAACAATATGTTTTTTATATTAAACCTATTTTAATTAATTTTATTAGAATTAATTATTAAATGATTTATTTTTATATATGGGTAAAATATGAATTAATAAAAATTAAGTGTTCTCCCTAACATTTCTCTCATAAATTGGGTAATGATTTTATCCCAAAATATTAAAAGTTTTACGATACATTAGTGAATAACCCAGTTAATTGTTTATGACACCTTATGGATGAAACTTGGTGATATGCTTAAGAATTACTAAGTTGAATTTTTTAGCCACATTTCAAATTTATCATTTTTATTATTATTACTAAAATATGTCTATTTTTCATGACTTTATATGATATTCCGGATGTTCATATTGATATTTCTCAAGATCACCAGTAAAATGTTTCCCTTGACTTCCTTTACCATTCCTTATGATAAGCCATTCCATTGATGGGTGTACCCAGGTTATGATATGTGGTGAAAGTATAATTTATGAACCAATAAAAACTCATATAAATTAATTTATAATAATGCCTTATTTTTTGTTTATTATATATATTATTTCCAAGAAACTAAACTTTAACATATCCTATGTTTATATAATGTAATGAATAGTTATGTCATAAAAAGGTCAGATTCCATAATTTTTATCAGTGGGAGGTTTAGTCATTTTGGGAAATTGGATTTTCAAAAAATTGTAAAAAACATAGGGAAATGTAAAATATTATTAATAATCCTTTTATTTTGGAGAAATATTATGTATGGGGTTTCTTAGGAAATAATTCCTTTTCGGGATATGAATAATTTGGTGTGGATCTAGCATATAAGTATCTTGGGATAAAACAAAAAAATAAAACTTTTAGCTAGACTAGAATGGGAACCAGTGCATGACAACATGACTTTCTCCACTATAGGTTCGACCATCTTGGGAGATAATTTTGGTTAATTACAATATTTTTATGGATTATTATTAATTATATATTGAAAATATTCATGTTTTTAATTAATAACATATATTCAAATGTTGTTTTAAGGTAAAAAATTGCTTTATGGCTATGCGATTCTTAAAATAAAAATATTTCTCAATAAAGATTTCTATTCTATAAAATTTTGGGAAATAAGATGAACCATATAATTTGGGAGTGTAATGGACCATGCACTAATGTTTCTGAAATAGAATCCTTAATGGAAAACATCATGAGAATGATGAATCAATTGACATAATTAATGATCAATTACATAAATCATGCCAAAAGAAAAGATTGACATTGAGGGGGGGGGGGGAATTTGTTAAGTCTTTCATTCATCAACAACAACCATATTTCATTGGATCTACCGACCATTTTCTTACTAAAAAAATTAGATTCTCTATAGAAAATATATTTTCAATACTCTATTTTTCGGAATAAGAGAAATTCACCCTGGATTTGTCCCTATTTGTGGGATAAGTTGATTATTGGGTAACACTTATTAAAAATAATTCCATGAAGTGAGATTGATGTTATGGAGTGGGAAGAGTTCAGGGGAACCTTTTAAAAAAAATATATTCCCCATTTGATGCAAAAATGATGGATAAGGAATTCCAATAGAAGATGCAGATGAAAAAAAAATTGGGGGAAGATATGAGATGAAATTTACCAAAAACTATCTCTATACATATATCCTAGTCATTGACCCTATTAATAAAGTTAAGTAGATCAGTTAATTAAGAGCCCATATATGGAATAATATAACCAATTGAGACAATGAATTAAATTAAGAGATTGTGAGAAGTGATATGAATGTTTACCTGGATTTTTGAGAAATGAAATGGTCCTATAGATCGAATTAAAAGAAGAGATATTTTGAGACAAACTTGGGGATGAACCTTGGTTATGAAGGAGGGAGAAATTAAGTGAAACCTTTCATATGCAACAAATGTGGGAAGAATAATTTATGGAACAACATTATAAGGAGTGTTAAATGTGAGAAGTGTGGAATAAATGGCCATATAGCTTGAAATGAGATGAATCCTCAACTTATCAACACAAATAAAAATGGGAAGTTCATTCATTCCTACCATGAAGTCTAATGTTTCATGTGTGGAATGAAGTGGAACCTTTCTAATCATTGTCAAAATATGAATTTAATAGAGTGGATTATGTATCATCCTTAACATATGACAATAAATCAATGTCATATTTTTTTATCACGACAAGTAAAATTTGAAGATCTAAATAATGTGGTGGCATGTAATCTTATTTTTCTCTCAATGTTATCAAGTGATTTGTTTGACTATGGTTCTACACATTCCTTTATTTTCCTACATGTTTTTAAATAATGTAGAATAAATCCCTAAACTACTAGATGTAGAGTTATTATTCAATACTCTTGGGGTATTATTAATTCTACAGATGTGTACAAAAACTCTAGAATTTTCCATGTTAAGAACAATATCATTGAAAATATAGTAGCCATTCCCATAATGGAATTCGAAATTATAATAGGGTGAAATGGATCACAATGTATAATGATAATATAAAATATAGAATAGAATAGATATAAATATTATTGAATAGAAAACCTAATGTTTTTTTCAAAGGAGTGGTATCTGAAGATGAGATTTTTCTAGAAGAGCCTCCCATATCCTTCATTATATAGATGATTGGTGAAGAAAAAAATACGAAATTAAAGTATATTATTGTTAAATGTTCCCAAGATTCAGGAACACATTTATTTATTTCCAAAACAGTTAGTTGGACCTCCCCCCATTAAGAGAGGTAATGTTATCCATTAAACTCATGCTTGGATCCATGCTGATATCAAATACCCCATATAATAAGTAATATGTGGATATAGAAAAATTAAAGAAACACCTCCATGATATTTTAGTGAAGGGGTTCCTCTGTCTATGTCTGTATCCATGGAGAGAGTGTTTTATCTTCTTGATGAAGAAGGATGGATCAATATGTCCATGAATTTTTTACTAAGAACTTAATAGAATCATAGTGAATAAAAAATAACATCTTCTATGAAATAATAATTTATTTGACCATAATTTTGTGGGTAAATTCCTCTCCATGAATTGTATTCTCTCTAGTTATCACAAATTGAGGTTTAAAAAATAAGATATTTCAAATATCGCCTTCCTACCAGGATACAAGTATTATTATTTTGTTTATATTCCCTTCGGATTGACTATTTCTTATATTATATTTATGGATTTGGTAAATATACTCTTTAAGGACTAGTGTTATAATATTGTTTATATTTTCTGATATTATGATATATTCTAAATGATTCAAGTTGTGTGAGGATCATATATAGTTTATATTGCAAACCCTAAGGAATTGGATGATATTTGGAAGGTTTAGAAATTGTGAATTTTGGTTGAAAACATTTCTTTCTTATGTAACATTGTAACCACTGATAGAATATTTGTTTACCCTTCCATGAAAAAGGTTATGATGGAGTGGCCTCATAATACAATGAAAATTAATATTAGTTGTTTCATTGGTTTAGTTTGAAATTATAGTAATTTTCTCAATATACTTTCGCAAATTTATAATCTACTAACCGTGTTAACTCAAAAGGGTTCAACATCATCTAGAAAAATGAGGTTGATAAATGTGTATAATATATGAAATCGAGATTGGTTATTTCACCTCTCAAACCATACCCTCTATCAGAGAATGAGTCATTATTTTTTGTGATTCATTTATTAATGGTCTTGGGTGATTCCTATTGAAAAATGAAAAGTTGAATGTTTATGTATATCGATAGTAAATAACTCATGAGAAAATTGTTCTACATATGATCTTGAGCTAGATGAGGTTTTTTTCTCTATATATATGGAAAGAATATCATTATGGGGAGAAATTTGATTTATACATAGGCTAAAAAAATTAAGTATATTTTCATGAAAAATGGATTGTACATGAGACAAAAGAGTTTGTTAGAAATCCATAATGACTATTATTTTTTAATTAATTATCTACCCATAAGGGAAAAAATTCATTGATGAATTACAAATGGAAGACCCTATTGTTGTACATTTGCTGGGGATTCAAGGATATCCATTGATAAAAGAACTAGGGAAAATAGACATGTGAATTGTATGGTAAGGGAAATCATTAACCCTATCCTAAATGATTTCTAAACCATAATAAATATACAATATCAAAAAATCTATAAGATAACATACTTTGTTATAGATTAATATAGAGGCTATTAAGAGTGGGATGTTTTATGAGTTTAATATTGATTAAAAAGGTGTACATAATTTTCTTACAATGAAATGAGTTCCATATATAACATAAATAATGTGGGAGATTATGGATTAATCTCATAGATCTAAATTCTCTATACCACCTTGATAAACTAAAATGTATAGGGACATCCATGATAATTAATTTGGGGATAACCTGAAAAGGAAGATTGTTTAATATATCACAAGGTTTTTGGGGTGTCAATAAGTGATGGAAGATTGAAAACTTCCTAATTGGGGTATTACAATCACAACCCATACCCACATGGAAGTGGGTCAATATCACTACAGACATTGTCACTTGTATCCTCAAAACATCCAATGGAAGAAATGTGATATGGGTAATAGTGGACCATCTCACCAAGAATGTCCATTATATCTCTATTCTGGAAGACATATCACTTGACCAAAATTCCATTTCATTCATAACTGATGTGGTGAGTTCACATGGAGTGCCACGTTAGATCATTTCTAATCATGATCCATGTTTTACATCAATTTTCTTGATAATTATTCAACCAGAACTAAAAAATGAATTGAATTTCAGTATGGTTTATCACCCCAAAAATGATGTCCAATCTCAAAAGAGTATTCAAGCACTGAAGGATATGCAGAGAACATGGTCAATTTAATTTAACAGTTAATGGGATCAACATCTCCCAGTAGATGTGTTCTCATTCAAAAATAGATTCCATTTTAGTTTTCAAATGGAACCCAATGAAACTCTATATAAGAAGCTATTTAGAACTCTTACATGTTTGTATGATGTTGGTGGGAGAAATATTCTATGATGTGATCTTGTATAAGAGATGAAAAAAGAGGTTCACACCAACCAACAACACATAAGGGATACTCAATGTTAGTAGAGGAGTTATACTGACAATAATCGAATGTACTTGGATTTTGATGATGGAGGAATACTATTCATTAAAATTTCACCATGCAAGAGAGTCATCCTATTTGAAATAAAAGGGAATATTATCCCTATGTACACTATCCCCTATGAAAAACATGACTCTTTTGGATTAGTGGCATATCATCTATAACATCCATTAAATATAGATCATTTTGATGATGTATTCCACATAACAATCTTGAAAAAGTACATACCTAGTCATTCACAAGTAATCCTGAGGTGTTACAACTTGATCATGAACTATCATTTGAGGAGAATTTAGTAGATATCTTGGACTGTGGAGACAAGGACCGATAAAAAAGTACAACCCACCTCGATATATTTCTGTTGAGGGACCATAAATATGAAGAAGTGATGTTGGAACCAGAGGAGATAAAGATGCAGAATTACCTACATCTCTTATCAAATGATAGAATGAGTTGAAAATTCGGGAGAGAAATTTGTTTACATGGGAATGAATATAACTACCCAAACATTTGGAATGAATTTTCTTTCTAGAAATGTAAGTTATATTATTTTATATAAAACAAATATATTTCTCATTAATAATGATGTGAGTATAAAATGAAATGTGACCATTAGTATTAAACCGTTACAAGACCGTTGGACAATTATGACCAATATTCATTATTAAAGATAAAAAATATACACTGGAAAATAATTTTTATGACATAATTAGTGTTTATATGTAGAAGTGATAGGTTTTTATTAATTTTGAAAGGAGAAATGATTACTTCAACCAATTGAGTTGTGTCATACGAAACCCATTTTCTGAAATTAGTTGTGAGGTAGTATAATTGGGCTTTACTCAGGACTGTGACCAAAATAATAGTTAATAAGAGAAGCTTGAATGAAATCACATATGGGATAATCTTGTGTTAGTTCAAATTAACACTCGAGGGTCTTAGTCGACCAACCCCATGAGTCTATCACAATCTCATAAGTCACCCTTAGTTCATATGTGGGTGTTATAAGAGTTTATGTGTTGAGTCCCAAATTACTTAATATTTAATCCCTTTGTATAAATAAAAAAATTTCCATCATTTACGTTTTAAGAATTGTTTTGATTAATAAAATTGAGGAATAATTTGGTGAATTTATTTTTTAGAAAAAATTTTCATTTTTCAAAAAAATAATAATTATTATAGAAAAATAAATTCTTATTAATAAATTTTATATTAATAAATAATATGTTTAAAATTTCCTTTTTTGAAAATAAATAATAAAATATTTTTTATGTGTCATAAATTTTACTATGCATTTTGAATCCGCTATTGTTTTTAATAAATTAGGATTTTTATATTAAAAAGTTAATATTAAAAAATTTAGGAGTATATTAAGAAAAATTAAATATTAATTTTGGAATCAAAACATAAAAATTAGGTTATGATTTCCTTATGATAATTTTCTAAAATACTTTATTTTTGTTATTGTAATAATACAGTTTGAGTTTTTCAGTATTATTAATGACATCATAATTAATTTACAATGATGAAATAATTAATTAATCACATTAAATGACATAAACTTTTTTATTTTAATAATATATAGTATTTTAATAAATTTCAATCATATTAAGAATATATAATTTAGTTTCCAAATTTTAAAATTGAAACATTAACATTATGAATGTTATTTTGTGAAAACATTAATTTTCAATTCCAAAATATGTAATAGAAAATGATGATCAACTCATGTTGGTTAATATAACATAAATTATATCCCATGTGTCTACTAACATAGGAATATACCATAGTCAATCCCATGGTTTTTCATTCACCACAACATAGGTGGCCAAAGCCTTTATTTAGAAATTAATAAATAAATTCCCCACTTTTCCTTTAAATTCCCTCTAATTTATCCATTTCATTTCAAAATCAATTAATCCTCCATGATTTTCTTTTGTTTTTACTTTCCATGGAGTCGTCCAAAGGGTTCCTCAATCCCCCAAGGTCTCTATCCTCATGTTTTCGGAAATACTCTTCATGCTAAGGGAAATCTCAACTTCTCATTTCCATTCGACTTTCTTATTTTTGCCATAAATATTTCAAATATCCAATAATTGTACTTATTCCCAACATAATTTTTAACTATAATGTATTAATATTTTTTTATGAATGGTATACCCTTTAACCCTCTCTTTTTTAACTTTTTTTAAACCACGTTTTATACTTGTTAGGCTTCCAATTTTACTTCTCTATGTTTCTCTCTTCTCCTAAAAAATTACCATTTAATTTCTTTCTGTGAATACCCAAAACCTATTTATTTTATAGGGGTATTCAAAAATATATAAAAATGATTTATTTCATTATGTTATTGACATACATTAAACCAAAATTTTATTTTCATGTGTTGAAAATGGAATATAGATCGTTCTTTTAAAGAACTTTTCAAACACTAGGATTTTGACAAGAAACCAATTTTATTATATTCTCCACATGTTATTTATGTAATGTTTTGTTATGATATATGTGTCTAATACGAAAACTAATACATATTAAAGATTCACCACTATATAACTCTAATTAATTGGGTAAAGAATTTATTCTCTAGATATTACATGTTTTATAATACCTTGGTGAATAACGTGGTAATTTTTTATTAATGATTTTTGAAAACCCTTGGTGATATTATTATGAATGTAAAAATGAATAATTTAGCCACATTTCAATGTTATGATTCATGTTATTATTATTTTTATTATTGTATTCCTATTTCTCATGTATAAATAGTTTTCCATGCTTTCCCTTAGTAAGACTTATGCTCACACATTACATTTATGTTTGTCCCCAGGTTATGAGATGTAGTAAAGGTACTTAGGATGAACCTATGAAGAAGCCTTTCATGTTGTCTAGAATAATATTTTCTATTGTTATTATATTATGTATCTTATTTTCAAGTAACTAAACATTAATAGAACATAAATTTATACAATTTAATCAAAATTTATGTAACAAAAATTTGGGATTCCAAAAAAACCATCTTCATTAGGGAGCTTGATATCCACCACTACGATTTCAAGTACAAGGTGTTTTGTGTGAAAATAATTTATCTCATGTAATTTGATCACATTTTATGATTAAAATTGAATTTTTTACTATCATGGGATAACCTCCAACTGATATAGATTCTGGATAAAAATCATATTGTAAAGTATTTACATAAGAGGATCCACATGGGAGTACATGTGGACCTCAGGGTTTTGCAATTAGTGCCTATGAATTGGAAGTAAAAATATTATTGTGAGGTATTTATTCTAGATATTAAAATGTTGAGTCTTTTTATCTATTATGGTATCATAGGGACAATATATTCAATTATCCTTTTTAATATATATTTTCTATATGAGAATGAAAATAATTGTTCTCTCCTCGGTGCACACATCTAGAATCAGTGGGCTCCAATCCCCTATCAGCATCGTTATCAGTTGGTGCAGCACATATTTTTTGATATTTTCAATTGTATTTGATTGTATTAAATGAATAATTACCCAAAAACCATATTCATCAACATTTTTAAGGTTATATGTTAACCATAACAATGGATATGAAATTCATATTATTGGTGAGACATCAGTGAATGCTTCTCAACTCAATGGTTGTGATGAAGAAGTATTTCAAGGATCAAAATTGTTTTCTGACATTTATCATCGATGTTGTAGTTTCATTAATAATAGTGGGTTTAATCATATTAATTGATATTTAAAAGTAACATTTGTTGTATTTATACTATTAGTAAAAAACTACTTTCGTAATCATGTTTATAAATGGGAGACATTTATCAGATACATTGGTTATAAGACACCAAAATTTATAATGAAATCCTTGAATCCATCTCATATTTTTTTAGTTCTAATTAGATATATTTTATGAATAAATGAGTTCCCTTTTTCCAACCTTAATTCCATTTTTCCATGCCATTAAGTAATTTTTTAATGTCACCTTAAAAGCACAAATTAGTTGGTTTTATAGTAATAATATTTTCTATATATGTTTTAACACTTTTAGATGGTCAGAATGATGATTTCAGTGTGTTTAGTATTTAACCACCAGATATTAAATATAGAATTTCCGGATCATTTCATATTTTTTTTTAATATTTCATTCATAACCCATTTATAGGTGGAACCAATGTTGATGAAACCAAATTTCATGACCAGATAACATAATATCCCATTGGGTGTTCAAAATGCATTGGCTTCTTCTCCCTCTTCAGTGTTATGAATTTTATTATACCACAAATACCCATCCATGAATTAAATTTAGTGGATAAATATTATGTTATTGATAATGTGTTTTCTGATTTGGACTCAGATGTCATCCTACATACACTTCCTATTATGATCCATGAACTTAATATAAACCATGATTCCCCCACACTATTTCTTAACAATGGGGTGATGTTGATCCTTTTAATGTGTTATTCTTCCCAGATATAATTTTTTCTAATAATATTCTCATATTCAACTTTAACATTAGTAGTATCAATTAGATAAATCATCTTGGATACCAGCTGGAAACCTTAGTGGCCATCCAGAAGGAGTAGATAATGAGTTGCCTCATTGTAATTCCGCCCATCCATATCTACATAATTCCATGCAAACACGTGGTGTTACCACTTCATGAAAGATGTATTAATTTCTTAATCTTAAAGAGGCATATTAGAACTGATCAAAGTTGTATGAATGTCCACTTATTTGTAGTTGGGTTTCATCTTACTTGTAAGCACCCCATAATCCTACATGAAAAATGGGGGTTCAAAACCCATTGGGCGTAGGTACTGTAGTAGTAATATAGTGTAATTTTTCAACGGAGGAACTGTAGCGATGACGGGTACTATAGAAGTGGTAGGTCACTGTAGCGGCGGTAGGGTATTGTAGCTACGGTGGATACTATTCAGTATTGTAGCATGTAGAGTATTGTAGAAGTACTATTCACAGAAAGGGCCTTGGGCTAAACCTTTGGGCCTACGGGCCATTTAATGGGATAAATACCCTCTAGGCCTTCGGGCTATGTAATGGGTCTCCCTCTACCCAGTAAAAAGTGGTATTTTCTTTGCTTTAAATAATAAATGGGGCTTCAACCCCAACCTTAAAAAAAGTCCTCTTATTTATGAATATTTATCTATTTAATCTCATCAATCATGGTAGAGTACCTTCCTTTATTGATGGAGGGGAATCATTCAGAACATCATACCACTACTCCATACCATTAAATTTAATATATGTGGGTGATAAAAAATGTTTTGAGGAAAAGTGAAAATTAAGGGGTATTGGTATACTTCTATAATGATTAGTAGAGACCTCCAAATCCTAAGGTTGTTGATATTAAAATATCATTTATAATGAACTCAAAATATTTTATCCTTTTACACTATCATCATGTAGAGAAGATGAGTTCATATACTTATACTCAATATATAATGTATGGAATTTTTCAATTTATACTGATGATGTGGGTTAATTAATACATCCATATTTAGAAGAAATGTTCTCTTGGTGTTTTGAGAAAAATACGGAGACTTTTGTATTATAGAATTACCATCATTGAAATTTGTTTCCCATGGAATGATATGAATGCCTTCAAGTGAGAATTTTAGGGTTAATAAAATAATGATTTTGTAAATATGAGGTAGAAAAGAACATGATTTATCATTCCTCCCAAGAGATAATCCTATTTCCTCTATTGAATTAATGGGAAATTCATAGTCATCATTGAGTAATCCCTAGGGGGTTTCTACCGTTTCACTGATAAAAAACTGATCAGAATAATGTTATTCAAATGTGTTAGAGGGGGAGCCTTCATCATATTATACTTTTACATTCCTATTGATAAATTAATGTATGAATTAATATTCTAATGGTTGTACCCAAAATTTTATATTAAGGAAGGGTCTTTCTAAAAGAGTGTTGAATTTTGTTTCCTATATAATTATTATGCATATAAAATATTATTCAAATCATGGAACATGGATTTATGATTAATACTTCCAAGTTAATTGTTATTAATTTTTAAAATTCCCATTAATGATTATATTTGAGCGTAACAATTATTATTAATTATAGCCCAATAATCTTAATGAATGGAATCGGTTTATAATGTTTTTAAAACCACTACCAATTAGGAACTGAAAAATATTCTCTTGTTCATGAATTTTATATATGTATAGGTGTATGATATGTCCATGAATGGTGGATTCATAATAATTCTCAATGAATTAGATGAAAAAATGAAATTCTTCTAAGGTTTTCTCTACAATATAAACTTATGTTTCATATTCTTCTATCAGAAACTCTTAAGGTCACTGGTGTGCCTCAATAATATCTTCATTGAACTCTTTTTCATGGTCAATATCATCAATGATTGAATGATCATATAAGAAAATGGAAAAAAATTTCATGATGTTATAATTTACCAATAGTGTACTTTTATTATTATTATCCCAAGGACTCTTTTTTCCTATGTTTTTGGGGATGGATCTTTTGATGTAGATAGATCTGGTGTTTGGTCAGAAGATAGAGGCATATTTGTCACTTATGGGTGGAGGCAATACTACCATTACTCATGTATGTGTTTATACAAGAATTGTATACCTACAAACTAATCATCAAGGATGATTGGAGATGGGTGAAACCTAGATGTATTAGGGGTGTTTCAATATTTCTTTTTCCCTCATTGGAGGGATTTCTATAGCTTTTTAGCAACATATATGAATTATCAGAGACATTTCAAAAGAGTGGATTTTTTCTATTATTGTGTAGCCCAAGATTCCATCATCATATGTAGCCTATGCATCTAAAACCGTATTTTCTATAAGAAATATTATTCTATATTCATATTTTTTTTCAGTTATGGGATCTTCTATATGAATATCATTAACAGAGTTGAAAATAAATTATGCATCTAATGAAGATTCGTTTTGGTGGGGCGTTATCTGTACTCCAAATAATGTTTGTTTGAAAACCGTAAGGGTCTAAACCATTTTGGTAACTATTAGATGATCATATCCATAAGATAAATTATTTTTATTTGGTTATTTCCACATTCAATGGGTTGATTTTATGTAATTTCTTTTGCGGGTGCATCAGGAGTTGGGAAACAGCATGTTGCCTAAGATATTCCTTTATAATGGAATGATCCAAATCCACTAGTATATATTTTATCCAATAAAAAATTGGGGTCTATCTGGGATATACTCTCACTCTCCATCTTCTTATGGCTAGAAATTTGGCACACATCACACTAATATTGAAGTTTTTTCCAACATTACTTATTTAAATCGACAATTTTCAAAAGGATATACTTATAGATGAAGCAATAATGGTGTGCATGGTCAAATAAATTGTGTAAATGGAAAAATTACAAAAAATCACTATGGTCAAATTCATTGGGTTTCCTCTCCTTTGGAAGCAAGAGGAGATTATTTTCCATTGAAATGATTTTGTATATTGGAACATTCTCTTTGTGAATTGATTAGGATTATATCTTCTATCCTTATACAATGAGATACAAGTTTCAGTACTCTACACTATACCGGGAAAATATTATTATTTTTATCTCTATATAAACAGTTACATGTGATATAGAGGCATTCTTCTTGACATGGAAGTTATCAGTGATATATTATCTGTGATAAAGAATATATCTTCTTTGCTATTTCCTCTTCCCTGGGATGTAGGAATAAGCTGAGATTTAGTCTCAGTTCCCCAAACATCATCTATGATATAGTGTTTCATATCAGAAATGTATTTATGCCATCTTGGATTATTTATCTATATAATTTTCATCTATAAATTGTAATGAATATTTTGTATATAAATATTTCTTAGTCTCTCATATGGGAGATAAATATTGAGAAATTTTGATAGTCATTTTCATCATTCATTGAAATATTGGAATATAAAATATGCACTTTACTTACCATTCATTAGTACAACAATAATAATATTCATTAATGTAGTTTTAAATTATTATAGGAATGTATCACAGTATTCTTCCCACTCAGTTAGGTATCTAATTGGTAAACTACTATGGTAGAAAGAGACTGGCCCTTCATGATTTTTAAGAAAGATCGTTTAATTTTCTATAAATTGATTGTCATGTGGCCCTAAATTGGTGCACACCAACACAAAAAACATGATTGTTGAATGTAACACCCCAAGCGTCCACGATACGCTTCTCTTTGAATAATACAGTAGCGTGTGTTGTACGGAACTTTGAGTTCTAAGACACACCACAATCAATCAAACTAGCCGTTATGAATAATAATACCCACTTTTTAACATTTTATAAATTTTATCTTTCAAAATTAACTTCATTTTTGTATTCTTAATATCGAAATTAGCCTAGGCTGAATTTTTGGAATTTTTATGAAAACTTTCAGTTGTTGATGAATAGTGAAAAAACATTCAGTTATAGTTTAAAACCAAATTTTTATTAAAATAGTTATTTATTTTATTTAAATTTATTTTAGGTCAAAATAGATACATAATACCTATATATGTTCAATGTAATTCATTGGATTCATTTTATAATGATTTTAGATATATAAAAATTTTATTGAACTTTTCACCGTCATTTACCCATCTCCTATGAGAATTTGCAAATTCATATAAAACTTAATTTTACAGCTTCTGTGAGTGTAAATTCAAAAATCCTAGAGACACAGTTAATATCAAGGAGTAAAATGTGGTTCAATAAGATAAAAATAATTTTTGGTGAAGAGTAAGTTTTTACTTTTATTTAGCACGGTTAAAAGTAAATAGGGTAATTAAGGGTAAATATGATATTATTATTACCCCAAAACATGTCCAAATTCTATTGGAAAAGTCTAATTCGACAAAAAACAACCTTAGGAAAAACAACATGAACCACTTTGGTCCACTTGGATTATATTAGGACTTTTATTATAATTTAATTCAAAGAAGAGTTAAAAGAGTTAAAATCAAGTTTAATAACTGAAACATTTTTAATATAGGTTTATAGATAATATAAATTCAATTATAAATATTAATTTGAAATATAAAAAGATTTCATACATAATGGTATTTTATTTATAATTTTTAGTCATTAAATAATTTAATTTATTCATGACATAACGGTTATGATGTATTTACCTAATTAATGAAATATTAAAATAATTGATATTATTAATATTAAAATAAATGTAATTTGAGACGTTTTATGAATTACACTAATTTTATAGGTTAATATAACATATTATGGTTTTTTAGATTAATTTTTTTCGAAGTAATAATGCTGTTATGAATTTAGAAAAACCAAAATACCAAATAGTGTCAAAATTCACATAAAAGAGTGTTTAAAACAAATATTATATTATTAATTAAGATTCTATTCCTAAAAATCTAATGATAGGCCAAAGGACTAATATAATAATATTTGTATCATTAATGGACCACTTTGGGGGTCTCTTGGAAGTATATAGTATGTTTATTAACTATATAACAGAAAAATACAAAGAGACATGGTAAATGTCAAACTATTTAACTAAGAGTTAAATCAAAAATATAAAGTTAATATAGTGACCAAACCTGTCTAAAAACTATTGGATGAGTGGTTTTCGATCTATCCCTGCCTTAACCATTAAATAATCCACTTTTTATCCATTATAAAATGAATATTAATTTATTACAAAATAATATTTCTAGATTTTCTTAAGGTGCCTCTCACCCCTCTTATAAAAGGGAACTCCCCCTTCTCTCAATTTCAGACCTTCAATGCCTTTTTTCTAGGCTAACCCCTACCCAAATATTCTCTCAACATCCCTCACTTCGACCTAGAGGCCTTAGTTTGATCAGAAAACCAACCTAAGGAGCCCTTTTGATCAAATCCAAAGGAAGAACCCGAAGAAGATGTAATGTTTTCACCGCCCTCTTTCAAGTTCTTTTCTTCTTCCACATCTTCTTTCCTTGTTATTTACATTCTAAAATAAGAAATATAGTATCATATATATACTGCGATGTTATTATAAATATGGTACAACAATATTCAGTATTCTATCCATCCCGTGAATGACATGTCACCATTGTGCGTACGTACGGCTTACCGTCTCCACGTCGTGGTGTAATTGTTATTCAATAAATTATTATTTGTATGGGTATAATAATGATGTTTAATTCATGTAAATAATAAATATAACATGATAATGATTCTTTATATAGGATACACCATCCAATTTTATATTATTTTAATATCTAAAGAATTATATTTTTGCTCGTGCGTACGTACGGACTACCATCTCCACGAACGCGATAAGATTCATTCCCCATCATATCCATTCAAGACTAATTTTCATTTAGAGATTAAAAATAATATTTAAGGACTTGATATCATTCTGGATATGAATAAGATAGAACCTATGGATAAAAATCATTGCTTATGTAACAAAACATATAAAAGAAAACGAGAAAGTGAACACCTGAAATGACGATAATTCTAAAATATTAATAACAAAGAAATATTAAAAGAACATATATGATATCATATTTATGTATATGATTCTTGTATAATTTAATAACAATGATTTAACCATTATAAAGGAGGTTAACCTACCCTCAACCAAGGAAAAGTACAAGGTAATGGTTTATTTCACAATCTCTTCATTATCCGAGGTTGTTTATACCAAATTATCTAATGGGACGTCTTTATCATCCACATCCATGTTTCTTAAAAATGTATTTAAAATCATTATTAATATTTTATAGACTATGGTTTAAAGTCATTTATATCCTTTTTTACTTTTTATAAGATGTTTATAAAGGAATCTTTTTGTCATTTTCCAAATAAGGTCTCTTTTTAACCTTTTCGACAGAATTAAGGTAAGAATGTCTATTTTTAACTTCTACGGCGGGTGCGGCTATTTTTCGCCATTATAAAATCTTTGAAACATCCCTTAAAAGCTTATAAATATATTTTAAAAATAAATTTTTTATTTTATAATACGTAACATTTAAATTATTTAAAAAAAGATATGTTTTTCTCAAATAGTTTTGATTTCATCTATATCAACATCCATTGATCGATTTTAAGCTTATTTGAAGTTGATTTATTATGATACAAAACTTCCATATTGTATTGAAGGTTTTGTGATATTTTTTACTATGGATGTGTTAATTTTATACCATTCATGGTTTATGGAGAAAGTATTGACATTTTGTATGCTTGTTTTAATACGAATGTTTATGTTATGTTTAAACCTATTCATATGAGGAATGCATTGAACTTAATAAGTGACGGATGGAGGCCGTTATAGCTCCTCCATGCATCGGTAGGTCTCATGAGACAAACTAGTGTTTTGGAACAAGGCCTTGACAAAATCTTATTTGAAGTCTTGGCACAAGGCCTTGACTATGTGGTTATGATAGTCTAGCATTATGCATTCCATCATTATGAAAGTGTTTATTGATATTGCATGTGATTATTCAACTATTAGAATATCCATGTGAATAATTAAATGGCATTATTTAATTTTATTTCCGCCATATTATATTGAAGTTCAATTTTAAAAGTCTTTTTTTAGTTATTCATTGCCTTAAATGTTTATGATTTTATATGAAAGTTTTGGCTATATTTTTATCCTTACTGAGCATTTGAGCTCACCCCTTTCTATGTTTTATTTTTCCCAGGACATGAAGAAGTATTTTATGAATGACCTACAAGGATAGTATACGGGGAGATGAGTGTGTAGAAAATATTTTTTTTGTAGTTTTCACTTTATGATGTAATGTAAACTTTATGAATGTATCTCGTTATTCCATGGATACTAAACTAATCAGTCTTTTGAGACATGATCTTTTGTGATCATGCCAATGTTATGTAATAATGAACCGACTCTGGGTAACTGGGGTTGGGGCGTTATAGTAGGTATCATAGGAAGTTTAGTACAATCCTTGGAATCTATATTTAGATAAACTCTGATTAGAGCACATAGACCTAAGATGGACTTTGAGGATTAGTATAGAAGAACTTCCTAGAATTTTGAATATTATAGAGATTTTGTGAGTTTTCTGAGCAATACATCCTTATATGGATATGAGCAGGTTGAGGTGGCTCTGGCATAGATGTGCCTAGGGGTAAAACCCAAAAACACCACTTTGAGCTAGACTCGAACGGGAACTGGTGCATGACAACAGGGCTTGTTGCACTCTTGGTTACGACACTCCTGGGGGATATGCTTAGGTTAATTCTCATTTTATTTACAAACCATTATTAGGGGTTTATGAGTATATAATTCCTTCGAGAAAACATTTTTATGATTATGGATTATATCCATATACTGTTCAATTTATGTAAAGTGTTTTACAAGTTTGGATTTATGTATTGTGATTCATAAACTAATCTAGTGTGTGCCATTATATAGAAATGGAGCCTAGTGGAAGAAATAGAAACTGTATCAATGCGCACACTCCATATAGGGATTTCGATCCTTCTCAAGATAATTATAGTGATGCTGGTGATGCAACTAGTGTTGATTATCTAATCACCATACTAGGACAACTCACTCAGGTTATGAATAATAATTGTACCCATATGGAGCACCCTGATCCACAGCGTGGAGGATCAATGTTAGATCGCTTCATGAGGTAATAACCCCTAATATTCAATGGTGGTAAAAATACCTTAGTAGTTGAGCAATGGATAAATTCTTTAGGGAAAATATTCCATGCCCTGTGGATTAGTGAAAGGGAAAAGGTTAACATGGTAGTTTACCACCTCACTGGAGATGTTGACCAATAGTGGTCATTGATTCAAAACACAAAGGAATATAATGAAGTATCAAATATGGAATGGGGGGAGTTAAAAGTGCTTTTCTTAGAAAAATACTTTCCTCGGGACCATCGAGCATATATAGAAAGGCAATTTCTGAGTTTGAGGAAAATGTAGGATGATAATGTCGCAAAGTATGAGGATAACTTTACAAGTTTAGAGAGGTATGTCGTAGATTATATACATAACCCAAGAAGTAAGATTGATCATTTCTTTTATGGGTTAAACTATTTCTCCATCGAGTATTAGTCTCACAAACCTTCTCATTGTACGAAGATATTGTCTCACGCGATATCAAGACAGAAAACGAATTATATAAGTCTTATGACTTTAAAGAAAAGCAAGAGAAGAAGAGATCTGATGATCACTCTAGAAATGGAAATAAGGCGAAGAAGGGAAAATTTGATTATACAGCATGTAGTAAATGTGGGAAGAAATACCTCGGTACTTGCTTGAAAGGAATGGGAGTCTGTTACAAGTGTGGTGAAAAAGGCCAACAAGCTTGTGATTGTAAGGGGAAGAAAGAAGCTACTGATGTTCAATTATACAACTGCAGGGAGATTGGAAATTATGAAAATAAATGTCCTAAGAGTCATGGGAACTTACCTCCGAAATTCCAAGGGATCAAGGCCAAGCTTGTTCTATCACTACTGTTGAGGTAGAAGATCCGAATGACATGGTGGTAGGTAATTTAATGGTTTCCTCAAGTTTATCCAATGCTTTATTTGATTCTGGATCATCAAATTGTTTCATATCTTCCCAGTTTGCTACGAAAATTAGATATTTACAATTTTATTTAACAAGGGAGTTGTCAGTTAAAACTCATAAGGGAAGTATCATTACAACAATGTTTTGTGAATTAGTCCCTATTAGAGAACATAAATGTTCTTTATCTACTGACCTCATCAACATAATCATTATTGAGTTTGATATAATCCTCGGTATGGATTGTCTTTCATCCCATGATGTGAAGATTTATTGTAAGAAGAAGGAGGTTATGATTTTTGATGATGATGATAAAAAACACCTTATCTTTAGAGCAGAATCGTCACCACCAGATTATTACCTAGATCCACCCCCAGTAGCTCAACTAAATTCAATTATTAGGGAGGAAGAGATTGAAATAACTATCAGTAAGGAAAGTAATTTTCAAATATAGGATGTTCCTATTGTGGAAGAATATGTAGATTTGTTTCGAGAAGATTTACCTGGACATCCTCCAGAACGAGAAATTGAGTTTTCCCTTGATTTAATTCCTGGTTCAAGGCCTCTATCGAATACCCCTTATATAATGGCCACTATGTAATTAGTTGAACTAAATAAATAATAGGAGGAATTGATTAATAAGGCATTTAATCTCCCTAGTGTTTCTCCATGGGGAGCCCCTGTCCTTTTTGTTAAGAAGAAAGATGGATTTATGAGGTTATGTATTGAATACAAGGAGATCAATGCTATAACAATAAATAACAAGTATCCCCTACCTCACATGGATGATTTATTTGACCAACTGCATGGAGATCAATACTTTTCAAAGATTTACCTTCGATCTGGATACCATCAGTTTTGTGTGAAGATGGAAGACATTCCGAAGACAACATTTTGAACCTGGTACGAGCATTATGAGTTTACAGTAATGCCTTTTGGGTTGACTACTGCACCATCTATTTTTTGTGGATCTAATGAACAGAGTTTTCATGGAATATCTCAATGATTTTTTAGTGGTATTTATTGATGATATCTTGGTATACTCCAAAACCTACAAAGATCATGATAATCACTTTCATATTATCCTGAAGACTATGAGAAGACATGAATTATATGGGAAGCTTAGAAAGTGTGAATTCTAACTTCAAGAGATTTCTTTTCTTGGTCACATTGTCTCTAAGGATGGAATCTCTATTGATCCTTCTATGACCAAGGAAATCCATGAATGGCCAGTACCAACGAGTATAACGAAGGTACGTAGTTTTATTGGTTTAGTAGGTTATTATCGACGTTTTGTCCAGAATTTCACCTGATTGGCTAACCCATTGACAAAGCTCACACGTAAAGGGGTTAAATTTGTTTGGACAAAAGAGTGTTAATAATTATATGAAGAACTGAAGATAAGATTAGTCAATGCCCATATATTGACTCTACTAATGGGGAATGATGGGTTCCTTATTTATAGTGATGCATCGAAGAAAGGACTTGGGTGTGTCCTTATGCAGAATGATAGGGTTATTTTCTATGCATCACGAAAGATAAAAAATCATGAGAAAAACTATCCTACTCATGATATTGAGTTATCAACTGTAATCTTTGCTTTGAAGATTTGGAGACACTATCTCTATGGTGAAAAATGTGAGATTTATACTGATCACAACAGTTTGAAGTATATTTTCTCACAGAAAGAACTCAACATGAGGCAAAGGAGATGGATAGAACTACTCAAGGATTATGATTTCATGATACACTACCACCTGAGGAAGTCAAATAAGGTGGCGGATTCTTTGAGCAGAAATGATCATGGAGTTTTGAACAAGTTGATAGTTGAGAGGGATCCTATTTTCATGGATCTAGAAACGTTGGATATGAGAATAACCATGAAAGGTGAAACATAAATACATTTTCAATTGGTTGCCAAACCATCTTTACTAGAAAGGATAAAGAGTTCTCAGACCGATGATGAAGAATTACAAAAGACGATTAAAGCTGTGAATGATGGGATATTGAATGAATTTGTGTATGAAGATGAAATTTTGAAATTTGGGAAGAGACATTGTGTTCCCGATATACCTAATCTAAAAAGGGAATTGTTGGACGATGCTCATAGTTACAATTTCTCTATACACCATGGGAGCACCAAAATGTATGGAGATTTGAAGGAACATTTTTGGTGGGACAACATGAAGAGGGAGATTGCTTATTTTGTGCCATGATGTATGGTTTGTCAACAAGTGAAAGCTGGAAGGTAACAGCCTGGTGGAGTATTGCAACCTATTCTAATACCTGAGTGGAAATGGGAAAATATCACGATGGACTTTGTCATGGGACTACCAAATACTTCAAGAAGGAATGATGCAATATGGGTCATTGTTGATCATGTTACCAAGTCAGCACATTTTCTTGCTATAAGGGAGGACTTACAACTCGAACGTCTAGAAAGACTATATATTAATGAAGTTGTGAGACTTCATGGAGTACCCCTATCGATTGTTTCTGATCGTGATCCCCGTTTTACTTCAAGATTCTGGAAAAGTCTTCAGAAAGCCCTGGATATTGAACTTCATTTGAGCACTGCCTGATAGACAATCAAGATGGAGTATTCAAACCTTAAAAGACATGTTGAGATCATGCTCACTTGACTTTCAGGGTATGTTGGATCAATATTTACCTCTGGTAGAATTTTCCTACAACAATAGCTTCCATTCAAGTATTCAGATTGAACCGTATGAAGCGTTATACGGAAAGATATTTCGCACACTAACCGGTTGGGATGATGTCGGTGAAAGAAAACTCGTAGGCCCAGAACTGGTGGAGGAAATGATAGAAATGGTGAAGGTAATCCAAAACCACATCAAATCAGCTCAAAGTAGGCAGAAGATCTTTGCCCATAATCAAAGGAAGTATTTGGAATTTCAGGTAGGAGATCATGTTTTCTTGAAGGTATCTCCATGGAAGGGAGTTATACGTTTCGGTAAGAAGGGTAAATTGAGTCCCAGGTATATAGGACCTTTCGAAATTCTACAACGAATTGGGATTGTATCTTATCGTTTGGAAATGCCGCCAAATCTCTCCAAAGTTCACGATGTGTTCCACGTATCACTATTGAGAAAATAAAAGCATGCCCCAAAGCATGTACTCACCTATGATGGATTAGAACTGGAACCCGATCTGTCTTATTGCGAATATCCCGTCAGGATTCTTCATATAAGAGAACAATTTCTAAGAAACCAGACGACTCTTCTGGTGATATTTCTATGGAGAAACCATAAGATGGAAGAGACAACGTGAGAACCTGAGGAACATATGATGAGGAACCACCTGAGTATTTTTATACAGTAATATTCTATAAATTTCAAGGACAAAATTATATGAAGGAGGGGAGAATGTAACACCCCATGCTTCCACGGTATGCTTCTCTTTGAATAATACAGCAGCGTGTGTTGTATGCAACATCGAGTTTTAACACACACTACAATCAATCAAAAAAGATATTATGAATAGTAATACCCACTTCTTGAAATTTTATAAATTTTATCTTTCAAAATGAAATTCATTTTTGGATTTGGAATATCGAAATTAGCCTAGGGTGAATTTTTGGTATTTTTCTAAAAACATTCTATTTTCGATGAATAGTGAAAAACACTATGTTATAGTTTAAAACCGAATTTTTATTTAAATAATTATTTATTTTATTTAAATTTATTTTAGATCAATATAGATACATAATACCTATGTAAGTTCAATGTAATTCATTGGATTTAGTTTATAATGATTTTAGATATATAAAATTTTTATTGAACTTTCCACTGTCTTTTACACATCTCCTAGGAGAATTTACAAATTCACATAAAATATAATTTTACCGCTTCTGTGAGAGGAATTTCGAAAATCCGAGAGACACGGTTAATATAAAGGATTAAAATGTGGTTTAATAAGATAAAAATAATTTTGGTGAATAGTAACTTTTATCTTTTATTTACCACTGTTAAAAGTAAATAGGGTAATTGAGGGTAAAACTGATATTATTATTACCCTAAAACATGTCTTAATTCTATTGTCTTAGTATAATTAGACCAAAAACAACCTTAGGAATAAAATATGAACCACTTTGGTCCACTTGGATTAGATTAGGACATTTATTGATATTTAATTCAAAGATTAAAAGAGTTAAAATCAAAGTTTAATAACTTAATAATTTTTAATATAGGGTTATGCATAATATAAATTCGATTATAAATATTAATTAGAAAGATAAAAATATTTAATACATAATGGTATTTTATTTAAATTTTTTATACATTAAATAATTTAATTTATTTTTGACATAATGGTGATGCATTAATTACCTAATTAATGAAATAATAAAATAATTGATATTATAAATATAAAAATAAATGTAATTTGAGACTTTTTATGAATTAAACCAATTATAGAGGTTAATATAAAATATTATGGTTGGTTTGATTAACGGTTTTCGAAGAAATAATGCTGTTATGAATTTAGAAAAAACAAAATACCAAATAGTGTAAACATTGAAATAAAAGAGTTTTTAAAAAACATATTATATTATTAATTCATATTTTATTCCTAAAAATCTACCGTTTATCCAAAAGACTTATATAATAATAGTTGTATCATTAATGGACCACTTGGGGGTTGCTTTTAAGTATATAGTTAGTTTATTAACTATATAATATAAAAATACAAAGAGACATGGTAATTGTCAAACTATTTAACTAAGAGTTAAATAAAATATATAAAGTTAATATAGTTACCCAAACCTATATAAAACATATTTTTTGAGTTTTTTTTCACCGATCTCCACCTTAAAATTTAAATAATCCACTTTGGAGCTATTATAAACCGAATATAAATTTATTACAAAATAATATTTCTAGCTTTTCTTAAGGATCCCCTCACCCCTCTTATAAAAGGGTACTCCCCCTTCTCTAAATTTCACATCCTCAAAGCCTTTTGAATATGAAAACCCCTAACCAAATATTCTCTAAAATTCCCTCACTTAGACCTAGAGACCTTAGTTTGATCATAAATCCAACCTATGGAGCCCTTTTGATCAAATCTAAAGGAAGAACCCGAAGAAAAGGTAATGTTTTCACCACCCTCTTTCAAGTTCTTTTCTTCTTCCACTTCTTATTTCTTTGTTATTTCCATTATAAAATAAAAAATACAGTATCTTATATATACTATGATGTTATTAGAAATCTGGTACCACCATATTCATTATTCTATCCATCCATTGAATGACATGTCACCATACGTGTGTACGTACGGCTTACCGTCTCCACGTCGTGGTGGAATTGTTATTCAATAAATTATTATTTGGATGGGTATAATAATGATGTGTAATTCATGTAAATAATAAATATAAAATGATAATTATTATTTATATATGATGCACCATCCAATTATAAATTATTTTAATATCGGAAGAATGATATTTTCGCTCGTGCGTACGTACGGGCTACCGTCTCCACGAACGCGATATGATTCATTCCCCATTGTATCCATTCAAGAATAATTTTCATTTGATGATTAAAAATATTGTTTAAGTACTTGATATAATTCTGGATATGAATAAGATACTACTTATGGATAACAAACATAGCTTATGTAACACAACATATAAAATAAAATGAATAAGTGAACACCCGAAACCACGATAATACTAAAATATTATTAACAAAGCAATATTAAAAGATCATATATGATATCATATTTATGTATATGATTCATTTATAATTTAATAACAATTATTTAACCATTATATAGGAGGTTAACCTACCCTCAACCAATGAAAATTACAAGGTAAGGGTTTATTTCACAATCTCTTCATTATCCAAGGTTGTTTATAAGTAATTATCTACCGAGACGTCTTTATTATCCGCATCAATGTTTCTTTAAAATGTATTTAAAATAAGTATTACTATTTTATAGACTATGTGTTAAAGTCATTTATACCGTTGTTTAATTTTTATAAGAGTTTTATAAAGGACTCTTTCCGTCGTTTTCCAAACAAGGTCTTTTTTATCCTTTTCGATAGAATTAAGGTAAGAATATCTTTTTTTAACTTATATGGCGGGTGCGGCTATTTTCCGCCATTATAAAATCTTCGAAGAATCCCTTACAAGATTATAAATATATTTTCAAAATAAATGTTTTATTTTATAATTATGTAGCTTTTAAATGATTTAAAAAAAGTGATATTTTTCTCAAATAGTTTTGATTTCATCTATGTCAACATCCTTTGATCGATTTTAAGATTATTTGATGTTGATTTATTATGATACAAAACATCCATATTGTATTGAAGGTTTTGTGATATGTTTGACTATGGATGTATTATTTTTATACTATTCATGGTTTATAGATAAAATATTGACATTTTTTAGGCTAGTTTTAATACGAATGTTTATGTTATATTTAAACCTGTTCATATGAGGAATGCATTGGACTTAATAAGTGACAGGTGGAGCCCGCTATAGCTCCTCTATGCATCGGTAGGTCTCATGAGACAAAATAGTGTTTTGGCACAAGGCCTTGAAAAATCTTATTTTTAATCTTGGTACAAGGCCTTGACCATGTGGTTATGATAGTCTGGCATTATGAATTCCATCATTATGAAAGTGTTTATTGATATTGCATGTGATTATTATACCAGTAGAATATTCATGTGAATAAGTAAATGGAATTATTTTATTTTATTTCCGCCATATTATGATTAAGTTCAAGTTTAAAAGGATTTTGTTTTAGTTATACATTGCCTTAAATTTTTATGCTTATTTATGAAAGTTTTTGCTATATTGTTATCTTTGCTGGGAATTTGATCTCACCCCTTTCTATGTTTTATTTTTCACAGGATGTGAAGAAGTATTTTATGAATGACTTGTAGGGATATTATAAGGGGATATGAGTGTGGAGACAATATGTTGTTGTAGTTTTCACTTTATGATGTAATTTAAACTTTATGAATGTATCTAGTTATTCCAAGGCTACTAAAATAATCGGTCTTTCGAGACATGATCTTTTGTGATCATGCCAATGTTTTGTAATAATGCACAGACTCTGGGTAACTGGGGTCGGGGAGTTACATTGAATCTCTTGATATCATGTTAAATCAAATACCATAATGATATTATTTAAAATTTAGGGTGGGTGAGAATTATTGTATAACCATTTAGGGTATGGTTTCCTTTAGTGTTTCACTAGGGCATTTTGTTCATCTAGAGATTCCATTCGAGTAGTGTGGGGCTCAATGGAAATATGGAATTCAGGAAAAAAGTATTAACTATTATAAACCCTAAACATGGGTGGTAGGTTAATGATTGTGTTTTCACCATGCTTACATATTATATTTACTCTGATCACAAAAAAGGCATAATGGACTCTATAGAAATTAGGAGTCTTCTCCCATTGTGGAAGAAAATCAAGGTATTCCTTGATCAACATGTCCAAGTACACTAATTGAAATGACCTTATAAATACAATTTTCATAAACTATTCTCACATCAGTTTTGTTTAACCTTCTTAATGAGTCAGAGGGTATTTGTTCCCTTCCACATAAAATTCATTCTTATCTTGAATACTCCTTTTTTGTATCATATAATTTAGTCTCTTCATGTGGTTGATTTAATCCATGAGTTCTTCCTGTTTTTCTTCATCAGATAGAATGTTGACATCTAAATTTTGTTAGTGGGTCATAAAATTATAATTCATTTTATCCATGGGATAAGTGAATTGAGTTTTGGTAACTAATCATATAAATGATATAGTTTTTGGTTCTACTGATGATTCTAAGTACGCAATCCATCAGTGTGTTTTTTATTGTGAACCACTTCTCAGGTAACTATTTCTTTATCCTATAAATCATAATATATCACATGGTGTGTATTGTATGGATGATTATCAAGGAAAAAGATAACATAAACATATCTAATTATATGAATCAAAGTTTCATCATATATGAGATAGAGTTATTCCTCGTCACCAATGTCCTTTTTAAGGGAGCAGTTGGGTTGTCCATCATTCCTCCTTCCTATTGGACCACTTATAAATATGGCCTATGTGAGGCTTAACCATTTCAATTGGAAATTCCCCAAAAACATCAAATATAGAAAATGAACTTGAGTGAAACCCCATATATCCTTATAGATTTTGTTTTGAATGATATAATTTTTTCACATACTCATATAATAGATGAGGTAAATTACTAATGACAACCACTTCTCAATTGAGAAATGAGAAGCATCCTTGGTGTAAATTGTAAAAAATACTCCAACCATAGTGTATGGGACTTTATCTCTTCCTCTTCCATCACATCCTAATTTTGTTAGGATTTTTTGATTCCTTAAATAAGGGTAATTTTACCAATAACCCTTCCTTTTTGACAAAGGTTGCTCTCAAATTGTTTACTTCACTGATACTAGCACAATCATCCTGATTTGATATACTCTTACATAGGTAAGATAATGATGTAACATATTTTTAGAACATTAAAAACATTCCTCTTCTTTCTTACCCATGGGTGAATACTTCTATAACATAGTTTAGATTCTTGTGTGATGATCTTATAAGCATTGTGAATGTGTATATCAAAAAATATCCATCATTGTAAAGTCACACTATTGACATAAAAGAATGAGGGTTATGTTGGAAGGTCCAAATAAAATGAACATTAAATAATCATGTGGAATCTACTCTAGTAATGATATTGTAGTATTCCTTATTTGGAGACACTTCTAGGCTTGGGATAGAGTTAAATTCATGCCTCTATACTCTTCAAATACCTGGACATGTATTTTAGCTCTAGAATTATAATTTTTGGGATGATATTCCCTTAAAACATATAGAAAATAATTACACAACTACTCAAAATGATTATCTAATATTATATGATTAACCATTGGGTATTTTCCCTTGTGGATACAATAATAGATCATATTTTCTACCTAAATTTAGTTTCCATACTCCTAATAAAGGGAGTAGTTTATATTTCAACTAGTGAAGTTTTTACATATGATCTAATGTAATTAGGGTATACATTTATCCATTTATTTATTTAGGAGTTCCAATTTTTGAGTGTGTATAGGACAAAAAATAGTTGGGATGTTATCTTTATCTTGTTTAATATAAAATTTTCTATTTTATTAACCATTTCCAGAGAAACAATATTCCACTTGATCTAACATGCATGGTTTCTTACACTGTGATTATCGCATAATGATATAATGTTCCTATGAATTTGCACATGATATACCACCAGGGGTAGTTGTGGTCATGGCCATGGATTCCCTTTTTACTTTAATTTATGATTTGTACGAGGATTCCACCACAATATTTTTTCACAGAGAGGACCTTATTATTTTTTTATTACCAAAAAAGCAACTGATTTGATTTTCATAATGAAGAACTATATAGTGTACGTTACTCCCACTTTATAGTGAGGAGTCAATGGACACTCATTCCACAATATTGAGTTCATACAAGGTCTCAAGGATTTTAGTAGTCATAAATGATTTAATATGGGCCTTCTCTTGGGTAATTATTTCCCTTTGGTGGGATCTCCTTTTATATATTTTTGATGTGGAAATTTTGGAATTTATTTATATCGAAGACTTTTGGGATTCCACTTATGTCACTATATGTATTGTATATTGACATACTTGGAACCAGTAAGGAATATAGTAATCTACCTCCTTCTATATTGAATTATGATTATTTGAACCATTATTTTGGTTTAGGGTATATTCATGCCTTTCAGTCACTACTACGACTTATCACTACTCATCTTTTGTTGAAGGGGAGAATGGATGTGAGTTATTTCTCATGTAACTAATAAGATATTCTGAAAGGATTATTCAATAATGGACGTTGTAGGGAAATCAGATTACTTCAAGATGATCATCATAATATTATTACTATTTTCCTTTTAATATAATATAAGGTTAACATTGAATCCTTATAATATGTGGGATATAATATATTCATTTCCATATATCACTACTAAGTGGGTCAAAAAACTTTTATAGTAGGAATGAGAATGTTCCCCTTCCTTGATGAGAGTGTGGATATGGTCCCACTTTGTTCCTCTAGATTAAATAGGGGTATAAAAAAGCATGATGTATGTGGGTAGGAATGTGTTCCTTCCCCTAGATAATATCAAGATATGATGGGAGGATTTCTCTGATTCTGACAGAGTATGTACGTAGACAAGATGAATATGGACTGGGATATAGACCTTTCTAATAGTTGACACTGAACTATATCAGTGGGATTATTCAGTGGTTTTAGGTACATTTTCCCACTCCCAATGATTGGTTTTGTGTCCTTATTTTTGGTCCCTCAATGATTCTTTGGTCCAGGTGATCAGAGTCAGGGCCTATGAGATGGTATTCTTAGTATTTTTTGATGGGTTGATGTCATAGGGTGAAAACATTTTGGAATCACTATAGAACTCCTTGAAACATCCTATTATTGGGTGATGTAACATTTTACTTCAGGATCTACCATCATCGTATATAAGATGTGGATATTATGTGTCCTGCTGATAGACTCATGAATGAGTTGAATTTGGAAGAAAAAAATTACTTGCTTAAGATCATCCTTCCTTTAGTGGGATGAGATATAATGATTTATATAATAAATACCCTCATATGTAGCAACCTTTATTAGTATGGTACCATGTAAATAATATTCCCTCACATACATATATTCCTATTGATGTTCATGTAACTAGATGGGTGATGGTGGATTTATATTCATTGGGGTCACAACTATTGTGCTATAGGAAGAAGTAAATATTTTTCTTAACACATAAACCATAAAAATCGTATTTAAGGGAGTTCTGGAAAGGGTAAAAAATCCCAAAAAAATAAAACAGAACACTAATCATTAATGTATCATAATTAATCACATATATGACCCATCATTTTCATGGGTAATTGATTAATTTCGAGTTCACCATTTCTATTTCAACTGAAACTAGGTGGGCCTTTAGCTAACTATGACCAGTTGTGTGTGGTTTCAAAATCATTGTTCACTGTCACTTTTGTTGTTTCATATGGTTTCCAAAGTAGATTTTTTAAGAAATTGTAAATACCCAATGTCTTCTGGACTCATGAAAATAGATTTTGTTTATACACTCAGTCCAAAGAAAGGTGGTCACTAGTGATTCAAGATAGTAAAACTTAGGAAATTAAATTGGTCAAGATGAATGGAGGTTGGTATTTTCACAACATTTTTAGGAAATAAATACCTACTTTGGGACACTTATAAATATTTATTTTGTGTTCATAAATATTTCCCAAATTATCAGGATGATATTGGTTACCCATGTTTTAATAATGTATTGAAACCAGGAATATTGGTGAAGATTAATATATATTAGAGGTTATGCATCTTTAATTAACATTTTGTGGACACGTAATTTTTGATGTTTTTGATTAATTAATAATAATTGGGCATTATAAAGTTCATTTCCATACATGGAGGATATGACTATCGTGGAATTAATATTTCACCTTTGGTAAAGTAAAAAATATGTAATCATGTAAATTTAATCAAACCCATGGTAATTTAGAACAACATAATAGGTAAAATCATACATTTAAGGTTATTTTATACGTACTTTCCCATCATGTTCAACATCATGCTATAATGGAAACAAGGAAAATGATTCATATTATTGGTTGGTGTAGTGCATACATAAGATTGGCCCTTTTAAGAAAATTATGAATGGAGTATATCTTAATAAGGATGGTGTTTATGATTATTTCAACCAGGTTTTTTTCCATCTATCCGTATAGCAGTGATGCACTTCAATTTTTTCCCCACATTCCCTATTTCAAAAATCATATGGATTCCATAACATTAATCTATAATGTTGACCCTTTCTCCAAAATGGGATGATGGGATGTTAGTCACTCCCTCTATGGATTCCTCCTTAAATGAAATCTCCCATTACATGTATCCAAAAATATTTCTGCAATTTTTAAGAAACTAGTACTAGTTGTGTCTTTATTTGAATAATAGTTAAATATTTTACTTCTATAATGACTTAACAAGAAACATTGGTTAGAGAATTTAGTAATGTTGGTTATGACATGGAATTTTCTATGTTTTTTTAAACACTAGTACACTCTTACTCATTTAAGAGAATCTCATGTTTGAGTCATCGTAGATTCTAAATTTATGTCATACCATGTCAGCCACAAGGAAGTTTATGATAATATAGTAATATTTGGATTATTTTCCTCAAGAATCCCATGTTTAGTGCATGGGGTAGGGATTGATTATTTGTTCACATGTTTAATGAGTTTTTGAGTTGAGTCAGTCACAAGCGTAATATATTGTGGAGATTGTTTTTACAGGATTATTGTCTTGTGTATATGGGTTGGTTGTTGAGTGTGTCCCTATGGGTGAATATTTCACAATTCAAATTTGGTTATGTTTTTATCTAGGGGGAATTTCACACTTTGTATTTGATGGAGCTTTTCCTTATGTGAATGGATTTAATTCTTGGGATTTTGTATAACGTATCCCCTATGGGTAATTCTCAATTGGGATTTAGAAGAGTGTGTCCCTAGGGGAAAATATTCCACACAAATGATTTTGTGGAGTGCAACCGTAGGTAGTTTTATTTATAATGTTATATTTATCCATTCATTGATATTGAACCTCATTTATGTGATTTAACTTCCATATAGGTTAATAGGTATCAAACTACATATCTTTTGATGCCACTGTTTAACATCATATAATATGGTTGGTCCACGAATGTAAACATTTGGAATCGAGTGTGCATGTTCCATGGAAGGAGCATCAATTACAGATTGTCTGTGTCTAATTCATATAGGCCACCTGGAGGAGGAGGGTCAACCCGAGTTAAGGGATGATATTGTGGGGTTACGCGTTAAATATAACCAAAGGATGATGATCATAGAATTTGGGGGATATGGATGATATTCAATGAATATGAGACATGGGCTATCTAGCTTTATTCACATGGGGTAAGTTTACTTTTAAACATAATGCTATAAGGATTCTATCATGCAGTTTAATTTAATTTGACTAAGACATGGATAAGTGTGTATTTTACTCATTTTGATCATATAAAGAGGGTGGATACAACTAGAGGGTGAAAACATCAATGGGAGAGGATGATCTGCGAAAATCAAACTCTAGTAAGACATGTATCTATTTCCCGTGGTGGCTCAACCATTAGAGATTATGTTCCTATTTCAAACATGTATCTTGGTGAGGAAAGGGTAAAAAATACCATGTGGGACTATAAATCAGTGTTCCAAGTGTTACGGTGCCTATGATTATGGGAAAATGAATTCTAATGGTACATGTTGTGCTTGAATCATAAGGGGTGTCAGGTCAGAGTCCAGGAATTTGTGGCATGATACATTTTTATAGAATTCCCAAATGGGTTTGTGTGAGCTATGGGATACATGAAATGTCAGATTCATGGATTCAGGAGGTGTAGTTGTAAAAAAACTAAAGGGTTAAAACCCATCATTGGGTTAGGTGAAGGGTACTTCTCTCGCACAAACCTGACAATCCTCAAAAGGTTTTGTGCGGGTGTAAGAACCAGGTTCTTCCTTTGAGGTAATAATCATTCCATTTGGTTTATAATTGATTAATATGTATCAAATAGGTAAAATCCGAGTAAAATAAATCACATAGGCAGAATTAGTTGCTACATGTCGTGTATTTTCTTCTACACGTCGTGTAATCATGTCGGTAGGTTTGTCCAGGGAGTGTAAAGTGAGTTAGTGGAAATCTGAACAGTTAAAGAACATAAAATACATGTAGTTACACTTACATGATGTGTATTTCTTGAAAATTTGTTAAAATGGGTAGTAGCCTCGTTTTCTCTCATTTTGGACAAAGGCCCTCTTGAGTTGATGAACAAGCATCGCTAGACCTTCAATCCATTCCCGATGGATCATCTAAACCATGATTGCTTCACTGTCAGTTGTGTTTGACCCCAATAGGTATGCTCTAAATTATTATTTATCTATTATTCATGATTTTTAACCATGTTGAAGTTATTTAATGTTGATATTTTATCATCATTTTTAAAATCTACATCATTCTTTCTAGAATTAGTGTTTTAATTAGGACGAAGAGAGTCGTACTATGACGATGTATGTGATCCTTTACATTTCATTGATTTTAAATTCAATTATATACGTTGGTGTGTCCCATTCCCAAATTTCAGGTGTCACATGATTGAATAATAAACACTATTATTTTTTGTTTATTATTAGTTAATTAATTAGGTGATTTGAAAGCATGTATAGGGTTGTGAACTTTAATTTTTGTGCCACCCAATGTGTGTGTTTCCCTTGGATGACTATTTGGATGAGAATTATTATGAGGCCTGACTAGATAACCCATATTTGTGTTGTAAAAAATTTATTTCTCATTATATTAATTTTCTACTTGATGTACTTGTTATGTTAAGCCTTTTAAATGTTTAAATTTCAAAATAGGATGGTTATATGTTTTTCCTCTGCGAGTTATCCTTGTTTGGTCATGAAATTGTTTAATTTATATGTGTTGGTTATTATAAAAATTGTTCCCACATGAGTTGATTATGTTAAATACATGTGATAGTTTAATTTTCATTTTTTTTCTTTTGAGATAGGATGTGTAATTGAATTAAATGATAAAAATAGGTAATTAGCAATGGGCGAGCCACAATCTCAGTTAAAAGACAAGTTAAGGATCATGTAAATAATTACACCTTATATAACATGGGTGAACCATTATCTCATTTAAAATATAATTGATGGGTTCAAGAGGTTAATTTTGTAAATTCCATGAATGATCCATGGATAGGGTGTTCAATCTCATTTATTTTTAATTATTATTAAGAGAAAACGTAGGATCCATTGTGGGATACCCAAGCTGGGCTCTAGTAGAAATTGATTAAATGATTATTATGTCAGGAATTGACATTTACTTTTATATGGGGGGTTTTCGGGCCTTGGTCGGACCTTGAGACTTTTATATAATACAATGTAATTGAATAATGAGAAATAATGACTAATGATGTGTATTCCAAGACAAATAACATGCTTGTATTTGTTCTTCACAAGTACTTGGTTACATGTCTTCTGAGACATATTTGGTGCTTACTAATGAGTACCTTCTTGTTTACTTCTTTCACTATTGTACCCTACATTTTATATATATGCACTGACAGATAGGCATTGATCATAGGCAGTTTTCCAATAGGATTTATTTCTCACACTCAATTTGGTTCAAGCTTTTGAGCCCAAATTGATTATATTACTGCAGGTGTCGATAAAGGAAAACACCTTTCCTCGGGTACTTTATTTTCTATTTAGGTGTAGGAGAGCTTGGGACTAAGCTGAGGCTTGTGATTCTTATGAGTTTTATTTTATATTTCTGTACCATGGTATTGTATTTTGTGTCTAACTATAGTGTATCCTGTTTTGGACGAATTCTTAGAACATGTGACCGGAAAATCATCTATTGAATGTTATGAATTTTGGTTATATGTTATTCTCAATCTTCCCCTGGTTACTTCTGTTGTATGATATTTCTGTTTAGCTATTGAATTTTTATTGTTTCCACAATGTTATAGTCTACCAATTAGGTCATTATTTCCCCAAAATCACACCTATCTCCTCACTTCTAGTCAGCAGCCTATGGCATTTGGGGAAATGCACTTCAAGCAATGTGGAAAACCGGGTATGGGGAACCTTAAAGTGGCATTAGGATCCGGGATGTTACAAAAGGCTATCAAAGGATTTTTCTTCTTTTGTTTTACTTAATGTTTAGTGTCATTTTACAGGGATAGAAATGAAATGGTATTTGGGAATAAAATGTGTTGCAGATTAGCTACCCATCATACAGGGAAAAGCCAAATTCCCTCAAATTGACTTGTGATTTTTGGATTTGGTGTTGTTATAGTTAATTCCATTTCACCATTATGTGAAACACTTGTTATTTCTATATTATAGATATTATTGTGGTTCTATTTGTTTTAATCCTAATGAGATGAGGTTATTCCATCATATGTATCATATATACACTTGTTAGAAATCACTTTCCATGCATTCCTTCCATTACATTTAGGAGCATTACTGATTTCATGTTGCTGTGATAGATTTCATGCTAGATGTGTAAGATGTTATGATAGGAAAGTTGATAGATATTATTTCTTTTTTGATAGTTGTATTTATATACGCTATGGTTGAATTTTAGGGACGCCTTGATTTGATCCCTCAGGTGTGTGGGCCCTGTTGAATCAAAATATGGTGGATCATGTTTCATCCATTTATTTAGAATTTTGTTGTGAAATTTTATCCATGGGTTACAAAAATTAATTCATGGGGAGTATGGACCCTTCCGACTTTGAATATGGCATACAACTGGTTGGTTTTACTATATAACAGGGGTTTTTTGGGAAATTTTGAGTTTTTATCCTGAAAACCCTAGTTTATATAGAGTGTAGTCTAGCTTAACACATCATGTGTTCTTCCTATTCGTGGAGGTAAGTTTTCTATTCATGGTTACATGCTGTGGAATCATAGTACAAGCTATGTTGTAGGTGACCTTGTGTCTTTCGGTGTGACAAAGAACATGAGATGGGGGTCTTCACAAGTAGATGGCCATGTACTTTCGGTACACGTTGTGTGGGATTAGTCAGGCAAAACCTATGAGAATCTGGCTATGGGGGAGTGCATAGCTAGGAGGAGATACTTGTGTACCCTTCATGTACACATCTAAATCTTCATGTACCAAGGGTTCATACATTCATAGGATGGAGATACTACATCAACATGTAAATAGTTATGGGTACATTCTTTGTATGGTCTTTACAGGTTGTGTAGTGCCTTTTTAAAACACTTTCAAGGAATGTTTTTGTTTCATTTTTGCACTCTTGAACGGAAAACCGTGATAATGATCTCTAACTAAGACGTGTGATTATCCATGCAGAGTAATGCCACTAAGAAGACCTCGAGTTGTATGCTAGGAAAGTGATGTTGATCACACCCTGTACGTTGTAGGACATGGGATACTAGTGGACCCTCCAGTCATGCTAGTTGTAGTAGAGAACGTTATACCGAACATAGGTGGTGATGCACAATCTTATGAAGGCTTTATGAGTTTCATTAAAACCATTCTGTTAGCACCACCACCTTCTTCGTTTATGGAAGAACTGACATGAGTGTACTTGTAGCAGCATTCACCCACATTTATTGGGGAAGGCAGGTCACTAGATGAAAAGTCATGGATAAAGGCCATGTTATCGATATTCTAGAATCTTGATATGCCTCCTAAAAGGAGGGCCAAGATCATGACTTATATGTTGTATGATTCGGCCATAAGGTGGGGGGATATTAACACACATACAAAGAGTGTTAGCGGGTCATGGAATGGGAATATTTTTAGATAGTCTTATATGAATAATTTTATCCCCAGACGTAGAGGTCCGACAAACCCCATGAGTTTTTTCTTATGGAGCATTGTTCCTTTTCAGTTATGGATTACTCTATCCACTTTACTGTGCTCCAGTGCTTCACAACAGTTTTTATTGGTGATGATCTATCAAAGGCTAGGCAATTCAAGGATGGTCTCTGGTATGACATCCCTTCGCTAATGAATATATTTCAATTGAATATTGTATATTCTATAGTGATCTAAGAACTAAATACTGGGAGGAATCGGAGGGAATTTGGAAGTGGAATCTAGGGTCGTTTGGCACCAAGATCTGGTACTATTTTAACCAGTAGTATAAAGCATCGTCTAGAGTATACATGTGGTGAATATACTACTTAGAATATTTCTTATGGTATCCATGTGAGGTGCTTCTAGTGTGGATTAATTGGGTATACGAGACCTCAGTTCATGATAGACCCATTCAAATGCTAATTTTGTGAAATGATGTTCCATTTATACTGTTTCTACTAGATGTTTCCCCCAGAAACTAGTAACATAGGGTCAGCATGCACTCCACGTTCTGGAGGAAGGTCAACTCCTTCTCACCAGTTAGGGAATTAGAATACGTTAGGATAATCAGGCTGAGGTGGTGGTCATGTCCATGGTATTCAGACCCCAGGATCTCTACGAAATCATGGTGGGGCATCTCATGGTATACGAGCAGTGTCTAAGGGCCTTTGTATAGGCCAAACTTATGTTGTGTAAAAAACATAGTAGGAGAAGGATATTGAACCTTCTATTATCAAGGGTATTATTCTAGTCGCATCCATTTTATCTTATTCACTCTTTGATACAGTAGCTTCGTACTGTTTTATATTTGAAATCATTTTTTAGATCATTGGGATCTGTGTCTTCTCTTCAGATGATTTTATGATGCTAGAGACTCAGTTATGGATAATAACGGCATGTGTGTTTCAGTGTATGGAGTTACCCCTTGAGGTTGGTTGGTGTCACTTCTATGATAGACTTCGATGTCATTCTATGAATGGACTAGTTGGTTCCTTTGTCAGCCTTTGTTGATTTCTATTGTTGTAGAGTTAGTGTCAAATCACCAAAGGGAGGATCGTTTCTACAAAAAGATGACTGGGATGTCAGGGCAGGCATAGCAAGACCCCAACAACATTGGTTGGGTGGAGTGACAACCGATATTGTGAGACTATATCTAGATTACCCGGGCATGTCCTAAATATTTCCCCCGAGTGGTTGATCATTTTCAGTATGTCTTCCCTAATCAATTTTCCGGCCAACCTGCAGTGAGAGAGGTTGAGTTCTATATCAAGATAGTACCAGGAGCAGTATGAATATCAATTCCTCTTTATAGGATATATAAGATATAGTTTCAAGACATCATGAGGTGGCTAAGGGATTTTGAGGAAAAGGTGTTTATTAAACCAATATTTCTCCGTGGGGTTCACCGGTCCTTATTGCGAAAAATGTGGATGGTACAATCAGGCTAGGTTTAAATTATTAGAAATTTAACCATTTGATGGTTATGAACTTGTATCCTCTACTAAGAATAAATGATCTCATCAACCAGCTTTGAGGAGCTCGGGTATTCCATCAGATCAATTTGAGGTCCAATTATCACCATGTAGATGTTAGACCTGCAAACATACCTCATATCATTCATTGTAGATGATATGGTTTATATGGGTATCTGGTTATGTTGTTATGTGTCATGAATGACCACTTAGTTTTGATGACACTGACAAACCGAGTGTCTCATCCTTACGTGGATTCTTCTGTGGTGGTTTTCATGGATGAAATCTTGGGTTATTCTCATAATCAACACCACCGTGACAACCGTATTGGGATCATTTGGAATATAGTGAGGGAGAATAATTAATATGCTAATCTCACAAATTTCAACTTTTGGATGGAAAATTCACTTCTTGGGTCTCATTATCTCAGAGAATGGAGTGTCAGTGGACCTATAGAATGTGTGGACAATAGTTTCTTGGGAATATCCCAAGAGTTTGTTTGACATAAGGATTTTCATGGGGATAGCTGGGTACTATATGTGTTTTATACAGGACTTATGAGGCCTAGAAGCACCATTGAAGGGATTGAATAAAAATAGTGTGAGGTTTTTCTGGTCAGATGTTTTTGAGACACCCTTTTAGTAGTTGAAGGGGTGATTAATGTCAGCACCGATACTGATTTTATAGAGCCGTGAAGGAGTTACACTGTGTACTATGAAACACTAAGTATCGGACTGTGTGGAGTGCATATATAGTTGAATCGAGTCATTGCGTATGGGTCTCAGCAGTTTTGGCCACATGGGAGTAACTCCCCAATGCATGATTGCATGTATGATTCAGTATATTATGCTTTATTATATTGGAGACATTACTTATTTGGGGATTGTTTTGTGGGGTACACAGACCACAAAAATCTCAAGTACACCATTACTTGGTGGGATCCAAATATGTGGCAGTGAAGGTGGGTGGAATACCTATGGTCCTTCAACATCAATCTTTCCTATACACCTAGAAAATGCAATGTACTGGTCAATGTATTGATAAGGAGGACTCAGTTACAGGCGGTGCAGGAGGCCAGTGACAAGTGAAAGCTTATGTCTTTGTTATTTGAGATATATTTGGAGGTTCATGACAGTCATGGATAGACCTTATTTTCATCTTCATCTTCGACTTCTACATTCTTGGATAGACTGTGGATGAGGCAACTATCAGATTTTGAGATCCTAGTCATACAGGAGAGTATAGCTGGTGAGGATCCATCTCCTGGTTTGACGGTAGGTAATGTTGAGATATTATATATCCATATATATGTCTGGGTTCTAGTGGATACATGTGAGTATTTGATGTGGGAGATTCCTATATCTTCTTGGTATGTGAATCCTGTTGTTACTAAGATGTACCATGACTTGAATCACCAGTATTGTTGGCTAGGTGTAAAGAGGTATGTTTCTAGTTTTGTTACAAGTTGTTCCACTTGTCATTTGGTGAAGGTGGAACACCAGTGGCTAGTTGGTATTTTCCAATAGTTACCTATACCATAATGGAAGTGGAATGAGGTTGAGATAGATTTCATGACTGGGTTACCAAGGTCACCCCGAGGTAACATTGCTGTGTAGGTTGTAGTTGAAAAACATACAAAGTTCACTCACTTCATTCCGATCAAGGAGACCTTTGGTGTTGATGAACATGGGAAGCTATATAGTTGTGAGGTGGTACAACTTCATGGGGTCCCTCATTCATTTATTTTAGATAAATATTTCGAGTTTACATATTTTTTCTAGAATTGTTTTTAGAGGGATATGGGTACACATGTTATTTTTAGCACATCATACCGCCCTCAAACAGATGTTCAGTCAGATTGTACGATATAGGTGATGGAGGACATGTTGCAATCCTGAATCCTAGAATTGGGGGGTATTTGAATAAGAATATCCCCTGGTTTATTTTTTATACAATAACAGTATCCAGTCGGCTATAGAGATGGAACCTTTTAAGGATATGTATGGTAGCTCATGCCGATCACCCTTGTGCTAGATGGATACATGTGAGGTAGCTTTACTGGGACCACATATCATGAAGGAGACTTTTGGGCAGGGTCAGTTGAGTTACAAAAGGATGGATACTATGTAGCCACATCATATATGTTATGCTGATCAACACAAATTTCCTCTAGAGTTTGATGTTGCGGATCATGTTTTCTTGCATCTTTAACCGAGGCTGGGACACCGTCGAATTAGGAGACAGCATAAGCATTCACTGAGATATTTCAAGCCGCTTGAGAATCTAGGAAGTGTAGTGTTAGGTGCCTATCTGTTGTAGTTACCTCCAAGGTATCGAGTCATGCACGACCTCTTTCATTTATCTCAACCACACCGCAATCACTCAGACTCGTCTCACATATTTCAGCTTGAGGAGGTTGAGAATCAAGTTGATGCATCCTTTGAGGACCATCATATTCATATTGTGGATTGTAGCACAAATGTTATCCAAGGCTGGTCAATTCCTCGAGTAAGGGTGATGTGGCAGCATGACTGATTTTAGGATGAGAACTGGTGGTGGGAGGGTGTTGTACGTACTCAGTGGCCAGAGTTATTCATAGATACTTCTTCACCATCCTTGGAAGGGAAATTCAGGGACGAATTGCAGTAAGTCGGGAATTCAATAAGAACCCAATTCATTCGTAGATGTATGAATCTTTAATTTTGATTCATACTTGAGTAACAAGTATCAAAGGGATAAAATCATAGAAGAAAACTTTAAACAACTAGAATTAGTTGTGACACGCCTAGTATTTTCTTCCACACACTGTGTAATCATGTCGGTAGTTCAATGTTGGGAGTGTAAAGTAAGTCGGTGGAAATGTTAAAATTTAAAGAACCTACATGGAGTGTACTTCTCCTTTGGTTGTGATTGAACCCAATTGGTATTCTCTCAATTAATCATGAGTGGTTCATCATTATTTTTACTCTTGAAGAAGTTCTTTATGGTTGTAATTTTATCAACATTTTGTAGATCTACATCATTCTAGATTGAATTGGAGGTTGTGTATAGACAAAGAGAGTCATATTATGATTAAGTAGGTGTTATTTTGACATTCGTTGATTTTCAAGTTGATTATATATGCCAGAGTGTTGTGCACCATCTTTTAGGGTGTCACTTGATTGAATAATGAACCAAGTTGTATCCAAATGATGATTAGGTAATTAATTAGGTGATTTGAAAACATGATTAGTGTTTTCAACCTTAATTTTGGGCCACCCCATGGGTGTGTTTCCCATTGAATGGTAGTTTGTCAAAGAATTCCTAGGAGGCTTGACTTCATTTCTCATATTTGGGTTGTTAAAAATGGTTTGCTCATTATATAAATTGATCACCTGAGATACTTTTTATGTTAATCCATGTAATTTTTAAAATTTCACAATAGGATTGTTATATGTTTTCCCACGTGAGGTGTCCTTGTTTGGCCATGTAATAATACAATTAACATGTGTTGGATATTATGTAAAATGTGACCATGTGAGTTGAAAATGTTAAATCCATGTGATAGTTTAATTAACATGTGTTTCTTTTTATATATGATGTGTAACTAAATTAAATGATAAAAGAAAGTAATTATAAATGAGTGAGCCAGAATCTGTGTTAAAAGACAATGTCAACTCATTTGAGTAATTGAACCCTATATACCATAGGTGAACCATTGTGTATGTTAAAAGATAATGGACGGAAAAACAAGGTTAATTATACAATTTCCGTGCGCAAGAAACAGATAGGGTTTTCGGTCTCATTGAGTCTTAATTAAAATGATGAGCGAACCTAGGATCCATTGAGGGATACCCAGGCCAACCTCTATTCGAAAATGATTAAAGGGTTATTATGTCATGAGTTGATTATTACTTTTATACGGGGGGTCATCGGTCCTAGGTCGGACCTTGGGAATTTTTATATAATACAATTAAATTGAATAATTAGATAGAATGACTAATGGCAGGTCTTAAAATACAAAGCACAAGATTGGATTTAGTCTTCATATTTACTTGGATACATTGTCATTTGAGACATCTATTATGCTTACTTTTTAGTACCTTATAGTTTATTGCTTTCACTATTGTACAATAGCTATTTAATATACCCACAGAAAGATAGGCATAGATCTTTGGTGGTTGTAAACTTGGATTTATTTCTCACACCATGTTTGGGTCACGCTTCTGGGCCAAAATAGGTTATATTGTTGTATGTGTCTATAAGGGAAAGCACCCTTCTTTAGGTATATGATTTGATGTTTAGGAGATGAAGAGAATGGGAACAAACTTAGGCTTGCACTAATTATGTTTTTTCTTTTGTATTTATGTACCATGGTGTTGTATTTTGTATCTAACGGTAGTGCATCATGTTTTGGATGAATTCCTAGAACATGTTATAGGAAGAATCATATTTTTTATGTTATGAATTCTGGTTATATTTATTATTAGTCTACCATTTTTGACTTTTGTTTTATGATATTCCTATTAAAATATTGAATTGTTATTGTTTCCATATTATTACACTCTTCTGATGAAGGTATAGATTTCCCACTAGCACACCTAGGCCCTCACTTCTAGGCGAAAACATTTTGCATTTGGGGGAATGTGCTTGTGGCCTTGTGGAAAACTGGGTATGAGGCACCTTAAACTGGAATCCAAATCTTGGATGTTACAGTGGGGAACTCTTAATCATAGGCTAATATAATTTGTGGACCATGGGATTTATGGAACATATATTGTCTAACATTAACATTCCATGGAATTTTTGTATTTTATGATGGAGTAGAAGAGATATTTTCATGAGTTATAGAAGAAATTTATCTTCTAGGGATCCCACAATATATTATTATGGTAGGGTAATATTAATATTGAAAATAATAATTTGATGACATTAAACCTCACTTCATGGATATTTTGGTTTCATTCATTCAATTCAATTTCCAGTGGAGGTTTGACTGTGAAACATGGTGGCCTCAATGTCACCTTTCTCATATAGTTATATGTTTACCAAAATGAATTCTTTTTTAAAAAGGACATGTTTTCACACATATTTGTTGGGAATTATTTAGAGGATTATTTTTAACCTAGAAACCTTAATATTTGGTTCTGCCTTTGGCGCACAATTCTATTGTATGTGCAATTGTATTTTTATATGCATTACCCAGTAGTAGTGTGAAACCAAATGCTCACCCTAAGGTTGTTCATCTAGATTGGGTCACCAACTCAGTTTATGAAAAAATATTTTTTTTAGGGGTGAGACACATTTTTGAAACTCTAAAATTTCCCCACATATTCAGATCTTGTAAGGAATCGGAAGGTAAGGTTATTAGGGAAACACTAAAGAGGATAGCTGACTTTGGTATATTCATGCATAAAATATATTGGGTCAGAAAACCCAAAAGTTTGCTAGCTCAAACCCATGGTTCCATGCAAAAACAATGTGATGAGGAGACCTTTTTATGGTCACTTGACTTCCATGTGTGATAAGAAGTATATTATGTGTAGAAATCATCATCATTCATGAACTCGTGATCTTACAGTCATGACATTCACAAAAAACACTTTATGTGACATAATTTCCATGATTTCATTTTTCTTTTTCATGAAAATCTCATAAGTTACGCAAAGAGACACCATTTCATGAGAAAATACCAATCTATCATGACCCATTGTGAGACAGGATATGGAAATATTAAATGGAAAACCTTGTAGATTGAGCTGTCACTAAATTTTATACCACATCCGAAAGGGTGGAAGTGTTAGGGGATCAGAAAATTATGCATACTAGCAGTTTTTAGTTAAAATAAATGTTGTATCTTAGGCCAATTTTCTAACGTAATGATGGAATACCAACTATGATATCTCATTCCCCTCTACCGAAATTTTAATGTTGGATGATATGGAAATCCTATCCACTAAATTGAATAAAATATATTTCTAGTTCGCTCATCATTGAAAGATCACCTATTAGAACATCACTTCTTTTGGTAATCCTACTAGGACCATGAGGAAATCATTTCCTAGTATACAAGTTGATGGAAAAGGATGATCATTGGGGAACTAAAAGTTGATTTGGAGTTATCCTTCCTCTTGGAATGAATCTTCTAAAATAACATCCAAAATAATAGAATTATTTGTTTTATTGATTGTGTCTTTCTTTCTGGGGTAATCATTACTGATGAGTGGGAATGGGCATACTGGGTATGGTTTACTCATTAGGAATATGGTTTCGATCTATTCTGCATCTATCTATACAATGTAATGTGGAAATCAATGTTCTACACTTACTGAAAACAAGAGCTACATCTAGATATCCCCATACAATGGTCTCTATACACCAAAATTATCCCCTTATACAATGAGTGGGTTGGGATCATCTTGTGGGACCTCCATTATATTGGTATAATCCCACTAATATGGTTTAAATAAGATGAATTAATTTCAATAATCAATTCATGGGGTGATAAAGAGAATACTACCATCATATCACATATTCCATTATATATGTTGAAAATTATAAAAAAGCATCGTCCTCTAATTCATTTAGACAATGAGTTCAAGTAATCGAAAGGGATTTTCATCAATACTCCATTTGTAACATTGTCTGATTTTCCAAAACAATTCTAGGTGATACAATAGAGAATGAAACTGGTATCCTATTGGTTGGTCATATAGGAAGGGTATTACCCGGAGTGTGGATATACATTAAAAGAGGTTTGGAAGATAGTGGTTCATTATACTACATTTATTTCCACATTATTTAGTGGTAGGAATATTCTAGTAAAAAATGTACACATGGAATTGTGTCATGGGATGATCATAATTTCAGTCAGTATGATGTCTGGGAACAAGGGGAAATTAGTAGAATATGTTTCGGTGTGGATATATAGTATTTCAGGTCACTTTGTGAGAGTAATAATTCTTATGAGGAACAATGGCTCATTTATCCTTTGTTGTGGTGGGATTATAGAATATATTGATGGATATTAATTTAAGAACATTGTTACATATCTTACCACTATCTTTCATCCCTCACTAATCAAAATCATATTTGTTCAATCAATAACCCTTAATAAATTCATGGTTATGGTCAGCATCAGAATCTTAACAAATTTTGACATTCACCCATTCTATACTTCTTCGGGTGATATTGTTGATTTATATTTATGGGAATTTGGAGTAGATAGATTTTAGATATACATTAGGAGTTAGAGTATTAGTCTTTAATACTGATATTTCAAATTATTGTGAAACATATACTTCTTATTAATTTTACCAGCACTTCGGGTTCATCCAACTTCTGATGAATTGATTCTACATAGTGATTCATTAGGACAGAAATGCCTAGATCATTTGTTAGTAGTGGTGTATGATTATGTTTGTAGTAAATGACGATTTCATCATATTTCCAACCACCAATGTTAATGTTATTATATTAAAAAATTATTCATACAACCATGTTGTGGAATATCCATAAATAAAACATTGTCAATAGAGTAGGATATTTACACCATCAGGTGACACAATGGAGTAGTATGGTAAATGAGTGGATGATTTTAACTACTGGAAAGGTGTAAAGGGACCAATATGATTCTTCATCTGGGGATTCACAAGGTTATTTTGTAATCCTAAATCATAAAATAGTAGGATTTCCTTAGAAGAAACTATTAGTGAAGGTCGATATCTCTAATTCTAGGACTAGTAGAACATTGGAGTCCCTAGAAAAGTAGATAAAGTATCAATTGAAACCATATGATAATTCTTCCATTCCAATGATAGGGGTATCCTATGGAATATTTTGGCAGAATCTAATGGGGGAAAATTTTTGTGAAGGCTAACTCATGAGGGGATCGAGCTACCAAAGGTTGGGATTTCCAAAATCACGTCCATGGTAACTTCCCTGGGATATTTTCTTTCATGGTGGATATGGATGCCTTATTATGAAAAATTGGATGTGAAAATCAGGCTAATGGAAAGGTACTTGGGATTGTTATAGGTGATCGTGAGGGGGAATCATCTACTGATGAATCAACCTTAGTGGCATATTCCCTTAGTGCTGACATATATGGAACCAGTGAAAAGGAATCCTTGGGATCTGTTGCTGATCAGAAATACCACCAAGATGGACGATAGGTCTCCCCTGAGGGTTATGACTAGAAAAAAATTATATTTCATGACCTAATATTATTTCATTAACACGTATTTATATTATTACACTTCCTCTCTCTTTTTAATGGTTTTAACCTATAATTTTCTTTCATAATCGAATGATCCATGGTAGGACAAGGTATTCTAGCCAATGGGAATGATGGTTCATCAAAGAGTATCACGGAGCACACCTAAGAGTCATTTCTCAAGGATTCAACAAATTAATGGTATTATGGGGAGGGAAGAAGGGAGGATGTAGAACCCCCAATACTCCATGTAATCTAATGATGATTATACCCTGGGATTAGAAAGGAATAACATATTTTCATTACGAAAAATCACCCATGGTGACTCATAATTAAGATCCATATACCTAAAGTTCTTAATATAAAACAATCATCTTGGTCCACTTTCTACATTCATAGATCTATTAAATTATATTACATCAACATGTTTGTATGTTTTTTGAATTCCCTAGAAATATAGTATTGAGGGGAGATTTTGGTTACTAAGGTTACAACTAATGTTTAGGGGTCTCTGATAGTATAATTCCATTTTGAGGCACCATGTATGGACATCACTGGAACTATTGGGTGTGTTCCCAACAAACGATGTCAATTCAAGAAGATTCCATCTCATCCCTAATGTTGAGCCAAATATTAGAGAGATGGATGTTCAAGATGATCCTGGATTAATCTTGGGAGTGAAACTCTTTGAGGATGTGGGTTATTTCTCAACGGTGTGTGAGAACGAGTTTTGAAGAAATAGTGTTTGAAAATAATATTTTCATGAAGATGAATACTATCTAGACCGAGAACACCAACCATCTAAGAGGGTTATATAAGAAGAACCTTCTATAACAATTCTCACATCCTTCTCAGAGTATGGAACAGTTACATATGAAGAATTAAAAAGTTCTAGTTATGATGTTTCCTAGGATAACTACATCATCTGGTCCATGATGTGGAAGAGCGTGTGGAACATTATTAAGACATTCTAAACCCATGAATTGAATTTCAAAGTGGGTACCTTTTCTATTTTCGGTGAAACCTACATATCGTAGTCATTCACACTCATGATCTCGATGCTCTGTCCCATGATTATCTCACCAATTATGTGCATGAGGGTGTTTATGAGTTTGAAATACACTAGAATCATGATAAATCTAATGCAATGAAGAAGATCAATGATGATAATGGGAAATATCAAAAGATGCAAAAGAATGTAAATGAACATGTGGTCATCATTAGTGACCATACCGATATCATTATCTCATTAAGGGCCAAAATGGGCATGACTGATGATCTGGGAGAATATATAGCATCTTAGATAAATGAATTCTATGCTAAGTAAGGATGGTCACAAAAAAGGGCCAAAGTGATTCAAACTAAGGAAAATGGGGAAGAGGAATATCTCATTATGCTATAAGAAGTTCTAGAGTCCACAGGACAGAGTTTGGTGGGGTTGAATCACTCAATTTTTTATGAAGATCACTATGGAGATTTATTTTTACTGGAACCAATGTTAGGATCTTGTTTGTTGATGAGCCTATAAAAAAAATTATTGTCTTTTTGACACATCATATGAAGAAAAATGTTTCTTCTATCACACATCCCCTTGACACATCAATTAAATTAATGAGAAAACCATGAATCAATCCCTATGCCCATGTGATCCTAGTTTGGTGTGAGAAACAAGGAATGACTAAGGGATTGCTCAATTTTATAAGAGTCTATGACAATGGTCGAATACTAAGGGTCTTAATTTTAAATGTATTACTAAAATATTTCAGAAAAAAACTCTTTGGTTGTAGAGTGTGACTCCTTGTAAAACACATTTCTTCCCTAACATGATTAGGTGAATAAATGGGGTAATTCTAGGGGAGTCAAAGTCAACCTAAAAAAGTATATAGTTATTGAGAATGAATCAGGAAACCAATTACTTTGATCCAAAATTGATGGGGAAGTGGTGATGGAGGATGATTGTAGATGATTTTTGAAAAAATAATTAATTATAACTTTTTAGAATGAGAAGAATACAATAAGGGACTACCATTGACCATATTCTAAACATGGGGCCTATCAAAAAATCTCATCAAAAGTATTTCAGATCATGTACTTAGGAAGGTAGGTGAGATAGAATGGACAAGAACATTTTTATTAGGGGGTCCATTTAGAGATGGAATATTATGGGGATCTGAATCATGAAATATGTGAAGCATGAGGATGAATTGGGGGAATGTTTGGAATGAGAACAAAAGTATCAAAATTGTTCCTGCATGGATTTGAGCACCTGGGGTAGGTGTATCAGTTTGAAAAATGGTTATATATATCATTCAAGGGAAAATTCATATTATATTTCTAATGATTTTCAAGGAAAACGATTGATGTGGTAGGTTTATGACACTTAAGGGGGAAATGGATTCTTAGGTGAGGTCCTATGATGACTCATAATTTTACATCATGCAACAAGGAAGATAGACATGTAGTGTAGAATCATACATTGAGGAAAATTTATTATCGAGTTTAATATCATATGACTAGGATTATATTAGCATTGTTCAGTGTCTTGTGGCAAGGATGTGTGAATTGAATTGAATGAAACAATCACATCGTTTGTGATGGTGGTCATAAGAGGGTAAGAAAATGGGGAACCTCAATGTGGAGCTCGTGTTTCAAGGATAGTTTAGGACATGGATATCTTTTTCATGAATTTTTTGGTTTATATGGAATGTATATTATTTTTCTAGGGTCCCTAGGTGGTAATTCCCGACATTGTAACTTTTTCTATTCATCCCCTTATTTTTTCCAGGTCAAGAGAGTGGCCTATTGGTTTAGAAAATGACTCTTTCTTGGGTTTCCCGTATGGGTTTTCAACCAGAAAGATACTTGTTCCTCATACAATTATAATTTTAAGGTCATAATTGTAAAACTAAGAATAATAAAATTATTTATGTCTTATTTATTTAACCAATACTCCATGTTTATGAACATAGTTTATGAAATATGGTGCTGAAGATAATTTAATTTCATAATTATAAGAACTAAGAGGGCTTCATCTAGAAAGGTTATTATGACTCTAGAGGATCAATGGTAATGGTGTGAATAAGACTCCATATTCCTAAAAAAATTATCCACTGATATTTTCATGTAGATTAATTTCATGATTATCGGACCAGCGGTTTTGTGTCTTAGTGTATTTCATGTCGAATATGTGAGAGGTAAACACATTCAAAATGAGGATTAATAGAGTCCCTACAACACAAATAATTGCATAGATATATTTCACATAGTTAAATTTCATGATGCATAGACTTGAGTTCCTAGTTTAAGATTGTAGAGTTTGGATCGAAGGGTGAATTACACAAAAGCGTATGTATGGCACAGTAAAGGTGAAACCCAATGTGACTTAAGGAAAAATAATGTAATGACCTATAATTTTATAAATAATATTCCCCATTTTATTTATTTAAATTATGGATATAGAAATCACATAAACCAGTTTGGCCTTATTATATCATGTCTGATTTAAATGATTGATAAGAAACATTACCATTGATAATATATCTATTGAACGATGATCAAATGATTTGTGAAAATATTGTTTTTTACAAATCAAATTGACATATAAAAAAGATGTGAGAGACTAAACTATAATAATAATACCCTATGAATCTAATTTATTGAATATTTTGACGGATATATCATCTATTGGATTTTACCTTAACCAATCCCATGGTAAGAACCAACATCTTGCGCTTGAGTCAAATCATTTACTGGAGAAGTTTAAGCACATCGAGATCATGACCCAATCTATGTATGTTGAACGACCCTATAAAACTCTCACAACCATTCACCATACCCTTATGAACTTTTTAGGTGTATTAACTCTATATTTATCAATAACCTAATCAAATGATTTTGTATATTGAATAATTAATTTAATTTCACCTTATTTCTAGATTATAAATGAATTTAACTTCGATAAAATAATAAAAAATTTGCAATTTTGGGTATTATTCAATTTTGTAATTTATCATACTGTATTAATGTATTTTAAAAATAAATTATATTTTATTTAAATATTATTAATAAATAATGTTTTTAAAATTTAAATTACAATATAATTTTAATGAATTAAATGTAATTTTAAAAATGGTTCAAAAACTGTTATTGCCAAAAAACCATCATTTATCAATAAATAGAAATTATTATTTTAAAACTAAAAATTAATATATTAGAAAATAATTTCTATTAAAAGAAAAAAATTTTGAATAAAAAATATGAATTTATCCAATATTGATATTTTTATAACTTTCTGAGATAATGAAATTTTTTTGGTTGAAAATTAAATACCATATAAATGTACTATGTTATTTATGACCTCGTAATGTCCTAATAATTATATAATAAATACTATAAAAGGTATCCATGTACAAAAATGTGTTTCCTAGTTAAAAAAAGTAATTTTATTTCTATTTTTATAATGTTACAAATTATTAATGAATCCTCCAAAACCAATTTTATATTTTAATGTTTTATTAAAAATTATTTAAATGTGTGACTCACATCCACATCAACAATGTCATTATTTTTTAAATTTCGGACCTTTTACATTAAAAATAATAAGAACCAATCCCATATCATAGAAACCATTGAAAGAACAATATGTGGGTTTCTGGTTTTCATTATATTATTATGACATACCAAAACCAAATTAATAATGAAATCCCCCTCATTTCCAATATAAACCATCCCCACCTCCCATTTATCTTCACTAAAACTCTTTTTATCACATTCATACTCTGAAATCCACTCTCCATTGTCCTTTTAATTCCCCCCAATCTCTCAGAAATCCCCTACCCTGTATTTGGAGTAACACACTCAAGTATGGTACTTCACTATTAACTTTTTTTGATCAAACATTTCATTTTTGTAATGCTTATTAGTTTCTATTTTTCCATGTTGGTATATTTTCCAGTATATTCCCCTAATGGATCATTTGATTTATAAATGATGATATCCCCCTTTTCACTCGCATTAATCCTTCTATTATCCTTTATTTACACCAGTTACCATGCCGAAGTTTAGTTAGGGTCATGTTCCTTATTCATGTTTCTTTATCATCTTATGAATTATATATCAAATTATGACTATTGGGATATGTATATACATGTCCCTATTTATACCCAATATATTTACACATTATTAGATACTCCTTTCTCACTCATCAACCCATTTTACAAATTTTCAAGTAATGATGTCATGCTATAGAAATTTCACCATCATATTCCATGCCAGAAAAATAGTGTAGTGAATACCATGATCATTACCTATCAAGGGTGTTCACCACAGTAAACATATACTTGTTTATTAGGGACAGACATGTATTTATTCCACACTCCTAGATCATTTAATAAATTATGATAATTAATGAATTATTATTTTCTGATCTATGTGGAACGCTTAATCATGAGAATAAAATGAATGTGATAGGTGAACCTCAAATTATATAGCACTCTAATGCATTTAGTATTGTGTATTATCATGATATATCATTTTGTGATATTAATTGAACCAAATCACTTTATGTTAATTGGTCCATAATGATTTCTTGGAAGTTATACTTGACCTATGTTTATGATGCAATGTTTTATATTGTTGTCACATTTCCCATGTTAGGATTATCAAGCTATATGATGCCTTATCCTTAATGTTCCTTTTATTACCCATTGATATACCCATTTTATAACCGTTATTTCCTTATTCCATGATTATTTCATTATTGGGAATTATAGCTCACCCATTACTTATGTATGTCCATATCTTATCGCACACAGTTTTATTTTTGATGGAATATTATGATCCTATTAAGGATGATTTCATTAAATATGATGTATTACCGATTTTATGTTGTTCTGCAATGTACCCTTTCACTAAGGACACTATTCACTAAAAATCATATGGTTTTTATTAATTATATCCTTATGAAATAAATCATGTATTAATTTCAAATAAATTTCAGGGTTGTCAAAGATTGTATCAGAGAAAAATTGAAGTTATTTTTGGGTTTATGATTATGAAACTATAATGAAAGCATTAGGGATTATACTAGGAATATGAAAAAATACCTAAATTTTTTTAGGTACAAATTAAGAGGGTCATTAATAAAATAAATCCATATCATGATACTACAAGTGGACCTGGTTCTAGCATATATGTTCTTTGGTGTAAGAACTTCAACAAGGTGTTTTTGGCCTAACGTGGAAACCTGTTACACAATAATGGACATTACATGGCATCTTTTTTGAAACTCATTAGGGAGATTCTTTGGTAAATTCATATGATTGTTATGAAACATTATGAAGGGAAGAAAAAAATTACAATATGAATATATGATATGAAATAGATCATGGATAACATTTATTTAATCATATCAATTCATATGTTAAGAAATAAATGAAATTTATAATATATAACATTAATATAATTGTATTATTCTTTACGTGTTTAATAGTTTAGAAAAAATCATCCACAATTTTACTTTTATTATAGATAATGACTGAAGATAAGAGGAATCAAGTAAAAAATCAATTTTATAGGAAATGAGATGGATACCCCATCATGATTCCCAACCCTATGGGACCTGGAATCGAAAAATTTATGATCATATCATCTTAGCTGCATCAGGATCTAAATGGAATCCCCAACCAGTAATAGTTTGCAAATCCCCCTCATTGATAAAAATCTATGATTAATAATTTTTTTGTAACAAATGCCTCCGACTTTCAATGGTTCATCTGATCCCTTAATCATGGAACCTTGGATCAAATCCATTGAGAATATATTCTCTACCATTAGTTATTAAAAAGAAGATAAGGTTATATTTGATATTTATTGTATGGATGGAGAATGTGATCAATAGTGGACATTGGTCAAAAATATGATGCTAGAGGAAGAGTTTGAAACTATGGGGTGGAAGAAATTTTAGAATAGTTTTTTTGATTAATGTTTTTCTACCTCTCTAAATCCTAAAATGGAATGATATTTCATTTCCCTTAAACAAACAAGATGAAGAATATATTGGAGTTCATGAAGAAAAGTTCACTAGACATGCATGATACACCACTAGAATATTCATTACCCTTAAATAAAAGGATGAATCATTCATTATTTTGATAAATGATAGTCCATGAAATCCCTAGAAATCTAAGACATTGATTTCTATGAGGAAATATTTTAACATGCCCTAAAATATGAATTGTAGATCATGGAATCTCAAGGGTATCATGGGATTGATAAGTGGAAATTGGAGTTTAATTAGGATCATCTGATGCAAAAAATGAAATAGTACCAAGACATTTCAACACCCAACTTGTTAATGGTGTGGAAATAAGTGCCCCATAAATTGGATATGGGGAATAAATAAATTAGATAGTAGAGGGAAGTAAGGATACCTATCTAATGGATGATGATTGGAGAAACTCACTAACATTGTTATGGAATGTAATGTCCCTTTCACCCCTCACTGCATTGTTCATTGATACATATGGAGGATCCATGGAAATTTGAAAACCAATTTACTAAGCCAAGGGTTTATTAAGACAACCAAAAAATCACAAAGGTTGCAAGGTATTTATTTTTCCATCAGAACAACAAAAGTGGATCCCATCATTGAAGTGGTTGTAGGTACTCTTGTTATTCATTCATGTATTGTAAATATAATTTTTTATTCTTGTTCGATGCATTATATCATGTAATGAATGATTATTATAACAGTTAAAACACCACAATAGAGATTGGAAGTATAGTTATCATTGAAAATAGGAAATTGGGAAATTATTTCATCCAATGTATATAACTATTACCCAGTCAGAATTTGCGAGATGAACATTCTAGGGAACATTTTTGTACTCTATTTTGTGGAATTTGATGAAATTATGGGAATGTTTCATCTTTTCATATATAGATCATACATTAATTTCCATAATAAGTAAATAAATCATCATATCATGAGTCGACCCTTGATTCTATACTAGTGAAAGGAGTATGAAAATGTCATTTAGAACCAAAATCTCAAGATGGGAAATTTTTTTGTATGGGTAATGGTTTCTAGAATAAAATATTAATTCGATGTAAAATATCATGCTTGATGACATTCCCCCTATGAGGGAATACAATGATATGTCTCATAAATAATTTCATGGTCTTTATCCTTGCCAAGAGGTCAAATTTTCATTTGATTGTATACAATGTGGTGTTGCCATTATCCCAGAAAACTTATTGAATGGATGTTTTGTAACATAATAATTTTAAGGAACAACTAAATGAGAATCTAGATAAAGGTTTCATACACCCAATTTCATCACCATAGGGTCCACCAATACTATAATTCAAGAATAGGTAAAGGTCAATGTGAATTTTCGATTATTATCATTATCTAACCATTACCATGATGAAGAACATGTATCCTCTAACATAGATTGATGACTTGTTCGACCAGTTATGTGGAGCACTATACTTCTCCAAAGTGCATCTAAGGTCAGGATATTATCATTGTTAGGGTGAAGAAGTATTATATCCCCAAGATTGCTTTTCAAAAAAGGTACAGTCACTATGAGTTCATATTGATTCCTTTTGGGATCACTAATACTCTAGAAATATTTATGGACTTGATGAATCGAGCATTTAGATATTACATAATTAAATTATGGGTAGTATTTCTTAATGATATTATAATATACTAAAAACCCAAGGAGGATCATGAGGATTAGCTGAGAATTGTGCCAACGATCTTTCATAAGGAGAATCTTTATCCTAAATCATGAAAATTTTAGTTCTGTTATAAAGAAGTATCATTATTTTGGAATATCGTCACAATAAATGGGATATCTAAATAACTTTAAAATATAGAATAAAGTTATGGATTGACAAGGACAACTTCTATAGAATATATCCATAGTATCCAAGAATTATCTAGGTAATATAGTTGATTTGTGAGAAATTTATGGTGATTTTCAAACCATCTGACCAAGCTAAATCGAAAGAGAGTCAATTTTTCATGGAATGATGAATGTGAAGAACTCTTTTCTCACACTACCAACAGATGGAGAACTTTTCAAAGTATTCAGTGATACATCAAAGAAGGTATTGAGATATCTATTAATTTCTAATGAAAATTTCAAAGTCTTAGCTTCAAGGATGTTGAATGTTCATGATCACGACAACCCAATTCATCATTTAGAGTTTGCTGTGGAGAGATTTGATTTTAAAATATTATGTCAATATCTATTTGGGGGGGAGTGTGAAATACATATGTATAAAAAATTAATCTAGTATATATTCACACATAAAGAGTTGAATATGCGATGATGATGTTGTTAGAGCTGATCAAGGACAATTAATACTCAATTCACTACCATCCTAGGATATAGAATAATGTGTTAGGTCCTCTTTGTGGAAGGGATAAAAAAATTATATCATTGATGAGAATTTAGAGGGATTTGATCTTCATTAATTTTGAATGGATTGATATATGAATCATAAGGGATGGAACGTGATCAATCATTTCGCAAATGATTTCTCAACCATCCCTCGTGGAGAGTTTAAATGATGCTCGAAGAGGTGATGTGGGAATTATGAACAACGCTAAAATAATAAATAAAGGGAAATCATTAGAGTTCAATGTTAATGAGTAAGGATTTTTATTATATTGGTCATGACTATGGCTACCATAAAATCACGACATAAAGAAAGATATTTTGGTTGATACACTTAGTTCAACCTTCTATGTTAATCCCAAAAGTAAAATGTTTTATAAAGATATTTGAGAACTCTATTTGAGGGAAAATTTGAAGAACGAGATCACTGGATATACATATAATTTCTTAGTATGAATGTAATTGAAGTCTAAAAGGAAAATATATAATTAGATGATGCAACCAATACCATTTCATACATGGAAATGGGAAAATATCACCATGGTCATTATCATCAAAAATATGCAGAAATCCATCAGTATCAATGATCTCTGGATTGAGGTGGGTCAATATAAAAAGACTATGAATTTTATTATTATTTGAGAGGATTTCACAGTGGGTAAAATTGTGTGGATATACATCATATAATTGATAAGGATACCTGGAGTACCACTATAGATTATATCAGACTAAGATAAAATACTCACCTCTACATTCTTGAAGAGTCTCTACCATGCTTTAAATACTATGTTAAACTACATCACATCAAATCGTACTCAAACTAATGTCCAATAAGAGAAGACTATCCAAAAAATTGAGGAAATGTCGAGAGAATACTCAATTGAATTTAATGGAATATGGGATAAATAAATTCCCCTTGTCAAGTTCTCATAGAAAAACAATTTAAACTCTACAATTCAAATGGATCCCTTTGAATCCCGTTTTTTGAAAGTTGTGAAGAATACCTACATGATGGGACGATATTGGGGAATGAAAATTTCTAGGCCCTAAAATGCTCAAGGGAATGGTGGAAATGGTTATGAGCACTTAGTATCACATCAATACAGCTCATATTTGAAAAAACTACAATGCTAAAAATCATCGATAAGAATTACAGTTTGATGTTAGAGATATGGTATTCCTCCACATATCTCCAAGGTTTATAGTAATGTCATTTGGGAATAATGGAATGTATAATCTATGATATAACTGCCCATTTTAGGTCCTTGCACTCATCGTAGAGCTGGCCAACCAACTTGTACACCCACCTAACCCATCTCAAGTACATAATGTTTTCCATCTATACTATATAGTCAACCCAGAGATATTACCATTTGAGAATGATCATTCCTTTGAGGAGAATATGGTGAAGATATTAGATTGTTCTGACAAAGTTCTACAAAATAAGACAATACACCAAGCCAAAGTGCTATGGAGAAACCAAAAGTTAGAGGAAGTGATGTCGGAACCAGAGGAGGGGATGAAATTGAGATACCATCATTTGTTTTAGTATAAGAAATGAAAGTTTTTAGTTTGATGTTTCTAAATTGGGAAATATTCTAATGGCCTGGAATGTTATAAATAAAATTCCTATTGATGATTTATTTATATTTTGGATATTGAAACATGCACTTATTTGGGCTTATTATATCCTCCCATATTGAAATGATTCTAAAGAATCGTTACAATAGAAAATATTGTTGTTGAATACGGATCACATGATTAGTATAAATATAGGGTTTTAACAAGTCCTATAGACACCAAAAAATGAAGTGATAGCCTCAACTAATTGGATCATACCCTATGAAGACCATTTATCGGTGCATCTGATGGGAGATAACATATCAAGTCTTTTAAATTGAAAACATACAAAAGCCGATATCCACCAACATAATTATGATCAAAACTATTTATGGGAGAAGTTCATGCTTATCAAGATAAATTCCTAGCCCATGTACGTTGAACCACCCCACAAGAGTCTCAAATTTTACACCTTACCAATAGGGATTTTTCTACTCTATTTATGGTAAATTTATCAATCATCTAACAAAATTGATTGTGTATGTAGAATAATGGATAAATTTTCATCTTACTGTTTCTTTATAAATGATTTTGACTTTGATATAATTATAAAAAAATTTAATTTTGGGTAATATTTAATTACGAAATTTATTATGAAGAATTAATATATTTTTGAAATAATAAAATTTTTAAAATATTAATTTTAAAAACTATTATAAATATAAACTAACATAAAGTATTTATCATATGAAAAGTAATTTTTATAATAGTTCGAAAACTATAATTGTCAAAAAAAACCCATTATTTATTAATAAATTGATATTATTATTTTTAAATTCAAAATGAACATATTTAGAATATTATTTTAATAAAATGAATAATAATATCGGAATAAAATATCAAAATAATTTAGTTTTTAATCTTTCAACATTTTCTAAGACATCCAAATTTGTTAGAAAAAATCAAATACAGTATAAATATATGGTGTGTATTATGACATCACATCGACCAAGTAGTGATGTGATGAATTCTATGAATGGTATCAACAACTTAATCTATGTCTTCCATTTAAAAAAAATTAATATTATTTCTATTTTTTTAAATTTACAATGACTTAATGAATCCTACAAAACTATTAATATATTTTAAGATTTTAAAATTACTTCATTAAGTTTGTGACTCACCTCTACATCTGCAATGTCATTATTTTAATATATTCATCACGTGGCCATATTTAAAAATAAAAAAAACTCCCATTTTTTAGAGAAAATTAGAAAACACCCTCGGATGGTTTGTGGTTTTCATAATTTTATTATGTAGAGTCAAAGACCAAATTAATAAATAACCCCCAATTATTTCTTATTTAAACCAACCCCATATCAAATTTCTGTTAACTAAAAATATTTTAATAACATCAATAATATTCCCTCTGGTAACACCTCAATCTTCCATGGTACGCATTTCTTTGAATAATACTATAGTTTGCATTGTACGCAGCTTCGAGTTCTAGCGCACCACGACCAATCAAACTAGTTGTTTAAAAATAAGTTATGAATATTAATAACCACTTTATATAATTTTATAATTTTTTTTTCCAAATGGGCTTCATTTTTGAATTCATAATATCATAATTATCTTCGGGTGAATTTTTTGTATTTTTCTGAAAACACTCATTTTTTGATGAATATTGAAAAACACTATGTTATTGTTTAAAACTGAATTTTTATTTAAATAATTATTTTTAATTTAAATTTAAGTTAAAGACATAATAGATAAATAATACGTATATTAGTTTAATTTTATTCATTGGAGTCATTTTATAATAAGATTAGACATATAAATTTTTATTTAACCTTTTAACATCTTTTTCCCACCTTCTAGGAACATTTGTAAATTTACCTAAAACATAATTTTACAAATTATGTGCATTTAATTTTAAAAATCCAATAGATATGGTTTTCATCATTAATTAAAATGTGGTTTAATAGGATGAAAATAATTTTTTTTGTGAATAGAAACTTTTTCATTTTATTTACCACAGTTAAAAGTAAATGTGGTAATTAAATGTAAACATAATATTAAAATAATATAAAATTACCCCAACACATGTACTAATTATATTTTATATGTTTTTTTATAAAAAATTATCCTTAGAAAAAAAATGTTCATCCTTTTTTATTACATTGGATTAGATTAAGACAATTATTATATTTTATTTAAAGAAGAGTTAAGTGTTAAATTAAATGTTTAATGACAAAATCATTTTTAATATAGGTTTATATATAATATAAATTCAACTATAAATATAAATTATAAATATTAAATGATTTACTAAATCATGGTAATTTATTTATAATTTTTAGACATTAAATAATTAAATTTATTTATGGCATAATGATGATGCAGTAATTAACTTATTAATGAAAGATTAAAATAATTGATATTATAAATATTAAAATAAATTTAAATTGATCCTTTTTATGCCATCCACAAATTTTCATGGTGAATATGACATGTTATTATTCATTAAATGTATTTTTTTTGAATGAATAAATTTTCTATCACTATCAAAAAAAATACTAAATAGTGTCAAAATTAACATTAATGAGTTTTTAAAGAAAATACTATTATAATAAATTATCAAATCGTCCAAAAAATCTATGATTATCCAAAATAACATATAAAATGATATATATGTCATTAATTAACTACTTGAGTTTCTCTTGGAATTTTATAGTAACTATATTAACCATAAATTATAAAAAAACAAGAAGACATGGTAAAAGTTAAACTACTTAACTAAGAGTTAAAACATACAGTTAATATAGTGACCTAAACTTGTCTAAAACCTATTTTTTGAGGGTACTTATACCCATCCAAACCATATAATCGAAATAAGTCTATTTTGATCTATTAGAAACCAGAAATACATTTATAATAAATTAATATTTCAAACTTCTCCTAATGTTCCCCTCACATCTCTTATAAAATGGTACTTCACATTATATTAAATTAACACCAGAATATTATTTTTTATATGCCCAAAACTAATCAAATATCCTTCCAACTACCTTCAAATAAACCTAGATTCATTAAATTTATCATAATTTCAACCGAAGGATCCTATTTGTAGAAATCAAAAGGAAGCACCCAAAGAAGAGGTGATTATTTCATCACCTCTTTCAAAGTCCTTTTCTTCTTATAATTCTTATTTAATTGTTCATTCCATAATAAAATAGTGCATAGACTACCCTATACATACATATATGTTATTATAAATATGGTACAACCATATTAATTTTCTATCCATCCTCTGAATGACAAAGTCAACATATGTGTGTATGTACGACTTAACGTCTCCACGTCGTGGTGTAGTATATTATTCAACACTTAAATATTCTAAGGGATATAATAATTAGTATAATTGATTTAAATAATAAATATAACATGTTAATTATAAACTATATATAATATACCATTCAGTTATATATGATATCACTATCAATAGAATGATATTGTTTCTCGTGCGTTAGTACGGTTTACCGTCTCCACAACGTGATGAGATTTGTTTCCCCATCGCAACCATTGAAGAATAAATTTAATTTAATGATTATAAATAATGTTTAAGAACATGATATTATTCTGTATATAAATTAAATAAATCTTATCCATAAAAAATGTGTTTCTCATAAAAAAACTTATAAAGGAGAATGAATCAGTTAACACCAAAACAATGATAATACTGAAATATTATTAACAAGGAAATATTTGAGAATCATATATGATATCATATTTATGTATGTGGTTCTTGTATAATTTAAGAACAATTATTTGACCATTATAAAGGGGTCTAACGTACCGTCGAATAAGGAAATGTACAATGTAAAGGTTAATTTTACAATCACTTTATTATCTGAGGATATTTATACGTAAGTATCTGCTGGGAGTTATTTATAATCCACATTCGTGTTTCTTAAAAATGTTTTTCATTTTTTTTACTATTTACTATACTATGGGATAAATTCATTTATACTATTTTTTAAATTTTTATAAAATGTTTTGTAAGAAATATTTCTATCATTTTCCAAATAAGGTACTTTATGAAGTTTTTGAAAAATTATGGAAATAAAATTTTTTAACTTATAAGGAAGGTATGGCTATTTTCCACCATTATAACACCTTCTATGATCCCTTTTCAAGATTATAAGAACATTTTCAAAATAAATTTTTTATTTTATAATTATGTGACTTTTAAATGATTTCAATATATCAGGAGATATTATTCTGAAATATTTTATGAATTGATTTCATATGTGTCAACATATATTTTTGGATTTTAGGTTTAATTGAAGTTGATTTATTATGATACAATATTCAATGTTTTAATGATAGTTTTTTTATTGTGTATGTTTTATTTATTATGTCATTTATGGTTTATGGTTAAAGTATTAACATTTCATATGCTAGTTTAGTATGAATGATTTTGTAATGTTTCACCCTTTTTATATGAGGAATTCATTAGATGTAGTAAGTGATAGGTGAGGCCCGCTATAGACCCTCGATGCATTAGTAGGTCTCATGAGACAAACCAGTGTCTTTGAAGAAGGCCTTAGAAAATTTTTATTTGTAGTCTTCATACAAGGCCTTAAATATGTGGTTATGATGTCCCGCATTTTTCATTCCATCATTATGAGATTGACTATTAATATTAGATCTGATTATTCGACTAGTAGAATATCCATGTGAATAAGTAAATGGAATTATTTGATTTATCTTTTTTATATTATTATAAATTATATGTTTAAAAGGCTTATTTTTTTAGTCTTGTATATTACCTTAAATGTTTATGCTTATTTATGATAGTATCTGCTATATTGTCATCCATACATAGCATATACACTCACCCCATTCATATGTTTTAATTTTTCCCAAGATGCAAAAAAGTATATTATGACCAACCTACTATGATAGGTTAAGGGATATGAGTGTGTTCAGATGATACACAGTTTTGTTTTTTTCATTTCCTAATTTAATGTAAAACTTATGAATGTATCTAGTACTTCCAAGGATACTAAAGAGATCGGTCTTTCAGGACATGATCTCTTGTGATCATGAAAATGAAATGTAATAATGCACTGACTCTGGGTAACTAGGGTTGGGGTGTTATAGTTGGTATTAGAGAATGTTTATTACAAACCATGGAAACTATATTTAGAAAATCATTGATTAGGTAACATTTCCCTAAGATAGGCTTTGATGAATTGTATATAGGAACATATTAATTTTTTGGTAATGTAGATATTATGTCAGTTTTCCATGCAATACATCCCTATCAGGATACAACAAGTAGACGTGGTTCTAGAATAGATGTACCTAGGAGTGAAAACTCTGACAAGGGGTTTCAAGCTTCACCTAGGGTATCCATGTACACAATAACGGGAATTACTACGCACCTGTTTTAACACTCTTGGGGGATATTATTAGGATAAATAATTTCTTTTACAAACCATTATGAAGGACTTAGGATTAACTACTTCCCCAAAGAACATATTTTTATGATTATGGATTATATGTATAAACTGTTCAATTTATGTTAAGTATTTTACATGTATGTAATTATACATTGAGATTCATAAACTAATTTAGGGTATAACATTGTTTAGAAAATGGATCCTAGTGGAAAGAATGGAAACTATATCAATGCATGGAATCCATGTATTTATTTGCCTCTTATTCAAGATAACAATATTGGAGGTAGTGATGCAACTGGTACTGAACAACTTATAACCATTCTGAGACAACTCACTCAGGTTATAAATAGTAACCTTCCCCTATGAAGCACCCTCATCCATAATACAGAAGATCAATGTTATATCACTTCATGTGGAAACCACCGCCAATATTCAATGGGAATACAAATCCATTTGTAGCTAAGCAATGGATAAGTTCCTTAAAAAAATATTTTAAAGCTTTGGGGAGTAGAGAAAGGGAAAAAGTTGTCATGGAAGTTTATCACTTCTCAAGAGATTCAGATCAATAGTGTTCATTACTTAAAAACACAAAGAAGAATGAAGAAGTATCAAATGTTGAATATAGGGAGTTTAAAGAGATTTCCATAGAAAAATACTATCCTCTTGAACATTGAGTGGATATGGAAAGGTAATTTCTGAGTCTGAGACAAAAGGAGGATAAGAATATCGCAAAGTATGTGGATATATTTAGAAGGTTAGAAATGCATGCTGCTGATTATATACATAACCCAATAAGTAAGATTGATCAATTCTTGTATGGGTTACAACCAATTATTCAATGAGCATTAGTCTCACAATCCTTCTCATCATATAGAGATAGAGTCTCTTGTTCTATTAAGACATGAAATGAATTATCTAAGTGGTATTCCATGAAATAGAATAGGAGATCAGATGAACACTTTATAAATCGACATAAGGGGAAGAAGGGAAATGCTGATGTTCTATCCCGTAGTAATTGTGGGAAGAAACAGCGTGATACATGCCTAAAGGGGATGAGAGTTTGTTACAAGTGTGGAGAAAAATTCCACCAAGATCATGATTGCAATGGGAATAAAGAGGCTTTCATTGTTCAATTATAAAATTGTAAAATATTAGGTAATTATTCAAATGAATGTCTCAAGCATCAAGGAAACTTACCTTAGAAAAGGCCAAAGTTGCAAGACCAAGCATATACGACCACTACAGTTGAGGATGATGTTCCTAATGATGTGGTGGTAGGTACATTAATAATTTTCTCAAAATTATCCAATTCTATATTTAATTCTGTATCATCACATTCTTTCATATCTTCACATTTTTCCAAGAAAATTAGATATTTCAAATTAGTCTTTTCATTTCAGTTGTAAGTCAAAACTCCTAAGGAAAGTATATTAGTAACAATGTGTTGTCAATCAGTTACCATTATGGAATATAAACATGCTATATATGTTAATCTTCTTGTCATACCCCTGATTGAATTTGATATAATCCTCAGTATGGATTGGCTTTCGGACCATGTGTCCAAAAATTAATTGTATGATAAAGAGGATACAAATTTTGATGATGATAAGGAATCTATTATCTTTAGAATAGAAACATCGCTATCTAATTCTCATCTAGAACCACCCCACGTAGCTCTACAAAATTTAATTATTTGGGATTAAGGGAGTGAAATAACTATGGGTGGGGAAAATAATTTTCAAATAGAGGATGTATATGTTGTGCAAGAATATGTTGATGTGTTTTCAGAGGACTTACATACACATCCTCCAAAATGGGAAATTGAATTTTCCATTGACTTAATTCCAAGTTCAAGGCCCATATAAAAGAACCCATATATAATGGCCACTGTGGAATTAGTTGAACTAAAGAATCAACTAGATCAATTGAGTAATAAGGTATTTAATCGATGTAGTGTTTCTCCACGGGGAGCCCCTGTCAATTTTTTATGAAGAAAGATAGATCTATGAAGTTGTGCATTGACTACAAGAAAATCAATGGTATAAAAATAAATAACAAGTATCCCCTTCCTCACATTGATGATTTATTTGATAAACTTAATGGAGCTAAATATTATTTCAAAGGATGACCTTCGACATGAATACCATCACTTGTGCATGAAGAAGGAAGAAATTCCAAAGACATAATTTCAAACCATGTATGGGCATTATGAGTTTATAGTAATGCCTTTTGGAATGACTAATGCACCCTCTGTTTTCATAGATCTAATGAATATAGTTTTCAAGGAATATATTGGTGACATTATAGTGGTATTTAATGATGACATCTTGGTATACTCCAAAATTTATGAATATCAAGAGAGTCACTTTCACACTATTCTGAAAAATCTTAGAAAAAAATGAATTATAAGGGAAGTTTAGAAAGTGTGAATTCTGGAATTTGGAAATTTCTTTTCATGGACATATTTTCTCTAAGGAAGGAATCTCTATCGCTCCTTCAAAGACAAGGGAAATCCAAGAATGGACAGCACCGAAGAGTATAACAGTAGCACATAGTTTTATTGGTTTAGTAGTTTATTATTGGCGTTTCATCCAGAATTTTTCCCAATTGGCTAACCAATTAACCAAGATCCCATGTAAAGGGGTTATTTTTTTTGGAAAAAATATTGTTAAGATGTTTTTGAGGAATTGAATAGAATATTAGTCAATGATCCTATATTGACTCTACCATCAGGGAATGATGGGTTAGTTATTTATAGTGATGCTTAAAAGAAAGGACTTGGTTTTGTACGTATGTAGAATGATATTGTTAATACTTATGAAACACAGTAGATGAAAATTCATGAAAAAATATATCATACTCATGATCATGAGTTAAAAGATGTTTTCATTTCTATAATGATCTAGAGACACTATCTCTTTGGTTAAAAATGTGAGACATATATTGATAATAATATTTTGATTTATATTTTCTCATAGAATGAAATCAACATCAGGAAAAGGAGATGGCTTGAACTACTCAAATATTTTTATTTCATAATACACTACCACTCGAGGAAGGAAAATAATGCGGTAGATGCTTTGAGCAGAAAGGTTCATGGAGTTCTGAACAAGATGAGTTTTTGAAGGGATCTTATGTTCATTTATCTAGTAAATATTGATATAGGAGTAATCCTAGAAGGTGAAACATCAATTTTTTTAAATGGATTCCAAATCATATTTACAAGAAAGGATAAAAAGTTCTCAGATTGATGATGGGGAGTTTTAAAGGAAAATTAATGTTGTGAATGATGAGAGATTGACTAAATTCATATATGAATATTGAATTTTGAAATTTGGGAAGAGGGTTTGTGTTCCAGACACACCTGATCTAAAAAGGGAATTGTTGGATGATGCTCATAGCTCCAATTTCTCATTATACCTCGGTAGCACTATGATTTATATAGATTTGACAGATCGTTTTTTGTGGGACAACATGAAGATGGTGATTTATGATTATGTGTCAAGATGTATGGTTTGTTAACAGGTGAAGGCTAGAAGAAAAAATCCCAGAGGAGTCATAGAACCTCTTCCTATACTTGAGTAGAAATGGGATGATATTAAGATGTACATTTTCATGGGGCTACTAAAGAAGCCTAAAAGGAATGATGCAATATGGTTCATTTACGATCATCTTACCAAGTCATCACATTTTCATGATATAAGAGAATATTTTCCACTTAAATGTTTAACAATTCTATATATTAATGATGTTTTAAGACTTCATGGGGTACCCATATTGATTGTTTCTGATCATGATCCTTGTTTTAAATCAATATTTTGGAAAAATCATTAGAAAGACCTGGATATTGAACATTGTTTGAGCACTGCCTACCACCCTCAAACTGATGGAAAATTAGAGTGGACTATTCAAACCTTAGAAGACATGTTGAGATCTTGCTCACTTGACATTCAAGGAATGTGGGATCTGTATTTACCTCTAGTAGAATTTTCCTATAATAATATCTTCCATTAAGGTATTCATATGGAACTATGTGAAGCATTATATAGAAAGAGATGTTGCACACCAACATGTTGGGATGATTTTTGTGAAAGAAAACTCGTAGGCCTAGAACTTGTTGAGGAAACAATGGAAAAGGTGATGATTATCCAAACCCACATCGAAGTACCTCAAAGTTGGAAAAATATATATACCGATAAACGAAGGAAGAATTCTTAATTTCAAGTGGGTGATCATGTTTTCTTGAATGTATTTCCATGGAAGGGTGTCATACTATTTAGTATGAAGGGTAAATTAAGTCCCAAGAACATCGGACCTTTTGAAATTCTAGAACGAATTGAAGTTTTATATTACATTTTGGAAATGCCACCAAGTCTCTCCAAATTTCATGATGTGTTTCACGTATCATTGTTAAGAAAATACATGCCACACCTAATGCATGTACTCACATATGAAGAAATAGAACTGGAACCTGAATTGTCTTACTGTGAAGATCCTATCAAGATTCGTGATACCAGTGAACATGTCTTCAAAAACTAGATGACTCGTTAGGTAAAAGGTCTTTGAAGAAACCATAATATGGAAGAGGAGATGTTTTGAACAATAGGAACATATGATGAATAACCTCCCAAGTCTTTTTATGCAGTAATATTCTAGAAAATTTGAGGAAATAATTATTTAATGGAGGAAATAATGTAACATCACATACTTCCAAGGTACACTTCTCTTGGAATAATACAATAACCTGTTTTGTACGCAACTCTGAGTTCTATTACACCATGACCAATCAAACTAGTCATTTAAAATGCATTTATGAATAGTAATTGCCACTTTTTGAAATTTAATAAATTTTATTTTTCAAAATGGGCTTCATTTTTGGATTTATAATATCAAAATTAGATTAAGATGATTTTTTGGTATTTTTCAGAAAACATTCAATTTTTGATTATTAGTGAAATCATTGTGTTATTATTTAAAACCAAATTTTTATTTAAATAATTATTTTTAATTTAAATTTATTTTAAATTAAAAATATACAAATATTACTTATATTAGTTCAATACAATCCATTGTAGTCGTTTTATAATAAAATTAGACGTATAAAATTTTGTTGAACTTTTTAACGTCTTTTACCCACCTTCAAGGCACATTTGCAAATTTGCGTAAATTGTTATTTTACTACTTTTCTGGATTGAATTTAAATAATCCAAAAGATATGGTTTTCATCAATAAGTAATATTTTTTTCAATAGGATAAAAATATTTTTTAGTAAATAGTATCTTTTGAATTTTATTTACTGTGATTAAAAAAATAGGTAAATTAAAGGCAAAAATAATATTATAATAATATAAAATTACCCCAACACATGTTTTGATTCTATTGGATAAGTGTATCTAGACCAAAATAAACCATATTAATAAATTACGAACCTTTTTGATCCACATGGATTAGATTGGGAAATTAATTATATTTTATTTAAAGAAGAGTTAATAGTGTTAAATTCATTGATTAATTACAAAACCATTTTTAATATAGGGTTATCCTTATGATAAACTCAACTATAAATATTCATTAGAATGATAGAAATATTTAACAAATAATTTATGTTTATTTATAAATTTTAGACACTAAATAAATAAAGATATTTATGACACAATGATGATACAGTAATTACCAAATTAATGAAAGATTAAAATAATTGATATTATAAATATTAAAATAAATGTAAATTTGGAATTTTTATTCCATAAAAGAATTTTTTAGGATAATATGAGATTTTAAGATTGATTAAATATATTTTTTTAAGTAATAATGTTGTTATGAATTTCAAAAAAACAAATACTAAATAGTATCAAAATTGATATAAATGGGTTTTTAAAACAAATAATATATTATTATGTTATATAATTGTTATAAAAAAATAAGATTCTGTAAAATGACTTATAAAATGTTATATATGTCATTATTGAATTACTTGAGATTCTCTTTTCATTTTATAGTAACAATATTGACCATATAGTATAAAAATACAAGAAGACATGGTAAAAGGTAAACTATTTAACTAAGAGTTAAATATAAATGATAAAGTTAATATGGTTACCTAAACTTATCTAAAACCTGTTATATGAGATTATTTAGACCCATACCCACCTTATCTTAGAAATAAATCCATTTGGAGCTATTAGATACCGAAAATATGTTTAAAATAATTTAGTATTTCAAGCTCTTCCTAATGTTCCCCTCACCTCTCTTATGAAAGGGTACTTACCCTTATCATTAATTCACACCTCAAAACCCTTTTGTATTGGACAAAACCTACTCCAATCTCCTCCCAGCTAACTTCAATTCAACCTAGAGGAAATTATTTGATTATAAAGTCATCTTATGGATCCCTTTTGTTCAAATCAAATGAAGAACCTGAAGAATATATAATTATTTCAACACCTCTTTCAATGTTATTTTATTTTTCTACTTACCTTTCATTTTAGTTTCCATACTAAAATAATAAATCCAGTATCCACTACACACTGAGAGGTTATTATAAATATGGTAAAACTATATTCCTTATTCTATACATATTATAAATGACAATGTTATCATACATGTGTATGCACGGCTTACCGTCTCCACGCCATGGTGTAGTTTGTTGTTCAACACTTCATTATTCAAGTTTATATAATATTAAGAATAATTTATTTGAATAATAATTATAATACATGAATAATTCTTTATATATAATATACCATCCAATTAAAAATTATTTCACCATCAATAGTATGATATTGTCCCTCGTTCGTACGTACGGCTTACCGTCTCCACGACAGGATAAGATTTCATTCCCCATCATAACCATTCAAGAATAATTTTCATTTGATGATTAAAAATAGTTTTTAAGAAAATAATATCATTTTATATATGAATAATGTAAAACCTATCCATAACAAACAAGACTTATGTAACAACCATATAAAGGAAAATGAATCCATTAACACCGAAAACAATTATAATACTAGAATATTATTAACAATGCAATATTAAGGGATTATACATGATATCATATTTATGTATGTGGTTATTTTATAATTTAATAAAAATTGTTTAACCATTATATATAATGTTAATTTCCCCTCGAGTAAGGGAAAGTACAAGGTAAGGATTAATTTTACAATCTCTTTATTATCTGTGGTTGTTTATAGGTAAGTATCTACTGAGAATTCTTTATCATCCAAATTCGTGTTTCTTAAAATTTTATTTCAAAACATTTATAAAATTTTCTATACTATTTGATAAAGTAATTTATAACCTTTTTTAAAATTTTAATAAATGTCTTGAAATGAATATTTTTTGTCGTTTCCCAAAAAACGTACTTTATTACGATTTCTAAAAATTATAGAAAGAATGTTATTTTAACTTAAATGGTGGGTGTGGCTATTTTTTATTGTTTTAACACCATAAAATCATCCCTTACAAGATTATAAGAATATTTTCAAAATAAATGTTTTCAGTTATAATTATGTGACTTTTAAATGATTACAATGTAGGAAGAGATATTTCTCCCAAATATTTTTTGGATTGATTTCATCTATGTCATCATCTATTATTGGATTTTCTATTTAATTGAAGTTGATTTATTATGATAGAATATTACATATTTTATTGATAGTATTATGATATGTATGACTATTGATGTTTTATTTTTATGTCATTCATGGTTTATGGTTAAAGTATTAACATTTTTTATGCTATTTTAATACGAATGATTTTGTTATTATTCTCCATTTTTATATGTGGAATGAATTAGACGTAGTAAGGGATAGGTAGGGCCCGCCATATCCCCTCGATGCATCTGTGGGTATCATGAGAAAAAATAGTGGCTTGGCACAAGGCCTTGAAATTTTATAATTTGTAGTCTCGACACGAGTCCTTAACTATGTGGTTATGATGTCCGACATTATGCATTCCAACATAGTGAGATTAACAATTGACATTAAATGCAATTAATCGACTACTAGAAAATCCATGTGAATAATTAAATGGAATTTTTTTATTTATCTTTTCCATATTATACTTAATTTTAAGTTTAAAAGGCTTGTGTTTTAGTCCTATACATTGAGTTAAATGTTTATGATTATTTATTATAGTTTCCCCTATATTGTTATCCTTATTGAGCATCAGAGCTCACCCCTTTATTTTGTTTTAATATTTCCTAGGATGGAAAGAATTATATTATGACTAAATTATATGGACGGGATAAGGGATATGAGAATGTTAAAAGGGGACACAATTTTGTTGTTTTTTTCATTTCATAATGTAATGTAAAACATATCAATGTATCTGTTACTTCCATGGCTACTAAACTGAACGATCTTTCGGGACATGATCCATTGTGATCATGCCACTATTCTGTAATAATGCACCGACTCCTAGAACTAGGGTTGAGGAATTTTACCTCCACTCTATATAGTCCTCCTAAGATTCTCACAAGACCTAAAATGTCCCTCTAGGGCATTTGGCTCCAGAGACTCAAGTAAGGGATTTATCTCTTCTCTTTTTCCATTTATTCATATCTTTTGTGTTATGCTTCATAGTTTCTATTTTTTCATGTTGGAATATTTTATTACATTTTTCCATTACATTAAATTGGATTTATAAATTATGATATGTACATTTTAACTACCATTAAGCCTCAAATTATCTTTTTTGGACACCCTTTTCCATGCCAAAATTTTGTAAGGGGACACTTTCTTATTCCAGTTTCTTTATCATATTCTGCCTTATATTTATAATTAATAATGTTGGGATATGAATTTAATTATTATTATCGCATCAAATTTGATTTCAAATTTAATAGAGACCCATTTCTCTCTCACCAACAAATTTTATAAATATTTAAGTAATGTTGTTATGATGCTAAAATTTCACAACAATTTTCCATGCCAAAACAATTGTGTAGTGAATACCATGACCATTTATTATCATGGGTGTTCACCTTTATTAATATATAAATGTTAATTGGGGAAATAAATGTATTTATTATATACTACCTGATTATGGAATAAATTATGATGAAGAAATGATCAATGTTGTATGTTCTAGGTAGTACACTTAATAACGATATTGAAATGAATGTGACCAATGCGCCTGAAATTATATTGTACTTCAATGTATTGCGTAATTTTTAGAATCATGATATGTAAATTTGGGATTATAAGTTAGCCTTATTCCATTATAGTAATGGTCCATCATTGATTATCGGTAGTTACATTGACCTAAGTTTATGGTGAAATGTTTTATGTTATTGACCCATTTCCCATGATATGATTATCATGTTATATCATGCCTTAGTATTCGTTATCATGTTATTCCACATTTATATGCCTATATTACAACATTTATTACCTTATGCAGTGATTATTTCCTTACTGGACCATATAAATCCCCACTTTCTTATGTATGTCCCCATGTAATCCCATTCTGTTTTTATGTTTGATGGAATATTAAGTTCATATTAAGGATGTGTCTTTTTGTCAGGTATCATTAGTGTTCTAAAAGCTAGTAGCATTTCACCATGGAAGGAATAGTAGAGGTCACCCATCTTGTTGAACATTGTTTTTATTCCATTCCTATTCCTCTCTATATTAAAGAAGCATTGAAGAATATTTTCATCAAGGGATTATAACTCAGTCAGAAGGAATTAATCCATTCATTATGAAATATTCTTGTCATAAACATCCTTTCATAGTGGTGGAAACTGAACCTATATTAGTAATACTTACTCTCTTCCACACACTAGAGTGTATTGGGTAACCTAGTTGTAATTACATGTTGTCATATGATAGTACCATGGAGATATGAGGGGTCTATTAGGAAAACCCTTTTTGTTCTGGACCACCATTTTCAATAAGATGTTACATAGGTCAATTTTTAACACCTCAATCTTATCATTCTCTAGTTTCATGGTGGTGAGAAGTATGGATTGACCCGATGGTGTACATAGAATATAATATTTTTAACTCAAAAGTCTGGAAGTTGGTATTGTTGTCTGTTATAATAGTATGAGGCACCATAAACTAATGGATGAATTGAACGATCACGAACTCAATCCTAGACTAGTATTTCACTTTTTTGAGGGGAACTACTTCAAACTAATTTGAAATAAAGTCTATTATTGTCATAATGAATCTGCAATGTCTAGTTGTCATTGGAATTTATAACCCCACATCATTGAGTCCCCACACTAAAAAATGAAAACTATATATGGTTTTTTGGATTTGATAAATTGGTAAATGAAAAAATATACAATTGATCTTACATGCATGAATCCTATTGCTGGACTCAGGGCAGTCGTAATCCATGGTGGGAAAAATTTAGCCCACCCTCAAAAAATTATGGGAGAGCATTAGCCTTTCTTGGTGAACCCAACTAGACTCTTCATGGGACTTTTGGATTACCTGAGTTATCTTGCCAACATGGATGCAACGAAATATAAATCCATCGAAACCATTCTTATGAAGGGTTTTCTCAAGGATAGGTCCACTCTAGAAGACAAAGTTAGTTGCACTCTATAGGATTCTCTCACACATGGGATTGTCTTCTAAGATGATTCCATATTGAAGATATTCAATAAATGGTGTTTCCTATTAGTTCATTTCATTATTTTTGGGGATATTTACAGGTCATGGAATAGAATCACTTGAAGGATGCTTATATAAATCTCTATATCAAAAATAAAATTTGGTTGGTGTGACAACCCTCTATGTGCTGCATAAATGACTAGGTCATCCAAATCATTTTTTGTAAGATATTTATACATTCCTACCAATACATTAGCTTAACCATTATATTATCACGGATCATGGGAAACCTTTTACTGGGATGTGAGTCGGTCCATTAGATGATCGGTGCATTATAGTATAAGTACATGCTCTTTATTTCGGATTATATAGATACCACTGAACTATTTAAGTTATATATCCTAATCTACCTTCACGTGTTAATAGGGGACATCAACCATGATGTCAAAATCCTGACTCGTGATGATATCCTTATATTATTCTTCATTATCAATACATCTATATTACAATAGGAGTGATTATAGATTTATGGTATGTCTCAAATTGATGAAAATGATCACCAAGAGTACCCAGTTAATCTTAGGGTTGTTAAGCCTTTTCATACATCAACTTTGGTTGGTTTCCTAAAAATGCTTATGCAAAAATGGTTTGGCCTGGACTAATAAGAGAATAGATTCATCTGGAAAATCTACTTCCATGGGATGTTCTTTTGGGGTTGTTTGTGTGGCCATAAAATCTATTAAGGTTATTATTTTAATAGCATTTTATTTGAAGACACTGATGTCAATTTGTAGGAGGTTTACTTCTCAATGCACTAATCATCCCATTATCATGAGTTGGTGGATGATGTATTTTTTATGGTCTACTCAGATAACAAGTTTTATATCATAGTGCTAAAAATAATTTCTCAAATACTTCACTATAAAGACCATATTGAGGAAATTATTCTCAATAGGGGAGTATTTGACCGATGTCAATGAGTCAGTTTTTGAGATAGTAGAGGTTGTTTTCCCAACCCTTATTGTTTTTCTAGGATAGAAGGGAATGGAGGGACCATTTTATAATTGTTATGTAAAGTACCAAAGGGTTTCCCAATATAGGTGGAATTAAAACTAGAAGATATAGAATTTACATATCAATATAATCAATGAAATTCTATATGTCCTCATCCCATTGGTAATTGGTGTTTTTTTCATGATCCATGAGAAGGGAATACAGTTATCAGCTAGATTCGTAATAAATAGACGCATGTAGACTAGGAACCCATGGAGACCTCTTAAAAGATAGATATTTTTTAGGGTATGTATTTGATTGATAACCATTATTTGGTATAGTTTAATCTCAATAACATTTAATATTATGATGAATCTAAAAAAGTTTCTAGATGTAACCAGAAATTAACATTTTAGGGGGAAAATTATTAAGTTTCTAGTATACAGGAAGATGAGAACTAGGTCATGATCATTGAGATTCACCTATAACTTTTGGGATTTTTCCATCATACCATCGATGAAAAATACAATAATTTTACAAGAATAATATTAAATATGTTATGTATGGACTACTGATAAGTAGATACAACATTACTAAAGCAGATAGGCATCCCAAGGTAGTATAAGGTTCTTGGGGAACCCTGATAGACGTGAACTCTTCATCCTAGGGGTCCATCAATTTTTGAATATACCCAGAGTATCTTTCAAAGAAAGAGAGTTCCAAGAACCATTTCATAGAATAAATTAAAAGCTATATCATGAGAAGTCGATAATTATCATTTCAACTATTATAGTTGACGTCCAATTTATTGATGTAGATATTTATATTCACATTATTCTTTCTGATATACATAATGATGGACATACACTTTGGGTATTTCACCACCCTAAAAATGTTCTAATTAATATGTTTGTAAACATCATCATTGAAAATGACATCATGGGAAAGGTTAATATTTCATAGAGGCTTTTTATCCTGTGATGATGCACTGGGAGGCCAATGAGATGAAAAAAACCTGAGGGTCTAACCCTAACATCACATCATAGCTCGATGAGAATATACCCTAGTGTTGTTTCTGGAATGCAATATATTGATGTTGTTATTCTGGTGACACGGTCGTACTAATTACTATTGTACTTAGCTCTTACTGGACTTATAAGTATGTTCCTTTCATCATTCTCAGTACCATGGTTCTCCTAGTTTAACTCTTCAATAGTGGTGGAGACACCATATTCAGATATAGTGTGACAGTCTTCCAAATCATTTTAATCATATAAGTGAGGGGGTGAGAGTAAAGATGGTACTCTTCCAGGCTATCCAATCCAAGGGTAGCACTAATTTAATCTATGGGTGATATTTAATTCTTAATGTTGCATTCATATTATTTAGATACTCTAGTGAAAAAATCTATTGATCCAATTCCATTATGATACATGTTATAGTTTTCACTCTTAATATCTAAGAAATGGTGATGGGTCAAACTTTGTTGAGTTGGACCTAGTTTTGTGAACATGTAGCAATATCATTGATCAATGGCCATGAGAAAACATATTAGTAGATCAATTGACTATGATCATTTGGTATCAACCAAGTTAGTTTGTTATAATAGAATGCGGTAATCTATGAACACTCCATTTCCTTGGAGATAATAAAATAACCCCCTAATTCTGGTATCATGGGCTCTAAAATGAAGTGGTATAATAAAATTCTTTTCATGTATACACACGGATCAATCATAATTGTTATTATATTGTTATAGGAAATGATTCACTGAACCCCATCAGTGTAAATATGCTTCCATTCCATTTTGTAGCAACAAACTTTCAAATAGAAGGAATAACATGATTAAAATGGAGACACATCAATTTGGAGTACCCTACTCGACTATCACGGGAGTACATGTAGCACTAGTTTTATAAAGAGGGGATCACATAATGAAAATGAATCTATGGACTTCTAAACAATTAATTATAATATGTATCATTTGAAACTACCTTAAATTTAGTACATGATACCATATCATCCATTTGAGTATTTAGATATGTTTTCTCACACTGTTTTTTATCACTCTTTTCATCTCTGTGAACTTTCATGTTTTAGTTAGTTAGATCCTCTTTTTAAGGAATACTTTTTGAGTTTCTATGTGGTGATAATATTGATCTTGGAACTGGTATCCACTAGGAAGTAGATGATTTTTACACCATTGAAGTGTCCTATGTTATAAAATTTGTGCACGGACTGCAAAATAATTAAAACTGTATCTTCTCTCGAAAATGAGATTATATAACAACATCCCCATTTTTCAAAATAATCTAAATTGTAGGTCCTAATGGAAAATACCTATATCTCAAAATTATGCAGTATTTTTAATGTTTTGATAAGGAACATACACATTTTATTTAATATTAGATCTTCCTAAAGAACCAATATCCTTATAGTTATGCTATAGTGGTTCTTCAGAATTTCATTCTTATATGCATGGGGAATTTGTTTCCAACATAGTGTCAATATTTTCTAGGGGTCATAGTAGATGAAGTTGCATAAAGTGTTGGGTCCTAAATAGAAAACAACTACACTTTTTTATGAAAGATGCACTACTTTGATTAATAGGTGGCTTGGTGATGGTAGGTTTGGGTCATCCACAAGTTGGATGTTATTTATTGTGTCATGATCATAGATGTGCTGAATGGTCAACAAATATAGTCTGATGCAGGGGGTGACTAACCATGAAGACCAAGAGGGAATTACATGAAGATCCCTGTAAAATAATTTATTTCTGGTCTTAGTAGCATTAATAGTTTTTCTTGATGCCCTGTGTTGGGAATTTTTTTTCATTCACGAACCTACATCTCCATCATCAACATTAGATAATGGTGACTAAATGGATCAGAGAGAATTCTTAATTGTTTGGCGTACAATAGAAATTCACTAGTTCAATAACATTTAGGGAGGTTTGTTCATGATTCTAATCAATGGAATGATCATGAAGTTGGAATTAAAAAGGAGTATATACAATCTATGTAGGAATTAACACTCCTTATGTGAAACTAATTTTTGGAATTGGTGGGTGTCTCTAATTTCATGTGTTCTATCATCAGTTGTTCTTCCAAGACATGAGAGGTTACAGTACAGATGTGGAGGTAGCAGTTAGAGGAATCTCAAAAATTATAGGATGTTCTGGATTACTCAAGAAGGAATGTATTACAAAAATGGTGAAAAAATACAACCTTATTAGACAAATAATCATTTTACTTCTTCATTCTATGACTGGGATCATTTAACCACTCTCTAGAGCCTTCACTGTCACTAGCGGGGTTAGTGAAAAAACATTTCACCTATGCTAGGATTTTTCCAAATATGACTAAGGTAGAATATAATTTTTCCTAGATCCAATCATTGATGTGATATAATTCATTTATTATGTGTCCAAATATTCTGTGATATGGTAATTTATCACTATGTATAGTGAATTCATTATCTTATCAGTTGTAACTTCCAGGTTCTGGAAGCCACCAAGAGGTGCCTCGTACCTAGTTGGTCACATGTCTTCAAGTTCATTTCCTCAAATAACAGAGGATACCAACTCGTTGCGAGGGCCTTGGGTGTGATAGTGGGGAAACTATGCCCTCATTGGCAGATAACACAGTGGAACAGAAGCAATATACAATAGCGGAAGTAGTAATAATCCATACAAAAGCAATCAGTATAAGACTAAAAGTAATAAACAACTGGAGCACATATATATAAATGATGCGGGATACATATGTCTAGAAAAGAAACCAAACAGATCACAATGATGGAATAAAAAATAGTACTAAACCAAAGTAAAAAAGAAATAGATAAACACCTCCTCAGCATCGCAAGCCAAAATATGGTCCCAGGCTCTCCAGATCCGTAGCAAGTCAAGTACCTGATTAGAAGGGCTCTTAGCCTTATCTATACCTGCTGCAATATAATCTGTTTGGGCCCAATAGCATGACCCAAACATGGTGTGAGACTAAATCCCAGTATGCAACCACTTGAAGATCTATGCCTAACAGTTCAAGAATATATGGCAGGTAAAAGTACAGAAAGCAGTAAATAGGAAAGTGCTCAGCAGTAAACAATCCACATTATCAGTATCAAGCAAAAGCTAAACACAAACAGGAAACCCTCTGGGAAGTACTCACATCCATCCCCTCACGTCTTACCTAACAAGTACAAGCAACCCTCTGGGAAGTACACTCAGCCTAACCCCTCTGGTTCTATCAAAATAATTCATAAAGACTCTTTGAGGAAGCACTCACAGTCAATTCCCCATTTAGTATAATGTATTCAAGGACTCTTTGAGGAAGCACACAAGGTAAATTTCCCTTATATCCACAAGGTCAAGAGACTCTATGAGGAAGCTCACCTAGTCAATTCCTCTTATATCACTAAGTCGTTCATAGACTCTCTGAGGAACCTCACCCAGTCAATTACCCTTATAGCCCGGAGTGGTTCAAGGTAATTCAAGTAAAACAAAGACTCTCTGACAAAGCTCACTCAGTTTATCCCCTTATAGCCTATAAATCTCAAAGAATCTCTTATTAAGCACACTCATTATGTCCCCGTATAGTCTATAATGCTCAAAGACTCTCTGAGGAAGCTCACTCGGTCTATCCCCTTTTAGTCTACAACACCAGGTTCTCATGGCCCTGTGTAAGTCAACACAAGGTAATGCTATATTGCCAAATTAAACCTAATGAACTACATGGATAAACAGTCTACAACATCAAAATCATGTCAGGAAACCACACTCCATCCTATGACCACAAGGCATGGAAAACATGTTAACGGCCAATAGGCTAAACAGGACAAATGGCCATAAACAGAACAAAGCATGGGCTGAACATCCAAGGCATAACGATTTAACCATATTCATAACCAAATAACATCTACAAAAGCATACAAGCATGGTAGGAAAAACATAGGGGTAAAATGGTAAACACGCAATACCCCATTCAAGGTTATTGGGAACAATTTAACATAATACTCAATGTCCTTCAATGGAAAGGCACAAACCACCTACCTTGTTGTTAGGATATCACTATATATGAACCTAAAATCTTGAATCCATTTAGAACGACCAAGATCTACAAAAACATCTAAAATGCTCAACCCATGATAACTTGAGAAAGAGGAGAAATCATGGAATTAAAATAAAGAAGAATAAAGAGATTACCATTGTGGTTCCAACACAATCGACGACGGTCGATTTGGAGAACAGACAAAGGCTCAGGGGCTCCGAGAAGTTTCAGTGTTGTGCGGTTTCTCTCTACTAAACAGAACCAAGAAGAAGACACTTCTAGGAGTTAGACGAGACCCCGTTCCATTTAATGAAAAAAATACACGACTTGTACTTTTTAAGTACACAGTGTGTAATCTCCTTTTATGTACCCTTCATTAGGCAGCCTCCATGTCACCCCACATGTCTGTGCATGTGGCTAGGACATGGCATGCACACAGTCTCCTGCAGCAAAGAAGTATGTGGTGTGTACTTCAAAAAAAATTCAGAATTTCCTCTTTTCTCAAAAACGATCAGAAAAGGAAGAAAATACCTGAAAGGAATATCTGGGTTCTTAATAACTTCTACCCTTAATGTAATTCATCCCCAAATTTTCCTAGAGTGGTGTAGAAGAAGAAACCTCAAACAGCTCCGGCCACTGTTCTCGTATATCGACCTCCCTCTCCCAAGTCTCATCCTGTAATCTCCCGTTTTTCCATAGCACTTGTACCAGAGGAACAGACCGGCCATGGAGAACCTTTGTACTGTGATTGAAAATCCAGATAGGATTCTCCTCAAATGACGCATACGCTTCAAGATCAACCTCATCAGGTTGAAAGACATGATACGGGTCTAAAAATTTACATCAGAGCTAAGAAACGTGGAAGACGTCATGCATAGCCTGGTAATTTTAAGGTAACTGCAACAGATAGGCAATGAGCCCAACTCTCTCCAATACCTCAAATGACTAGACGTTTCTCAGTGAAAGCTTGTCGGGTCTCCTAATCCTCATGTTCCCCAACCTCAGAGTGACACATAGGAAAACCTGATCCCCGACCTCGAACTCTAGAGGTCATCTCCACTGATCAGCATTAGACTTCTAACGAGACTGTGTTGTATCCATTCCCTTCTGAATCAACGCTAAATGTTCTATGGTCTCCTGAACAAGACGAGGTCCCAGCATAGCTACCACTCCTGTCTCCATCCAGCATAGGGGTGATCGGCATGGACTACCATACAAAACCTTATACGGTGCCATCTAAATAGTTTCTTGAAAACTATTGTTGTAGGAAAACTCCACAAGAGGTATATGCTTCTCCCAAGAATGTCCAAAATCCAGAATGCATGCTTGGAGCATGTCCTCAAGTACTTGAATTATATGCTTGGACTGGTCATCTGTGTGGGGATGGTATGTTGTACTCAAAAGTACCGGTGTACCCAAAGCCATATGAAGCCACTACCAGATCTAAGAAGTAAAATGTGCATCCCTATCTGAGACAATAGAGTGGGGAACCCCATGTGGATGTACAATCTCTCAGATGTACAAACGTCCCAACTCATCAACACTGAAGGCCTCCTTGATCAGCAAGAAGTGAGAAAGCTTCATGAGTATATCAATGAAAACCCATACCACATCATTTCCCCATGGTGACCTCAGAAAACTGGTCACGAAGTCCATCGTGATGTCATTAGACTTCCACTCAGGAATGGGTAACAATTGTAGAATCCTTTCTAGTCACTAATGCTCCGCCTTCACCTTCTGACAAGTGGAACACCCCGTGATGAAACCACCAATGTCCCTCTTCATACCTGGCCACCAATACTGACGATGAAGATCATGATACATCTTGGTGATGCTAGGATGAACTTCCCAAACCGGGGAATGAAAATCATGCATCATCTCCTTGCATATATTTGCTGGGACCCACACACGCCCCTAGAAATGAAAGATCTCATCATCACCTATGGTCTATCCAGGATTAAGGTCCTCTCCTGACACACTCTCCCACATGACTAGGCCTTCTGAGTCCGATAGCTTCCTCATTCACACCCAATCTAGGAGGGTAGAGGTAACATCTACAGAAGATAGAATTGTCTACCCATGTTTGTCTCGCACCTCCAAATGCATCTCATAGAATAGAGCCATAAGCTGCCACTCATTGTTGGCCCCTTGAACTGCTTGTATCTAAGTCCTCTTGCTCAATGCATCAGCCACAACATTGCCTTTCCCAGACATATAGTCATGCTCGAGGTCTAAGGACTATAGATACTCAACCCACCTCCGCTGTTTCAAATTCAAATCACGCTGAGTGAAAATGTCCTTGATACTTTTTTGGTTGGTGAAAGCCACAAAGTGTTCTATCAGTAAGTAATGCCTCCAACAGCGTAAGTCATGAACAACAGCTTTCAACTCCAAATCGTGCATCAGGTAATTCTTCTCATGTGGCCTCAACTGCCGAGACCTGTAAGCAATGACTCCATCTCCCTGCATAAGCACAACTCCCAGACCAATACCTGAAGCATCATAGTAAACAGTATAGCTCTTTCTCGACTCTGGAAAGACAAATATCGGTTCTGAATTCAACTTACCTTTTATCTCCTGAAGGGCTGACTCATATGAATCTGAACACAAGAACTTTACACCCTTCTTAATCAGACCCTTTAGTGGTGCATCTAAGAGTGAAAAGTCTTATATGAAGCATCTGTAGTGACCAGTCATCTCTACAAAACTCCTCACCTTAATGAAGTTCATTGGATGCTACTAGGAAACTATTGCTCTCACCTTCTCTAGGTCTACTGATAATTCTGTCTCTAAGATAACATGACCCAAAAAGTTAATCTGGTCTATCCAAAATTGGAATTTTGAGAGCTTAGCATATAACCGATGCTCTGTCAGTGTACTCGGAACAATCTCAAGATGTGTGTCATGGTCATGTCGAGTGTGAGAGTACACCAAGATATCGTCCATGAAAACAACCATGAAGGAATCCAAGTATGGATGGAACACTCAGTGCATCAGTGCCATGAAAACTGCCAGCACGTTCGTGAGACCGTACGGCATAACCGTGTACTTTTTTAGACCATACCTACTCCGGAAGTCTATATGAGATATATCTAATGGTCTATCGTGCAACTGATGATAACCAGACATCAGGTCAATCTTCGAGAACACACGGGCTACTCGAAATGGATCAAAGTGATCATCAATCCTAGGCAAGGGATATCGGTTATTGACGGTCAACTAGTTAAAATTTCAATAATTCACACAAATATTGAGAGTATCGTCTGCCTTCATCACAAAAAAGACAGGCGAATCCTAAGGAGAAGTACTGGGATGGATGAAACCCTTTTCATGTAACTCCTCTAACTACTTCTTGAGCTCCTTAAGCTCATGTGTATCCATAATATAAGGAGGAATGTACACCAGTGCCACTCCTGGCATGAGATCAATCGTGAATTATACCTCACACTCCAGAGGCAAACCTGAAAAGTCCTCTAGAAAGACATCCCTAAAATGATCCACCACTAGAGGAAAGTCTAATTGAGAAGTCCTCTGGTCATCCAGATATAGACTAGTAATCTAGGCTGTAACTCCTCCTAACCCATGATGCTCAGGTCCTGCTCTGCTCACCTGGACATCCCATTCGCCCTTATAAAGAAACGATCTACCCTCTAGTGATTTGAAACTCACCCTACGGTGATAGAAATCGACAACTTCCTAGAATGGAACTAACTAGTCCATCTCGAGAATGACATCATAGCCCGTCATCTCTAGGATATAGAGGTCCCAAAGAAAGTGACACCCACCAACCTCAAGGGGGAACTCCCTGAACTGACGTGCACTGGCCGTCCTAGTCCCCAATGGTTTGTCTAGTGTCAAGAAGTCAATAGAATAAAAGATGCAGAGACCAAGACTCTCCACAACAGCAACAGATATAAATATATGGGAAGACCATGTATCGAAAAGAGATGAAGATAAAACAGAGGAAACTAGGATCGTACCTCGAACTGTATAGGGTTTGGGATCCTGCTTCTGCTGGGTCTGCTCTACTACAAAGGTTTGGCCTGCTCCACGACCCTGTGACCCTACCTGACTACTCTGAGCCGATCCACTCTGCTGTCGCGGATAACCTGTAGACTGACCACCAAGACCGCAACCTCTATCTCTACCTGAATGACCAGAAGAACTCCAATTCCCTGACTGGTGATAAACTTTTGATACTTCTCCTGAACACGGGGTCATCGAAGAACCCCTGTCACCCGCTGCTGGTGAAAAGATCGGACAGAAATGCTGGAGATGACCCATATTTCCATAAGATAGGAACTTTATTGGGTCTCTCTATAACTGAGGCCTAGTATGTCTACTCCTTCTGCACTGGTAGCACACCACTTGGCTATCGGAAGATTCATCGCGCCTACTCTGATCTCCTCGTGCAGACTCCCTACGGTGCTTCCTGCTATCAGTAGATGGAATGCTAAATCTGGAGATCGAACTGACATGTCCCCCTGCTTCAGAATCCCATAGATTGTGCTCTATGATCAGTGCTTAGTTGATGATAGAAGATACTGAAGTCAACCTAGAGATGTTCACCTGAAATCGAATGTCATGCCTCAGACCATCGTCAAACTTTCACCCAATGAAAAACTCCTCAGCTCTTGGAATAGGCGTGAAATGCTGCAGCTCAGAAAAGTGAGACGAGTACTCCATAATAGAAAGAGTACCCTTCTCCAGAATCATAAACTCCTAGGATCGATCGGCCCTCAAGGTTTATAGGTAGAAGTAATCCAAGAAGATGCGTCGAAACTCATCCCAAGTCAAACTCTGTTGGCATCCTGACTGTGGATCGCCTCCCACCGCCTCTTGGAGGAGTCTCGGAGCATATAGGTAGCGAGCATCACCCAATTCACTGGAGGTATCTCCATATTCTCAAAATCATCAGTGTGGCCTCTAGCCATGACTCTGTAGCCTGGGGTCCTCCTTCCCCTGAGAAGTTGGGAGGATGCTGCTGTATAAAAACCCGCATCAATTCTGCCATCGACGGGGCAGGAGACGACTCTCCATTAAATGTCTGCATCATCCTCAAAAATCCTTCCCTGGACTATGCATCTGCACATGTGTCAGGTGTAACGGTTGGTGCCAAGGCTGGCACAATAGTAGGATCTGCTGGAAGTCCCTGATCATCCATATCCGGTGTCTGATCACCACCTAGAAACTGGTGTACAATCAGAGGACGTCTCAGTGGAATATTTCTGAAAGTTTAAATGCACACCTTAGATCAGAATTATAAAGGACTGAAAACATACGATTACAATAAGGTAACAGGAGAAAGAAAACATTCAAGTTTTACAAAACATGACTACACAGAATGTATAAACACTACACGGCGTGTTCTCGTAAGTCATTCACATGGGCGTGTACTTCTGCCACAACTGGTCATGTAACACCCCAACCACACGGCGTTTTATCCCTACACAAGACGTGTGCTTGAACTATATTCCTCCACCTAATTCTCCTTACACGGATAACCCACACGGTCCTCTTAATCCTAGACTACACTGCGTGTTCACAAGAAACATGACATGTACATGACAAGTTTTAACAACCCTTGTTGTTAGTTACACGGGTGGCTACATGGTTCACTCTATACAGCGTGGTCAAAGTGGACACAACGAGTGCAAGAAAGGATAACACCGACCTGTGTTGTTTGTGACATGGTCGGGTACCAAGGTCAGACTAGATGTCGTGTTCATAGTCGACACGGTATGTATAAGCTTATGGTCTATCCATATGTGTTGTTCGTTACACGGTCGGATACTTAGGTTATACGACACAGTGTGTTCAATCCTGAAACTACATGTATATCTCAAGTTTCCCTCATCTATGTCGTCAGTCACACTGGTAGACACACAGTCACTAGAACACGGTGTGAACATACCATACTCGGCGTGATCCTGTAAGATTTTCATAGCCTCGTGTCCCTACCCACTCAGTCAGTGACTCGGTTATAGACTACACAGTGTGTATTCATAAAGTACACGTCGTGTATTCTAGGTTTTTCTGGACAGTAGCCTCAGAAACTGCTCCGGTGCCCAGAAAACACAGAAAATGAGCTTTAAGCTGCCAAATTCTGATCCATGAGGTCCCATACTCCCCGTGAATCAAAGCTTGTCATCTTATACATGTTATAAACAAGAAAATAAAAGCTAATGACCCACTAAATTCCAATTCATGAGGGCCCATAAAAACTCAAAAACCAAAATTTTTCATTCATCCAAAAAAATCCTTACACAAAGAAATACATATCAACAATATTATTCTATCAAGGAATCTATCACAATAGAATGCACATTCTACACAACATTTATCACAATAACATTCAATTTTTAATGCACCCTAAATGGCATGGAAAGAATACATGACATGTGATTTCTAGAAAGTGCCTATATGATGAATGAGATGGCATACACTCATATCATTGGGTTGCGACAGATATAGAACACCAATAATTTCAACAATAATATCTCAAAGAATGTGAGTCACCAAACGGTGAAAATCAATCAACTGTAAAATTGAAAAATACGAAAATTGCATTAGTGAGGTAAATTGGCTTTTCCCTGTACATGGGTTAGCTACATTCAGGCACAACTTATTACAAAGTACCTATTCCAACCTATCCCAAACTATAGGCTCCAAGCTATATGTCAAGAGAAAAGAATTCCTCTTATACCACTTTGTAACATCCCAGTTCCAGAAGCCACCCAGAGGCGCCCGGTACCCGGTTGGTCACATGGCCTCAAGCGTATTTCCCCGAACGACATAGGCTTCTGATTAGTAGTGAGGGCCTTGGGTGTGATAGTGGTTAAACTATGCCCTCATTGGTAGATTACACAGTGTAAGAGAAAAAATATACAATAGCGGAAGCAGTAATAATCCATACAAAAGTAATCAGTGGAAGAATAAAAGTAAGAAACAACTGGAGCACATATATATAAATGATGCATGATACATATGTCTAGAAAAGAAACCAAACAGATCACAATGCTAGAATACAAAATAGTACTAAACCAAAGTACAAAAGAAACAGATAAACAACTCCTCAGCATTTCAAGCCAAATCTTGGTCACATGCTCTCCAACTCCACAGTAAGTCAAGTACCTGAAGTAGAAGGGAAATTTCCCTTATCTATACCTGCACAAATATAATCTGTTTGGGCCCAAAAGCATGGCCCAAACAGGGTGTGAGCCTAAATCTTAGTAGGCATCCACCCAAAGTTCTATGCCTAATAGTCAGTGAATATTTGGAAGGTAAAAGTACAGAAATAAGTAAACAGGAAAGTGATCAGCAGTAAACAATCCACAGTATCAATATCAAGAAACAACTACACACAAACATGAAACCCTATGGGATGTACTCACAACCACCCCCTGGTCTTACCTAACAAGTACAAGAAACCTTCTAGGCAGTACACTAAGCCTAACTTGTCTGGTTCTATCATAAAAATTCATATAGAATCCTAGAGGAAGCACTAACAGTCAATTCCCCTAATAGTATAAGGTAGTCAAGGCCTCTTTGAGGAAGCACAAAAGGTCAATTCCCTTTATAGCCCCAATTTCAAGAGACTCTTTGAGGAAGCTCACCAAGTCAATTCCTCTTGTAGCCCCAGGTCATTCACAGACTCTCTAAGGAAGCTCACCCAGTAAATTCCACATAAAGCCTGGAGTGGTTCAAGGTAATTCATGTAAAATAAAGACTCTCTGAGGAATCTCACTTGGTCTATATAGTATATAATTCTCAACAACTACCTATGGAAGTAAACTCAGTTTATCCCCCTATAGTCTATAATGCTCAAATACTCTCTATGGAATCTCACTTGGTCTATCCCCTTTTAGTCTACTACACAAAGTTCTCCTGGCCCCGTATAAGTCAAAACATAGTAATGTTATATGGCCAAAGTAATCCTATAGAACTACTTGGATAAACAGTCTACAACATCTCAAGCAGGTCAGGAAATAACACTCCATCCAATGACCACAAGGCATGGAAAATAGGTAAATGACCAATAGTCTAAACTGGACCAACGGTCGTAAACAGAACAAATCATGGGATGAACATACAAGGCTTAGCGATTCAAACCTATTCATAACCAGATAACCTCTACAAAATCATACAAGCATGGTAAGGAAAAACACAGGGGTAAAATGGTAAACACGCTATACCCCATTCAAGGGTATTGGGAACAATTGAACATAATATTCAAACACCATCAACGGAAAGGCACAAACCACCTACCTTGACATTATGAGATCACTATATGTGAACATTGATGCATGAATCACCTTAGAACTCCCAATATCTATAAAAACGTCTAAAACGATCAACCCAAGATAGCTTGAGAAATAGGAGAAATCATGGAATGAAACTAAATAAGAAGGAAGAGCATATCGATGTGGTTCCAACGCAATCGACAATGGTCGATTCGGAGAATAGACAAAGGCTCGGGGGTTCAGATAAGTTTCTGCACCGTATAGTTTCTCTCGGTCGAACGGAACCTAGAAGAAGACAATTCTGGGAGTTAGACGCAACCCCGGTCCGTTTAATGAAAAAAATACACTGCTTGTACTTTTGAAGTGCATGGTGTGTAATCACTTTTTCTATACCCCGCTTTAGGCAGCCTCCATGTCACCCCCACACAGCCATGTGTGTGTCCAGCACACGGTCTCTAGCAGTAAAGAATTATATGATGTGTACTCATAAAGTAAACGGCGTGTACTTTAAAAAAAATCCATAATTTCCCCTTTTCTCAAAAACGACCAGAAAAGGAAGAACATAACTAAAAAATAGATCCGGGTTCTTACATCAGTATCCTACATTCTATTAACCTTATCATTCCCCATTGTTTTTTGTAAATAATATATCCTTGGATATATGTACCGTAGAAAGAATAAGTCGTGTTCTTCCTTTTTTAAAATTGAAACCTAGGAGATGATCCCTGACAGGGGATAAAGCAACATTCTCTCATTAAGGAGGCTTTTTTCTTAGTAGGATGGCTCATGTAGGGGTTGTATCTGGTGATGTTCATCTTGAAAAGAGGATAGTAGGTGTACTATCTCATAATCATCAACATGTATAGTTGTGGCTATCTCTAATTTTTTAAGCTTTCACATGGGTGTTGTATGGTGAAATGGGAGAGACTGTTGTTTGGATCTCTATACGGATTCTTCCAAATTATGTGCATTGTCAGGGAACTCCAAAATCCTTCTTGTTTAATTTAGTGAGATGAGTGTATGGACAATTTCATTTCTTTCATTCACCACACACATCATAAGAAACATCTCTTGTGAAAGTGTTATGTCAAAAAAATATGTAAGTACCTTCCAGTAGTTAATGAATTTAGTAACTCTCTATTCATTCCATTATATGTATATTAAGATGTTTTTATGCTTTTCTTGTGTGATGTGGAGATAATGTGGTAAAGGAACTATCTATCTCAGTCCTCCTTACTACAAATAGACCTTTTTTGTAGTTGATTATATCAAACGAATGTAGTTCATTCTAATTTTTGGAAAAGTAAACATATTATGGTGGCTTCCTTCTATTCTGGAGACCCCAAACTTTGACCTAACCATATTAAAAAGTTATATAAATCATGTAGTGAATCACCAAACCCATTAAAAAGGGTGAACCTAGGCTTACTAAACTATATGAATTCTCAAACATGGTCCACACATACTAGGCATTTCATTCATTCAATAAGAATATCACAATGTTTCATTTCAATATATTTAGACGTATCAAGATAGAATCTATAAATTAATATTGGAGAGATTTTTTAGTAACCACAATATTTATAGGCTAACTGATTTGGGAAGTGTTTTATCCTAGATCTCAATGATAATAATCTTGCTACTCAAGCGGGGTAGGAAACAAATATCTTACTCATATTTGGATATCATCATGTTTGATTCATGCCATCAGATGTCCCATGTTTGGATTTCCATAGTATGTATTTCTTATAATAGTATCTAGTGGTTCTGTTAATTATTAAAAACACATGATGTGTCTTTAGGAATTTGATAAATAGGTTTTTCCATATGTTTCTGTATTTATTTTTCATGTAATTCCTAGATGTAATATTAGTTTATACCCATACATATATTTATGAGGAAACTCATCTTGAGGTCCTATTGAATATACTAAGAGATAACCAATGATATTAAAATCTCGATAAGTTTCATTTATATATTGATAATGTTCACTTTCTGGGTCATATTATCTCATATAAAGGACTTTCAGTTGACCTAGAGAAAAAAAGAGTTGTAATTATTTAGCAGTAGCATAAGAATGCCCTTTATATATGTTGTTTCATAGAGATAGATTGTTACTACCAACATTTAAAATAGGACTTATCATGTCTTTATGCATGTCTTACCTGTCCTATAAATAAGGGTGTCAAGTTACAATGGTCAAAAGAATTCGAGACATCCTTTTAAGAGTTTAATTTAAGGCATACCTAGATTTCTATTCTGATTCTTCTAGATCCTAAAAGAACCTATACAATGTCATGTGGTGGATCATTCATTGTCATGGTAGTAGTTCTGGTGTAGGATGATATAGTTTTTTCATATGTATATTAGTTGTTGAGGTCTCATGAGGAAAATTACCTGACACATGATCTCGAGTAAGCAGTTGTTGTACCCACATTGTGTTACTAGGGGAATTACCCACATGAGAGAATTTTTTAAGGTTTAGAGACCAAAATATCTTCTGTTATATATTTATAGAGTGATATCATAATATTAGGAAGTGAATGTGGGTAGAACATCTATAGTACTTTGACTTTGAGCTAGCCTATTTGTCTGGGACAGGAAATGTTGTTGTCGATGCTCTATGTAGGAGGACTCAAATGTATGAATTTTAGTGGGATAGTAGTGAAAGGAAGATTATGGATTAGTTTTTTTGATATGAATAAATAATTTTGGGACCTTTATTGAAATTTTGTACTCGGAATTGTATCAGTGACCACTTCTCTTTTGGAGAAGGTGAAGATGAGGATGTTTTCTGATCCTAAGGGTTTGGTCCAATGAGGGGGCCTTGATGGTGGGGACCCAACTCCATATTGGTCGATCAATGTTGATGACATCATGTGTATACAAGGTAATATCAGGGTACCCTTATATATGAGAATGCATATGATGTGTATTTATTATAATTTAATGTGGTAGGATCAGCTAAGTATCTCCAGGATGTATTGTGATATGCATCGATGGTATTGGTGTCTAGGGGTGAAGTGTCAAAATGTAGGTTCCATCCAATGTTTTTCCAACTTTCAGTAGGTGAAGGTAGTGAACAAGTGACATGATAGATTTTTTATAGAATTAATCTCATCTATAATTGAAATGGTTTGATATTTATATGTATTTTTTCATCTGTTTACCAATGTATCCTCATGGTAGCAATGTTGTTTGGGTGTCCCTGTATCGACTAGTGAAATTTATCCCACTCCATTCCAAATTAGGAGAAATTATCATTGAATTAATTGATAGATTATACATTCATGAGATTTTACGACTACACAGGGTCCCTCGTAATTTCATTTCTTATTGGGATTCTTTCTTAAAATTAAGGTTCTTGTAGGGGTTCTAAAGTCTGTGGGTGCACAGGTTCTTCTGAACAAAACCTTTCACCCTGAAACCAATGGTTAGTTGAAATAGACTATAAATGTTCTAGAGGAAATGCTCTAAGAATGTGACCTTGATTTTGGTTATTTATGGGAATTTCATATCCCTCTTGACATGTTCACCTACAGTAATAGTTATCAGGTGATGATTCAGATGGCTCCCAATGGGGCTATATACTCTAGGTCTTGTTGTTCACAAATGTAATGGTTAGTTGTAGGAGAGGTATTGAAACTGATTCAAAATCTAATTTAGGATACAATAGAGTATATTTGGATGATATAGATTTATATTTCTTCTACTTGGTCTAGAAAAAATTCATTTACAGATCACCATTTAATACCTCATGAGTTTGAGGTCATGGATCGTGTATTATATAGTGTATCACCAGGATTTGGGAATAAAATTATACAGACTCAAGGGAAGATATCACATTTCTTTGATAGGGAATTTATGATTCTGGAGAGATTTGGGTTGGTAGAAAATCAGTTATTATTACCTTAGAGGTACAGTTCCATTCATGATGTATTTCAAATTTCACAGCATCTCTAATATCATGTTGATCCTTATAATACTTTTGATCATTAAGATTTTGAGCTTAATGTTGACGTTTCATTTTAGGAGTATCCTATACACCACATTTATTAGATAATTAAGGGTCTCAAAGGTCAATATTTCCCTTTAGTATTGGTGTTATGGATGCATTTTCGGGTATAACACCTAACATGGGAGTGGGATTCCAACATACATGTTCAGTGTTTAGAGATGTTCTTAGGTAACGTTTTTCTACAATTGGAAGGTGATCTCGGGGATGATTTTATTTTAGGGGAGAATATAATAAGATCTTGGTTTTGATATTAGGTATGTATCCTTCAAATTTTGATTTAATTTGTTTTTTTGGACATAATAGGGATGCCCAATTAAGTTATAAAGGTATCAGGAGTGTATGGTGTTTGTTCTAGGCATGGAACCCCAATCAGTGAAGGAATCACTATACGACATGGCTAGTAGACATCATGAAACCCAGCCCACATAGTCTCTTCTAATCATTTAGTGCTAGACAGTGGGTTGGTGTTGGTCACATGGTTTTCCCTGGTCGTGTGTTAGTGGCAGAATTCCCATGAAAAAACTACAAACTTTTTACTAGAGGTGTTTTTCCTAGTTGTTACATAGTTTCTCTAATTGTACTACATAACCATGGGGGTGCACCATTATGTAAGAGGATGTGAAATTTTTTTCAAACCATGTAACCCAGCTCTTTTGGGTAAAATTACCATTCAAACCTTCGATTTATTTTAATTAAACCCTTCCTCTAGAATTTCATTCCAATTGAATGAATTTTATAAGTATCACCCATTTGAGCTCAAATATTAGATTTTGGTCTTTTTCACCTGTCCAGAGGGTATCCAAAGAACTTTTCCTCTCATTGGGTCTGTTTTGGTATTATCCTAATTCATTTTTGGTTATTCTTCATTTATCATCCTCTTGAAGGAGTTACCATGGTGTGAGCTCATATGCCCTATTTTAAGGGTGTTGGTCGACACTTTTTATTTCATACATTATGTGAAAAACTAAAGGCCAATAATGGATTAGGATATTCATACAACTATGAGGTAAGTGTTCTATAAATTATTCATTATGTTTTGTGGTTTTATAATGTGTTATTTTGTGATTCACGCCAGTTTCACTATGTGTTTCCACTAAATTGGTGTTTCCTCGACATGGTTCCCATGATTCAAACCTAATGATATTATTATACCCCTTGCGATTGATTACCTCAGATGGATCCAACCCTTTTGTATTCCCTCTTACATGACTAAATGGAATTAAAGACAATATGGGCAAAGAAAATGTTGAAGTGTATGATCATTCATGTAAATTGTGATATTATAAATGAAATGAATGGATATAATGTTCTTTCATTTTTATCCTTCTTATAAATAATTTAATTAGATATTGGTGAGTAGAAATTCCATTTCACCTATTTTAAATTGAACAATGGTTACGCCATTGTTTATATGAAATCATAATGAGAAATGGATTATACCTTATCTTTTATTGAAGATAATGGTTACTTAATAATGATATGATATAAGGGAATTAAATCCTTTAATAAATATAAGGAATGGGAATGATGGACCTTGTGAATTATAGAGATCGTGAATGATGACCCCTATGCATGTTATTTTTAAATGGTCATGGATACCTTCATGCATAATAATAAAAGGGGATGGAATCCATTATATAAATATGATATGAAACGAGAATGGTTACCTTTATAGCATCCCTTGAGATATGGGCAAGGTTACCTTTATGATATAGGAATGGAATGCTTTATTCTAGAAGCATGATGTCACCTGCGATATGGGCATGGAATCCCTTGTGATACTATATGTGCATGAAAACCCTTGGTATATGGGCACGGTGTGCCTTACTATGATACTGGCCATGGAGTCCCCTATAATACTGTGATATAGGCCATGGTGTCCCATAATCTACCGTGATACTGGGAATGGCGTCCCTTATAAATGTGATATCATTCATTGTGACCCTTGATACCATTTTACTGTCATTATTAAATGGGATGAAGTAGGCATGGTCATCCTAGTTTATATTCAGTAACCAAATACGACCCATTTACAATTGTTATTACTACTTTAATTTATTATTTGTACACACCAGCGTGTCATATACATGACTGAGTATTTATAGATTCAATTATTGGTGGACTAATGTGATTTATATCACACCATATTTGGGCCATCAATGGTACCTAAGATGACTTCATGCATGCATGAGTTAATATGTGGAGGTGTCCACTTATGGATTTGTTAATTTTGGATTGACTTTGGATAGAGCTTGTAGAAGATGATAGTGCTAGAGCTTGGGCTAATGGATAGATGTTTCTATTTTTTGATTCTTTATTAAATAGTTGTTATTATACTTCTACCTTTCTTTTTTATCAATGATTTTATAATTTATAGATTCATGACACACATTGTCATTTATTTTATTTTATTAGTTACGTATTTTGAGTATTGATATCAGTTTTTGGTTACTTACCTCTATTTTCACTTATTATTCATTGTCATATTGTTTCCTCTATTTATCTATTTATTTATACAATATTCTACCCTAGTAAAGAGGTAATATTATACCCATAGGAAAACTAAGGCCTTTGCTGCTAGTCAATATCCTTTGTAACTTGGGGGAATTATCATACGTTCATGTGGACCATAGATGTCAAGGTACCTCATAGTGGAACCCAGTTTTGGGACATCAAAATATTTTTGGATGAAATGGGTGGTTAGTGGAAAGAAACCTAATGTCGTACCTAATGTGGTATCATGCTTTCTAGTCCTTTATCACTGGGGATTGAATGTTTGATTGGTGGCTTTGAAATATCATGTCTCACACAATTATATGTTTGAGAAAATTCTATATTACATGCAAATATCCCCATTTCCATGAATATTAATAAGAAATCATTTTATGCTTTGAGAGTAACAAAAAATATTTTATCTTCATCGTCCCTTTCACAGCACAAGTCTATTGCATGATGATTAGTATTTTTTGAATGAATTACTCAATGACTTCATGAAACATTCTCTATGGCCACAAAATATTCATTTAGGGTAGGTCATAATCTTTTTCAGGAAAAATGGCTTTGTAGAGGGGATACACATTTTCATAAATAATATATTGTTCATTACTTACACGAAATATAGTCTTAAAAGTTAGATATAGTGGTCACACATAGATATTATGACCATCCAGGTATGGGAAGATAAGATTTAGAATGAATAATGTCCTCCATGTGGGGGAGTTTTATAATTGGGAATATGACCTAATGGGGAAGATTGGCATGAATATTTTAAATCCTATAAAGGGAATCTTATGAAAACATGAATATTGAAATGTGATTGAAAGATGTAAATGAAATCAAAAATAAATATTGCCAAATAATGATGAAAATAGATTTTAGACAGTGCGGGGATTGAAAATTTTATAGGAATCATACACACGCTTTCAAAATAGAAATCAAAACCCATGTAGTTTATGTGGATTAATTTGAGAACATATCACAAGTTCATACTATCTAGTTTAACATCATGCTATAATGAAATTTTCATATAGTTTTTCACTTGGAAACTAAGATGTTTGATACATAGTTTAACATCATGATTTGAGGAGGTACATGTCCTAAAAGGTAAAAAAAATATTCAAGTGATGATTATACATATGGATCTATGATGTATATAGGTTAGGGATTACACCTAGTAAGAATCCTAGTGTGGTGGACTTTTAAATATTCATATGTCAGGATAAATCAAATAATTATCACATGTGGGTCATTCTTGGTGTCAAAACAAGAGATAGAATTTCAGGTGCATCATCTAAGAATATCAGATTTTAATGGGTCTTATGGATTGTTTTTATGAGATATTTCTATCTATGGATTTTATATGATATTACTATAGGGGATCATCAAGGTAATTATACTAAATTTTTCATCCACCCATATTTATGAATTTTATTGGTGCATATGGAATCAGGAGGCCGCCTTCCAGTCTGGAGATAAGAATAATAGTTTTATTGGCTACACCAACTTTAGGGACCTAACTCGTTGACTTTCCCTTTAAATATACTATGTGACCAAGAAAATAATATTCAGTCAGGGGTTAGACACATCATGTTGAATGGACCTAGGGAAGCCTACATTAGTGTCTTGTTGAAAGCACCACTCTCATAATCAAAATATTCTATGATGATGATCACCATGAGGGGACAACACATCAAAGAAGATAGTCTAGGGCCTCCTTTTATCTTAGGAATCCATAGTTAGAAGGAGAATACATTAACATTCATGCCTTGACTGTGTGTATATGGAGTCCATAGATGATTTCTTTTTAATTTAAGTCCTTGTTAGGATACTTGGGTGGATGAGTTCTCTTCAATCAAATCAAGGGTATTCATGTTTCATTTTTATTAGAGAAAAATAGAACAGTTTTATTAGAAAATGTTGTGAATAATGTTTCTACATAATTATACTAAGGCATGTAAGGTATATTTAATAATTGATTAATGGTATTTGATGAATGGTATCACTGAATGCGAGGTTTAGTTGAATAGAAACCCTTCTATAGATGATAACAGTATATAAAAGTGCAAGGGAGAGTAGACACCCAGAAAGGAAGGGAATGGAGAATGTACATCCTTATTTAGATGATAACACCCTAGGGAATGTATATTAAAAATGGCCACCCATAATGGTAGGATATGGTGAATGGATTCCTTAATGTGAATGAAAATACCCTTGAAATAGGCTATGAAGTATAACCACCTTCAATGGGAAGCTATGTAGAATGGCCTTCATATGGTAGAGGATAATAACCTAGTGATGGGCCATGGGGAATAGTAACCCTAAATGGTTGTCTAGGGGGAATAGTTATCAAACAGTAGATGATAACACCCAAGCATGAGGCAAATATGAATGAAATCCCTGAATAAGAGGTTTTTGTAAATGGTCTTCTTAGTGGGAGAGGATAACACCCCAGTGATTGGCTAGGGCGAATGGATTCGCTGAAGGGAGTCTTAGGTGAATGGTCACCTTATTTTAGATGATATCACCCTAGGAAATTTCTTCAGAGAACAATGCCTTTAAATGGGAGTTATGAAAGAATATTCACCATATTGATGAATATAATATCATAGTAAATTGTTCATGAAAATGACCACTCTGAATAAATGGTTATGGTGAATGGGCTCCCTAGTGTGAATGAAAACACACTAGTGATAAGTTATGGAGAATGAAAACCTATTATTGGGGTTTGATAAAAAGGTCTCCATTGTGTGGATAATAAAAACCTAGTAATATTCAAGCATAAATGAACAACATTAATGGTAGGTAAGAGAAAATGTTCAGGCTTCATGGGTTGTTAACTCTATATGGAGGCTTGGGATAATTTACACCCTAGTTTGGTTGATAACGTCATTGTGATAGGCTATAGAGATTGAAAACACTAAATAAGTTTTTTGAATAAATAGTCACCCTAATGAAAATGATAACATCATAGAAAAGGTATAGAGATAATAATTTCCTTATATGGTATGATAGGGTAAAGGGACTCCCTAGTGTAGTGTAATTAGACTTCCCATGAATTTTTGTAGGCCCCTCACCCACCTTGAGTGAATTATCAAAAGTGATATTCTATAAGAGAAATGTTGGATAGAGTGGTTACATAGATATTATTAATGGGGAATTCTTTTTAAATAGTGTTATTCCAATAAGTTCAATGTTTCATTTTATGAAATGAGATTATCATGTGGACCACCATATGACTCATTTGTCTCTCAATTAGTGTATTCCCTTAGGTTTGGATCATAATAAAAGCGAGCTTAAGGAGAGTTTGAGACTACGGTGAATGGATATAAAAGTGCCTCTTCCACTTTGTTAAAATTTTCTAATGAGGTCCAATTAAGGGTCCTATTTAGAGAAAAAATATGGGGATCATAGGAGCATGAAAAAATGAGCACTGATTGGGAATAAGTGACCGGTATAATACCACAAGTTGTGAATGGCCTAGTTGATTAGATAAATTGAGGCAGGGCAAGATTAGGTTGCCTTGGGAATCTTCTTGGATAGACTCTATAGAAATAAAATCAATTTCATTAGTAAATGGTTTTATTATTATGTGTTAAATTTTTTAGAGACACTATTTTAATGCATAAATTTGATATAAAGATCATATATTCACTTATTCCTTTTTTACATCAGATGAAGAGATTTCCAAAAAACCCCAATTGAGTAAAATGTACTATGTCCTCTAATGTGATGTTTCAATTCACCACATAAGTAAATTTTTTTAATCTATGATTAACTATTTAATTAATATGAATTTTTAAATATTACTCATTATTCAGTAATATATTATTCCCCAAATGGAATCCATTCAAGAATTTACTCTCTTCATTACTCTATACGAAGGTGTATAGTTTCATTATTTTTTCATATATGGGATATTCGTTAATTAAATTTGATATGAATGGGAATGATTTTCATATTTTTATACTTATACCATTTTAGAATGAATTAAAATGAGGTATATGATGAAAAACTCCTTTTTTAAAACCATATACTTGATTATATTCATTCTCAATGGTACATAAAAAAAATATTGTTTCATATAAAATGTGGTAACAGGCAAATATTTTTATACTTTCTAAAAAAATTAAAAACAAATACATAAATTAATATGTTCTGACTGCTACCTAATAAGGTTTTTATTCCATTATTGAATATATGTTTTTAAATAATTGGTTGATGTTGAAAACTTTCTATGTGAGATGAAATTTAAAGTCATGAATTTAAACAAGGTATGGGTGAGATTCTTTAGACATCAACCTAGGATAGTAGTATTGTTTCATATAGTAATTTCTTAGAGAGGAATAACTTGTTGATGTGTTGAAATTATGGTGAGTTAGCCTTGGAATATGGATTTATGTGGGTCAACTTCTTGAATTCATGAATCTTATTATATTTATTGATTAAAAATTTTATATTAATTGTTATAAGTTAGTTTTTTCTCTTTTGATGGTTTATCAGTGGTGCATCATTAGCTCTTAGTGTGTCGGTGGAACCTCATCCACTCAATGGTGATGATTTAGTGGTACCTTATACACATAGAGCCTGTGATATGGTTGTACCTCTTCAAAATTGAGACATGATATTGGTGGTATATGATAAACATAAAATGTTTCATTGTTGGTTTATCATCCACTTTAATACTTTTTATGGTGGTGTATCATCCACAAAAAGATTTATTTCGGTTGTATTCAATTCACCTTTGGGAGGTGTCGCATTAGTTATTTATCCATATAGGAACATGTGTTGTGTTATATAAACCACCTACAGTTTCTTACTAGTGGTTCCACATCCACCTGGAGACAAGTAAATGTGGTCCATCATCCACACTATTGTTAATGAAAGTGTAATAGCATCCACCATAAGAGTTTTTTATGGTATTGTATCATCAAACCGTGTTGTGTGACGTTGGGTGTATATCATCCACCATAGTTTTGAAACAATCATATACATCCAATCCAAGGATGAGTAGTTATTATATATCATCAAAATGGAATTGGTAATGACTTATTAACCATGTTATGTGTCCATTTCAATTATCATTAGGCTGATGATTCCCATAGATTTCATTTGAAAGAGATTCATTGTTCACCTCTAGATACATGATCAATATTGACATGTGTATAATTACAGGAGGGACATTATTTATTGACTTATAGTCTATAGAAAAATATATTATTACAAATATACTATTTTCATTGGATTTATATTTATATTGAAAATATTATTTTTACCAAAAGATATTTACAACACACCAGATGTCTGTCTCAAATATTTTTCAAAAAATGATTCATTGGTGGTGCAGAACACATATTCTCATTAGAATTAATATTTCCTCCACAAATATTCATTTCGAAAAAAAATTATTTTTCATAGATTACGAATTTTCACACAAATATTTTTATCATTAAAGAATTATTTTCAATAGAACATTCATTTTGATGTAACAGGTTCTTTTCTATGATGGAATATACGTTATTATGCAAATAGCCTAGACATCGTTATATTGACTAGATATTTATTGTCATTGAAACTCTTGGTAAAATATTTATAAGTAATAACAGAGGTTTCATTTTGTTATAGATGTCTAATCCTTCATAAATAAAAACCAAAAATAAATTTTTTGTTCACAAGTAATCCATAAGATGCACTTTTAAGGATTGATTTGACCATATAAAATTGGAAATCATAAGAAAAGTCAAAAATAAATGAATCCCCCACCCCTTTTCTATATGTCCTCTAATTACCCACTTTCTCTTATTTATCTATTTGATTCTTCAAGAAATATGCTTATGGACTGCAAGTCTATTACCTATGATTGAAAACTATATTTGAATATATTATTTGTAAACTAATTTAAAGAGTTTGTAACTTAATGAATTTGTTTTCATTTTTATTGTATACATTTTTAAATGTTTAAAATAATTGGGGTTTGATATATTTTCCACATCACATTATAATTTTTTTAAATATTATGTTTTTATTTTTTTAACTTCATTTTTTTAATAGAAAAAATAATACTTACATTTAATATAAACAAATTGTTAGTATGAATTGTAAAATTAATATTGTTCTTTATCAAAAATAATAATATTGGTAATTAAATGTTATGAAATTATAATTTTAAAATTATAAATAATATAAATAAATTATTATAATTAATTTTATTAATTTATAAAATAAAAAAAAGAAATATTAGTTAAACATGGAAAAAATAATTTAAATATTAATATTTTTACATAAAAACTGTATAATTAAATAGTATAATCATTAATTTTAATATTTTATTATAAATTACTTAAATTAAAATAAAATAAAATAATAAAATGAAAAAATATATTATGATTGTGCAACACAAATTAGATAATTTAAATACTAAAAAATACAATTACTAATTATTTGTAAGATTGTGTACATATTAAATTTAAATATTATTATAAATTAAAAATGTACATTATCTCCACTAAAATTAGTAAAATTTATTCTTCTCTTATATAAAAATTTTATGCAATAAAATTTATTTTTAATAAGTCAAAATAAATTATATATTTAAAAGCATAAAATTTATTTTATATTTATAATAAATAATAATTTTTAATAATGTAATAATAAAAATACATTAATTACAAAACTAAAAAAATTATTTTTATTTAAATTTATGAAGAACTATCATCATTACATATAGGTTTATAAAAAGAAAACCAAATACAGAAATAATTTGTTTAAAATTAATATAACTTATTAAAATTTATTAAATATTTGAAATATTCGTAAAATTTTTATAATTTAATAGTGTAGGAAAAAATAATCAAGATTTTATCATATTTTAATTAAATTTATAAATAATAAATAGTATTATTAATTAGTAGAAAATATTAAAATTTATTACATTAAATTACAATATATACTAAGGCATATAGAAACAAATAAAATATGTGAAATTATTTTATCACATTTTTAAAAAATGTCTCAAAAAATAACTAATAAAATATTATAATGATTATATTTATTTTAATTAATATTTTATTTATAAATTTATAAAATACAATAAACTACAAAATAATTAAAGTTTTTCACATTACATATTACAAATAAAAAATATTCTATTAAAAATAATTTGGTGTTGAAAATTTTCATTTCCAATATTAAAATTATTGTTCAATACAGTTTGATTAATTTGTGATGGATTAATAAAATATTACTTTTTTCATTTGTTCTAAATAAACCTGATAATACTTTTGTAAAATTTTACATAATAAATAGTTTCTGATATAATTATTGGAAAATATGGATCCATGAAATAGATAGAATATTTTATTAAAATATTGTGATATAAAAATCATTATAGAATTCCACACATTTCATATATAAATCTGGTTTACATTTAGTGATTCAAAATATTTATTTCAATTAAATCATAAAACTCATAATTTATATCAGAAGGAAAAATCATGTCCACAATTAAGAAAATTGATATCATGAGATTTGAAACTTCTCATTGGGATGTTGTTCATCTATTTAATTTTCTTTAGAAACATTCTATTTTTTGTTACATCATTATTATTGTAACATAAACTAAAATAAAAAAAATATCCAGATTCATAAATGATTGAAAAATTATTCCATGAGGTTACTGTATCATCATTTATATAAACATAATGTTAGATTTATAATTAAAATCCCCATTTGCAACAATATCAATTTTATTATTTTCTTAAATCGGTCGCTGATACCTATGTCATGGTATCAAAATAATAAGTTTAGAATCTATTATAAAATTTCAGGCTCATAAATCATATTCTGGATTTAAAATATCTTTTTTGATATAATGTTTTTTATTAAATATTTGTTACTAAAGGGAAATACATTTCCTATAAATTTAAATTAGATAAAAATGCTAGTCCATAAATTGGGTAATAGTTATGAGAATATAAATTCACATTAAAAGGGTTCTATCTTATATTATGGTGAATGTGATTTGATATTTAATTATCCTACATGTGGAAATCTAGGTATGAAGAATTAAAAAATGTAAATATTATTTTTTTACTTCTAAAATAGTAAATGTATTTTCCAAAATACAGATATATTATAGATACTTTTTATGTCTTCCAATATAGCTCTATAGATGAAATTTTGTAGAAAAAAATATTGTAATAACTAGAAACTTAAATTCTCTTGATAATAGTTATATTAGGGAAAACGATTAGCTAGGTTCATCTGTGTTTTTCTTCAAAACATCGTAATAGATATATTTTTCTTTTTACTGATGGATTATATCTTTTTTCATCTTACAAATGTCAATGTTCTTATTGGAATTTGTTTTATAATTTAAAACTATTTTTATTTTTCTTTATGAACAATATATCTACTTATCCATAGTAATTCTAGGTCACACAATTGGAAATATCATTTTATTTGGACCCACTAATTAATGAGTTTTTTTAATGATGGTGTATTTATAAAACGTCAAGTTGAAAAAAAAAATATAACTAAATGTTGCATTAATAGGGACAATTGATGACAATATAGTTTATGGTGTGTCTTCTGGATATATTTTACATGGTATAAAATCATGTTTATACTACACTAGTGAAAAAAACGTGTTTATTAAATAATTTATCTATATTTTATATATTCATGTTATAATATTTAATAATATATTAAATTATATATTTTTATATTAGTAAATTTATGATAAAATATTGAAGTCACCAGCTGATCTGTCTATTGGGAACATTATTATATATAATCAGATGTTCCAATATAGTAGTATAAGGATTATTACTAATGAGAGATAGAGACATTTTGTGGATTTCATTTCTATATTAGTTTTTCTTATTTATCCTATTATAAATTTTTTAAATTTTTTTTTAATTTATATGTTTATAGGAGACATATGATATAGATATTTATCATTTGTGGAAGTTTGTAGCCCAGACATATAGTGCAGATGATGATTTCTCAGGTGATTAATGTTTTGATGTTATGATATGATAGTTGGTTATGGTGAATTTTATTGGGGAATTTTGTATGATATATATTCCAGAAATGAAAATTGACTTGTGGAAATAGATATTTGGGTCAAATAATATATCTGTTAGTATAAAGGAAAAATTTTAAAAAGTTATTTTTCTATGTTGGCATTATTTATAAGTACAGACAACCATTTTTACTAATAGATATATCATTTAGTATTACCAATTTAATACCATCAAAGATTTTATCAATAATTAAATATGTCACATTATAATACAAATACAAAAAATTATTTTACCAATATATGGACTTATTTTCATCAATGAAAAATATTTTACGAGTAGGAAATAATACTGAAATAAAAGAGTAATAATAAATTTTCAACTCATTATTGAATATATATTATATGTATCACAATTTTGTTAGTAAAAGATCTTAATTTACTATGATTGGAATCTAAGAGAGACCTTTAATTTCAAATGGTCAAATTTATATAATTCACAAGAATCACTAGATTATTTTTTAATATTTTTTAAAATAAAATTAAATATGTGAAATTATTAATTATGATTATTAGTTTTAATATATTATATTTTCATATGATAACTAAAATTTTTAGTAACATTAAAATTTATTATGTGTAATTATTTATTAGTGTTATAAAACTTTAACTTAATATGTTACTCCCATGTCCCAAGACACATTTACCACTCAGACACCCACACCTAATCTAGTACCCAGAAAATGGTAAAAAACAACTAAAATCCATCTCAGGTTTATTCAATCATCACCTATCCCCTAAATTTTTTTGATGGAAATGATCTAGATAAAGAATCATCCTTTATATTTTCTCGATGGTTCTATTTTCATGGCCTCCCTGATAGTTTGGATGTCTCTACTAATGTCCCCCATGACAGCAAAAACAACCATTTCCTTAGGTGTGTTTCATCCCAGAACCATCCACTTTACCATCAGTATCGTTTATAGAAATTATTTCACACTCATTCAGGACTTTTCATCATCATATTGTATGATCCATCGAAAATGGATACCATTTCTGAAGGACTCAGTATAATGAATAATGGATTAAGAGTTGTGGATCATTTGAGAAATTAGGTCACGAAACTCTGAGAGGTGTTCCACGATCCCTCAAAAATCAGTTAATGGTCACTTTAAAGTATCACTATCATTATTATCTATGAATTTTTAAAATTAAAATTACATACCTAGTTCTATTTTTGAGAACTTATTGAGGAAGGTGTTCTCATTTTTCATTGCACCTCTGAAAAGGATCTTAATGTTTAAAATGAAATGATTTTTTTAATTCTCATGGTAGGGGAATCACAACAAACTAGTTCTTAATTTCCTTTACAAATTTGATTTATGTTTGGTTTGGTGGAGAATTTGAAGAGTTTCTATACTTTATGATCGAGCATCTACATAAAATATTTGAATTTTATAAAATCATGATTTTAGAGAGTCATATTTTTCATGAAAAGATATCTTATTTATGTATGTTTATTTTATTATGAGTTCTTCTATATTTCAATACAAGACTATTAAAATGTTGAAAAGGTATATAATAAAGCTATTTTAGTCACATATTGATGATTTGGATCTTAATGATTGTTCAAAATGAATTAATTAAATCTCTAGCATTATTCTTCAATGAAAAGAATTAGTGAATCTAAGAAATATGAAAATTTAGTCCATTTTTTAATGATAAATTTGATAACATTTTGTAATATATATCTATAAACCATGATTGTAAAAAATTATTCCATATTGAAAAAATAGAATAAAATTTTTACATCGATCAAAGTGTGGGACATTTCAATTGATTGTTGATTTTCCCACTATAACAGAATATGATTTTCTGTTATTGAGATATTGATTCTGTTATTTAATGTCAATCATTCTGTATAATAATTATTTACAAGTTCATTTAGTGATCCGACGCTCTAATTTAACATTACATAAGTAGGACCTGGTGGTATTTAAATCAAATGAATTTATCTGATTTTTTGGATATTTATTCAATTACTTTTATAATTTAGGTTGATTTTTTTTAATTTTGATGGTTGTCTGGATTGAAACTATTATCACATGGTTTGAACTTATACTATTAATATTTTCACTCACATTATTATTTTAATTTTTGATTTATTTTCAAAGAAGAATTTAAATTTGTGCCTCATATAATGTATTTAAAAATCAACCTCATTTTTACCCTTTCTGTTTATTTTTCTTACACTTTATGATCATTGTATTTTCTCATTTTCCTAGTTTTTATGATATTTTGGCTTTCTAGGTAAAAATCTAATATATTTTTCTTAAATATAATGACTTATTCACTTTATCAAATCTATATTAATCACGATTGACATCAACATTAATCATTCAAGATTAAATTATTCCCATGTTTATATTTGGATAGATGTACACTGGTTAAACAATATTCTTAGGGATTATGAATTTTCTAAGAGACTAAATCAGTATTTACATTGTTCAAATTTTTTATTATTTTATCATTATCATGATACAATTGAATCCATTTTATTTCAAGATTTTGGAAGGTGGTCACCCTATCGTAGGATACACTATTGTCTCAAAAACAATTCTCAGGTAAAAACTCACAGAACCACAATTTGAGTCTTATTAGAATCATCATTATTTATATTTTACAAGCTATTGGATACATAAATTATTCACTAATTTGTATTCAGTAGGAATCATAATAGTAATGTAATGGTATGGACCTCCCCGGTCTAATACTATGTGAAAATATAGTGGTTGAGTTGTTTTGGGAGGCAGTAGTTACTCATTTCAATTATTTTCCAAAAATATAGTTTTTATAATGATCTTTTAGGAATGGTAGGTTGTGGACTTTGAGTCCTAATGGTAAGTCTCACTAGTAGCTCATCAATAGTGACTCACACTAGTAGCTTAGCCATGGCGATTGACACCAATAGCTCTCCAATGGAGACTTACACTAGTGGATTGTCAGTGGTTACTCGCACCGGTGGATAGAGAACAATGACTCATATTCGTAGCTCACCAACCATGACTCGTCCAACAGTGAGTCACCCAACGAAGACTCACCCACTGGTATCTTGTCCAATGATGAGTCGTAAAGTGGTATCTCATCCAAAGTTTAGTGATCATATAGTTTCTCATCCAATGGTCATTCACCCATCCATGACTTATCCATTGGTATCTCATCCACCAGTGACTCGAAATAGTGATTCACCCAATGGGGAGTCACATCCAATAGTTTTTCAAAATATCATATTTTCCAGTTTTTTAGTTTCCTTCAGTTTTCCATTTGAAAATTTTTGTGACATAAAATGATTTTGAATCCATTTTTTAAGATATTTAAGGCTTATTTAAATCCCATAACTCCAACCTTGATTTTATTAAGGGTCCATATTCGTTTACTTGGTCAAACCATGTGGGTTTTTGAGATAAATCATAAATGTAAATTCAAAATCATTTCATATACCATGAGCCCAGGATATTATCCTTCTATGTTAGTGGATTACCTATATTAATTCCTTATTAATTTTCTTTGGTATAGTATGCCCAGAGTTCTTCCACCCATAGGAGTTGTGTGTTGTGTTTTAGCCATTGATTGTGTTCCACTTGGAGTTCTGTCTGCTGTATTTGAACCCTCTATTTTGGTGAAAAAATGAAGTGCCGACCCATCTAGGATATAAGGTTTGTTTTACCTAAATTATTCACGGTTCAATGATATGTTTCCTCCCATTTATCCTTGTCGTGTGATAAAATATAATCTCTAGGATTATAATGGATCCTTCTTGGTTGATGCTTGTTGTGGTGATTTCGTGGCGTCCTCGGGTGGATTTAGTCATTATGGGATAGGCGATCAAGATTTATTGTGTTATACAATTCAGATGCATTGAATATTGGAGACCATTTTATGTATTGTATTCATTTATTCTTTATATATTTACTTGATACTATATAGATAGCATGATTTAGCCCATGGATCATAATGAACTTTACATAATAATTACATAAATCGGATTAATGAATTGGTATCGATCACATAATGATGTTTTTTCTTTATACTGTGATAGTAGTTTCCCTCTTTAATTACTAGATTGTTTGATATCTATGCTGATTTTCATTCTTGATGTAAATTGGTAATTAATATCATGCCATAATTAATTTATATTTATCAGTATTAATATTGAAGAATAAATGTCAGTAATCTCGTTGTTATTTTAATTTGATGATAATAAAATTTATGGAGTATTAATGCTTAATGGAATTGGTTAATGAACCCAAAGAATGTTTTTTCTGCTTGATAAATGTTTTAAAGTCCTGTTAAATTAATTATTTAATTAATTTCTTATAGCTTTTGATAGATTTTTTCTTTGTCTACATATAGTTGTAACTTGTGAATAATGAATCGGTTAATTCAAACTGGAATAAGAAATGATTGTGTGATAAAAGATAACACCTTATAGGTCCTGAGTTCACCCCTTTCATGTAGAGTCCATGTGCCTTATGTATCGGATCCAAGATATCTCTTTGAGTGTGAAGAATGAATACCTTGCTTTGGGGATGAGACCACATTTCTATGTTTGTCCCTACTACTTGTGATGTGCTCTTGATATGATACTTATGGTATATAGGGGAGGGGTAACCGGAAGTAATGTTAGCATGGGATGGATAATCCTGGTGGGCTATTGTGGTATGTGGGGAAGGGAGGCCTAGATTTTTTAGTATCAGTTGACGGTTGGAGTGGAGATATTCATATGTTTATACATGCGGTGTTAGGGAGTACACCAGAAATGATGAAATAGGTTGATGTCGGGCTTACACGTTGATATGAACATTGTACACTTATTGAATATGTTGTTTCTTTATCTTCATTACATTACCCAATTCTTGAGGAAGATTGTCTTTCTTTCCCTTGGTACAAAAGTGGCGATTTCCTGAAGGGTATGCCACATGTATTCTATGTTTAGATTATCTAGGATGGATGAGTATACACTCAGCATATGTGGGGAAAAGAATTGATGGGTTTTCATCTACTCACTATGTTGAGTCCCTTCTGTTAGATATTGTAGAATGTTTTCCAAGAATACCTCAAAATATGGAAATATGGAAAGTGGTACTATTTTAATTAAATTAATAATTGTTTAACTCATGGGGCTGGAGATTTCTGGGATGCAATGTTGTGTTTTTTTATTCTAAGAAGACATAGACTCAGTTTGGTTAAGCCTGGAGGGCATGAATCTTGGTTAGAATGTTAATGGAATGTAATGTGGAATTGATTGTTATTAATTAGTGGTTAAAAAATTAATTAACATAATTTTAAATGGATAAAAAGGGTTAAGTATTTTAATGTAGTACTTTAAATGGTTTTGTGCTTATAGGATATATAGTCTTAGAAGTGGTAGTTGGAAGTCTGAGAGATAATAGCTGTAATTGACTCTTTGTATAGGATGATCCTATATTGTGGTTGTGATCTATATTATATCCTATACATTTATTGTTTCTATATACTACTCCACCCTATCAGATAGGGGAACTGATTCCCCATGGATTATAATCGTTGAACCGGTGTTTTCCCTAACATCTTGAAGGGAGGATGGATGTCTAACTACACCCTTTGGATCTTCTCTCTTTTGTTGGTAGTTACATTTACTAGTATGACCAGGGGTTAATTACCTCCATATATATTTGATGTGGGATATAATATCTTGAGCTTATTTCACACATATATATTAGATATTGTTTCCTAAGGGATATTATAGGTATAACATGTATAGGCTGTGATGGATTGATGGTCATCACTCAGTGTATTGGTAGTGAAGGATTCAGATGAAATACCTGATATATGTTACATGTTTTGAACGATGTGGTGGATTCCTGAAACAACCTAGTTACTTTTGTTTATGTGGGAATGTTGGTGTTTTTCATGAGGTGGATGTTGTGTTGCTTCACCCAAGTGTCTTCATGTTGTACTTTTTGGAGAGAGATGCTACGGATGTGCAACGTTGGGGAAAATGGAAAACGAGTCTGGAAGTGGTAATAGTGTAACCTTGATATTCATTGTTATATTATATACTCTATATGAGATACTTGGTGAGAATATACATGGGGGGACTGAGAACATAGTATACATGTTTAGCATACCATTTAGTTTCACTTTTTTTCATTATTCTTTATCAAACATTCTTTACCTTTTCATGAGAATCTCTAGGGTGTACCCTACTGAGTATAATATTATACTCATCATTTTTTTGAAAACTATATTCAAGTCACATAGAGGAGGTTGAAGATCAGGCTAGTAACTTCAAGCTCGAGTTTTTATATGGGTTGTCTGGGCTTCGTGGTGGCTACCATTTTAATATATTTTGGTACTTATAGTTCTCTCATTAATTTGTAGTATTTATTTCAAGAAATTAAATATGTTCACTTCAGTGTATTTTACTTTGTGGTCTGAGAAGGAGTTGGTTAGTTTCTATCTAATGTATATCTTTCACATTTGTTCTCCTCAAGAGTAATGCCTCCCATCTGTGTGTTTATTATACCCTTAGTAACAGTTATCAACATGGGGCCTACTCAAGGCAGGACCCAGGTGACATTATCTCTCTTTTATACTTTTTGGAACATGAGGGGTATACTTTTTGGGGAGGGGGTCCTGAATGAGTGGTATCAGATTCGGTTTGAGGGGCTGGAGTTTGGAGTTAGGAATAGGTGGTGTAACCTGGGTTGGTAGGGAAACACAATAAAAAATGTTTAGAAAGCCCTATGAACTCAGAGAACCATCTAAGACATGTGTATTTTGGGCCCCCAATGATTTGATTCATGGACCTTCAATATTATATTGGCTACTAAATGAGGTGATACTTGCATGAGGATAGAGAACTATGAAAGGATTTTGCATCATTCTAATTTACACCTATATTTGAATGGGTATACATTGGGATACGTTGTCCTAAAATGAATAAAATAAAAAAATTAATTAATGTTAAGTCTTTCATATTATAGGATTAAGAGTTATAATTGCTTTTTCTTTTGTAGGTTTCGCTCTAAGATAGTGTCCCTGTCAGGTTCACACAGAATATGTTAACCAGGTTATGCCAACCAATTGCTGCAGATTAGAGTTTGATGATGGAGAAATAGAGAATCCGAAAAATCGAGTGTTTTAGTGCCAGAGTATGCAGAAGTATGATGGATCTGTTTCAGATTAAGTCACGAAAGACTTGTTGAAAGAGGTTATGATATCTTTCAGATTTATTTCTGCTCGGAAGGATCATAGTGTATCATTTGTTTTCAAGATATTTCATGGGGAAGTGTGGAAGTGCGGGTTCTTATTCCTTAGGGATTGTGAGGATTTGGCAGTCTCATGGGAAGAGTTCTGGTACTAGTTCTTAGTTTAGTTTCTTTCTTCATCCATGAAGTGGGCCAGTCAGCAAAAGCTTCTTACCCTATGAAAGGGGATCTATACATTGCGAGAGTTTGGAATCGATTGCAAGAATATTCTGTGATATTCTTCGGACCTATTTCTTGATGATCAGTCTAAAGAGAGTCATTTTGTGGAGTCTTTGTGTCCAAATATCCGGCACCAAATCACCCCATTTATGAAGAATACATATTTCAAGGTGATGGTGAGAGAAGTGTTCATCGAAATAACATCACCCACAACTGAATCATAATGAAATTAGAGTCCTTGAGATTCCACATGAAGTGGAGGTATGGTCTGGGTTCCCAGTTTTTAGGGAATAAGATCTAATGGCCATTCGGTGGGAGGTCACATGCCTCTTCATCTTGTTTCTCTGGGGAAGCATCTCTATGGCCTATGTTGAGGGGTCGTGGGCTAGTTTTTCTTTTGTAGGATCAATTCATCAGAAGAATATGTTACCAACTATTATGAGAAGTCATTGTGTACTAGTTGTTCCACTGTAGGTTCCTCCATTGAGGGAGTTCTAGTCGAGGTAGTACCAGTAGGTTTCTCTAGCTTGGGATCAGCAGAGAGAAGATTGGACAAGCATAGGACAGCCCTCATATGCTCCCTATCCTCGAAGAGTAGAGCATGACTATAGAGGTGGTCTTTAGTAAGGTCATAGAGGCAATGGAGATAGTTGTGGTCTGCATCATTCATTCGTGTTGCTAGCGATAGGTAAGACAGATATCATTCAAGGTACCCTTTCGTGTTTTCTACTTGGGTTCATGCCTTGACTGATTCAGGAGCAACAAACCCCTTCATATCACCTTCCCCTTTCCATGACTTGGTACTTGAGGTAGAGAGGATTCCAGTGTTCTTATAGTCGACCACACCATTTTGTGGTCGAGCTAAGTGGTTTGAAGAATTTAAAGACTACAATCTATTTTTTGGGTAGCACCACTCTTGGGAATATTTACTATGTTTACAAATACAGCAATATGATGTCATCATTGGAATGGATTTTTTGTATTCAGTGAAGGATATTGTAGATTCCATCTAGAGGTACGTGGTATTATTCAATTTTGTTGGAGGTCTATCATTGTGTTTTGGAGAATAGGCCCTCGAATGAACCATAGGCATATTCCTCTATTGTAATCCATGATGGATAAGTTGATGCTGAGTTCATAGGATATTTAGTAGTTTGTGTTTACTAGGGTTGTAGAAGAGTACCCTGATGTCTTTCAAGAAGAGGTTATAAAATTACCCCCTCGATGAGAGAATTAGATTGTTATCACGATACATCCAGGCATGTCTCATATCTTGATGTCTCCATATAAGATAGAACCATTCGTGTTGCATGATTTTTGTTTATAGCTTCCTGGTCTGTTATAGTGCAGTTTTTTTTATATGTGTGACACCTTGGGGTGTACCAGTTGTTTTTGTGAATAACGCCATCATTTGTTTGTGGTTGTGTATTTATTATCATCACTTGATCTATGTGACAGTGAAGAACCGTTATCCTCTTCCACATATTGATGATTCATTCAATCATCTGAAGGGTGAAAATTGGTTCTTGAAGATCGATTTGCGGTCATGATATCATCTAATGCATGTGAATGATGAGAATATTCCAAGGACTATATTCGTTTGTCTTAATGGGCTTTATGAGTTTTTTTTTTGAAGAGATTTGATGTGAAAAATGCTCCATCTCTGTTCAAGGGGTTGATGAATGTTTTTGTTATTTGAGTTCCTAGATATGATAATGGTGGTTCTTATCGATTAAATCCTTATATACTTTGTGTTTGAGGAACATCATGGAGAAAATCTATGTGCTATTCTGGGAGTTCTTCATCCACATCTACTATTAGGGATGTTATATAAGTGTGAATTTTGGGATCGAGAAGTCCATTTCATTGGGAATTCTTTATCCTAGTAGGGAGTAGCTTTTGATCCATCGAATATAGAAGAATTTGGGTATTTTGAATCCCCCAAGGGAGTGGAAGGAGTGTAAAGTTTCCTGGATCTTGAAGGATATTACAAGAGTTTTGTATCCGATTTCTCTCAGGTTTCGAATCCTCTGATAGAATTAAATATAAATTAATAGGCATTCATATGGGATGATCAGTGTTAAATTGCTTTCAAGTATTTATAGGATAAGTCATTCAGTGATCTTGTTTTTTTTTTCTGCCAACAGAAAGAGTTCTATTTGAGGTTTTATATGGGGCTTCACATCTTGGGTCAGGATTTGTTTTGATGTAACAGTGATCTGTCATTTCTTATGTGTCTTGAAAGCTATGTCCCCATGAATGTAAATATACCACCCATGGTCTGATGTTATCAATAGTTCTGTATTCCCTAATTTTGTATAGTCATTCCCTCGTTAGAGATAATTTTATGGTCTACGATGATCATAAGAGCCTAAGGTATATTCTCTCCCTGTATTATAGGAACTTGTGAAAGTGTCATTGGATTGAGTTCTTATAGCATTTCGACTTTGAATTTTCATATACACCTAGAAAGGGGGATGATGTATCTGATTCACTGAGTAGCATGTCGTGTACTGATGCAGTGTGTGAACCAAGTTATTTCTCAAGAGTGATGGATGAAATTTCAGCACTATATCTGGATATGGGAGAAGTTGGGGGGCATAGGTTGTCTTCTTCAGATGATAGTGTAGTAGTTTCTTTTAAATCATGTAGAAGAGTCCCATTTGGATAATCTGGAGGTGGAGGTCTAGAGAGATCATTTTTGGGCGAGGCCCCTAATGGTTAGTCTGGGGGTAAAAAACATCAGGTGTTATTTCTGTTCAGGCATTACGTTCCTTTGGCGATGCATGAGATAGTTCTCAGTGATTTACGTAGTTCTCACTTAGTGGTATATCTAGAATGAAAAAGATGTACCCAACATTGAAAGGTTAGTTTTGGTTGCCTATGATCAATCATGTTGTTTTAGACTTTGTTTCTTGATATTGGGTCTTTCAGATTGTGAAAGTTATGCATCATATTCCCAGTGGATTTGTACAACCATTAGATGTTCCTCAATAGAAGTGGGAGGATATATCAATAGATATTGTTATCAGTTTAACTCGTTCTTGGGGAGGATATGAAGAAATATGGATAGTATTGGATCATTTGATGAAATCACCCCACTTTATTGTGATCAAGGAGTCCAAATAAGTGGGGGTTATTTGGAGGTATTATCTAGATGAGGTGGTGCGACTCAATAGAGTTTTGAGGATGGTCATTTCTGATTAAGATCTTAATTTTACCTTCATGGTGTGGAGTGTTATCAAGAATTATTTTCAATGTCCTCTATGCCTTAACACTACATTTCATCTATAGACAGAGGGTAATACAGAACAAATTTTCTAGACTCTTGAAGATATGTTGTGTGCTAATGTTCTAGATCTTGGAGGATTGTGGATGAGGTACATTCACTAGACAGAGTTATCGTACAACAGTAGTTTCCACTTCACCATCAATATGGATCCATTTCATTCCTTGTATTTCAAACCTTTTTGTTCACCATTATACTGGACTAGGGTTTGAGTGTCATTAATTCTCTAACCCAAACTAGTACAGAATATGACAGATCTAGATCATGTGATTCGTCATTATGTGATCAAAACACAGGATTTTTAGAGGTCCTATGCTGATTATAGGAAGGGACCTATAGAGTTTGATGTTAGGGATAAAAAAAATTTGAAGGTAAACAAAGGTTTGGTCCTTGGAGTATGAATCATCCTTGGGTTGTTGGGACATTCAATGTGTGGGCTTATGTTTGAGTCATGGCATATCGAGTAGCACTTTTACCACAAATGATCCGGATACACAATGCTTTCCACATTTTTCAGATCCCTCATTATCTTATAGATGACTCTAACGTCATGAATTTGGGATATATCGATGTTGAAAATGTTGTGACCCTTATGGAGTGGCATGTAGATATCTGATACCACAAGGATAGAGTTTTGCATGGGCATGTGATCCCATCAGTTCATGTCTCATGGATACATGTTGGCTTGGTGGAGAGTACATGTGAATGTGTGTTATAGATACATGCTCAAAACCCTGAGCTATATGATATTTATATCATCTCTTATAACATTTTTTGTTTGGTTTTTGAAAACCACTTATCATTAGGAGTTGACATTATCTTATTGCGTGTTATGTAATGATATATTTTTAGAGGAATCTCCCTTAATAGAGTTCTTATGAGCTAGTTGTGGTTGCTATTTGGTTTCACAATGTTCATTTTTAGGAATCGGTTGAGCTCCTATGGTGCTGAGATATATGAGAGGTATCTCACAGGGTTTCTATTTGGATAAACCATTTTTTCTTTCCTCTCAGAGCTAGTTTTGGATTCTCAATGATTAGAATGGTTTGAGAGGTATTAGATGTAATGGAATAGACCTCCCCAGTCCATTATATTGTGAAAATCTAGTGATTGAGGTGTTCTAGAAGGTAGTGGTGACTCATTTCTAAATATTCTCATCAATCTAGTGTTTCCAATAGCAAGTCAGTAATGGTAGATCACAGAGAGTGAGTCCTTATTGTGAGTCGACGTGGTGAGTTTCACTGGTAGCTCTTCAGCAGTGACACACATCAATAGCTCTCCAATGATGACTCACACATGTAGCTCGATAACGGTGAATCACACTGGTATCTCACTAAAGTTGACTCACTCCAGTAGCTCTATAATGATGACTTAGACTAGTATCTCACCAATGGTGACTTGTCTAATAGTGAGTCACATGATGGTGACTCATCCTTTTCTAGTGTGTCCAATAATTATTTTCCCTACAGTAGCTCATCCAATAGTGAGTCATCTAGTGGTAGCTAATCCAACGTTGAGTCACCCAAGGGTGAATTATCTATTGATATATCATCCCTTGGTGACTTGAAATGGTGAATCACCCAATGATGATTCACTTCCAATAGTTTGTCAAAAAATTTCTTTTCTCTAATTTTCCAGTTTCCAGCAATTATATCTTTGATATTTTTTTGATATAAAATTCTTTTTTAAGATTTTCTAAAAGTATTTAAGGACAATTAAAAGAACCTAGCTCCTATATAAGTTTTCTTAAGGGATTGGGTGACTTTTTTTGGATAAACCACATGGGTTGTTGACATCAGTCATTAATTGAAATTAAAAATTGTTTCATATCCTATGAACTTCATATATTATCCTTATATTCTAGGGGGGCCTTCCATAAATTCATTCCTTCTTGTTATCCTTGGTAAGGGATGGACATATTTCTTTTTTTATGTAGGAATCATGTGTTTTTCCAAATCCTTGGATCTAATTCCCCCTGTAGTTTTCCGTGATACATGTACACTCTCTGCATTTGTACAACTAGGATGCAATGATCTGTCTTGGATATAAGTTATGTTCTACCTCGATTCATCTATGTCCCTCAATATATTTCCCCTCATATCTCCTTTCCATGAGATGGAATATTATATCAATTTTTCTAATGGATCCTTCTCGGTTGACGGTTGGTGTGTTGGTGTCGTGGCATCCACATGTGGACGCAGTCATTGTGGGAGAGGTGACCTAGAATGGTTGTGTTGGCCCATTCTTTTACGAAAAAAAATTGAAGACCATTAGATGTAGTGTATTTTTTTCTTATCTATATATTTACATGAAACAGTAGAGATAGAATGATTTATTCAAACTATCATAATTAAATTTATATAATAATTATATGTACTAGATTATGAAATTGTTATCAATCACTTAGCGATGATGTTTCTTTATACCTTGATAGTAGTTTGCCTCTTGATTTTCATGATAGTGTGATATCTATTTATTTCATGTTTAGCATGTTTTTCTGGGTGGAAATTGGTAATGAACCTAAATCAATAATTACTTTGTAATTAATACTATTATGATTCAAAAGAAATATTAATTAATCCAGATATTATTGTACTTTTATTATAAACAAATTGATACATTATGCATGTTTAATGGAATTGTTTAATAGACATTAGGCATGATGATTCTTGTTTTTAAAATTATCAAAGGAATATTAAATTAATTTCATAATTAATTTTTGATAGCTTTTGATAGATTATTGGTTCGGATTCCTATAGGTAGAACCTATGAATAATGAATCAGATGATTTAAGATGGAATAAAAACTAGTTGTGTGATAAAAAATAATTCCTTTTAGTGGTTGAGTTACATGCTTTTTGTAATGGAAAACTACCATATGAATTGGATACTTGAGATCTTGTTGTGTTTTAGGCCGATTTCCACACTTTTGGTCTGAGATACCATTTTTATGTTTTTTTCTGCTGCTTGTGATGGGCACTAGATATGAGACTTCTGTTATGTTGGGTAGGGATCCCCAAATGTGAAGTGATCTTGGGATGGATGATCCTTGAGGGTTGTTGTGGTATGTGGGGCAGGACCGCATGGTTTTTATGGCAGTAGTTAACACTTGGAGTGGTGAGATACATCAGTCTAAGTATGTGGTGTCAGGGTTTAATCCATAGATGATGGAATGGGTTGAAGCTGGGATTAAAAGTTGATATGAAATTTGGATGCTTGTTGAATCATTCATTTGTTTATCTTTTTTAATTTCCCCACTTTTCAAGGTAGATGGTATTTCCTTCCCTCCTTCCAAAAGAGGAAAAGTATCATGGGGAATGCCAAGTGATTTCTGTGTTTAACATCTATAGGATGGATGGGTCCATGCTCCTACAATATGTGGAAACTACTCGAAGGGTAGTTCATCTACTTACCATGTTGAGCCCCTTATATTTGGAAGTGTAAAATTGTTTTCTAGAATACCTAAAAATATGGAAATAAGGAAATATGGAAAATGGTACTGTTTTTAATAATGAATAATTGTTTAACCCATGGGGTTGGAGCTTTCTTGGATTCATTACTGGGAATTTTTTTTTGAGAATATATCGACTCGATTTGGTTATTCCTAGAGAGAATAGATATATATTGGAATGTTAATTAAATTTAATTTGGAATTGATAATGGTTAATTAATGGTTAATTAATTAATTAAAAAATCGAAAACTAATAAAAATGGATAAATAACTTAATGTATTTATTTAATTGGTTATTTTCTTATATGATATTTAGTCTTAGTAGTGGCATTCGGAAGTCCGATTAACATTAGTTATATTTGAGTATAATACTAGGTTATTCCCATAGTGTGGTTGTGAGCTATAATATATCATGTACTTTTTTGAGTTTCTAAATGCTACTCCACCCTTTAAATTTAAAATACTAACACCCTAGGGATTCTAATCCCTAGGGGAATGTTTTCCCCAAATTCATAGTGATAGGATGGATGGATGACTGCCCCATTTGGATCCACTCTATTCTCTTTGTAGATACTTGTTCTAGTATGAAATATGGTTATTTTTTCCTATATATATGTGTAAAGGGTTGTCGTGTCTTTAGGATAATTCAGAAATATATATTTTGGATATGGTTTCCAAAGTACGACCATATGTATAACATGTATAGGTTAGTGATGGATTGAGGATCCATACTCAATTTATGGGATTTTGATAGCTTGATGTACAATACCCGATGTATGATACACATTTTTGGAGATGTGTTAGATCCCATAAATTACATTGTTACTTGTGGTTATGTGGACATGGGGGAGTGTTTCATGAGGTGAAAGTTGTGGTGCTTCACCCCCGGTGTCTTCAGGATAGCCTTTTTAGATAGAGATTCTTAGGACGTGTGATGTTGTGGTAATGTGGAAAACCACTGGGAAGTGGTAGTATGGTACCCTTGTTATTCTTTATTAAATTATATTCTCTTGTATGAGATACGTGGGGATAGTATCCATGGGGTGGCGAGAGTCTTAGTATACATGTTCAGCTGATGAGTTAGATTCACTTGTTGTTCACTATGGTTTAGCATGATTTTTTTACATTTACATGAGAGGCTATGAAGAGGATCCTACTCAGTATACTATTATACTCACTATAAATTATAAACTATTTTCTTGTCACTTGTAGAAGGTTAGAGATTAGGTTTGTTACTACAAGCTTGAGGGTTTTGCAGGAGCAGTTCTGTCTTTGTGATCGCTGTCATTTTACTCTCTTTTGGTACATGAAGTATTCCCATTTAGTTGTAGTTGTTTATATATGAAATTAAATATGTGAACTTGGGTTTCATTTAATTTTTGGTCTGATCATACTTTTTTTAGTTTCTGCCTTATCTGTCTCTTTCGCATGAGTTCTCTTAGAGGGCAATGCATCACATCATTGTGCTTACTATACCCTCGTTGATAGTCACTAACCCAGGACCTCTTTGATTTGATATTTAGGTGTCATTATCTATCTTCTCCTACTACTATCCCATGAGGGGCTCACTTTTTAGGGTAGGGGTTCAGGACAAGTTAACAATGTAATAGGGCCACATCCAGTGATATGTCTCTAAATCCTTATGTATTTTCTATGTTTGATAGAAATAGATATAGAGATTTTACTTTCACATCCAATGTATATAAGATCAACTATAGATTAGAATAATTAATAAAAGTACTATATATTTTTTATTGTATATATGATAGTATAAGTATTGGATATAATAATGTATGAATTTTTATACCCATATTTTTTATATGATATTTTTAGTTCCTCAAAAGATTGTATTATTTATCTTATCAACATTACATAAGATCCCATGATTGAATTTTTATAAATATTTTTTGTATGAATTAACATTATTTTTATTTGTATTTATCAATATTTTATTATATGAATCTCTTATTATAGTTCTAAATAGTCATTTTTACCTTCTGCAATTAACATTTTTTTCAATTATTTACAATCTAGTAGAAAAAATTTTAAAAATTAATTTTTCTAACTTTATCCAAAAAAATCATAAATTATTTTTTCTATATTTGGGTTCTTAGTCTAATGGATTTATAATTTACTAATATATAGGAACCATATATCCTACAATCACATGAATTATCTATTAGAATATGAATTCAAAATATATGTTATAATAGGAACTTTAAAATTTTTGATAGATCTCAAAATAGAGGATCTAATATTGAATCAAAACCAATAATGATTTTAGTATAAATTTAATACAACATATGGAACATTCAATGAAAGAAATTCTACAATATGAATTAACATATGATAGTGGCCAATAATGATACAAATTGGCTACACAGTCTAACTTTCAATTATAATTTACTTTTTGAAATTGATTTTCCCATTCTTTGTTTTTATAATTATAATCAATTTATTCTTCAATTTTTGTGTAAATAATGATTCACATAGTTTAATCCTAAAAAACAACAAATAATTTTCCAATATTATGCCACTTGTACCAATTGGTCACATTATAGGTGATATAGGGTGTAATTGATGATATTATATGTGGAAAAAAGTTGAATGATTTCCCATTTTCATTTTGGTGACCACTAATATTAGCCAAAGATATTTATTATTGAGATAAATTTATTTCATGTATCGCAAAATTTTTTAATGATATTTAAATGAAAAATAAATACATATAACCTTGTGTGTTTTAACATGAGGATTTCACATGGTTACTGGATTTAAAAGGATTCAAAACCCTAGTATGTTTAAATTCTAGAGAAGATATTCATTGTTGTCAGCTTGCTTTGGGTTCACATCACTAGAGGTTCCAAGAGGATTCTCTGAGTCCAAATCAAAAAGTTTTACTCTATGTTTCGCACAAAGAGGAGTTGGTCTATAATGGGATTTTGGGATTTCACTACTATATGATACTGTGGATTTAGGGAAACATGTAGAGTCTTTAAAACATTGTAACTCATCCAAGGTAGAGGTGACACCTTAGGTGATTTTTATGTGAGATTACATTTTATAGAAGAATAAAGGATATTGGTTCAATTATTCATGATGGACCCTAAATTTGTGGGCTGATATCAAATCTCTGGTTGGTGATGTGTCAGGTTAATGGTAACTGCAATGGGTTTAGTTTTCGACTAAGTTATTTAGTGTAGATTTGTTGAAAAATAAGTAAAGTAGAGTTATGAACATATGGATCATGAAGATATGGCTCTAGAAAAACACCATCAACCCTCCAAAATATTCCATTTACACACCCTTGGACCACTAGTAGCTTAATAAATTTCAAAAAACTTATTAATATGACAAACCTTAAGTTGTACATAATTTAAGTTAACCCATTTCCCCAATAACCAACTTTTCCAACATATATTTTAATATTTATATGTGTTTCTATCAATTGATAGTGTGTTGTATTTTTTTCATTGATTATATATGTTTTTTCATGTCGAATGTATGTTATCATTCATCATTAGTATAATGAAATTATATTTTATAATTATTAAAAAAATCATGTAAAATTAATTTTTAGCTACAGTTTGAACAATTAAGGTGACTCAAAATATGTATTTTTTCGATTCAGACAACACACCATACTAATTAACAAAATTGTGTGTGTGTGTTTGTGTGTGGATCCATCTGTGTGTATGTAATGTCACATGATATTCATATATGAATTATTTTCAAGATATAATTATATTTTAAATGATGATGATCGTAATTATTTTATCATTACATAAATTTGTTGTGAGGAAATTATGATGAAGATTAAGTGTTATTAATTTGGGTTCTCTTTTTTCCAAAATTGATGATTGGGGACTGTTTTGAAATAAATTTAATAATGAATTTGTATCCATTTTTTTGGTTACCTTGAAAAATAATTTTCATTACCAAATTTTTTAACATTGATTAATAATATGAAATATATGTATTACTAGTTCTCTATTCAGTGTTCTACTTCTGTTTTAAAATTCTTGGTTTGTTTTAATTCTATGTTTTTTTAACAGTATGTTCTAATGCCTGAATTCCAATTTTTACACGATTTCTATTTATTTTTTTATTTTACAATTCACATCCATTGCATTATTTTTCAAAATTAAAATTAAAATTAAATTTTATGAAAATACAAGGGGGATACAAGTTCAGTGTATAATGGTTTCTTTAATCATTGATTTGATTATAAAGGTTACTAGATTATATCATATGATTTTAATTTCATTTCAGTTTTATTCATTTTTTTATTACCAAATTTTCAAAGATTTTCTATAGTGCTCTGTTAGTTACACAATATATGATAATGGATCTAGAACATCAGCACATGGTGAGGAATGTTGATTAAGCATACTGTGTATAAAACACATGCTAGTTCTCTATATGATTTCAATGAAAAATGTATTTTGAATAGTGGATCTAAGTTTTGTGTTTTTACTATTTGTTCAATTCCAATTATGTTTTCAGTGTTGATGTCTTTTATGATTATTATTTTTTAGTCTTTTTAGGATTTAGTGTTTGTGTAAATTTTTATTTATTTATTTCAATGCTTTCCCTAATGATATTATCATATTTTTGGGTGGTTTCTATATGTTTATTCTTTCATATGTGATATGCTCTATCATATCTTTTTATTGGGATATCTATAGGAATTATTCTTTAATATAAGAAATTATGGTTCTTTACATGTATGTATGATTCCCTATAAATATATTTAATTTATTTTCAATTTCATACCCATATATATTTTCATTATTCAAATAACTCAAGAATGTTGGATATAAATTTTTTATACCCAGAACAACAATTATTTTCAATTTTTCAAAAAATAGATGACTATACTATATTTTTTTTATGTTTCATTTTTGATCCACCATGGTAAATTATAAATTTGGAATTGAATAATACTGAAACATAGAAGTATTATTTGGAAATTTAATTGTTTAAAGATCAATTATTTTTGGAACTATTTTGATTTTTTTATGAAAATACATTTTCTATGTATGTTATAGATTTTTCTCAATGTATAATTATAAGGATACCTTGTTTGTTTTCCATAATATTTTAAAATTTATTTTTATATATATTGTAGAGGTGATTAGAGGTTTTGGGATAATCCATTCCATGTATGATTTTTTGACACATTACTACTTGAATCCCACTGTGTAAGATTAAATAGGTCCAAATCCACACCAAATTACCTCATTATGCCTTCCTTTCTAGTACCTTCCAATCAAGATCATTTTTTGTATTCTAAGGAGGCCTTGATCAAGAGAATAAAAAATCTATGTGTTGACCCTCGAGGATAATCCATATTCAAATTCTCATACAAAAACCTCCAACTAACAGTCAAACTACCTTTTAATAAAATACAATTCACCCGCCTGAGCATATTCATTATTATATGACTAGTCTATTATATGCCATTCCACGCCAAGTACACTTAGACCTATGCATCTCCCTTTCCTCTTAGCTTCTTCACACCAGTGATGTGCATGAAAAAACATGGGTATGTAATTCATTGTTGAGATATCTTTGATTACTATAACGGTTACCTCACCAATGGTCATATTCATATGTCTTATGAAATAATTGTTGCAGAGGATAATGTATAAAAAATAGGTGGAAACACATTTTATTATTATTATCTTTTTATTTCCCATTAGCATGATCACCGTGCCTCAAAATAAAAATCCAAAGTGGTACATAAATATGTAGTAGGTGTGATTCCATATATATTTTTAACTAGAAACTAAATAAATGAATTACATATAATATTTAATATTCCATATAAATAATATTCATTTATTATCTTTCATCTCTTATTTTCCATGGTATAATTTCATTGTTATCAATTGGAAGTGTTTTATATTCATTTCTATAAATAAAATTTCATAGATTTTAAATATAAAATGTTTTTCTTTGATAGTGTTGTTAGTGCACTATAATATTTAAAAGAATAATTATTCATTATTATGCTTTAACAACTATAATTTCACATTCAAGTAATTCAATTACTAGATAATAAATTTTTGATATGATAATCGTTTTAACGATTTTATAGGTAGCCTTCAAAATTTCATTTTATTTAATGCCCAGAAGCTTTGTCAACTATTTCATTTGATCATATAACCTCCATCCTCTTCCAAAATAAACCCATGATCGCATGAATGACATATTTTTCTTTTTACATCCAATAAAAATTGAATCCCCTATGAAAATATCACTGAAAAAATATTCTGGTAGTTATGTCTTCCTCCCATGTACCATTTTTCACTATGTTATGAAAACAAAAATATGAAATATACTAAAACGAAAAAATATAATTGGTCTAATAAAAACAACTTCAGAGTTCTTGTAAAGATTTTAGTTATTCATATCTAACATAGTAGTAATTTTATAGGACCAATTTTCAATTTATATACTAAATCAGCGAATATAACTTTATTTTTTTTGTCTAATGATTTTTATACAACTTTTTTCATATTGGGTCAGATAAGGGACGATATTATTCCACCCATAAGTGTATGCAAGAGTACTTGTTTGAATGATATATGAACCTTGATAGTGAAAATCATCTCATGTACATCTAGTTTTATCCACAAGTACATATTTAGGAATAAATACCTACAACAAACATCAAAAACATACTTTATTTTTTTATTTGATATTGAAATCAATCTCAAAGACATCTAATTCTACCAAGATGTACAACAGTGAGAAATGGGACAAGAAATAAAGGAACTTTCATACATGTCTGGATATTGTCTTCATTATGAAGCATGATAGTGAAACCAAATGTATGAGAGAAACCTATTGGAGATGAACGTGTTTTTAAATAATGATCCAACTGGTTTTTTCAAATAAAGCTTCAATTTTTTTTGAGTTTTATATAGTATAATTTTATAATTATTTTAAATTAAATAGAATAAATATATTATATATAGTTTGATTAATAAATAAAATATTAAATTTTAATGAGAAATATCATAATATCTATGAATAATATTTTATTTAAACAATAACTTTCAAATAGATATAATTATTTGGTATTTTATATAATGTTGTTAATAATATTACTGATGGATAGATTATTTTTTTGTAATAATATTATCAAAAAATAAATATTTCATTGATATCTACTTATGATGTTTTTAAAAAACATATATATTATATATTACTATCATTAAATATGCAAGAAAAGTGTTTAATCTAATGCAATAATATTTAGTAATAGAGATTTTACAAATAATTTAGGTACAGGAAAATTATTATTGGTAAAATTATTTTAAAAAATTCACTTTTACAAAAAGTTATACCTTTTTTGGAAAAATTTAATTACTTTTTAGTGATGTGTTCATGTTCTACAACTTCAAGATATTAAGGTGTTAATGTATTGTCTTCAATTGGCTCAAAAGAAGCTCATATGGGATCATATTCCATCGCTACTACATTGTATGAGTTATGACTACAATATTAGGATGATACTATATATAGAATTATCCAATTATATGATTAGTTGAATTAGTACTTAAAGAAGAAGAATTAGTAGTATGAGTAGCCATATTATAATATAAGGGAGTATATTTAGAATTATTCACATGGGTTATAAATGGAGTAACCACTACATGGTACATCTTATCAAGTACCCCGTAGTGGAATTTCTTTTAAATTATATATTACTTTTTTAATATATAATTTTTTGATTTTTTAAAAAATTATATTTCTAATTTATAGTAAAATTTATTGTTTTTTATTTATAGTAATTACAATGGAATTTTAATGCAATCATAGAAAATCTAGCGATAAAATATCTTTAAGGGACATTATAATTCATTTGAAAAAAAAATTATGAAAAACTATTTACCTTCCAAATATTATTACCCTAAAGTAATTTTGATAGATAATCAAAAAATGGATTAATTATGACATGGGTTTTACTAATGATATATTTGGGATATATTATCATCGAAAATAATATTTTTTGATCAAAATATACCCAAAATCAATGGTATTAATAAATTATTATTATACTGAATGTTGATATGCTTTTGAATATGGATAATATTTGAGGACTGTGAGATGATCGAAGGATTGGTGTATAAAATTAAAGGGGTAGAATCATGTGTTCACTAATTTGTACCAATTACAAAATTCTCTTATAAATAATTATCTGCCATAAGAAATTTATCATCTAGTTCTGGTTATATAAAATAGTTTTACTATTTTTTTTACATTGAAATAATCATTTTGATGCATTAAAATAACGTAATAAAGATTATCTTATTATTTTTATAAGGTTAGGTACAAGGAACTACTCCATACCATGGTTTTCAATCCTTAGAAGGGGTTTTACACTATAATATAATGTTGATTAAAATTGGTGAATGTTACAAAAAAATAGTGATTCAAATAGTGTATAAAGATTCATTTGTTTCATAGAAATAACATTTTCATAATCACAATATACTTGTCTCAAAATATTCACATTACTATCAATGCTCCACAAAAATAACCACTATATAGCCTACGTTTTAGAGGTCCTATAGAGTCCCACCATGTATTTGAAATCATTTCATTAAGATATTCTTATATGTAGGTCATCGATTCTATGTTTTATTTTTATACACTAATAAAATATATCCCCTTCAACTCAATAAAATATTTTTTCGATTTTTGTATCATTATGTTGTCGGTTTTTAGACTATGTGTTTGAGCTATTTTTCATTGTCAGATTAAAAACATATTCAATGAATACTAAAACAAGAAATCAAGTTTGTTGACATTGATAATCATTGATATAGAGTATAAGATGTTTGGTAGACTACATAATATGTGATGTGGTAACGAGATCGACTATGAAGGAACTGATTGGATCAAACATGTTCTATGAATTCCAAGGACGTTCTGATAACTCAAAAGCATATTCACAGTTTTGAGATAATGAGGTTGAGGATATTGATTGGGAATCAAACCAATCATCCATGGATTATATATTTATATATTAATAAATAATTGATTAACAATTATACTCATAATAAGATCCCATAATTCTTTTCACATTCCACTTATGCATATTAATTACTCATGTTCTAGGATGATCCCCTTAGTCACGAGTAGTAGGATAGCCCCACATTCTAATATAATGAATGATCTATGGTGTTGGATTCCATTCATACTATATGAATTTATGTGTGTTATTATATAAAAATATGTTTCACCACATTCGGAATGGACTAGGCCTCCCTCAGGCATGGAATGGATTTTTACTAGGTTTATTGGGAAATAAGTTTACTATTAGAAAATTTATACTAAACAAAAAGAAACATACTAACTTTAATTTCAAATATTACTCCATAGCAATCAACCTCATAAAAATACCCATGACATATGACTTACAAATCCATAATTATATTAAAATTAAACCCATTTATGGTATCTCATTTTGAACTCATTATTTATTCAAATTATCATTCATTTATAGAATATTGTATTTTTTTTTGAACACAATGGTAGAAAACTATTATTTATCATTTCCTAACCCATATGTGTAACATCTGATTCATCTATAAGGTGGTTTTTTCAGAGTTTCACCCAACATCTGATCCATTTCATAATTAAATTTATACTGACAATAACTCTAACATGCAATAGAATAAATATTCTACCTTAGGGAACTAAAATACCCCCATTGTATATGATTTCAATGACAAAAATACTATAATAGTCAATTTTTTTCTCCCCTTAAATGAAAATGACTAAAAATTTGCAAAAACATTCTACCCATTATTGAGATGCTAGGAGGAATATTCTCTACAATAAATCTGAGAAACTTATTCTCTCCATATTAATTTTAATTTTTTACTCTTAAGGAATGTTTTTCATTTTATAGATAGAATATGGAAATTATTAATCCTGATGATTTTTCTTAATAAAACATTATTGAAATAACATGGAATATTCTATGATATCATTCCACTATCTATATCAATTCCATTATAGAGGGATTTCATATTATTTCTATAATCACTAGTTTTATGTGACTACCATAAATGAATATCATTATATTCATCAATCGAATTGATATAGCATCGCTTGTTGCTTAAAATTTTGTAACCAGTCATGAAACAAATTTCAAATTGGGAAATATCGTAATGGAAAAATGAATGATTAAATTAAATAAGAAAGTTTTCCACAATAAAATTATTATCTGATACCATCTAAAATATTATTTCATAAGGGAAATACAAAACATGTTTCTAAATAATGTCATTAATCATATACTAATAATTATAATCATATCATAATTATCAAGGGAAATTAAATTACCTTCCATTTCCAAATTGACACCCTTTAAATATTATAATAAATATATATCATAAAAACGTTTGGGGAGTGATAATAATAAATCAAGAGTCAGTATATGTTTGGAATGTCTCATTTCCAAATATTAAGAATACTAGAATTATCAGTTATCATTCACTACATTAGTTTCTCCCCCTATAGTGATGCATTCAATAATTCATCACCATGGGATTCTCCATCCTAAAATAACATCAGTGAAATTAAATAACCCCTTGAAAATGTGATACTAATTGATAACGAATAAAATATGAAGTATAATTTTATAGGGTTTTAAATTTTTTATATCATTAATATCAAATACCCCTTTAAATAAAAATCATAAAAATGTGGGAATGAGTTTAAATTCAACACTTTCTTAGTTGTATCACTATTTTTGAGACTTAATTATCCACCATGTTCCGCATTTTTTTAATTTATAGAACATCATACTAGTATCATGATTTAATCATTCAATGTATTTTAGACATTTACTTCATTGAAAATTATAGCCTTCTATTTATTCCCATCATTATTTCTAGATATAATATATTTCTTTTCATAATCATTCAAGAAAATTTAAATTTTCGATTCTTCATAAAACCACCTTACTTATTCATACTACCCATGCCATATGATTAGTATATCCTATAGCTCATAATCCTTTATACATTTCTCTGTGGAATTTATCTTTATGGAAAATAATTTTTAATTACAATCCAATGGTACTATCACTTTCAATTATTTATATATTTCTTAATGAGAATCAATTTTACATAATTGAAATGAATTTGGTCTATTTTTTCACCATCCCCAAAAATCATCATCAAGATTTTACTTTTCATTTTGCTATAGCTTATCTATCTCAAAATCATTTATTTCATTCACAATTACAATTTATTCTGAATATCCATGATTTTATTGTTTATTTTTATATTTCTCCATCTTGAATTGAATTCCAAGTTTTGTTTGAAAAATTTTGTGGTGTGGCCAGTCTTACCACAATAGATTAACCTTCATTATGTATGTTTTTCAACATAGTTTTCTATATTGTCTTTCTTTTTTAGAGTATGGCTGTTAGATTATTTCACCAAATATTTACTCCCCAAATAAGGTTTACCTTCATTATTTTATTCCATATCCATAGTATATTTTAGAATTTTTTTCAAATTAGAAAAAAAAATCTGTCTTTTGGAGATATACAAAAATTTATTAAATTTATATCCACATATGCTGGAGAACACAAATAATAAAAATTATATTTGAAATATTTTATTTGATTATAAATTATTCTTTTTCCATGAAACCGAACTCTTTTATAGAATATGTTTATTCTAACTCTGTTCTTTATTCCACTTTTCAGCATTCCCTATTTGAGATTTAGGTGCACAAATATCTCTCTAGATGTATTTTTACATATTCTAAAACCACCAAAAAATTATATAACAGATGTCTTTCCATTTCATTATGATGAAGTATTTCTTGTTTTTTTCTTAATAACCTTTCTATTTTTTTTTGTATTTTCACCACCCTACAATACATGGTTTGGGGTAACATTGTTCATACATCTTATCATGTGTACTAATCATGATGTTATTTTAATAAGAAAATTCATCAAAGTTAAACAAAATATATAAATAAATACTTTCCAATACTGTTTGAAAAAATAGATTCCTTTCATGCATGTCAATTTGGACAATGGGTGTTAATCTTTCATGTGAATGACATGGAATTCTAGAAATCATCAATTATGATCCCTTTATCTCTACAACGAGTTATTTTAAATGGTATTTTCTATATTAAACCCTAGTTGCAAAATATCTTCATTTTATATTTTTGGGATGGTCAAACTTGAAAATATTCCATATTTTTTCTATATGTCCATATCAAGACACATCATATTTAGGTTTCTTTTTTCTTCTTCCCATGATCTCAACATAACTTCCCATCGACTATTCGTATTCTTAACATTTTTATCATGAATATTACTAATCGGTTGAATGAAACTATCATTATATTGAATACTTTTGCAATCCCCATTAAATTATATATACATAAGACCTATTTTGTTTTCTAATTCATTGAATACCCCAGTCATGTTAGTATTAAACACTTCCAACAAAAAAGTTATTATATAAAAATATTCATTAATCGGTGTCATGTTTTCATGTAAAAGGTATGTTTTCTCTCTTATAGACTTCATTATTTGATGGATGATGATTTATACTCCAAAATTTGTATTTAATGCATTTTTTATCATGTAATATTCTATAATTTTATATTACTTTTTATTTTGTTGTTCCATGATTAAACATAGTATTAGTGAAACAAATTTATCAAGAATTGTTATAAGAAAACCATTAACATGTGAGTATAATTAATTCAATATCTTGTTAGCTTAATTATCTTAATAGTTAAAACTTGTGTAATTAAAATGACCACTATCAATTAATTCCACATATAAGAACATAAAAGTTTGTTAAATATAAGAGGTGTTTGATCCTTTTGTTTCCTCACAGTATTTCCATACTTATATACCACATTCATAATTATTTTTGGATAATTAATGAATGCTTTTTAATATTCTTTAGTAATAAGAATTAATAATACTGCTTCCATCCGAGGATCAACTATAAAAATATATTTAAATATGAAATTATTAATATACTTATAATAAAAAGATATAAAATAAAACATAGATTCAACTCAAAGTGAACCTTTCTCATATACCACTTGAGATGCCACTTATGATCGTTGTAGATTCATAGGTGGTTGAAAATACTGTTAACTAATTTTTTTCAAGTTGTTAAATTATATTATTAATACTTGACTTCCATTTGTAATTTAAAATATAAATCATGATAGTAAAAATTTATCTATTAATTTATGATAATAAAATGAGAAACTAAATACATCTACATAAAGTAATAAAGAGACAAAAAACATAGTGACATAAAATATTTCCATAAAGTAATAGCGAGGTAAAAAATATATTCATAAGGTTTATTGTGAAGATATTCTCCTTTACTATATTTATTTTTCACCCCAATGAATTATTATCAACTATAATCTGATGATTACAATGGGTGGCATTTCACACACCAACATTGATTCCAATAGTATATAAAGATCATTGTGTTTCACTGAAAATCCATTCTTAGAATTACAATGGAAATTTCATAGAAGCTTCACACTATTGTCACATATTTTCATGATGATAAACCCACATAAACTGAATAACACAATTTATGTAGCATCACACCATATATATGCATTTGTTTCTTAATATTCTTCCTGGAATTGGATCATTGGTTGTATAGATATTTCCTAAGATCCAATCAAATTGACCTTTGTAGAATCAATAGAATATTATGTTATTGATTTTACATGTTATAGAATTATTCTAAAAACTCATTCACTACTTATAAATTTGAACCTTAGATCTTCTAATGGATCTTTTCACTAGGATCTTGTAGTCAATCTCGTTCTATTTTCAAAATAAAAAAATCGGCATCTATTGATGTGGAATGGGTAACATCTTCTTAATTTTTCCCTGATATATAGAATGTGTTTATATTATTTATAGGCCCATTCCCATATTATTATTATTATTTAAGATATTTATTTAAACAATATCACTACTCATTAAAAATGATTTTGTTTCACGAATGATCCAAATAACATTTTCTCCCACCATCATTTTGTTAAACAAATACACCCCTAATTATTAGGCCACCCATAATGGGATATAAAATATCCACCATCTAATTATATCCCCATCATCCTTAATTAATTTCTCATATTTTCCCATGTGCATTCCCTAACAATCTTTATATTCATTTTTCCTCCAACTGTTGACTTTTCAATGGTAGTATATGTTCTCCAATATTATATTTTCATTTGATTATCAATTTTTTCACATAAAATAATTATTAATGAGTATAGTTGTATACTTGATAAATCCACATTTTATTTTTCTAAACTCTCATATTAAAATGATTGTACATAATTCTTCAGATCCTTCAGCTATATAACATTATTTCTAATTTTTTTTATTAGAAACACTTTTAATTACACTATGATTTTCCCAATATCATAATTACTGGATCATATTTGAATATATTCACTACCTCATGAATAACATTTCCCATATTTCTCATAGTCCTTCTCTATTATTTATCCACTAAAGTGCATATCATTTTTTATGTAAGTTAATCTCTTAAATTTAATCAAGTACATAATTATATATATATATATATATTATGATCATGGATTTCCCCCTTTATCAACATCATACATTCATCATGATAGGAATCATGATATTTGTTTATATTTTATAATAATATAATTGGAAATATATAATTTTTAAAAATAGTTTCTTACATTTATACTTGATCATTTGTGGATACATTTTTAGTACTATTGTTTTTTTTAAAATATAGCACAATAAAAAACCTTAACCCAAGAAATTTATTTTTCATAGTATATTAATTTTCATTTTATAGGGACTATATAGAAGTACCCATATTTCAAAATAAACTAATGTAAATATTTTTTGTTAATCACGCATATTCTATCACATATGTATGACATGAAATGTTTCATCTTTTACATATACGAATTAATTACAATTTTAATTTTCATATTTATTTCAAAAGATAAAACATTTAAATAGACACACCATCAATCTTGGAATGTTCACAATAGTTCACATCATTAATATATGATAAGACCTCTTATTTTCATCATATGGTCGGTCATACAACTATGGAGGACTCATGGTAACTCAGAATTCATCATGTGGAATGTTGTAGTGTTAAATGATACTCATCATATTATATCCTCTAATATAAACTTCAATTTCCAAAATAAATTTAACTATTTTAGGAATATAAAAATTATTTAGTTGATTTTTTATTTAGTAATGACCCAAAATCATATCCATGAATTTTTCTTTTCGAATTTAAATTCCTATCATATTTATTAACGTAGTTCTATTAAAGCGATGTCAACAACATGATAGAACTTAAAAAATTATTATATTGAATTGAAAGTTAAATTTATTGTACCAATAGAAACAATGAAATTCATAATATTACTATTCAACAAAAATTGAAAATAAGATAACTATAATATTATAATTTGGATATTCTCAATTCCAAAGATTGATCGCACTCACAAACAACACTGTATAAATTAAAAGGTATACTAGAATAGAAACATCCATTTTGAAAAGAAAGTAATTGGAAAAAAATATAATTGATTTAAAAATAAACAATATATTTGTTATTTATAAAAGTATGGAAACCCACAAGACTGTTACAAATCTAATTGTTTAGACAGTAATCTGAACATTGGAATAGTTTTTTGGCTATAAGGAATAGTAACTTAGAAATTAGAATTATCACCCCACTCATCTAATTGTACAATAATATGTTTATATATTATAAAAAATATATATAAATTTTAATCCTGATACAAGTAAATATACATTTCCTATGTAAAACAGTGTTAGGATTTTGGTAAAAAATATATGTTTAAAAAAATATTATATGATAAAAATAAAATTATTCATGATTTTATTATGAGATGATTCTATTAAGAAATATTTTATTTCATTATAATAAAAATATAATTTTATGAGACCATAATAACTTTTTTAATGGATCATAAAACTTATCATAATATTTAAATTCGTTATTTTCAAGTAAATAATACATTTTTAAAAAATATATTTTTTTTACATAATTAGACATTTATTCTAATAATCTTCAAACAATATTCGTAATAAATAAATTGAAAAATGGATTAAGAGGGGTTTGGGGGTATTTCTAAAAGAGTTCATGTGAATTTTGAAATACGAAAAATACAGAATTTATTGTTATAAGTTAAATAAATTAATAGCCAAGTCATGGATGATGTACATAAATATTTCTTAGAAATAAAAAATAATAATACATTATATATTCCCATGATTCATCACCACTAATAGTTTTTTGATAAAATAATAAAAAATCATTATTATAATCAAAAAATGAATATTTGTTCCCCTCTTAAATTCCACCACTGGACACCCATTATCCTCAGAGCTTATAAGACCTGAATCTTGACTAAGATACTTTGATTTCACTCCACAACCCTATCCCCTAGGATCATGAAGTACTTTTATTTCCAAAATAACATTCATGGATTCATATGGGGTAACATTAAAACTGACACACATTGGATGTGGTAAATTATAATACAAATTTTTTTAAAAAAGTTTCTTCTTCCACATCCCATTTATATAATCCATCAACCATGAAGTAGAAAAAAATATCCTAAATATAATACTATTTTTTTATTTTAGTTCAATTTCAATTTCCAATCGATCCTCATTATATTTTAAAATGAAAAAATTATTCATATTATGGTTTTTTCAACTCCATTATCAAAAAATAGTTTTATTTTCCAATGCAACCTTCATGGTTAGTTTTTGTTAATTTATTGTGGATTAGACTAACAGTAATAAATATAATAAAGTTTTTTCTAATTATTTAATGGCTTAATACTATTTATGTGAAATAAAACCACATTGGCCCATCCTGGTCTGAAAGCCTACCTAAATGAACTAACATATTAAAATAAACACAAATTCTCAAAAATCATGTTTATTTATGAATTATTTGGCAATAAAATAATATTCAAAAATTTTAAAAACATATAATATTTATTTAATTATAATTTTGGAGTTTTTTTATAATTCCATTACAATAATAATAATTAATTAAAAGTTAATTGTACCCTACAACAATGAAATAACATATATAGGGAAAATAAATAAATAAGTCCCCAGCATTAAACAATACATAATATCGAGTTAAGTCAAGAATTGAAATTGAGGATCTTTTGGGATTTGAGATTTAGATAATTAGGCCAAAACATATACATAACAACTGGAATGTTACATGTAGAAACTTCTACACAGTATCCATTTTTTTATAAAAAAATTATTTAAAAAAGAAACATGTCTTGTTCCATGTTTTAGAAAACATGGATTTTTCCTTGATCCTATCCTTTACCCTATTCATCATTATGTCCTATTGAAAACATTTTAAAAACATTATAAAACGTGGGATGATCATAAAAATCTTATTAAGGGTTATTAAAGAATCAAAGAAAACATTAGTAAATGAAAACATACAAATCCACGAAAACCACAGTTTTCAATCTTAAAACATAAAATATTTAACATTCCTCCCAAAATAATAAGATTTAGTAATAACACATATAAATGATAAATCATAAAGGTAACTTGTGGAATCCATATCATACTTACATTATAGAAATCCCAGCTACATAGGGAGTTACGCTTGGAATACCCATCATAGTATATTCCTTAAATCTCTTAGGAGAAGCATTAACATTTACCTCCATCACATTACCCAATTCATTGGAGAGCTATATCAGGATCACTCACCCTAGGTTTATCATGGAAGCAATCTTATACGTAAACAATTCCCAATAAACATAACATATGCATAACACATAAAATAAACATAAATGAAATATAACATTTCCACATTTCAATCACAATACATAATTTAAATATACTAACATAACCAATCCATTTTCAAAACAATTATAAATACCAAAATACATAAAACCGTATATGGTATTTATTTTCCTTTTAAAAAAATTACAGGTTGTTAAGGAATCCAAATATCAAATAACGCTCACGGTGGTAGAAAGGTCATTGTCACCATGTACGTGAAAAAGAAACATTTCATTTTTCATTTAGTAAAACGCTATGTAGAAAAACATTAGATTTGAGTGAAATGAAATTTCATTGTGGTTTATACACTGTATAAAATAATGTCATGTATAAATCAAAATATTCCACAATGAGAGGAGATTGAGACGAAGTCCCTTACAATGATTGTATCCTTAAATTAAGGATAAATCAATGGTTTAATTATGTGTGACAAATAATAATATACAAAATATAATTGGATATTGAGTTTAAAACAATCCAAGGACATTCACACATATTCATAGGATGACATGATCAAGAAGTATAAGTTTAACCCAGAGAATTGAAATTGGGTTAAGAAGTTCTCTTACATAAATTCGATAGCATAACAACGTCACTTTAAAATTCATAAAATGAGATGATGAGAGAAAAAAAGAGTCTCCCATGACATGGACATAAAATTTAAAGAAATAAGGTTATAGAATAACATATCCCAGCATTATAAAATGGAAATTTTAAAGACATGACATAAAAGAAGTCATTAATTAGATGAGGAGAGTGAAAGGTTCTGTTATCGATTTGGTAACTTACAAAACGTACACCACAAGAAAGAAGGATCATACAATGAAGATGTAAATACCCAAAAATTAATTTATATTACACAATAAATACATTTTTTGGTAGTACATACACCACACAAAATTAATTAGTTTCATATATAGCATGAATCTCAAGTGAATAAAAATTGAGATGAAAACACCTTACCTCAAGTCTGGCTTGTCTTTTATGCTCCTTGTTCATCCTGAATAATCAACTTAAGTTAAATTATAATTGTATAAAAAACTTTTGTATGATTTTATTTCGTTTTATATCACTTATAACTTTACTATAAAAATTAGATAATTTTTTTATTTTATATCGGACATTTTGTTGATGTTCGAAACTAGCGTAAAAAATAAACATGTTATAATTAACAATTGTCCATGGGGTCAGAATTCCATTATCTCCGTAATGATATTAATTATTTAGATATCATATATATCATATATATCTTAAATATCTGGTATATATTTATTTATAATATTCTATATCATTTGGATATATGAAAATGAAATGCACCGTTCATGGAGACAGTAAGTCGTACGTACGCATGAATGCTACTTTCATTTCATTTTTTCATTTTTAAAGGAATAAAAACCAAAGGACACATAGGAATATAATTATTCATTTATAATATCATATTTTATATACATTAAATAATATCATTAACACTATCCATTATATGTTCCATGCATGGAATGAACGAGTCATATATCTTTGAGGGGTTGGTAGTCCGCACTTCCTCAAATGCAATTATCATATTCATACAACATGAAAAGCATAAAGTTGGTTTCTAAATGATAATTACAGAATAATAGATATAAAATAACTATCATAGATATCATATATAATTACAGTTTCACCATAATGGCCACCATGAGAGGTGGTAGGGGAAAATCGAACAATCATCGTTTCGTGAGGTAGTAGTTCGCCATACACAGAAACAGTATGTTCATTACCCATTAGACTGAGGTGTTTGTAAGTGTAGTTTGAATAAATCACACACAAATAACCTACCATATTGAGTATACTTATATTCTTATATAAACAAAGAATAAGAAGAGCGTAGGTAGTGAAGAAGTAAAATAAAAGAAGAGAACTTGAGAGAAGACGTTACCTTCAAATCAGGTAACTCCCTTTGGTTTGAACCAAAAGGATTTCTTGATGTGCCTTCATCAAACGATAAGGCATATATGATGAAGATATAGAATTTAGGAGCTTATTTGGGAAGATTTTGGATGAGCCAAGGTGATTTAGAGGGGTGAGTAATGGGTTAGAGGTGGTGTCCTTTTATAAGAGGGAGGAGGGGATCATTAAGAAAGTTTGAAAGTATTATTTTATTATAAACTAATTTTTTGTTTGAAAGGGTCAAAAACTTATTTCAATCGAATTGAAAGTATATATAAGTTGATATAAAATCATCCAATAAGAATTGGACATGTTTTGGAAATTTTTTAATCCTTATCGTTTTTATTTAATGCTATGTTTACTTATTTAACTTTTACCAAGTCCTCTTATATATATATTCATACTACATGTTCAATATATTTAAAGTAAAATTCAATGCAACCAAAAATGGATAATTAATGAAAATTTTAACATCATATATTTCATTTCGAAGAATATTATTTTTTTAAGAATATTTTATCATTTAATAAAATATTAATTTATTTAAAAACACATTTATGTCAATTTTTATACTATTCATATCATGAATTTTTAAAAATTCCAAACCAAATTTATTATTTTGAAACACCTCCATTAATTCAAATATACCAAGTCATCCTAATCTATAAAATTTGTGTATGGCTTAAAAAGGTTCAAAATATATTTATTTTAATATTTATGTTATCATTTATTTGAATCTTTTATTAATGAAGCAATTACTGCATCACCATTGTGTCATAATTAAATTTATTTATTAAATGTATAAATATTATAAATAACATTTCATGATTTAGGAAATAATTTTATCTTTCCCAATAAAACTTATTGTAGAATAGATCACTTATATAACCCCATATAAAAAAATTCGTAAAAAGATTAATTTTTATGATATTTTTATTTTTACTTTAAATAAAAAGTTAGTAATGTCTTTAACATACCCAAGCGGCCTTAAAAGGCCAAAAGTATCACCTAATGATTTTCTTGGTTTTCCATTTCTCATCCAATAAGTTTATGAAAAGGTTTAAGGTAATTTTATATTATTATAATATTATTTTTACCTTGAATTACACAGTTTATCATTAACTACGGTAAATAAAAATCATAAATTACTATTCTGAAAAATATATTTTCACCATATTGAAAAAAAAAATTACATACTGATTACAACAATGTATGTAGGATTTTTTAAATTCAATTCACAAAATTAGTACAATTTCATTTAAATTAAAAGGCCATTTTTAACTACTATAAAGTGTTTTTCACTATTCATAAAAAAATTAACGTTTTTAGAAAAATTCACAAAATTCTTCAAAAGATAATTTAGATATTATGAATTCAAAAATGATATCTATTTTAAAAAATTCAAAACAAATATGTTTCTTCAAATAAATTAAAATTAATTTTCGTTGTCAAAACCAAAAACTGTGTTTTAAGAAATAAAAACTATAAAAGGATTGACACTTGTTTATGTCTAATTTCAAAGTGATATTACTTCCAACGACCAAAATTGGATTAAATGGTAAAAATATAATCCATTTGAACTTTAAAACTAATAAAAACTAATAATCTAGCCAGAAAAATAAATTAGATTAAAAGGAAGTTTGGAATTAAAATGCAGTAATTTTCACCATTCATTTCAAAAATGAACTTTATCAGAAAAATACCAAAATTTCAACCAATGTAAATTTTCCTATCCTAATTGTAAAGAAGAATTTTATTTTTTTCAAATGGAACATATAAAAGTGTCAAATAATATGTTTAAAAAGGGTTCACCATCAAAAGGCGGTAAATTGACCTTTTAATGAATATTAGAGTATTTATGCTTAAAATTGGATTTATTCACATTTTATGCCTCTAAATTTTATTGTATAAATGTAAAAACATTTAACAAACAAGTGTAATCATATTGTAGTTAGTTCTGTTCATTCCCACCAATACAACTACTAGGTGTTAACTACCATTTAAAATTATATTATATTATTATTTTTCACTATGATGCAGCCCTGTGTGTAACATGAGATTTTTTAGAAACCCATTGTTGTGTAAAAGGTACGTCATTGAACATAGAATCCCCTTTAAATTAAAATTAATATTTAATTCACTAATTTAAATAAATATGAAAATTATATATTTTTTATTTACCTGGTATGTTACAAAACATATATAGAGTATTTAAATTAATGGACTCCAAAATAACATTAAATATTAATTAAAATTTAAAAATAATTGAACTATAATCATAGTAAAGTGTTTTGTAAAGAAATTCTATTATTTAGGAATTTATGTGAATTTTTAGAATGAAACTATACCTAAGATAATGGAACCTCTGAACCTCCTTCCATTATTGTGGTTAATGAAATTTTCCTATAAAACTCAATTCATCAAACTATTATTACCCGGTATTTCATTAATACTCTATAAATATATATATTCTAGTCAAATAAATAGATATTTATTATCACTATCATTTTTTGTTATATATATATATATATATATGTTTTTAATGATTTAAAATCAATTTTATTAATTATGAAAACCTGATTAAGGTGAAGCTCTTTAATTATTACCCCATTCAATGTATTACACCATATGATTTTTAAATTACTCATGGATACAATAATTATTATTTTTATTGTTTAAAATATTTCTTTTAGTTTAGGTTTTATGGAATTTTTTATCCATTTAGCCACTAGAGAACTTTTCTATCCATTTACCGAAAAATATATCTTACGAGGTACATTTAAAAATATTATTCTCTACTCCTTTAAATGTAATCACTTATATATATTCCATTCTAAATTGATTATTCTTATTTATCATTAACGATTGTATAAAAATAATTATATAACATAACATTGGGATATAGTTATAATATTCCCTTTGTATATTTTATAAGACATGATTATGTAACCCATTTTCTTTCCAAGAGGTTTTATGATGTTTATGAATTTTTTTTATTTACTTATATGTAGCACATATGTATCTATATGTAATGAATCTTATTCCCTAATTTCACTCCAATACATTGGGTAATATTTAAATCTCATGAAAAAGAATTTATGGGGTTATGGGGTAAACCAAATCTACAAAGGAGATATTTCCACTATGTTATATTGCCTTGGAGGATAGCCATGAATAATTCTTATGTCATGTTTTATTTTAATTTGACATTCCTATGATATCAAGATCTTATAATTCCATATTATTTATGTCTTCATTATATATATTTTTTTCACGAGACATGTATTTTATGATTTTATGTTATTTTATTTTTATCATATGTTATGCTTCATTGTCTTGATAATTCCATTACATGGCTTCAAACATAACACTTTTTTGTTGGACTACTTCCATAGGTTATCCTAGGACTTTTCAAAATTTCAATGGGGTCAATGAGAACATTGATGATCGAAAAATAATAATCTTTCATTTTTTATTCATGTTTATTGTTCATTAAACCTAATATTGAAAATATAGTATGCCTCCAGATTCTATGGTGTTGTGTTTTAGAAATTTATGTTAAAAATAATGATATAATATGCGTTAGAGGACTAGGCAATCATAGTTAGTATCACAGAACAGTCTAGATGTTTTTTTGGAATAATATGAGAACACATTTGTTAAAACTCAATGGATTTGTCTATGTATTTGAGAACAACATGAAATTTTTGTATAATATAGATAGAGTGATTTCCTTAAAATTAAAGACCTATATAGATACTATATGTATATCTATCACTAGCGTAGATATACCTCTTGATAAAACCCTAAAATGGATAATTTGTTGTTAACTTGACCCGCACCTACTGTATGATATAGAGGCCTTACTAAACACATCTTTTTACACTATTGTGGGATATGAATTGGTAAAATAATCATCAATTTATAATCCATTATTAAGGATATTAATATATTGTTAGGTTGAAAACCTAAGAAGAAAATTACATGGGATGATTTAGATTGTAAAATATAGACTCATTTTTTAGGATATATATTTTATTTATATTCAATTAATATCTTTTTGTTTAAATATTTCCTTATTATATAATTTATAGTTTATGTATTATCAACCCAATTTTTTTATTATTTAGTTTATATTAGGAAAAAGAGGAATCTTTATAACAACCAATGTGATTGGAAATTTAATAATTAATAATGATATTCTTATCTTGATGGCAACAGGAGTCGATAATTTCATGATATTACTTAATAAAATGGTTGTAATAATTAATAATAACATGAGACTTGTGGAAAACCCTACTTCTCATAATAAAGACCATGTTCTATTTAATACCTTTATACAAAAATACCTCCTAGATTTAGATGATCTTTTGGTCCAGTCATCATGGGAAAATGGATTAATTCTATTGTGAATTTATTTCTAATCAAACATTTCCTTGAATATGTGAATGTTATGTTGACCATATATCTCATTAAAGTAACATCTAACCAATTTTGGACACTAACCAAAAACATGAATTGAATGTAAGAAATTGAATCCATGGAATGGGATCAAATCAATAATATTTTCCCCAAATATATTCTTAAAATTCTTTATCAAAAAATGGAGAGGGAGTTATTTGTACAAATGTAAATGGACGATGTTTCTATTGGGTGTTATGAGAAAATACTCAACGCGCTTGATTCATATGCCTCCAAAAATTCAAGAAAATTTAATTTTTTCATAGAAAATAGCATCAGTTAATAAAATTAGATTCGGTGAAAATATTTAGTGAGTCAAGACAATGAAATATATTATGATATTTTCTATTATTCCAGTATGATTTAGATAGTTAATGGTGATTATCATTATTTTAACTGAGATATCGATACAAATATTCAAATATTGTTTAATTATATAGTTTCCATATATTATCCCATGTAGGAAAGAAAATTTAACTATGCACATGTCAAAACATTAGGGAAAATATTCCCTAAAAAATATCATGTAAAAGGGATATATAAATCATCTTTGAAAAAATAAAAAACAAGTTAATCAATGCTGAAGGGTCAATAATAATCCCACTAATTTGATGAAACAATATGGTTCTTATAAATCCTAAACAACTATTCTACTGATATAATTACAAAGAACATTGAAATTATATATGATAATACTCAAATCTAATTGTTTTTTCTGGTAATAAAAAACCTTAAAGGCTAAGATAGAACATAAGAGATTGTTCTAGTACTAGTACTAATTTGGAACCATGTAATGAATTTGTGATGGGTATAAAATTTAATCATTCAATAATGGAAAATGTACTATTTTATTTTATATATATATATATATTCTTTCATATCATCCATTATTTACTGAACTATTCGAAGACCCCCTCAAGACCATGTGGTTGGGTTTTTATGAGAATAGTAAATAGAGGAATTCTTTCAACCTAAATATATAAATCCTTCTCATTTAATAATTTTGTACATTTCCTCGAAAAAATAATTTCAAAATCCCTTCAATGTATGTTGATGTTATAAAAGGAATGGATTGGTTTACATTATATAAATATATCATCATTTATAGAGAGAGGGAATTAATCCACTGTATAACAAATCATCCTCTTATCCTGTATGTGTGAAGGAAAGATGATTAATATCCTTTGGACTCTACTTCTAAAAAATTTATATTAGATCTATTTAAGATAGATTATATGTCATAAATTATAGAGTCAAAGTAGATAATCATGATTGATGGCACGTCAATTCTAGGGGAATATACATATGTATTCCCTAATGTCATTTTGGGCCTTCCTCCAAACGAAGAGTCTGATCTCTCAGTTGATCTTATTCATAAATCTATGCTTATATCCAAGTCCCCATATATAACACCCCAAATAAAATTGGAAGAACATAATAAACAATTACAAGATAATCTATAAAAGGGTTTTATACTCTTGAGTACTTCAATATGGGTGGTGTTGCTCCTCTCCATCAATTACGATGATGGGTTGATACACATACTAATTAATTATCATGAAATTAACAGAATCATGATAAATAAAAAAATTCATATTTCATGTATTTATGTATTGCTCAGACATCTATATAGTTCTTAATACTTCTCAAAGATGGACCTCCATTCAAGATATATCCAATTTAATGTGAATTAGAATTATATTCTTAAATCTACCGTCTAAAAAAGGTATGGACACTATTAGTTCATATTGATTATATTTTGATTCAGTAATGTTACATAAATCATCATGGACTTAATGAATGGGGACATTATAGATTTCCTGAATAAATTTTTAGTTGTATTTATAAATGATATACTGAAATACACTAAAATTATAGAGGATCATGATGATAATTTGAATACTATACTAAATACAATATGAAATTTTAATATATATATATATAAACAATATTGGAAATGTTATTTTATACTAAAGGAATTATCATTCATGGGGAATTTTATCACCTGAAAATGGATATCTATAAATATAATTTTTTTATAACGAAACTATAACATATTTGACCACACTAGACATGATATCTCAAATGAATAAATGGTTCTAGAAAATAAAAATTTATTTTTCATGTTCCAAAATAATATAATTCATAACGATATGGAAAGATATTAAATAATAAGAACCACATGAATGTTTTGTGACATGCTGGTAAGGTTTATAATCGTGGATCATGCCTCAATGGGTATCTCATTCCACAATTATATGAGATCTTAATCAATGGAAAGATAATTACACCAAAACAATGACAAAAAAACCTATCCACCACTATTAAAACCAATACACACTTAATTATGTCAACCAAACATAGTAAATATCCACTTAAACAATAATAATATCATGAAAAACCACACATACAATTGCTAGTATGTAAAATATAGTAGTTATTTACAAAATAAAACCTCTTATTAACCATTCCTTCCTATTGTGTTGGAATTTCATTTTCATGAATCCACAATTACATTATAGAGTTACACATGACCAATTTAATTTCTAATATTATGTTGTTAATTGATTTTTAAATGTGGTAAAACACATAAATCAGAAAAATCATTTGGTATAACAATAAAAAATATAAATATAGAATGCATCTCAAGAAAACAATAATAAAATCAAGTAAAATAAATGGGAATCACCAACTCCCTATAAATTTAATTACGTAGTTAATTACCTTAATTATGTTCATTCATATTATCCACCAAATTAATTTAAAAACTTGATAATATATAAATTAAAAAACAATTAAGAAATGGAATTCTTGAAAACCCTATTATAAATGAGGCATTAAAAATTTATTGTAGAAAATATGTTGATTATAAGAACCTCATAATTAAAACATACAGAGAATCCCACACCACCTATGACACATTAGGAACATTAAAACCATGAATATAAATAAAAAACCCAAATTAGAAATCTCATTTATAAAGTCTTTAATATAACTGATGATGAAAGAATAAAGGTAAAACCAAGAAATAAAAGATAATATTCCATCTGATGGAAGTATATCATAATAGAGATCAAAGAATCAAAGATTCACTAAATGATAACTGAAGGGCTCTCTAAACACTTCTCAAATATCTTATAGATTGATGAAAATAATTATAATAGAGAAAATTTTGAGTTAGGGGTCCAAATTTAAAATTATAAATAGAAAACCACCAATGATTTTGTAAAAAGTGTAAGCATAAAATACTTATCCAAAAAAATATAAATCTTGGTGTGATATTGCCTATATTTTTATAGTAAAATAACAATAAAATTGATATTAATTAAAAAGTTTGTGGATTTTCCAAAGTGATCATAATGTAATTGTTTGTGTTATTTATGATACCAATTAATTCTTTTGCATTCTCCCCTAAAAAATGCACCCCAAATAAGACCATTATGTTAAAACTAGTTCCCTAGAACAACATAAAATAACATGAATGATGAATAACAAAAAACCTAGACTCGATATCATAATGATATGGATCATCCCTCAATAATCCCACATTTATGATTAACTAATAGAGATATCTTGCAAAATTAAAAATAGGAACCCATTTTTTAGTAATAATTCATGGGAATTTTTAAGAACAACCAAAACCCTTCACATCATAATCGACCACATTGATGATGAAATCAATAGAACCCACACAAAAATGCAACTCACATAACATTAAAACTATAACACATAGAGGCCCTTTATTCTATAATATGATTCACTACATTTAATCCATAATTTTTCAACATAACATAGTGAAAATAAAATTTCATGGATACTCCCCCATTCCTCAATAAAAAAACAATTTCATTTCCCATATACTTTTGGAGAGACAAACCATACATCATAAAATACGTCCCGCCTAAGTGATTCTTTGAATTTAAATACATCTTAAAATTCCCTAACACATACTTCAAACTATAATTTTAGAACAATTCATTGTCTTATTTCCACTATCTTATATTTAATTCCTCTAACACTCTAAAAACATTAATAATTTAAAAAATAGAGATTGGGAAATTTCATTAGATACTACTTAAATTATTCCCATAAATTAGAATAAAAACCAGAAATAGATAGAATATTTCAACAAAAATATAAACTTTTCTTGGAGATATCTCTTAAACATAAATTAATTCATCACCAAAACATAACATAGAACAGGGGAAAATAATCTTAAATAATTAATTAAATAAATAAATCATCTAAAAATAAAATAAAGCACATTTAAAAATGATATGTGATACTGTGTTTTTATCTATTACTCTTTTCCAAGTTTATACTCCTCTACATGATGATAAGTCCACAGGATATAAACCAATGGAATTACATTTCAATTTAGTATATTCTTAATGTGATTAGAAATATTATTATTCCAATCCATGAATGTTGCATCAATCTCAACATGTACCATCAAAAGTTATGATGAATATTTTCCTGCAAATATTTTTATTTTATTTAGTAGCATATGTTACCTACAACACCGAGTTATAACAAACTCTAACATTATTATAATTTTATTATGTAATAAACCACTATTACATGGCCATTAATCATATAAATATTAATATAGATAAAAATATTACTAAAAAAAATAATTAAATTTTTTAATGAATAATATATATATAAGTAATTAATTTTTAGTAAAGTCTTTTTTCAGTTTAGAAAACAAATACTCTAAAAATGATTTTTTACTTCTATTTGGGATCGAATAATAAAATTAAAAATTTAGAACTTTTATATAAATAATTTCATTAATTTAAATTAATTTTTTTTAAAAAAAATAAAATTATTTTTCAATGAATTTTTTAAAATTTCTAGAAAATGTTAATATTTCCTTGAATTACAAAAAATTATGACTTTTATTAAAAAAATATATTTTTTCTAAAGAAATTTAATTAGATGTATTGTTTTAATATGGTTTCTAAAAAATTATTTCAAGATATATTTATTAATAAAATTTATGCAATTTTAATCAATTTTATCTTGATTTTTGATATTATAATTCCATTTACTTATGAAACTTTTCTCTTCGAAACATCCTTTTTTGTCTCGTATGTGGGTTCAATATTAAATTAAATCTCTCCACATTAATCTATTCCAAATATAGAATTATAATAATTAATATTGTATAATTATTTCAACATAGTATTTTTTTAAATTATAATAAATACAAAAAATAAATTACTCCACTTAATGTAACAAATGGGTTTTTCACATTACATACACCCATGTCGAAATTTATTTTCCCCTGACAATTGATTTTTTGGTATAAGTAGGAACACTATTTTAGGTAGTGGTTCTATATTTTATTTTTTGGATTAATGGTTAAGCCATGTATGTAAATAAATAAATAAAATTAGTTGACGTTGAAAATTAAAATTCTAAAATTTAGTAAACAGAATAGATAGTTTATTATATGTTTAAAATGTTTTTTTATTATGGAAGAGTTTATTGAACATGTAATATATCTACATAATTATTTATCAGTTTTAGGGCACTTGGTGCCATATTGGCTTCCAATTATTTAATATATTTTTTATTTAAAATAATCCCACTCCTCATCAATTATAAAAGGTCACTTCCTCTACAAAAAAAATCAAACCTATTTTCCCCTTTTCCTTGACCAAAACCTTCTAAAACATCTCCCCAACATCAATATCCATGTTCAAGATCTATTGTTAATCCCAAAATTCCAAACCTATAGTCTTTAATAAGTGATCTAAATGGTGTTTTTCTAAGAGAAGAAGATTCAAAAATGTATTATGGAATTCAATATTGAAGGTGATATATTTTCATATCAATTTTATTTACATCGGACACGGACCTATACACCACTTTTTTCTTTTTTGTGGGGTATTTATTGCACATGAATGTATTTTATAATACTTTTCATGATAATTATGGGATATAGATATTCCTATAATCCACGTATTTTCACATGAAATATGCTTCATTATTAACCAAATTGGTAAAGTGTTAATGTTAAAATAATATTATTTAAAAATATTGTTTATCATAAGATTCCAATGATGAGAAAATTTGATATACCTATCAAGAAAATCATTTATTTTTTTACCTATAATAATTTTTATAAAATAAATGTTTTCAAATCTTTTTATTATATTCAAGGAATTAGGAGTCCAAATAACATCTCTAAAAAAAATAAACGTTAATTTTATCTTTGTTTGAAAAACAATTATATTACATAACAATTTTTTATTTAAATGTTTTAAATAATGTTTCTACCATTCTCTAATGACTATTTAAACAAATATTTTTCAATTTTTTAAATTTTAGAAAATGGTTTAAATACAATCTTCATGCAATTTTCTAAACACGGACCACATGGATTTTCTAAATTGTGAAATGAATATTTGATTTAATGTGTATTGTATGAACAGAATTTTATACCCCCATAACTTATCAATTAATTATGGATTTTTTAATATGTTTCTAAGTAAATTTTTAAAGAATTTTATTGAGAAATTGTTTTCTAATGTTTTAGTTCAGAATTTTTTTTCAAAGTGGAAATTCAATTTTCCTCAAGAAGTGTTCCAAAATATATTTAATAGGAATTTTCTATAAACAAAGACACTCATTAGATGTTAGTAATAATCTACTAAGAATATCATCAAATTGTAACAACCTTATTCTTTCTTTAGATGGATTATGAATATGATTATGTGATGTTTATATAATGGGTTCATTTCCCTAGAGTTAAGTCAAGATAAACTAATGATCTGATTAAGATACCCATTTACTTTCTATGTGATATTATATATTAGAATGTTTATGAGACCCTTTTCAATTTATCAGTTATTAGATGATGATTGTTTTATGATGATGTTGTACATATATGTATATTTTTTATTATGGGATGTTGTTTACATTATAACCATTGATAGTGTAATATTATAACCATGTACTATGGTATTGTTATAACCAAGGAGAGAAACCATGTTATAATTATGGATGGGTGGGACCTATATATCCCTCTAATTAATTAGGTAAATATTTATATCTCACTAGAAAACTATGAAAATCATGTTGATGGGTATTATCTAAGATGGGAAATAGGTCGATGTCCTTGACCAACAATAAGAAATAGGTTGATGGGATTAATCCATAATGGTAATAAGGTGTTGCAGCTCAATATAAAATGTTTTATGGTATTAGTAGTTAACATCAACATATGAAATGGTTTATATACCTATGTTGGTGCCACACATCTATGACATTATCATATGGTTCATACATTTTGAAAATTTACCAATATTATGAATTATGTCTTTTGGGATGACAATTCATTATTCCATGACTCTTATATATTTTCTATGAATGGTTGGGTATGAAATTTTTATTTAACATTCATTATCACATGAAATTTTTCTTATATAATTCTTTCACATGATCACAAAATGATCTAACCCATTTTCACCATTACTTGTAATCCAAGATCATCCACTCTTATGTTTCATTTCCCAATGTTAATAATATAATATTATAATAGGTTATACTTATGAATTTTACAATATGTGATAATCCATATGGGAGATGTTAAATATGTTTCTTTAAATAAATAAAATTGTGCACCATGTCTCCAATGAAACTAAAACATTTCCTTGTGCATATATTTGTGAAATTTAATGAATATTTATCTATTAAGATGTAATATTTATGTGTGAAAATAATGGGTCTTTATAGTTGGTATCCGGAAAAAGTTTTACTTATCGTAAGGAAATTAGGATTACAAAACCATAGTAATATCCCAAAAGATAATTATAAGGACAAGTGTTGGTATAATAAAATATTCTGTATATTTAGTGAAGGATAGTGAAATTGGTTTCTATCAAATTAGATACCTTTCTAGATAGTACAATTTTGTGAGGGTCTGACCTGGTTTTACCTTTTGGTAATAACTCTTAAAAGGGAACATTGATATGGGAACGATCTTCACCTTGTGTATGAGGATCCGCCTTATGGGACACCTAATTAGACACTCCTATGGGATATAATTTACAAATTTTAAAATAAATTATTAACCACAATAAATGATTTAATTGATGATAACCATGAATGTACTTGGATAAACCTATGGTGTCATAAATTGAGATAATTTTTCATGATTTAGAAATATTATAAATTATTTTTCACCATTATGTTTTTTCCCACTATGATTAGTTTTTCTAACACTATTATTTTTTTAGTCAATGGATAGAGGTATGGGAATCATTGTAACACTGAATTTAACTAAAAAAATTTGGTAATAAGAAACCAAATTGGATGATGATTTTGGATAATGATATTATGATCATTCCTAATTATCCATAATGATATATGATTAAGAATGAGATCTTTGGTTAAATTCCTAACATGTCAAATAAGATGAATGTGTAATTTTATAAAATTTCATATGGTAATGGAAATAGATGAATGAATATCCATTCATTTTATATTTCAAGAATGTGGGAATAAGAACATAGAAAAATATCTCTAATGTATGGGAAGATTTTTAATATATGGAAATGAAGATAAAATATTAAAAAAATTTCAAGGAATTCAATTGCTGATATGTTTGGAACTTGGGAATTTATCCAAGAAAATTACCTAAACCAAGGGATGACCCCAAGACCAAGGAATGAAATATGATATACTATATCACTGAAGTCAAAGGGTTCAAGTATTCATGTATTTTTATTAAATAACTATTCTATTGAGCAGTTTTACCAATGGTGTTTTAGTTATACAAATCCTAAAACATTTATAGAATCTATTAATTATAAAAGTATATATATATAATCATGTAATATTAATATATCATTTATGAATACCACTAGGGGTTTATAGTTTTTAGATTGATTATATGTTTAAATCCCTATAAACCCCTTTTTATTTTCTATGCGATGTGATTTTGTTGAGATAAATTCCATTTTTGATGATTTTTTCTTGGAAAAATTTTTATGTAAATATTCAGTTAAAAATAATGAATTATTTGAATAAAAATGATATTTTTGTATGATTAAAAATACTGATTACCTTTAGAGTTTATATGACCTTTTATGATTGAGGTTATGATTATGTATGATAATCAATCTGTGGATATTTTAGGAATTATGTTAATAAAAGTTTACTAAATTGTTGGCGTGTCACATCTAAAAATGCCACAAGGATTTAACTACCAACTCTATGGCGATACTGGTAAAATTTCAATCACTATCCTATGTTATGTATTAGTTAGTATTCTATTTTATTAGTAATTATGTGACATATAAATTTTAGGTTGATTTTGGGTATATGTTTTTTATTGCATATATTTTAATGGGATTTATGAATTACATTGAAATAGATTATGCCTCAGGAAAATTGTTGGTTCATGGGAAAAATTACCCAACTCATGGTTTGGAGATAACTATGGTAAGCTTGATATTACTGATATAGTCAAATTATCATTATGTGTAAATGTCTAATATATATATTAATCTCAAAATATTTAAGTACATATTCACACATAATGAGATTAATCTGATAATGAAAATATGGTTGGAGTTGATTATTAATTATGACAACACAATACACTACTGCCAAGGGATAGAAAAATGTGAAATATTACTTCTATTGAATGGATCATTCTCGATTATCCATGATGAGGATCACAAAAGATACTATATTTCCAGATTTCCAAAGGATAGATCATGAAATATTGAAGGAAGGGGATAAATATCATCTTTCTCAAATAACAATTTAACCGTATATCCATGTTATTATTAAATAGGTGTATAAGTATTATTTAGAGATAAAAGAATTATTTTTGAAATGTTATTGAATTCAATCAGCATTGTGAAGGAATGATAAGGTTCATGATATGTTTAGGTGTTTCTTCAATAATATATATGAAGAAGGAAATATTTGAAGAGACTTATATTTTTACATTCTCTATTTATCCTGGTAGTGTTATGATGTTTATATGTTTGGAATAGTATTTATAGTGGGATGAAATCAAGAGAGATATTGAAGAGATTTTATATTGGTAGTTTGAAGGTTTCTATGTTTTGGATGAGAAACAAAATTCTAAGGTTTTATTACAAACATTAACCATACCCAAATGGATTTCAGAAAACATCAAAATGAATTATGTTTTTAAAATCCCCATAATTTCTAAAGGGAATATTTTTATATAGTGTAAATTTGATCTCCATACAAATTTATCAAACTTCATTACTGTCAAAGAATATTTATCTTTATTCAGAATGATAGGGTATACATTGTGGAAGTGTTTAGGGTACCTGTAGTTGTACATTATATTAATTTGACCAAGATATGAGATATACCTCAAAGTTCATGTATAGAATATAACTAGATGTGATATATAATTTAATTTCATAACTATATATTATCTTCATATTGACATCCAGTCTAATAGGACTATTAACACCCAATATGACTTTTTGACATCTTGTTCTACGGATCCCAAATGTGGTTGGGATCAACACCGTACTCTGTTTGGGTTTCCACACAACAATGTATCACACGTGGTAATTCAGAAGGATCCTTATGAATTATACTACAAAATTAAGTGAATAATGTCATGACCCCCCCCCCCCAACAAAGTGTACCCCTCCTGGTCCAGCAATGTGAGAAGAGAGATAATGACCCCTAAGACCCACATCCAGTAGGCCCCAGGTTGGAGACTAGCACTGAGGGTATAGTAAACACACAAATGGGAGGCATTACCCTCTAAGAGAACACATGCGGAAGAGAGAGATAAGATAGACACCAATCAACTCCCACTCGTAACTGGAAAAATAAAAGAACCCAAGTGAACAAATGTAATTCCATCCAAAGTACTACAACTGTAAGGAAAAAAACTACTAGTACCAAAAAGAAAGTAAAAATAGCAGCAACCACAATCCCAAACAGCTCCTACAACCCCAAGCTAGAAGAAACCAACATGATATCCAATCTACTCCAAGTAACCTTGAAAACAATTTATATATATATATATAGGGTGAGTATAACAGTATACTCAGTAGTATCCTCCCCAAAGCCTCTCGTGAAAAAGTAAATAAAGCATGCTAAAGCCCAGTGAACAACAAGTGAAACCAACTCATCACCTAAACAGGTATACTAAGTTCCCAACCTCACCATGGCTACTCTCACCAAGTAACGCATAAAATAATATATCATATAGTTAAGAATATAAAGGGTTAAACGCTACTACTTGCCCACTAGTTTGCCGCTATTCCCCAATGACATATGTCATATGCATCTCTCTCCAAAGTCTTTCCCATAGACACATGTGCTCAGCTCCACAATCTTCACCACATGCACCACAAAGGCTAGCCCGCAGACACCTGGGTGAAGCACCACACCATCCTCACGACAAAAAGTATACAGGTAGTTTTCGGGAGCCACCACAGCTTGCATAATGTGTATCATACATTGGGTATTATACCTCAAGCCATTAAAGCCCATACACCGATTAAGGATCCTCAAGCCATCACAGCCTATACACGTTACACCTATTGTAGTCCATAGGATACTATAGCCAGAATATATGTTTATGAATAACCACAAGCCATTACAGCCCTCTACACACATATATGGTGAAAACTAACTGTTGTGCCTAACGGCACTAGTATCTACCAAGTGAAGAGAGTGGGGTCAAAGGGGGTAGTCAGCCATTCATCCTCCCACCAGAAAGTTAGGAAAAACACCCCCCTGGGCTCATAATCCCTGAGGTGCAAGTTTCCCTTACTGACTGGGTGGAGTAGCGTATAGAAACACAAAAAGTATAGAATATACTATATATCACAACCACACTATGGGAATAACCTAGTCTTAGACCAACTATAGCTAACGTCTCTCAGACTCCGGGGTGCTACTTCTAAGACTAGGTATCCTATAAGCACACAACCATTTAGAGAGCTTTAATAGATTACCTAATTCACTTTTTATCAGTTCCACTATACTTTAATTAATTCTTTAAACATTAATTAACCGTGAACAATTCCACATTAAATTCCATTAACACCACATCCAAAAATCCCACTTTCCCTTCAAAAGTTCTCAACCTCATCATTAAGTTTCAACAAACTCCAACCCCATGGGTTAACATCATTTATTTAAACATTCATTATAGAATTACTTTCCCACATTCCATGGCATTCTAGAAAAGCATCCTATGCTACTACACACAAGGGGGCTTAACAAGATGAGTAGATGTACTACCTGTCGAGTCATTTCCACCTATAGAAAGAGCGTAGACCCATTCTCCCTTGAGAGGATAAACATGGAAAGCACATGGCATACCTCGCGTGTCTTCGCCTCTTTCGGAAGAAGGGTAAGCAAGACCAGTTGCCTTGAGTAGTGGGGAAAATTAAAGAAGATAAACAACCAAATAATCAACAAGCATCCAACAATCACATCCATCCCATTCCATAATCCAGGGTTTCTTCCCCGACACCCACATGCATAAACTGATGCATCTAGCCTCTCTATGCGTCATCCGCTGCCACAACCAAAAGGCCTCTATGCCTCCACATATCACAACACCCCTCCAGGGTCACATCACAGCACAAGTAGTAGGAAATCAAACATCACATCAATTGGGCTATGGCCCTTTCAAAAAACAATAGGGTAACTTAGAACCCTTCAAGTAATAGTCAAACAATCACATTCTTTCAAACCATCTTGAATTAACATATTTAATCCATTGGTTCTGAAATCTGAAACCGAACCAGTAAGCTATCACAAAATATTATACATTCTTACAATGCCAATTTGATCAACATAAAGTTACAACAAGAACCATATTCATTTCATGCCACTTTATATATATCCAAAAATTATCAATTAATTCCAGTTTACGTTCTTTACCGATTTCCATCAAGAACAAACATCTAAACAAGCTAGCATAGATATCACACTATCTAAAAAATCATGAGGCAATAACATACGGTCGATAATAGTTTCAATTATCCGGTTCAAATATTCCTTAGTTCAATTCCATTTCCATCCAACGGGACTAAAAATGCTAACAATACGGTTGCATGTAAAAGAAATAGAAGTAACGAATCCCCTACCTCAAGGTTTTTGATGAAAACCCCAACAACGAAGAACGCACAAGAAAGCTGGGTTGATTCTCCAAAAACCCACCATAGATCTCTCCTCCTAGAATGATCCAGACCAAAGCTCAACATATTTGGTATCCACACACTTAGATCTACCCATAACGGGTGTAGATCTACGAAACCGAGAGAAGGGGAGAATTATATCTAAGTAGATCTAAGAAACCAAACAAGAACGATCACATACCTCAAGAAACCGGCTTCGATTCACCAAGAGAAGCCTTTGGATCTCCTTGATAATGCTTTGGAGTTGTTCTCCTACCTTCAAGGAAGGGTAATCCCAAGTTATGGACGCTTATGAGATTAAATGATCCATTTATAGGCAAAACGAGTTAGATCTACAATTTTTGGATATAAGATTAAGTGTCTGTATGGTTAGTCTGCACGGTTTAACAAACCATGCGCTAACCGTGCATTAGATTTTTCCCCATCAAACACTCCTCACATGGCTAGACTGCATGGTTAGACAAACCGTGTGCTAACTGTACGTTATCCATTGCCTCCAAGACCAGCCTTGCACAGTTTGGCTGCACGGTTTAGGCAAATCGTGCGCTAACCGTGCGAAAGCTATTGTCCTTTAATCTTCCTTAAAAGTCCACCCAAACGCACCCCCGAGTCACCTTAACCTTCCAGAACACCTTTAACAAACATTTTCACAAAGTAATGGACTGGATAGGTCCATGCCATTACATCAGATACCTCTCAAAATATTCTCGTTCTTGAGAATCCAAACCCAACCTAAAGAGAAAACGAAGCAAGGTCTGAACAACCACCCATTGAGATACCTCTCAATAAAGAGCAAGCCATCGAAAACAACAAATGGATCCATCTCATAAACATGAATGTTTCCTAACCACAAAAATTACATCAAAGCCTAAAAAGAGTTAAACATCAAACAACTATGGGTACTGAGCACACATCTTTGACTCATGTTCCCAAGTACTCTCCTCCAAGCCACTGTGTCACCATAAGACACAAACTAAAGGGATAGAAAACCCATGAAATACCTTCTCCTTGCAGTCTTGGATCTCCACAGGTCTCTCCTCAAAGGTCACATCATCATCAACATTGATCTCTCCCCAATCGATGATGTCAGAGTAGTCATGAAGATAATGATGGAGCTGTGATACAAGGAAAACATCATGTATCCGACTCATCTGAGGGGGAAGTGCTACTCAATACACCATAGCTCCAACATGAGATAATACCTCAAAAGGCCCAACAAACCGGGGGCAATGATTCCTCCCACGACCAAACCTTTGATTCCCATGATGGGGAGTCACCTTCAGAAACACATGACCCCCAACATTAAACTCTAAGGGTATCCTTCATTGATCGGAATATGATTTCTGACAATCTTCTTGCTGTCTTTATCCTCTCACAAATCACCTGAATCATCTTTCATATATTCTGCACTAGTTCCGGTCTAAGAATTGCGCGCTCTCCGACCCTAGTCCAACACAACTGAGAATGGAATGGTCAACTATACAAGGCTTTAAATGGTGTCATACCGATGATGTAGTAAGAACTATTATTGTAAGCGAACTCCACCAAGGGTAAGTGTCTCATCCATGAACCTCCAAAATAAAGAATACAAGAGTGCAACATTTCTTCAAGAGTATGGATGGTTTGCTCTGTCTGACCATCCAATTGAAGATGAAAAGCAGTTCTAAGGCGTAGTTGAGAACCAAAAGCATGATGGAGACCTCTCCACACCTTGGAGGTAAAATGAGGATCTCGATTAGAAATGATCATCTTAGGGACTCCATGAAGTCTCACCACCTTCTCTAGATACTACCTCAACAAATCTTCCACTGAACTTGACTCCTTGATTGCTATAAAGTGGGATGATTTCGTTAAACGATCCACTACCACACAAATAGCATCATGTCCTCCTAGAGATCAAGGTAAACCAGTAATAAAGTCCATTGAGATATCCTCCCATTTCCACTGAGGAATCACTAATCGCTGGATAAGACCACCTGGAACACAGTTTTCAGCCTTCACCTTATGGCAGACTAAACAACGAGAAACAAACTCCGCAATCGCCCGCTTCAGCCCAGGCCACCAAAACTGACTCCCCAAGGATCGATACATCTTTTTCATGCTAGGATTTACTGCTAAGGGTGAGCTATGGAACTCTCTAAGAACCATCTCGCACATCACCAAGGGAACAAAAATCCTCCCATGATACAACACTTGGTGTTGTTCATCTTCAGTCCAACCATCAGCGGCCTCACCACAAACAACTCAGTCTCTCCAGACATCCACCTCTAGGTCTCCTAACTGGGACTCTTACACATTTTGCATCAGGGATGACTGCATCATCATCTGAAAAAGACAACCTCTACCCCCAACTTCTCCCATATCAAGATGTAATGCTGACAGTTCTTCCATTACTCCCCAGGAGTCGCCAGATTTACGCACAGCATCACTACGTGACTTTTGGCTCAGCACATCAGCTACAACATTTCCCTTTCCAGGTGTATATGATATTTCAAAGTTGTATTCCTGTAATAACTCCATCCACCGACGATGTCGCAAGTTCAAGTCATTTTGGGAGAATACATACCTGAAACTCTCATGATCGGTGAAAACCAAGAAGTGCTCACCAATGAGGTAATGTCTCCACAACTTCAGAGCAAACACCACAGATGCCAACTCAAGATCATGGGTGGCATAGTTGCATTCATGGGGACGCAACTAAAAATACCCATAAGAAACAACTGACCTCTACTGCTTGAGAACACAGCCTAACCCCAGATGTGAAGCATCGCAGAAAACATCGAACTGAACTCCTTCAGCTGGAAGACAAAGTACTGGAGCGCTTACTAACATCTCCATTAGATACTTGAAAGCTACCTGGCACTGATCAGTCATCATGAATGACTGATCCTTCTTGGTCAAATCTGTTAAAGGAGTTACAAACTAGGAGAAATTGGTTACGAACCTCCTGTAGTATCTTGCGAGTCCAAAGAAACTTCGCACCTCTGAAACTGTCTTGGGGGCTACCCAAGACGCAAATGCTTCTATATTCGATGAATCTACAGCTACTAACTACTGGGACAAAACATTCCCCAATAAATAGACCTCTCGAACCCAAAACACACACTTTGACAACTTCCCAAATAGCTGATGTTGGAGAAGAACTCCAAAAACGGCTCGTGCATGCTCTGCATGCTCCTCTTCAGGTGTGGAGTACACAAGGATGTCGTCGATGAAAACTTCCACGAACTTGTCCAAGAACTCATGGAACATATCATTCATCAATCCCATGAATACCGCTGGAGCATTCTTCATGCCAAATGGAATTACAACGAACTCATAATGCCCATGAAGACAACGAAAAGCAGTCTTCGGAATATCCTCATCCTTCAAACGCATCTGATGATATCCTGACCACAAGTCGATCTTTGAGAACCAACTTTCATGCTTCAGTTGATCGAATAAGTCATCAATTCCTAGAAGAGGATAGAGGTTCTTTATTGTCACATTGTTTAAGTGACGATAATCGACACACAACCGCAAACTGTAGTCGGACTTCTTCACGTACAAAACTGGTGCACCCCACGGTGACGCACTTGGCCGAACAAAACTGCACTTTAACAGACCATAAAGCTGTATACATAGTTCTCGTAACTCATAAGGGGCTATCCTATATTGAGACATAGATATAGGAGAAGATCCTGGCTATAGCTCGATCCCAAACTCGATCTCTCATCGAAGGGGGTAGTGCTACAACCTCTTCTGGAAAGACATCAGGGTACTCCTATACAACTCTAGGAAAAGCCAATTGCTGAACCTCTGAAGAACTCAGCAGCATCTAAGCCATCACAGACGATAAGGATGGAATGCACCTATGATCCATCTGAGTATCTCTCTCACCAACAAACTCCACTTTTTCCCCATCCGCAAAAAAGAAAACGACCTTTTTCTTGAAGAAATCCATGATAGCCTACACCGAATACAACCAATCCATGCCGCGGATGACATCATATGGTTGTATTCGTAAACATAGGAAATCTCCTCAAGAGTGGTGTTCCCCAACACTATCTCACAGTCTCTACATACTTTAAACAAGTCATCTCGACCTCCATATATAGTAGTCAATGCCAAGGGCACCGGAAGCCACTATACCTCAAGTCCCAAAGCATGGAAAATGGTAGGTGATAGGAAGGAGTGTGTCTCTCCTAAATCAAACAAGGCATACACCAAGGTAGAAAACAAGAAAAGGGTACCTCGAACAATATCTAGCTCTCCGGGAGCTGGAAACGCTGAAGCATGAAGCTGACCACGACCTGCTCCACGTCCTATCTGACCCTGATGAAGACCACCAACACAGTCGCGCTCTACTCCCTAACGACAGGGAGCGTCATGGGGTTGTACTCTACCTTCCTCATCTACCCTCTGTTGATCTAAAGCTGGTGCAACTCGTAGCTGCTGCCTCAGCTGGAACTGCCTCAACGGAAGAACCTGAAGTGTAACACCTGGTGCACAATGACCGCTCTAAAAGGTCGGGCAATCCGGCTACTGATGGCCACGACCACCACAAGAAAAACAAGCGCCTGATCCCTTGGCATAGGCCTGAGAGATGCTGCCTCTGGAGAAACGAGATGTGAAGGGCTGGGACCTACACTCGGCTAAATGGAAACTCTTCTGCCATGAAAACTGGGAACCCCGAACCAAAACCTTGCTTCATGAGGGATCATGAATATCCCCATCTCGTGATGATATTGTCCTATCCAAAGTCCTCTCGACAGCTCTGCCCTCGCCAGCACCTCAAGATATGTCTTCAGCATAAATGGGGTGACCTGGCGCTAGATCTCTAGATGCAAAGACTCCTCGAAATGCCTCACCCGGGCCTCCTCATCTGGTAACAGGTCTGAAGCATATCGTAAAAGGTTCCTGAAATGGATTCTAAACTCTCAAATAGTAGAGTTCCCCTGTTGAAGGGTAAGAAGCTCCTTGCGACTGGAGGCCTTCGTAGTCGAGTAAAGGAACTCGACTGTAAACATGTATCAAAACTCCTCCAATGAGATCGTTGACTCTTATCCTAAAGGAACAAGAACCACCACTACCTTGCTACTCCACGCAGCATCATCATAGCTAAGGACACCCAGTGCTCCTTCCGAGCACAGATCGAACTGAAGCCTATCTCGACCTCCTCCAACCAGTCTCTCATGACTACATCTGAAATGGAGCCCTCATACTTCTGCAGACTCTGGAACTGAAACTCTCAGAGTGTCTTCCTTAAAGTGTCATCTTCGTCAACCTCTACCCTGCGGAGATCTACTAGAACAGCCTGCTGGACATTTTCTGCGCAAAACTGATGAGGACGTCTACCCGGAGCCATGCCTGTAAAATAAAAAAAATTTAGAGCTCCTAAACATGGAATATGGAAGACTCAACATTAATTAATTAATGGTTTTCTTTAATTCATTTTAGGTTAACCTATCCCAAGTTCTGCCGATTCAAAACATAGGCACAAATAAGAATGATGCATGATCCTTTCCTAGGTCTCTACCCTGTAACTAGTATCACCTTGTTTAGTAGCCATTATAAACTTAAACGCCCGTACATCAGATCATTGGGGTCCCTAAACGCCTATGTCTTAGTCGATCTATAGTGTTTACCTTACTTTCTAAACATGAATGACATTGTTTCCCTACCAACCCATGCAACCTCACCTGTGCATAACTCCAAACTCCATCCTATCTCTCAACCAGAACTCTGATACCACTCTGTCATGACCCCCTCCCCACAAAGTGTACCCCTCCTGGGCTGGCAATGTGAGAAGAGGGATAATGACCCCCGAGTCCCACCTCAAGTAGGCCCCAAGTTGGATACTAACACCGAGCGTATAGTAAACACATAAATGGGAGGCATTACCCTTTAAGAGAACACATGTAGAAGAAAGAGATAAGATAAACACCAATCAACTCCCACTCAGAACGGGAAATATAGATGTACCAAAATGTACAAATGGAATGTCATGAAAAAGTACTACAACTGTAAGGAAAAAAACTACAAGTACCCAAAAGAAAGTAATAACAGCAGAAACCACAAGCCCGAACAACTCACTACAATAAAAACCGGGTTTAGCGGCGGTTTTGTGGCAGCGGTTTTGTGGCGGCGGTTTTGTGGCAGTGGTTCACAAAACCACCGCTAAACATTTTTTCTGAAAGGTTTTGCGGCCGTTTTTAATAAACTACAGCAAAACCCATAATTTTTTTTATAAACCCCGACACTTCCCTACCCCCACCTCGCGTTTCCCCCAAACCCTCGTAACCCCTTCTTCGCCTAACCCCCCCAGCCCTGGCGACCCCCATGCCCTCCCTTCTTCCCCTAACCCCCCGGCCCTAGTGACCCACGTGCCCTCCTTATTCCCCTAACCCCCAGGCCCCGGCAACCCCCAACCGTTCGGCGACCCCCAACCGTCCGGCAACCTCGTCTGGTGACCCGCGACCCCCAACCGTCCGGCGACCCCGCGACCTCTGTCTCCGGTGACCCCTGTCTTTTCCAGGTATGTATCCATTTCATTTTTTGGATAAATCTCTTACAGTTAGGTTTCCTTTCATTTATGAAATTTCAATGGTACTGGTTATCATGTGTTCATGATGTATACAATGGGGCCTTTTTTGTTTTTTACATGTCTATTAAGACAAATTGGGGGCACAATATATTATACCACTAAGTGATGAATTGGGTATGGAGTGTTTGTTATTTCACTCAGGAGTGTATAAAATTCTGAGGATATTTTGGATGGTGAATACATTGGTTGAGTACTTACATGGATGTGTGCATTCATGTTATGATTGATCACAATGGTGTGAGATACTTTCACTAATTTTTCATTTGTATCTTATTAACTAATTCATGATATTCACTCATGTTATATATATATATATATATATATATATATATATATTATGTTCTGACTTGTTCATGTTCTTGGGAATTGTGTGGGATTTATCATGTATTATTTATTAGGTAGTATAATCATGCCCTTTATATGAACCATAATGAATATATAGATGTTTCTATTCAAGATACATGAAAAGTAAAGGTCTCCCACTTCTCTAATGGTGTATCTTGAGGCTACATCCATGGATAATGGGACCAATATCTTGTATATGGTTAAGGGGTGGAGTTTGGGGTGGTTTTATTATGGCGCCTTAATTAATTTTATGTGCTATTGGATTTTGTAGACTTATATGATATATCATTGAATATCAGAACTCTTATTTTGGTCATGTTATATCCATTGTGTTTGGTTGATTTTCTATCATGCATCATATTTATGTTATAACATTTTGTTTGGTCTAATTCTGGTAATGTTGTGTTTGAGAGTAAACCACCACAATGATTTTATATACCATTGTAATTTATAGTCATCCTCTAGTGTATGTGGGATGCACCTAAGTTTAGTGGAATTTTGGCCCTACCCAAGTCAATAGGTTGGGGTTGATATGTTTTAGTGGTAGTCCTTCCCATTTAGGTTTAATTACCCTCAATTAAAATTACCATTTTTGATCACTTGTTTAGGAATTAGAAATCTCAACTCTGACTTGATGAATTAGAGAAATTTGATGAAAACTATTTTCACACACTTCACATCCTTGAGTTAAATAAGAATAATATTATATGATAATTCCATAAGAAGGCCCGCATATGATTATTAATCCAAGGATAACTAGTATTGTCTATGAGCACACCTATGATACCATGGTGGAAACCTATAAATCTAGAGTAAAATGGGAAGGTCTGTATAAAATACAAAATTTCTACTCCAACAATGCCTACTCCATGATTATAATGGATTGAGAGCATATCATATCTACCACCAACATAATTATTCTCAAAGAAATACTTTTTATAACTTCATAACAGGGATTTGAAAGTCCATTTTTAATGACTTCAAACTTCTTATAGATGGTTCCATTCATAAGACCAAAAACTGCAAGACACGAAGGTCCATGGTGTGGGACCATAAAATGTATGAAACTCATGTAATTTTCATATTACATATGATACATCCTATAATAATGTAAAATACTTGAGTGGTATATTTTTTTATGAACTTATTCCCTTTTATATTAGTCATATCTATGTAATAGTTCATAGTGTAAGGGCTTACATGTTTTCAGTGGGTCTTCACCAACAAATTTACACTTGGATGAAACCATTTTATTATCTCATATATATAATCCAGATCTAAATAGAGACTCCTTTTTCAGAACTACATATGGATTGATTCCTATTCTTATAGTATACATAGTGGTTTCCATATCTCTTATATGAATAATGGTTAATGATATATTTCATTCATAATCATCTACATTATCCTAGTTTATGTGTTTTTTTATTCATGTCAGGTTTCCTCCTATTTCCATAAACATGTATGAAACAATCCTATATTAAGAAATGTGTGTGGATTAATTCATGTTATGTCCATATATATAGTTATGTCCAAATCATTTATATTGGACCAAACCACAAATTTAATTCCTATAAAAAACCAACCTCATCCTACTATTCATGACTTCATCTATTCAAATAAAATTTTCTTTATTGACTCAACACTAAGACTCATGAATTTCATTTTTAATAAAATCTAGATATACACAAAGCCTTCTTCACATTGATCATAGTCATAGAAACTTAAAATGAATGACAAAAAGTTCCTCACCATACCACATTATACTACATTGCACAAAAGTCATTATTTTAATTATATCGTTAAACTAAATGTCATATGGTCCCCATTAAATTACATTTAAACCTATTTCCTAAATTCAATATATACAATATAATTTCCTTACATGAGATAAATATCCATGTATTAATCCTCAGTGAAGAGTTCCTTCTCAAAAAACCTATGAAAAAATAAAATTCCATAATTATTACCTTGGATTATATCATATGGGATTCATGGATTCACATCAAACCTTCCTTTATGTAGCTTGACACTAGACAACATCATTTTTCCCTTAAAAAGAGATACATTTGTGAAGATATATTATAATAACAACATGTGACATGATTCTTATTGTTATAAGATATATAGTGACACATGAATTTACCATCCTAGGACATTATGTAGTTCCCATTTAATTTCCCAATTCTTACACAATGAAGATACATTTAACAATTCAAATCAGTTTTCATCCTTTCAATTCCCACCATGCCACCCATACATGTCTCCCTTTCTCTCATATACAATGTCTAGATATTTGTTGAGACCTTATAGAAACTACATGTGTATTTATTTCTATTATTATTGGATATATAGTGATGCTTGAGCCACTGAACATGGACCCAAAAACACATTTCATCACCATAAAAGCTATCTTAGTGTATAGTACTCTCATTCATGTTGGGACACTCCATATTTGAATCTATACTATGATAATATATTTTCTTCCAAGAACTACATGTGTCATAATTCCTATTATTATAGGATATATAGAAACACCTAAACAATCCATATCGGTATTAGTCACAATTCATCATCTACTTTCACTCCCCCTCAATATTCTATAATTTCCTAAACTTGGATATATTTGGACTGGAGTGTTCCAGTTACCTTTTATATATCATATTTATATAAGAAACACTTTATAAATTTACTATTTTAATCGCTCCAAAACATTCATGGCTATTGGTAGTGAGTGTATCTAATTTTTAAATAACACCACTATTTGGCAATGACATTCCTAACATATATCATTCCTACAAAAAATAGATGATTTGTGTATAATGTACAGAGGTGTAATTTCATGGTAATTCATACCTTTTTAGTATTGAAACACCCTTTCAAAACTCCCTTCATGATTTCTATTCTATAGATTCATTCCAAAAATTCATATATGAATGGGCTAAATTCAAATAGATAGTGAAAATATTGAAAAACATGATGAGCGATGAAACATGACCACTTTTCATGAACTGACCTAGGCTACCCATAATCCGAGTACCCATGCTAGCCTGCGATAAGTCTCAAAGGGTTTTATATAAGGGCTAAATATTTCTAGTAATGTCGTTGTACTAATGGTATGAAAATCATGCATCTTTGGTGTGTTTAATGACATCAATTTCAATGGGGTGTTGTTTGAGGAAACATAAATGTGTGATCGATGGTGTTATGATAAGTGTGTAACCCGATATTCTTACTGCTCCTCAATGAGGTGTTGACGTTGTCTCCAAGGGACCAGACTTGTTCGATTTCTCTGGGCTTGCTAAGTAAGTGGTAAATGTGATCAATGTATCATCTTTATTATATTATGCATACTTTATGATCAATGGGTCATTTTATTATATTATGTTTCTGTAATCATACACTATCGTATATATGAAACTTTTTCTCTATATAGTAGTAACTATGAGTTTTAATTTTTTTTATTATTGTGTAGGCACATTGTGATATACATGGATAAAATCTGGATCACATTACCGAGGAACACACCTCAATATGTTAAGGGTTTGAATTAGTTTTTAGATTTTTCAATTTCTAATAGATCTGTTGAAGGGAGAATAAGATGTCCATGTCCTAAATGTAAATTTAGAACATGGTTGAAGAGAGATGAATTTTATGAACATTTAATACTGAAGCAATTCACTGATCAATATTTGTTTTGGATTTGGCATGGAGAATTGAACAATACATAAAGATTGAGAACTGAATGTTAATCCACAGAATGAGGTCCCATGTTCATCGACAATGGAAAATTAAATGCAAAACCTCATAAATGATGCATTCGGCACTGCAAGACACCACTATGAGCATCAAAACATATTAGAATAACCAGAAGAGGGTGCTACAAATTGAAACGTGACAAGTGATGTTTTTGAGACTATAACACAAGATGATCCAGATTGTAACATATCATTGGATCCTCCTCTTGATTCTGTGGAGCCAAATTTAATGGAAAACTTCAGTGAGGAAAATGTGTTTCATGATTTAGTTGATGATGGAAATCAAGAGTTGTATAGTGGGTGTTTGAAATATTCAAATCTTCCATTTCTGCTAATGTTGTACCATATCAAATGTCTATGGGGAATTAAAAATAAAGAAATGTCCATGTTATTGGAATTGATTCGTGATGCATTTCCTGAAGAAAAAATCCCAGAATATTTTTATGATATGAAAAAAGTTGTTAACAAGCTTGGTCTGAATTATAAAAATATAGATGCGTGTCCCAATGATTGTATGCTTTATTGGGGAGAGGATTCAAGTAGAAATAATTGTAAGAAATTTTCTTCTTCTAGATGTTAGTCAAAGGGTGATGTTGGAAGTCTAAGTGAACATCATTTCATGGAGACGAAGAAAAGGAACACACCTGCAAAAGTTTTGCGTTACTTTCCTTTGAATCCTCGATTGCAAAGATTATTCATGTCATCAAAAACCGTCGAACACAAGAAGTGGAATTTTGTAGATAATAACAATGATGGGTTAATGAGACATCCATGAGATTCCCAATCATGGAAGAAATTTTATTCATTACATCCAGATTTCTCAGCTGGTCCTAGGAATGTTCGATTGGGATTGGCTGTTAATGGATTCAAACCATTTGGGACATTGAGTACCAGTTATAGAATTTGGCTAGTTGTTTTGATCCCTTACAATCTGCCTCCGTGGATGTGTATGCAACAAACATATTTTATCATTTTGATGATTATTCCTGGAAAACAAATTCCTGGAAATGATATTGATGTATACCTGCAGCCTTTGATTGAATAATTGCAGGAGTTATGAAGAAATGGTGTTGAGACATTTGATGTTTCTTCTAAAACAATGTTCAAAATCCATGCTACTTTAATGTGGACCATTAGTGACTTCCTTGGGCTTGGGAATTTAGCTAATTGGAAAAATTATATTGGTTTGTCTTGTCCTGTTTGTAACTTTGATTTCAAGCCCAAATGGCTACCTCACAGTAGAAAATAGTGCTTCCTGTGCCATCAATGATTTCTTGATGCATCTCATAGATTTCAGCTGAAAAAATAAAAATTTAATGGTTCTATTGACCATAAACCACCTCTAAAGTTGTAAACCGGTTCTGAAATATTGATACAGCTTGAAAATGTTAAAACCGAATTTTGGAAGGTTTATCATTTGAATGATAGTGGAAAATGAGTGTGAAGTGCATCGTCAAGTGAAATCAGAATGCAACAATGGAAGAAAAAAGTATATTTTCCAAACTTTTGTATTGGGAATTTAATTTGATGCGCCACAATCTTGATGTGATGCATATTGAGAATAATGTATGTTATAATTTTATTTTCACATTACTTAATGAGCATGGAAAGTCAAAGGATCATCTCAATGCTCGCAGAGACTTACAAGTAATGAACATAAAACGTGATCTCTGGCTAGATGAGAATGAAAAGTATGCTCCAGCCATTTTTTCAATGAAAAATAGTGATAAAGATACATTCCTTCGAATTTTAAAGAATGTGAAGGTATCTGATGGGTATTCAAGTAACATCTCGAGGTGTGTTGACTTGAAGAATCGTAAGTTATATGGATTTAAAAGTCACGATTCACATATTTTGTTACAACAGTTGCTACCATTGGCATTGCGTACATTATTACCTGAAGAATTTACTGTTGTTGTACTCCAATTCTGCACATTTTTCAGGCAATTATGTGAGAAATATCTACATCCATTTCAGCTTGACAACCTCCAGGAGTGGTTTGTATTGAACCTTTGTGCAATTGAGATGATATTTCCTCTATCGTTTTTTACTGTCATGATGCATTTAACTATGCATCTTGTTGAAGAAGCTAAATTGGGAGGCCACGTTCATTATCGATGGATGTATCCCATTGAGTGGTATCATATTTATATGTTTCAAGTTAATTAAACAATTTTTGGAAATTAAATAAATGCATAATATTATTATTTTATTTCACAGATATCTTGGGCATTTGAACGCATACATGAGAAATAAAGCACAACTAGAAGGCTCTATTGCTGAAGGATATTTGGCTGAGGTGTGTCTCAACTTTTGTTCCAGATATTTGGATGATATTTACACAATATTTAATCAAGTTGGACATGTTGACGACACATCAACTCAATCTCAAATGCATCAGAAATCAGAAAACATTCCTGCTATTGGCTGATCAGTTGGGAGGACCTCATATGTGACACTGACAGAATTGGAATTATTACAAGCACATAGATATGTGCTGCTGAATAGTGAAATTACAGATCCATTTATTGAAGATTTGAGGATAAAAAAAAGAGATGAATGAGAGGCCGAACACGAAATGAGAATGATATAACGAAGGCTGTGAATAATTAGCTGGTAGAATGGTTTGCACAACGTGTAAGTTTATAAATATTGCAATAAATACAAATATTAGTTTGACACGTACAATTTGTAAATCTATTAAATTATATTTCTTTTTTCAAATCATGAATACTGATACTCGAGCAGACTTGTCATAATATTTGATGTTTCTTTCTAGAGGTCCTATAAAACAAGTTAGAAAGTTCGACGCTTATAATGTGAATGGCATTAGATTTCATACAGTCGATCGAGAAGTGGGTTTGAAAACACAGTATAGTGGTATATTTACATTTGCTGAAGTGGGATTCTATGGAAAGATGCATGATATTATTGAATTAAACTACCACGGGAATTTTTCTATTGTTTTATTCAAAGGAAAATGGGTTGATATTATCATAGTTTTTAAAAGAGATTTCTTGCAATTTACTTGTAAAAACTTCCCTCGCTTGATGGATGTTGGTGATCGTGAACTGCATGATCCATATATCTTAGCATCACAAGAAAAAATGGTATATTATGTGAATGAAGTTTTGGATGAAGGGTGGAGTGTAGTTACTCACATAATACAAAGATATTTGTATGATATGGGTGATGAAGTGGATGATTTGACCTCTGCAATTGAATTTCATAAACAAAAGGAAGCAAAATTATTTGTCCATCATGATATTGAAAATATTAGTATAGCAAGGATGAATGAAGTGGATGAAGCCATGGTGCATGAAACTGACATGATTGAATGTGAAAATCATTTTATGTACAATGTTTTATTCATTTAGCAACCACTTGTTTCATTTCTGCAGTCATTCATTATCATTGTTATATATATTTTGTTTGTTAGTAATGGGAATCTATTATCATTTTTAATTTTTTTCTGCATAATTTTTTTGAAATATATATTCTGAACTTAATTTTATTTTATTAAATGACAAGAATTCCAAGGAAGAAGCGGTACACTATTTCATCCAGTTCTGTGATAGCTGACGATCTGTCTGTCCCCACGACATCTGAGGCACCAGCTGCCTACACCCCTACACCACCTCCCCCTGCACCATCTCTGACACCATCTGTGGATGTCTCATTAGAGGATGATTCATAGACTCCCCCTACTAGAGCCTCAGTATTGGGGCAGCAACATGCCCCTTCCAGTTCATCACGGATATTCTAGAGGGTCACATTCATAGGTACAAATTTTATTTAAATAAATTTATTGCATTTTTTATACTAATTGTTTGCTCATTGAAGATGAAAAAAATGAAACCGTGGAAAAACACATAAAAAGTTCATATGTTTGGAACATGAATGGAGAGAATATAGTCATGCCATTTGATTCTTATGGGGTCCCGACAGATGACGTCGCGGGGTTACTTGGCCAGATTGTAGGCCAGCTGGCAGCGGAGCCCATTTCCCTGCCTATTTCATATGATGATTAGAGGCATATGCCTCCAAACTAGAAAAATGAAGTTTTTGATTCTCGGATAAAGGTAATATTATTACTTTATGGTTTAACTGAATTTCATGTTACTAATATATTCAAAATGAATTTCTGTATACAGATGTTCTTCCACTTTACTATTGCTGATGTGATAGCATGGATGTGGACATTGAAAAATCTTGGTAAAAAATGAAAATATTTCAAATGGAGGTTGTGGTGTGATGTCAACAGTACTTCGTTGACCGTGCAGCAAATGTATGAGAAGCTACCTAGTGGGGTACCGAAAGAATAGTGGAAAGTTTTTTTCGATAGACATCGTGATGAGAAGCGGATGGTATTGAAATATATATTGTTATATTATCCTAATATTACATTTATACATGTATATGAAGGGGAGATGACATTTAATACATTGTTGTTAAATTGAATTTTATTTATTTCAGGATCTCTTAAGACAGAATGCATCAAACCGGGAAAAGCAAGTCATCCCGCACACTATGGGCTCAAATAGCTTTTCTATAAGCCAAATGTCATTGGTAATATTATAATTATTTTAAATATTTATAAGAAAATATTATCTATTTAACCTATTAAATTTTTGATATATTTTTGTTTAATGTATTCATAGAGTTTAGGGCATGAAGAATCCCGAACTGAACTGTGGCTGGATGTTCATACAAAAACAGATGGAAGTTTTGTTAATGAGCCTGCCAAAGAAGTTGGGGTATGAAGTCAATTTTTTATTATAATAACTTATTATCAGTTTTTAATGTGTTAATATATATTTATATTTGATTTATAGGTAAAAAATTAAATAAATATGGGATGCCAATCCTGGGCAATCCCACTAAGTCTCCCAGGATGACCCGGTTGCTAAAGTCCTTGGGAAGGAGCATCCTGGTAGAGTTCGCGGGATGGGTTTGGGACCCGTACCATCTAAGGTCTTTGGCAGGCCACCGAGGATTCCAGCTGCATCTACTTCTGGTTATATTCATTTCATACCTGAATATTCTTAGAGGGAGATGTCTTCTCTACGAAACACAGTTCACCGGAAAGGGGATCAGATATCTGCTTTTTAGAAAGTGTTTCTTGAAATACGTTAGCATATGAGCAGATATGCCCCCGGTGGTAGTGCATCAACTAGTGGTGAGCAGGTAAATCACAAAAAATTAAAATCATTTAGTTTTAAAACTTTTATTGATTTTATGTTTAATTATAAGTATGCAACAATATTTAATTTTCAATATAATGTTCTTATAGGTGGCAGCAGGTAGTGGAGATGGAGGGGGAGAGGGTGATGATGCATCATCGGACCATGAGTAGTAGTATTGTTGATGTGTTGAAAAAAATATGTGAATGGTTGGTTTTTATATGTAACATGTATGGCACATAGTTTCCACCAAACATTTTCATGTCCTAAAATTTTCTTGATTTCTCATGTTTCCTTCTATGAATTTTTTTGATTTATGATGTTTCATTTTATTTCTTTATTTCTCGAGTGTGGTATACATCATTCCATTTAGGCCTATGTTTGAATTGGTAGTTGAGATTTTGGATGACTAAAGAGTGATCCTTTTGTTATTTTATTCTGGTTATATAAATTGGAACCTAGTAGGCAGTATAGAGACCAAACATAAGAGGATGATGGGAATGTGTTTTAGCATAATCATGTGATACGAATCATATACTCACCAATAAAAGTAGTTGGAAACAAAAATGGAGAACCTAACATGGAACCTTAAACAAAATTTATGTTTCACCTACATGTTAGGATCCTTTGTCTCTCTCAAAATATGAAATGTGGACAAATAGGGATCCGATACAATTGATTATACATGTGTTTATTTATTGAAATGATGATTTCATGAGGATTTCGTGTAAATTTTTATCATAAGTATTCGGGCACTTTCAACTGGAACCCCCTTTGATCCAATTAACATTTTACTACTTTAAGAACACATATGATTCAACTACTACACAAGTTAGATCATCATTTAAAACAAGGGCTCTATTATCAACCTTGCACCCTCAACATTGGGTCTCAAATTCATCGGTTTGGGAGTCACACCTAAATGGTACCTTTCCATCTTCAGAGGAAGCTAAAAAATCCATTCATCTCAAAAAAGCCTATTATATGTCTACTAAACAATGACTAGTGGAACATAATTTTTTGTAAATAGTTTCTATCTCAAACCATTTCATGGTCATTTCCATGGAAGGAAATAACATGTTCCTCCCTTATCTAGGGAGGTTGATAAAGAGGTCACTGATGGACTCATCTCGATAGCATAAGGGACCCTCCAAAGGGCTCCTTCCAGCATTCACCATCACCAATGATACAAAGAAATAAAACCTCTATATGATGTGTGTTTACCTCGGGAGTCTTACCTAAGTCTCCCAAACCTAGGTAGTCAGGAAACCCAACTGAGGGTAGTGAACAATCGACCAAGAACATGGCCCTACATCTATTCCCTCCAAATAATCCCACTAACTAAATATGGTGGCAAACTATGAGCAAGAGGACACATTTTCCCACATTTACTAAGCTTGTCGGTATAATCTGGTATTATTCAAAGAAATCACCAAGAATATTTTGGTAAAAAATATATGTAATACCCATATCCTTTCCAACAGACTTTATTAACATCGGTATATACCTATATGAAATGGAGGCAAATACCAGGCCCATACACATTCTCCAATAATAGAATAAGAAAATATGCATGTTCCGGTCACTGAAGTCACCTAGAATATTCTAACAATGGTTAAAAGGAAGACACAGAACTATTCTACCATAATTTGGGTGACTCATTAACACAATATGAGGAAATTTAGAGAAGATACACATCTTTTCTCCCAACGTATGGTGTATCTAGTTGAATGTAGAGGTTATAGGTGTTTGGGTCATATCTTGCACATCTTCAAAACTTTTCCACCAGTTCCTCCTAGGGGGATAAGATCTTTACATGTTACACATTATTATGTGGGTCCTCTTAATTTTTAGTAGTGATGTAGCTATAATACCACATACTTCTGAGTCCAAGGTGGTAGTCGACATAGTTGATACTAGACTCAGGAATTAATGTGCATGAAATGTGATCCCACTCAGAATAGTCAGGTTGTAGCATAGAGTCATGGTATGGGAAAACTAAATGACATTCAACATATGATAGGGAGAATAATTAAAATTCATCTATTGTTTGAGGTACTGATCTAGTAACATGTACTATAGATTCTACATTATATGAATCAAGTGCATCATACAATGTTATATTTTATACATTTCTAGAGATGCCGGTCCTTGATGTAGTGTATTTATGTGTCATTAAGAATCTGTAAACCTCTTTGGTTATTCGATCAATGATTGTTCACTGATGGAATTATTTTCCCCATCAGATAGGAAAATGTTTTTTTATATAGAATTCATTCTTTCCCATCATGTAACTATATAATGTAATTGTTGGATTGGATTTCATGCTTCAATATAGATCCATTATTGATTATTATCACTATAGAATTATGGTCGATTGTTTGTATGATTTCTCTTGTTTCATCATGTTGGGGAAAAAAAGTAAGAAATAACATTTTATTTGTTTGTATGATGTCTTCTGTTCCATTTTCTGGTTTGATTTGTTTTTCAGGGCAGCGAGGTAGTAGAAGCAAAACTGCATTTTTTTTTCTAGCCAGCATGTCGCGGCGGTTTTAACCGTCGCTAATGCTTTACTGGTCAGCATTTCGCGGCAGTTATAACCGCCGCTAATGCTTTACTTGTAAACCATTAGTGGAGGTTAAAACCGTAGTGAAATGTAATCGGTTTATATTTAGCGGTAGTTTTCACTGCCGTGACAGAGGAGCATCAAACACCTGAATATTGTGGCGGTTAAAACCGACGCGAATAAAAAAATATCTGGCACTTGTCAAACCGCCACTAAATTCACAAAAACCGCCATGAAATGAGGCATCTACGACGCTTCCCTTAAAACACTTCGAAATGGAAAAAAACGCCGATAATAGATTTATGACTCCCAGTTTAGTGGCAGTTTCTATAAACTGCCGATATATGAAAAGAAAACTGCCAGTAATAGCTGGTTTTGTTGTAGTGGTTCCTGCAACCCCAAGCTAGTAGAAACCAGCTTGATCTCCAACCTGATCTAAGTAACCTGAAAAATTGTTTATATATATATAGGGTGAGTATAATAGTATAGTTAGTAGGATCCTCCCTGAAGCCTCTCTTGCAAAAGTAAAGAAAGCAAGCTAAAGCCCAGTGAACAACAAGTGAAACCAACTCATCACCTAAATAGGTATACTAAGTTCCCAACCTCACCATGGCTACTCTCACCATATAATGCATACAAGTATATAGCATATAGTAAAGAATATCAAGGGTACCCCACTATTACTGTAACATCCCAAGTAAGTAATGAATAATAGATATTTTTATCTGTGTCTATTAATGATTAAGATAGTTTTATAGAGGCTTAAAATGATAATAAATACAATCTTATGCATGGAATACACTAATATTCTTAAAAGATTGTTTTACTGCCTTTTGATGGAAAACCATTCTTGAATCTATATTTTGACAATTTTATAAACTATGTTTGTCAAAATAAACTTATCCTTTATGATTGGGACATCAAAATTTACCTTGTGTGAATTTTTGGTATTTTTCTGACAATGTTCAATTTTTAATGAATAGTGAAAAATACTGCATTTTACATCAAAACTGCTTTTTAATCTAATTTATTTATATTATTAGATTATTTTTTGAATTAGTTTTGAAGTGAAATTAGAATATATTTTTACCATTTTATCAAATGGTGGTCATTGGAATCAATTTCACTTTGAAATTAGACTTAAACTGGTGTCAATCTTTTGATACTTATTGTTTTGTAAAAACACGCTATTTGCTCTGGCAGCGGGAATTAATTATTAAATTAATTAATGTGACTTATATGATTTGAATTTTGTAAAATAGACTTCATTTTTGAATTCGGAATATCAAATATATCTTAGGGTGAATTTTTGGTAATTTTCTGAAAAACTACAATTTTTGATGAATAGTGAAACCACTAAGTGGTAATCAAGCAAACTGATTTTTCAGTTAAATGAAAGTTTACCACTAATGTGTATTGAATATTGAAAATCCGACATACATGGTTGTCATTAAGAAGTAAAATGTGGTTCAATGAGATTAAAATAATTTTTTGGTGAATAGTAACTTATTAAGTTCTTAACCGTGATTAGTGGTAATTAGGGTAGTTTAAGGTATAAATAATGCTTTAATAATAGTAAATGACCTAGACACATGTCCCAAACTTATTGGTTGTGTCATGGACGACCAAGACAAGCCATGGGTCAACTTGGGGACCCCATGGAGACACTTTGGTTGGGAAATGACATAAATAACTTTTTATTTAATATAAAAGTAAAAATGACACAAACAAGAGATGTTTTACGAAAACAATTTTTACATGGGGTTATAAAGATCAGATTTTTGATTATAAATAGAAATTGCAAAGATAAAAATATTTCCTACATCATAGTATTTTTTTTATGATTTTTAGACATTAAATAAATTAAATTATTTATGACATAATAATGATGCAGCGATGATATCATTATTTGACAATTTAAATAAAATGGAAAGATAATGTAAAATCTATGAACTAAACATGGCCAAAACCAATTGTATGAGTGGATTTAGAACCCTTATCAACTTATCCACGAATTATATCAATGTGGGACCTTTTGAAACCGAAACACATTTTCAAATAAAGTAATATTTCTTTACTTTCCAAAAGTGCCCCTCCTCTCCTCTTATAAAAGGCCCCCACCTCTACCTCATTTCACACACTTCTCAAGCCTTTGGATCGGCCAAACCCTACCCATTTACTCTCTCCACATCCCTCTCCTCATCATAGAGGATTCCCTTTGGGAATAATCCTTTCAAAGGAAGCCTTTAGGCTCAAATCAAAAAGAGTTACACTTTTAATGGTAATTCATTCTCTCATGTTCATTTGTTTTATTTTGCTTCTCCAACCCCCTAAACTCTTTTTATTTAATTATTTTGTAACAACACCAGTATATTAAATATAAAAGGATGTTGTTATAATATTTATTTGAGCTACACTCTCACACAACTACATCAAATGGTTAAAGAACATACGGTTTCCGTGGATGGTGAAATTCTGCCTCCCGAAACGATGATTGTTCAATGCTCATTTAACACCTACAAAGGTGGACATTATGATGTCACTATTTTTATATATGATATATAATATGTTTATGTTTTCCTTAAGCTTCTGTTTTTTTCATTTTTGGCATACCTTTATGGTTTCCATTATGGGTAAACACGATATCTTCATTTTAGGAAGTGCGGACTACCGCCCCCTCAAAGTGATTTGATTCGTTAAATACCATATGTGGGACATATAAAGGATGGAACTATGATATTATATATGATATTATACTGGAATTATAATATACCTTTATATCATTATGATTCCATTCTATAAAATACGAAACAGAAATGAAAGTAGCGTTCATGCGTACGTACGGCTTACCGTCTCCATGAACTGTGCATTTCATTTCTTACCTCTAAATGATTATGTAATATTATAAATTCATGTATGTACTGGATATATATGACATATATGATATCTACATCATGAATACCATTCTGGATATAATGAACCTTTGACCAAATTAACAACATGTAAGTGTAAGAAGTCTATTTTTGACTTAAGAACCAAATACCGAGAAAATGAACATTATTAACTTAACTGATTACATGATGTTCATAACATGGTATAAAAGGAATAATGAACATGAAAAAGATTCATAAGAAAGTATAGATTAACTCAAGTTTATTATTCAGGAGATTAAAGAACGGTCAGGTCAAGTCGGATATGAGGTATGGGACGTCGTCTCAATCTCCTTTCGTTGACCCATATTTTATTTTATACACAACTTTCTTTTATATGGTGTATAAACCCCTTTGACTTTTACGTTTATTCAAAAGGAATCTTTTTTATACGAAGCATTTAATAAACGACAAAAGGGAATGTTTTTGTCGTACGTATGCGGCGAAAACGACTTCTCCGCCGTCATGACCGTTATTTGAGTTTCGGCTTCCTCTACAAGCCATACCTTCTTTTTAAAAGAAAAATAAATACCATTTTTTACTTTTCTTTTATTTTAGTATTGAAAATGGTTTTCATAATGTTTTTATATCAATGTGTTGTATTGATATCTCGTGATTGAAATGTGTAAATTTTATGTTTCCTTTATGCATGTTTTATGTGATATGATTATGTTATGGTTCTTGGGCATTATTATGAAGACGGGTGGTTCCGTGATAAACTAACGGCGGGTGAGCCCGTTATAGCTCTCCAATGCATTGGGTAACGCGAAGGAGTGAAACGTTAAGGTTTCTCTGAAGAGATTTAGGGAATATACTGTGATGGGTATTCCAAACGTAACCAAGAGGGTTACTCCCTACGTAAGAATGTTATGAATGCCTCAAGTTACCTTTACGTATTATGATTTCTATGATTTACTCATGATTTTATGAGGTATGTTAAAGTGCCTATGTTTTATGGGTAAAGTATGATTTTATTCTTATGTATATATGAACTCATGTTTCCTTTCCATGTTTTTTTTATAACCCATACTAAGTTTTTATTCTCATCCAAAGTTTTTGAAATGTTTTTCACATGTCAAGGGAAAGGTACATGATAAGATGATAGAGTCAAGGATGTGTCAAGAAATAATCCATGTTTTATTTTAAATGTGTTTCCATTGATGGGAATGAATAATACTATCTTTATGTAACCACATTGTGTATATGTGGAATGTAATGCAAGTTTTATGATCTAATTCTCTAAAACTCTAAACCCGAAAAGATCCTCAATGTGTAATCTTGTAATAACTCAAGATTAAGTAAGGTTTAAGGCTGGGGCCTTATAGTTGGTATCAAAGGTCGGTTTAGATAACTTTAGGAGTTAGAATTCTATTAAATGATTATCCAAAAATATTTTTTTTCGAAATGATATAGAATTTAAAGATTACCATGTTGCTTCATCTAAGACATGTTTGTTCAGAATGGTTTTCCGTAGAGGAAACAGGGAAGCAGTGCTAGGAAGGCATACATAAGGAAATAACCTTCCGAATAAGCATCCAGAAATGGTCGGAATTGGAACGGAACAGTTTGTTGCAGTAATGGCGCAGTTGACTCAAGCGATAAATGGCGGTGGTATCCATGCACGAGATCAGCCAGATCAACCGCAGAGGAACATGTCAGTGGTGGAACATTTCATGAGGCAACATCCACCATCATTCAGAGGATCATTTGACCCTGTGCTAGATGAAAGGTGGATTAAAGCACTGGAGAAGATTTTTGATGTCATGGGGTGTTCAGACAATCAAAAGGTTAGTCTTGCTATTTACCGTTTGGAGGGTGAAGCAGATCAGTGGTGGTCTATGGTTAAAAATATCAGGGACGCCGATGAGATTGATGCTCTTGACTGGGATGAATTCAAAGGTATGTTTCTTCAGAAGTATTTTCCTAAGGCTGTTCGACTTAGGATGGAAAAGCAATTCTTGGAATTGAGGCAAGTGGAAGACTCAGTGGCTGCCTATGAAGAAAGGTTCACTCGATTGGCAAGGTATGCTCCAAATTTTATCTGAGACCTTGATAGTAAAATCAATCGTTTTTACTCAGGATTAAAGCCAAAATATCTAAGGGAATTAGCTTCTTGTGAGTTTAAAATTTATGAAAAGCTTGTTTGATGTGCTGAGAAGGTGGAAATGGAGTTTTCCGATGACCAAGTGTTCTATAACAACCAGTAGAAGAAGAGACCGAGGTGGCAGGAGAAAGGTAATAATTCTTCAAAAAAGTCTGATGGTAAGAGAACTAAGTTTCCATTTTGTGATAAATGTGGCAAAAGGCATGCTGGGGAATGTCTTCTGAATTCTGGAAAGTGCTACCGATGTGGTAAGATGGGACATAAGGCTCGTGATTGCACTAAAAAGGATCAAGGTGAAGGTAAGAACAAATTTGAATTACAGTTAGTGAAATGTTTTAAGTGCAATGAGATGGGTCACTATGCAAATGAGTGTCCGACAAAGAGCTTGAGTGATGGGAAGCAGTTAGACTACAAGCAGAAAGGGGTGGTGAAATCCTTTGCAACTACTTCAGCATATGTCGGGCCATCAAATGAAGTCGTATCAGGTACTTTGTTTGTTTTTTCAGATTATGCCAGTGTGTTGTTTGATTCGGGGTCTACACATTCTTTCATCTCTGAAAACTTTTCTAGTAAAATGGGAATACCATCTCAAGAAATGACTCCTGAACTTTTGGTAAAAACACCTAGGGGAAATGTTGAGGCAAAAAGAATTTATAAGAATCTTCCTATCCTTATCTGTGGAAAGAACCTACTTGCAAACCTTATTGTTCTACCTCTAGTAGAGTTTGATGTTATCCTGGGTATGGATTAGCTCTCTATTTACCATGCTAAGATTGACTGTAGAGCTAAATAAGTTTCTTTTCAGAAAGACTTTCTGTTTGTTTACAAGAATGAACACTTACTTTTGATAACATATCAAGAGGCCGAGAAACTTGTAAAAGATGGAAATGAATGTTACCTTGCACACGTCGTTGAAAATAAAGGAACTGTTCAGATTAATGATGTGCCAGTGGTAAATGAGTATCCTGATGTTTTTCCTAATGAGTTGCCTGGAATAATACCAGATCGGGAAGTTGAGTTTACGGTTGACTTAGTTCCTGATGCTAAGCCAATTTCAAAACCCCCTTATCAAATGGCACAAATTGAACTTTTAGAGTTGAAGGAGAAATTGAAAGATTTATTAGAGAAAGGTTTCATTAGACCTAGCACATCACCATGGGGTGGTCCTGTTTTATTTGTTAAAAAGAAAGATGGTTCTATGAGACTTTACATTGATTATAGAGACTTGAATAATATCACCGTTAAGAACAAATATCCTTTGCCTCATATCGATGATTTGTTTGATCAGCTCCAGGGGGCTCAGTTTTTTTCAAAGATTGACTTGAGATCGGGGTACCATTAGCTGAAGGTAAAGGAGGAAGATATTCCGAAGACCGCGTTTCGTACGAGATATGGCCATTATGAATTTGTAGTAATGCCTTTTGGGCTAACCAATGCACCTGCTGTATTCATGGACTTAATGAATAGAATTTTCCATGAGTTCTTGGATAAGTTTGTGGTGGTTTTCATTGATGATATTTTGGTGTTTTCTAAAAGTAAAGACGAGCATGAAAAACATTTAAGGGTTATCTTGCAAACCTTAAAAGAAAAGAAACTGTATGGGAAATTCAGCAAGTGTGAGTTTTGGTTGCAACAAATTTCTTTCCTTGGTCACATTGTTTCTAAAGATGGAATAACTGTTGATCCTGCAAAATCAAAAGTTGTGGAAGAATGGCCAAGACCCACAAATGTAACCGAGATTCGTAGCTTCCTTGGTTTGGCGGGCTATTACCGAAGGTTTGTTAGAAATTTTTCACGGTTATCTAGTCCAATGACTAAGCTAACTCGGAAGGGTGTTAAGTTTATCTGGACAAAAGAATTTGATGATTGTTTTCAGGAATTGAAAAGAAGATTGGTGAATGCTCCAGTTTTGGCACTACCTTCCAGGAATGGTGAGTTTGTTATATACAGTGATGCTTCATTGAAAGGACTTGGTTGCATCCTAATGCAGAATGATCAGGTAATTGCTTATGCTTCACGACAGTTGAAAACTCATGAGGTAAATTACCCTACACATGATTTGGAATTAGCTGCTGTTGTTTTTGCTTTAAAAATTTGGAGGCATCATTTGTATGGAGTAAAGTGTGAAATATATACCGATGACAAAAGTTTAAAGTATATATTCACTCAGAAAGAATTAAACATGAGACAAAGGAGATGTCTGGAATTAATCAAGGATTATGATTGTACAATTCATTACCATCTGGGAAAAGCAAATAAAGTGGCTGATGCTTTGAGTCGAAAAAGTAATGCTTCATTAACAATGTTGCGTTTGGAACGTGATCCTTTGGTTAAGGATTTGATGAACTTTGGCATAGAAGTTGTTGGTGCAGGAAGTCCTTCTATTTTGTTTCAGGTATCAGTGAGATCATCTCTATCAGATAGAATCAAGCTAGCACAGAAGCAAGATAGTGAGTTGCAGAAAAAGGTAGAGCTGGTTCAGAAAGGTAAGTTTCCTGAATTCAACATTGATAATGATTGCGTTTTGAGATTTGGGAAGAGATTGTGTGTGCCTTGTGATTCACAGTTGAAGAGAGTGTTGTTATGTGAAGCTCATAGTTCTCCATTTTCAGTTCATTCGGGCATTACTACGATGTATAGAGATCTGCGGGAGTATTACTGGTGGGATGGAATGAAAAGAGATATTTCTGATTTTACTGTGAAGTGTTTGACTTGTCAACAGGTTAAAGCAGAGCGGCAGTTACCGAAAGGGATGCTTCAGCCTTTACCAGTGCCAGAGTGGAAATGGGAGAATATATCCATGGACTTTGTTGTTGGATTACCGAAGCCATCTCGAGGTAATAATGTAATCTGGGTTATTGTTGATCGCTTGACCAAATCTCCTCATTTCCTTGCTATACGAGATACTTTCTCTCTTGATCAACTTTCCCGTTTGTATCTTAAAGAGATAGTCAGGTTACATGGAGTTCCTCTCACCATTGTATCGGATCGTGATCCCAGGTTTACTTCTAACTTTTGGAAAGGCCTTCAGAAGTCGTTGGGTACTGAATTAAATTTTAGTAAAGCTTTTCATCCTCAATCAGATGGGCAGTCAGAACGAAAAATTCAGACATTGGAGGATATGATACAAGCTTTTTCTATGGATTATCAGGGAAGTTGGGACCAACATCTTTCTTTGGTTGAGTTTTCATATAATAACAGTTTTCATTCCAGTATACAGATGGCACCATCTCAGGCATTATATGGGAAGCGGTGTCGAACTCCAACTTTCTGGGATGAAGTGGGTGAAAGGAAGTTTATGGGACCAGAATTGGTAGAAGAGATGGCAGAAAAAGTTCAGCTGATTCAGAAACACATGAGAACAGCTCAGAGCAGGCAGAAGAGTTATGCGGATAACCGGAGGAAGGATCTATCTTTCGAGGTAGGTGATCATGTTTTTCTCAAGGTTTCTCCTTGGAAAAGCGTGATGAGATTTGGTAAGAAAGGAAAGTTGAGTCCAAGGTTTGTTGGACCATACGAAATTCTAGAGAGAGTTGGATCAGTTGCATACTGAGTGGCTTTACCTCCGAGTTTATCTCAGGTACACAATGTTTTTCACGTTTCGATGTTGAGAAAGTATATGCCAGATCCATCTCATGTTTTGAGTCCAGGGGTAGTTCAGCTGGAAGAGAACCTATCTTATGAGGAACAACCGGTCCAGATTCTTGACCACAGGGAGAAAGTGTTACGGAATAAGGTTATTAAGAAGGTAAAGGTTTTGTGGAAAAACCACATGATTGAAGAGGCAACATGGGAATCTGAAAATTCAATGAGGGATAAGTACCCTCATTTATTTGATAAGTAAATAAATTGCGGGGACGCAATTTTCTAAAGGGGGGAAGGATGTAACATCACAAGTAAGTAATGAATAATAGATATTTTTATCTATGTCTATTAATGATTAAGATAGTTTTATAGAGGCTTAAAATGATAATAAATACAATCTTATGCATGGAATACACTAATATTCTTAAAAGATTGTTTTACTGCCTTTTAATGGAAAACCATTCTTGAATCTATATTTTGACAATTTTATAAACTATGTTTGTCAAAATAAACTTATCCTTTATGATTGGGACATTAAAATTTACCTTGTGTGAATTTTTGGTATTTTTCTCACAATGTTCATTTTTTAATGAATAGTGAAAAATACTGCATTTTACATCAAAACTGCTTTTAAATCTAATTTATTTATATGATTAGATTATGTTTTGAATTAGTTTTGAAGTGAAATTAGACTATATTTTTACCATTTTATCAAATGGTGGTCATTGGAATCAATTTCACTTCGAAATTAGACTTAAACTGGTGTCAATCTTTTGATACATATTGTTTTGTAAAAACACGCTATTTGCTCTGGCAGTGGGAATTAATTATTAAATTAATTAATGTGACTTATATGATTTGAATTTTGTAAAATAGACTTCATTTTTGAATTCGGAATATCAAATATAGCTTAGGGTGAATTTTTGGTAATTTTCTGAAAAACTTCAATTTTTGATGAATAGTGAAACCACTAAGTGGTAATCAAGCAAACTGATTTTTCAGTTAAATGAAAGTTTACCACTAATGTGTATTGAATTTTGAAAATCCGACATACATGGTTGTCATTAAGAATAAAAATGTGGTTCAATGAGATTAAAATAATTTTTTGGTGAATAGTAACTTATTAAGTTCTTAATCGCGATTAGTGGTAATTAGGGTAGTTTAAGGTATAAATAATGCTTTAATAATAGTAAATGACCTAGACACATGTCCCAACCTTATTGGTTGTGTCATGGCCGACCAAGACAAGCCATGGGTCAACTTGGGGACCCCATGGAGACACTTTGGTTGGGAAATGACATAAATAACGTTTTATTTAATATAAAAGTAAAAATGACACAAACAAGACATGTTTTACAAAAACAATTTTTACATGGGGTTATAAAGATCATATTTTTGATTATAAATAGTCATTGCAAAGATAAAACGATTTCCTACATCATAGTATTTTTTTATGATTTTTAGACATTATATAAATTAAATTATTTATGACATAATAATGATGCAGCGATGACATCATTATTTGACGATTTAAATAAAATGGAAAGATAATGTAAAATCTATGAACTACACATGGCCAAAACCAATTGGATGAGTGTATTTCGAACCCTTATCACCTTATCCACGAATTATATCAATTTGGGACCTTTTGAAACCTAAAGACATTTTCAAATAAAGTAATATTTCTTTACATTCCAAAAGTGACCCTCCTCTCCTCTTATAAAAGGCCCCCACCTCTACCTCATTTCACACACTTCTCAAGCCTTTGGTTCGGCCAACCCCTGCCCATTTACTCTCTCCACATCCCTCTCCTCATCCTAGAGGATTCCCTTTGGGCAGAATCCTTTCAAAGGAAGCCTTTAGGCTCAAATCAAATTGAGTTACACTTTTAAAGGTAATTCATTCTCTCATGTTCATTTGTTTTATTTTTCTTCTCCAACCCCCTAAACTCTTTTTATTTACTTATTTTGTAACAACACCAGTATCTTAAATATACAAGGATGTTGTTATAATATTTATTTGAGCTACACTCTCACACAACTACATCAAATGGTTAAAGAACATACGGTTTCCGTGGATGGCGAAATTCTGCCTCCCGAAACGATGATTGTTCAATACTCATTTAACACCTTCAAAGGTGGCCATTATGATGTCACTATTTTTATATATGATATATAATATGTTTATGTTTTCCTTAATCTTCTGTTTTTTTCATTTTGGGCATACCTTTATGGTTTCCATTATGGGTAAACACGATATCTTCATTTTAGGAAGTGCGGACTACCGCCCCCTCAAAGTGATTTGATTCGTTAAATACCATATGTGGGACATATAAAGGATGGAACTATGATATTATATATGATATTATACTGTAATTATAATATACCTTTATATCATTATGATTCCATTCTATAAAATACAAAATATAAATGAAAGTAGCGTTCATGCGTACGTTCGGCTTACCGTCTCCATGAACGGTGCATTTCATTTCTTACCTCTAAATGATTATGTAATATTATAAATTCATGTATGTACTGGATATATATGAAATATATGATATCTACATCATGAATACCATTCTGGATATAATGAACCTTTGACCAAATTAGCAACATGTAAGTGTGAGAAGTCTATTTTTGACTTAAGAACCAAATACCGAGAAAATGAACATTATTAACTTAACTGATTACATGATGTTCATAACATGGTATAAAAGGAATAATGAACTTGAAAAAGATTCATAAGCAAGATTAACTCAAGTTTATTATTCAGGAGATTAAAGAATGGTCGGGTCAAGTCGGATACGAGGTATGGGACTTCATCTCAATCTCCTTTCGTTGAGGCATATTTTATTTTATACACAACTTTCTTTTATACGGTGTATAAACCCCTTTGACTTTTACGTTTATTCAAAAGGAATCTTTTTTATACGAAGCGTTTACTAAATGACAAAAGGGAATGTTTTTGTCGTACGTATGCGGCGACAACGACTTCTCCGTCGTCGTGACCGTTATTTGAGTTTCGGCTTCCTCTACAATCCATACATTCTTTTTAAAAGAAAAATAAATACCATGTTTTACTTTTCTTTTATTTTAGTATTGAAAATGGTTTTCATAATGTTTTTATATCAATGTGTTGTATTGATATCTCGTGATTGAAATGGGGAAATTTTATGTTTCCTTTATGCATGTTTTATGTGATATGATTATGTTATGGTTCTTGGGCATTATTATGAAGACGGGTGGTTCCGTGATAAACTAACGGCGGGTGAGCCCGTTATAGCTCTCCAATGCATTGGGTAACGTGAAGGAGTGAAACGTTAAGGTTTCTCTGAAGAGATTTAGGGAATATACTGTGATGGGTATTCCAAACGTAACCAAGAGGGTTACTCCCTACGTAAGAATGTTATGAATGCCTCAAGTTACCTTTACGTATTATGATTTCTATGATTTATTCATGATTTTATGAGGTATGTTAAAGTGCCTATGTTTTATGGGTAAATTATGATTTCATTCTTATGTATATATGAACTCATGTTTCCTTTCCATGTTTTTTTTATAACCCATACTGAGTTTTTATGCTCATCCCAAGTTTTTGAAATGTTTTTCACAGGTCAAGGGAAAGGTACATGATAAGATGATAGAGTCAAGGATGTGTCAAGAAATAATCCATGTTTTATTTTAAATGTGTTTCCATTGATGGGAATGAAGAATACTATCTTTATGTAACCACTTTGTTTATATGTGGAATGTAATGCAAGTTTTATGATCTAATTCTCTAAAACTCTAAACCCGAAAAGACCCTCAATGTGTAATCTTGTAATAACTCAAGATTAAGTAATGTTTAAGGCTGGGGCCTTATAACTACTTCCCCACTGGTTTTCCGCTTTTCCCTAACGACATATTCCCTATGCATCTCTCTCCAAAGTCTTTCCCGTAGACACCTGGGCTAAGCTTCACAATCTGCACCACGTGCACCACAAAGGCTTTCCCGCAGACACCTAGGCAAAGAACCACACTATCCTTACAATTAAATGTAACCAAGGAGTTTCTGAGAGACACCACAGCTCGCATAACGTGTATCATATGTCAGATATTATACTTCAAGCCATTACATCCCATACACTGAGTAAGGATCCTCAACCGATCACAACTTATACACATTACACCTATAGTGGTCCATAGGATACTATATCTAGAATATATCTGTGTGAATAACCACAAGCCATTACAGCCCTCTACACACATATATGGGGAAAACTAACCGCTATGACTAATGGCTTGAGTATCTACAAAGAGAAGAGAGCGGGGTCAAAGGGGGTAGTCAGCCATTCATCCTCCCACCGGAATGCTGGGGAAAACACCCCCTAGGGCTCAAAATACCTGGGGTGCCAGTTTACCTTACTGATATGGTGGATTAGCGTATAGAAAAACAAAAAGAATAGAATATACTATATCTCACAACCACACTATGGGAATAACCTAGTCTTAGACCAACTGCAGCTAACGTCTCTCTGACTCCGGGCTGGTACTTATAAGACTAGGTATCCTATAGGAACACAACCATTTAGAGAGATTTAATAAATTACCTCATTCACTTTTTATCAGTTCCACTGTACGTTAATTAATTCATTAAACATTAATTACTGTGAACAATTCCAAATTAAATTCCATTAACACCACATCCAAAAATTCCATTGTCCCTTCTATAGATCTCAACCTCATCATTAAGTTTCAACAAACTCCAACCCCATGATTTAACATCATTTATTTAAACATTCATTTTAGAATTACTTTCCCATATTCCCAGGCATTCTAGAAAAGCATCTTATGCTACTAAACACAAGGGGGCTCAACACGGTGAGTAGATGTACTACCCGTCGAGTCTTTCCTGCCTATAGCAAGAGCGTAGACCCATTCTCCCCTGAGAGGCTAAACATGGAAAGCACGTGGCATACCTCGTGTGTCTTCGCCTCTTTAGGAAGAAGGGTAAGCAAGACCATCTGCCTTGATCAGTGGGGAAAATTAAAGAAGATAAACAACCAAAGAATAAACAAGCATCCAACAATCACATCCATCCCATTACATCATCCCTGGTGTCCTCCCCGACACCCACATGCATAAACCGATGCATGTTGCCACTCTAGGTGTCATCCGCTGCCACAACCAAAAGTCCTCTATGCCTCCACATATCACAACACCCCTCCAGGGTCACATCATAGCAAAAGCAGCATGAAATCAAAGATCACATCAATTGGGATATGGACCTTTCAACAAACAAGAGGGTAACTCAAAACCCTTCAAGGAATTATCAAACAATCACATTCTTTCAAACTATCTTGAATTAACAGATTTAATTTGTTGGTTCCAAAATGGGAAACCTAACCAGTAAGCTATCATAAAAGATTATACATGCTTACTATACCAATTTGATCATCATCAAGTTACAACAAGAACCATATTTGTTTCATGCCACTTTATCATTAGCCAACAATTATCAATTAATTCTGGTTTACGTTCATTACCGATTTCCATGAATAATGAACATCAAAAACAAGCAAGCATAGATATCACACTATCTAGAAAATCATGGGGCAATAACATACGGTCGATAACAGTTTCATTTATCCGGTTAAAATATTCATTAGGTCAATTCCATTTTCATCCATCGGAATTAAAAATGCTAACAATATGGTTTCATGTAAAAGAAATAGAAGCAATGAATCCCCTACCTCAAGGTTTTCGAAAAAGACCCCAACAACGAAGAACGCATAAGAAAGCCAGGTTGATTCTCTAAAAATCCGACTTAGATCTCTCCTCCTATAAATATCAAGACCAAAACTCAACATATTTGGCATCCACACACATAGATATACCCATAATTGGTGTAGATCTAAGAAACCGAGAGAAGAGGAGAATTATATCTAAGTAGATCTAACAAACCAAACAGGAATGATCACATACCTCAAGAAACCAGCTTCGATTCTCCAAGAAAATCCTTTAGATCGCCTCCAAAACTCTTGGTAGAGGTTCTCCTACTTTCAAGGAAGGGTAATCCCGAGTTATGGCCTCTTAGGAGCTTAAACAATCCATTTAGAGGAAAAAAGAGTTAGATCCATAGTTTTAGTATCTAAGATTAAGTGCTCGCACAGTTATTCCACACGGTTTAACAAACCGTGCGCTGACCGTGCGTTAGCTTCTGCCTTGTCAAACACTCCTCACATAGCTAGGCTACATGGTTAGACAAACCGTGTGCTAACCATGCGTTAGCCACTTCCTCCAAGTCCAGCCTTGCACGGTTTGGCCGTACAGTTTAGGGAAACCGTGTGTAAGCCCTGCGAAAGCTATTTCCCTTTAATCTTCCTTAAAAGTCCACCCAAACGCACCCCCAAGTCACCTTAACCTTTCAGAACACCTCTAACACACATTTTCACAAAGTAATGGACTGGATAGGTCCGGTCCATTACAAATATCCCCAAAATGATATGATAAAGTTGGAGAAACCATGATATTGGGACCTAAGAATGATGAAGAAATGATAGAGAATGTCATATCCCTTTAGAAACACATAAGGGAATCTCAGTGTTGACATAAAAAATATAATAAAAACAGAAATTTTTATTGAAAAATTGAATTTTGTGATAAATGTTTTCTATGAATTTAACCATAGAATAAGTTAATGTGATTGATAAGTAAGGGAAAAATAATCCAAAGCTATATCATTCCTATTGAAATTATTCATCATATTGGTACGGTAGTTTATGGATTGTTTCTTCCACTAAGCCTCTCTGAAGTCCACTATGTGGTCCATGTATCTCTCCTAAGGAATTACTTACCTAATCCTTCACATGTAATAAACTCAGTGGTTATACCACTGGAAAAATAAATTTCATTCTAGGAACACCCAATGCATATTCAAGATCATAGAGAGAAACTTCATTGAAATAAGACCACTCACCTAGACAATGTTTTGTGGTGAAACCACTAATGTAATGGATCTACGTGGGCACCTGGGTATTTGGTGAGCTAGAGGTTTCAACATTTATTTATATCATAATTATTAATTTTTAATAATAAATTTATTTTTTGGCGGTTATAATGTAACAACCAAGTATTTTATGAAATATTTTTTTAATTAATAAAATATCTTCAATTAGAATTATTACACATATGACTATTTTTTAATGAACCACTATATACTATTAAAATTATTTTTTAATCAAAATCATTATAAAAATTCCTTTAAACAAGATGGTATGAATTGGAAAAACCATATATTAAAAAATGAGTATAAAGTTTTATGCAAAGAAAATATATTTATAAATATGTATCTAATTTTTCGTAATGGTTTTTATATATTTTGGAAATACGTTTTTATCAAAAAATGATTTTTATTTCATTTATTGATCATGTATAAAAATTATTTTTTTACAATATTATAAAATATAGGTAAAAAATAAACATAATTTCAGAAATATAAATTTCAAAATAATCTTAGATTTAATTTTTGATAACTTTTTGGAAATATTAATTTTTAAATAAAAATTAAAAATAAATATTTTTATTAAAAACAACCTTTTAATCTATAGAATTTATAAGATCCATTTTTTGTAGATGATTTTAAAAGTAAATATTCCTAAATATTAAATTTTTTATTCCATTTTAGGTCATCGTAAAAAAAATTATATTGAATATTTATATTAGAAAAGTTTATATTTATGAAAGGTTTCTTATTAGAACTAAAATTATTCATCGCATAAGTGGGATTATTTTAAAATTAAATCATGCCACTTCTAGAAGATAAATTTAATAAAATGGATTCCATATTTTGAATTATAATAAATAATATTAAATAAGAACATCAAATTAATTTTTCTACACTATGAATATTAAGGGATATAAAAACAAGTTTTCCTGATTTATGTAAAAATCACATTTTGTGTGTTACTTACACCTATGTTAAAATTAATTTTCCACATTAATAGGATTTTAATTTGATAAATTTCACATTATTTTTATAATAATTGGTTCCATATTATCTAATTATAATAATTTTAATTTTATTATTCATGGATAAAAAAGTCAAGGAGAATGAAAAAAACATAAAAAATTGATGAAAATAAATAGGTAAAATTAAGTAAACATTTAGGCTATGTAATAACACATTTAAATCATGTGTTTTTTTAGGTCTGTCTCAACTATCTCTTCACTAAACTCCATAATGTATTATTTTATTAAGAACATTTTATGATATTAAATTAAAATTATTGTATAGTTTTTGTTATTTTCAAAAATTTCACTCCTAAATTATAAAAGAGTATTTCCTCTTCTAACTTCTTTACACATTGGAATAACCTTTTTTTGAAACAATCTGTGAAAATCCACCCTAAAATCCTTATCCACATTATTGTTGTACATTTCATCCAAAAAAACCAACCTCAGTTTACCTAATAATCTATCAAAATGTGTTTTTTCTAAATTATGGATATATGAACATGTAGGAAGGATGATGATACTAAAGGTAAGGTATTTTCATCTCAGTTGTATTTTTCTTGGACACATTCCGTTATACACTAATTGTTTATTTTGTCTTATATACTACAAATGAATTTATTTTATGATATATTATTCTTATTATTATTATATTATATATAAATATTTATAAAACTAAAGTTCTTTTTTCATGAGTATTCTAATTGAGAAGATACAAAAGTGGTAATATTTTTACATTACAATATAATTGTTTAATGGATTTGTTTATGATATTCCTCAAATTATGATAAATTGAAATCTAAAACCTAAAAAATCATTTTACCTATATTTATTTCTTAAAAATAGATATTTATCTGTCATTTTACTATCTTAATGAAATAATGAGATGAAAAGAATTATTTTATTCAAAATAGTCTTTATTCTTCCCTTTAGTAAAAAAAATATTTTATTTTATATCTATGTTTTCAAAAAAACATTTTAAATAATGAATTTACTATTCTACAATGATCCTTTAAATATATTTTTTCCATTTTTTTTAATTTTTATTAAATGGTTTAAAAGTAATCTTCATGTCATTTTCAAAACAAGGTCCTTTTTTTAATAATCAAAACATGATATGAATCTTTTTCTTAGCATGTACTACCTAAATGATTTTTCCAAAAAAACGAATGATTAATTATTTAATTCCTCATTTATAATTTTTCAAGTAATATTTCAATAAAATTGATTTTCAAAATATTTTGTCAAATCAATGATTTTAAAAGTGATTTTCAATGTGGAAAGGTTATTTTTTGTAGGAAATGTTTTTAGTGATATTTCCAAATAATATTCCATCTACATATGACATCCATTGATAAGAATTTTTTATTGATGTTATGATCCAATTATACAATATTTATTCCTTGTTAATTCCTTTTCTGATTATGATAAATATATTTTTATCAAGCCCATTACTTTTCCACATGATGCGTTATAATGAATTTAGGAGATGAATATGAGACTCATTTCTTTTATATGGTTTATTTTATGAAGGAATTTTTATAAGGAAAATTTATTTTCATGGTAAATTATATGACTAATGTTTTATGATCTTATTTCAGGCTTTAATATGGTTATTATTATGTGATTTTTGTTACATAAAAATCATTGATGATGGTATTTCTAAAACTATGGGCATTGATTACACTATAACCAAGAACAATGGTCATGTTATTATCAATTATGGGTTATAAAATATATCTCCCTACAATGAATTGGTTAAAGAACTTTATGTCATGAGATAATTATGAGAATCATGTTTATGTGCTTGATCAACAGTTAGAAATAGGCTAATTGTATTTATCCATAATGGGAAATAAGATGGGGTTTATCTACAATGAGAAATAAGTGATGTGGCATGATAAAGTATGTTAAATTATAATGGTAGTTATCCTTGACGAAGGAAATAGTTTCTATAAATATTTTCGATCAACATTTTTACGAAATGAATTTATTGTCCATGAATTATGACTATTTCAAATTCATATGAATAATTTATTTTTGAATGATAACGATTTATTCCCTCTCTCATGTCTTTTATATATGAATGCTTATATATGAACATATTAATTTATGGTCGTTATATCATTACCTTATGTTTATTTTATTCTTTTTTATTATTACGTAATGTTATATCCCGATTTCACCCTTACTGGACATCAGAGATCACCCTTTCTTATGTATTCTTTCCCCGGTTTATGTTGGAACCTTTTAAGTAGAGTATATTTATGGATATTACAAAAGGTGAAGATCTATATGTGAGATTTTTATGATCATCCATTAAATATAAATATTCCACAGCTTGTCTCCAATAAAACTCAGCCATTATAGTCATAAGAAAGGTATTTGGGAATTGAATTGAATATTCATTGATTAATATGTAATATTTATTTATAAGAATCATAGTATTTATAGAATATCAAACTCTTCCTAGTAAATTACATGATTGTAGTTGTGAAGACATCGATGATTATACAACACATTGAATATATTCTTCATATAATATATTTTTATTAAGGGATGTTTAATCAATATTCAACCTCACCAACACATAAAAATACCTCAATGAATCCAAAAAACTAAGTGGTAAAACTACTTGAATGAACAAACTCCCCATCCCCATGTTGTGGAGGAAGCATAAATAACATAATAACTATAATCAAAAAATTATATAGTTCTCCTACTTCAATTAGTCTATAATTTTTGGAAGTATTGGGAAACCTACATCCACCAATGAACCATATAATACTTATAATTACTTCTATTTATCATATATTTTTTATGCATTCTAACTCACAAAATATTTTCCAACAAAAAAAATATCTACATTTTTTCTATAGAACTTGTCTAATGGGGTCGCAATAATTGGATACTGGTATATATTATTATTGGAAAATTTAAAAAAGGATATTAGTTTTCCCATGAACCACCAATCTCCAAAACACATGTACAAAACATTTCCTCTATGATATCATATGTCTACAATATTATATTATATGTTTGAGAATACAAAATAGGTTTATTGTGTTATATAGAGAAAAGAGAAGACTAAGTTCTCTCTATAATCGTGTGGTAAAACAATGATCCTCATTTTAGATGAGAGTCCTATGAACCCTTTGATGTGTTACTAATTTATTCATATAGCACCCAACTAAGGAATCTGAAACACCCTAACACATAATATTTATGCAATGGGATAACTTTTTCATAAAATACATGATAACCAAAATAGAATCCAATTCTCCCTAACATGAGAAAGAATAGTGAAAATATATATCGAGATACCCCCACCCATATACACTTTTCAAAATCATATGGTTCCATCAATCCATTACGAACATGTAGATGTACATTAACCCTATGGAGTAATACGAAATTTAAGATAAACTCCACCATTGACTGCCTCATCCCTTGACAAAAAATCATACACCTTAATGATGAATAGATCTTAGATATAATTGGATGTACATCCATGGGTGATTGATGAAAATAAAATTAAACCCTCTCATATCATCTAGGTGATGAATATATTTCAAAGACACACCAAATGATATTGATCATCCTATGAATATCCCTAAGAAAGATCAATATATTAAAAACCATCCAATGGAAACTCTATCTCAAAGTACCCCAACTTTTTTTCCTCCACCATCTTCAATAAACGTGATTTATCTGTTTTATATTATAGGAAACCTATACAATCCTAATCCTCTATATCATGGTTAATGTCTTGAAATTACTATGTCACCCTTTATGCCACTATATTATAAGAAAAATTTCCCTATAAGTTTATACTCAATCTATAAATAACTATTTTCAATTTCCCAGGGGAATAAAATATCATGATTTCATAGTCCTATAAGAACTCCATCTATCACCGCTAATATATATTCAAATACAATTTTTGTGAATATATAACTCATGATCTTGTACTTTTTGTATAATACAATTATATAACTAATGTGGTTATACATCCACAATATCAGAGAAAACACCATTGAGACCAACACAAAATCATCACTAGATTAAATATGCTTTTGAGGATGTAAAAACCTTAACCCATATGTAAAAAAATACTCTATGATATATAAAAAACTCAATAAATTATTAGAATAATTTTTTTAACTGTGAACATAAATCCTACTTTTAAAAATCCAAGCACCTGAGTGCTAATCAGATTTTCCTCCATGTAGTAGATATTCTCTAAAAAAGAATAAAACTATTAGAATTCATATTACATCCTGGTACATGATATTAATGGGTAACTAGTTTTATTTAAATCCTGAGTTTACCACTGATAGTATCCCATAATAATGAGTAATGTTTATACCATTGCAACATTATTTCTTTCTTTATACTAAAAAACTAAATATATTTTATAATTACTAAATTATACTCCTCACTAAGAAATCACATTTTTGAGAAAATTCTCCTAATTTGTCACAACTTTATTCTTAAACTACATTATATATAGATAATGGTTCCAAAAGGCTCCCAAAACTATCATCATCAACTCATAGTGATCCTTATCTGATGTCAAATAAAAAATTATATTATCAATGAACACTACCAAAAACTGATACAGGTACTCATGACACCATGAGTTTGTGAGTCCAATGAAAATAAATGTGCCATTTGTGACATAGAGTTACATAAATATGAGAATAAAATTCCAATAACAGCACCTAGACACTTTATTTAGGATATCATTCTATTTTACCCTCATCAATGATACCTATACTCAAGATAATTTTTCAAAAAACTATTTTCTCAATTAAAATGATCCAACAAATAATTTATCATTAGACCACCATATATATTTTAAGAGAATTACACTAGAGAACCCCCATGGAAACCCAATAATATGGATGAAACCATTTTATATCAATACATTTATTTAAATACTAATCCTAAATAGTATAGAATATTTCATCAGATAATAATCCATTAAAATTGGAGAAACACCACTATCTAACTCTATCAAAAACAAAATATTATGAAAAAGGTGTAGAATCAAAACTTATTCAAGGAAAATATCAATAAACACATCAATTACTCTTGAAAGAACTACAAACAAACCGTCCATTGAGTATAATTTCATATTTGATAGATGGGAATACAATGGATCCAAATATATATGACACATTAGGTGGTCAATCATAGAGAAACTATAGGTTTTCCTTCTACACCAATGAATGATATTATCCTCTATAAGAAATCATGGACTAAAATCACAATTTACAACAAATCAAAACCAATAATGACACAATCATGTTATATTATTAGTATAAATAAATCCCATGATTACTAGTGTTTCCCCATCAATATCTCACAACTTCTTCATAAATCATCGAATTTATACTGACCCCCAAATGTTGTAGTCAAAACGAAATGCACTAAAATCCATGAAATCTTAATATATAGAGATAAAACTATTCTAGGTTTTATAAATATTTTTGAACATTAGTTGTCAGATGATGAATGATCAATTTTATAATATATGTAGATGGTACCATAGAAACTCTCAGAACATCATATCCTAAAAATCAAATTGAAAGAAACTATCCATTCTTTTCTTCTATTCCTCACTAACATAATTTATCTCCATCTCCATGTATACTAATGGACATAAATCCACAAGGATGAGGGGAATACTTATGTATTACTATACATAATTTATATATACATTAATAACAAAATTCCATATGCCCCAAATGTTGTGGCAGAACTAGAAACTAATCACCTATATTAGACTGACCAATGAGATTAACCTAACCCAAAAACGTTATTTGTACAAGAAAAATATAAGAAATTTACATTAGAAATTTTTTCTATTTATATTTATTAGAAATAAAATCTCTAGATATGTGATTATATGAATGATAGGAGTGACACCCCAATTGTTGTAACCATGATTATAAAGACATTTTATATTTTCCTCCTAGAAATCTAATCCAATTGAAGCTCTAAAGACTAACCTATCAAGATATTATTGACCATGCATTTATCCTCTTCATAACCTATACCTTAACTACCAAAACCATAAACATTGGAATATTAAATGGTGTAACCACATTCTTACTAGATATTTATAGGTAGTCCTAGAAATGTATCAACATGGCCTCAACATTTGGGAATGTATTTGGGAATGTATAAAAGGATATTAAATGAATCTCAATCTATTCTGTGCCCATTCTCTCTTGAACGGGATAAATAAACTCATACTACTTATTCAAAATAATTAATAAGTATGGAAAATATAATAATACTTAGTCATGAAATATATCCAATATATAACTTTCTATTCACCCTCCAAAAAAATGCAACCATGATGTATTGGTCCCCTAATTTGAATAATAAACAACCTGATCCAATGCTCCCTCCTTGTATAGAGTAGACTAAAATATATATTTAACTCCTCCATTAAGTTCATTATCATATAATAAGTGATATACCTGATATAGATTTTTAAACATTTACACTGAATCATTTTAAATGAGTTCCATTGAGACTCAGCAACCATTTTTGGGTCAACTATTTTATATTCAAACTATCACTAAAAAAATATCACTAACATAAATCCAAATAGATTTTACAATATCATATATATCAACATAAGAAGTCAAATAAAAACTCTTAAACCTATGAATATGGAGTTAATTTATGATTTATATTCATGTTTAATCTTATTTTCCTATAATAATCAAAATTTGAACTGCAATAATATAATTTAATTAAACATATACCACACCTAATTCTCTACTCAAATTGAATCATCATCTTTCCAATAAATTTAGTTAGTTAATGGTTTATATGTCTGATCACTATGGGTCCTAAGAACCTATTTCATAAATTATTTCCTTTGAAACATCAAATGATAATATAAAGTAGAAATGTTTCTATACCAAACTCAGGAATTCTCACTAGTTCTTAAGTATAATATCCACCCTAACCCTCATATATATATTTGGATACCCTCCTAGTTCGGAAGTGAATGATATATTGATCCTTGAATAAAACATTAAATAAATTATAGGTTAGTAACCAGCATTGATTTAGTGATCCAAGGTTCTTATACACAGATATTACATATTATTATATTAATATTCAATAAAATATAGAAACAAATGTTTGAGGACCACACAACTTTAGTGCTTTTGAAAAAATGGAATATTATCTTCTTAATTTGGTGACATATCTTGTCTCCCCCAAAGATCTTCCCCTTTATTATTATTCAAAAAACTACCATAAATAATCCATTATTTAAAACCTAAGGGAAGGTAACAGAAGAAAGGGTGAGCTAAGATTCTTAGTAAGTGTAAAAAGGGAGACATATTGGAATAACATAAAAATAATATTATTATAACATTATCATAACACATAAAAACCATACTTTTCATATCAAAGGTCTGAATCCAATGTAATGGAATAAATACTGGAAGTTCATAAGACATAACTCATATGGAAATCAACAAAATTAAACCATGAGAGAATATCCTTGTTATATGACATTGATTTATTTCATACAGTTAAGAATATAAAATTTTATGTGAATGCTACCAATCAATACATTAATAACATGTTATTCATGTGCTAACAACCCATGTATCTTCTATGTGTTGGGGATAAACACCCTAGTACCCTCCATTTCGGTCTTCAGCTAACCACTAATGTACCCATTGATCTCATAGATACATTAGCATTACCAAATTCATTGGAGGGAGATATATGTCCCACCAATCCCATAAGGAAAATATTACTTATGTTTTCCACAATTTCATAAAACATCCATCATATCATAACCCATGAAATAAAATCAATTTCATAAAATACTCATCATATAAAACCTTGTGGAAAGGTGATGTGATTCATAATAATTTTAAATTTGAGTAATAGGATAAGTCATGAAAAATAATTAAGATTCATCAAAAAAATTTCATCATATAATACAGAAAATATAGATGGTTATCATAAACATATTGTCATAATAAACCATTTAGAGAATGAATAAGAATGGTAACCCTGGTTCATATCCCTAGTAATGAATAGGAATCCTCAATAGATTTCATCGTAGATGGAAAATGATTTTGAAATAACATTTAAAATATTTCTTGAGGAAAATAAGTTTTAGTTTAAAATTCTTTTTAAAACGTAATAACTTTTTGAAAATCACTTTATATGAAAATATCTTTAAAAGCTTATAACGGAGGCTATAAAAATATTTAAAAATATTTTATAATAAATATATCCTTTATATATTAAAAATAACTTTTTTAAATATAAAACAATTATGAAATCCTTTTATTTTATAATAACCATTAAAACATATAAATTATGTTTTAAATAACGTAATGTTTAAACATCCCAGGTAAATAAAGAATATAACCTTTTCATATTTATTAAAATTTATGAATTAAATATTAATTTTAATTTAAATGGTATTATATGTTAGATGGAATACCAGATATACAACAGTAAGTTTCATTGAAAACTTATGTGGCAGACAATGTTGAGTTATGCTGAAAAATATTAATATAATATTATTATTTTAAATGGTATTTAACTCACAACCGTTGTATAGGAGGGAATGAAAAAAACTAACCATATTATTAGTAAATATGTTTCTTTAATTTTTTTACATTTACTCAATAAATTTTAGAGGCTTTAAATGAGAATGAATCTAATATTAAGAATGAGACACTCTATTATACTTTAAAAGGTCATTTTACCGCTTTTTGATGGTGAATCCTTTTTAAATCCCATTTTTTCACTTTAAGAGTTCTTTATGACAAAATGAAATTATTCTTTACAATAGGGACATCAATATTTACATTGGATGAAATTTTGGAATTTTTCTAATAATGATCATTTTTTAATGAATAGTGAAACAAATATATTTTAATTCAAAACTACCTTTTAATATAGTTTTTTTATATGGTTAGATTATATTTATAATTTATTTTAAATTCTAATTAGATTAATTTTTTAACATTTAATCTAATTTTTTTCATTGTATGTGATTTCACTTTGAAATTGGACATAAACAATTGTCAATCATTTGATAGTTATTATTTCATAAAAAATGTTTTTTATTTTGAAAACCTTAATTATTTTTAAATTAATTACTAAAACTTCTATGTTTTGAATATGGTTAAATAAACATCATTTTTTAATTCGGAATATCAAATATATCTTAGGCTGAATTTTTGGTATTTTTCCAAAAAACATAAATTTTGATGAATAGTGAAAACACAGAGTAGTAGTTAAAAACTGAATTTTTCATTTAAATGAAATTTTATGGCTACATTGAATTGAATTTAATTAATCCAGAATACATGGTTTTTATTATAATGTAAAATTTTGTTTAATAAGATTAAAATAATTTTTAGAGAATAGTAACTTTTAACTTTTATTTACCGTGGTTAAAGGTAAATTGGGTAATTCAAGGTAAAAACAATATTATAATAATATAAAATTTCTGTAAAACTTGTTATAACCTTATTGTATGTGTAATTTACAACCAATAAAATCATTTGGTGATACTTTTTTCCTTTGAAAGCCACTTGGGTAAGATAATGATATTAATAAATTTTTATTTAAAGTAAAAATAAAAATATCATAAACATGTATTGTTTTGCTAAAATAATTTTAATGAGGTTTATATTATTGATATATTTGACCATAAATTTTCATTATAAATCTAAATATATTTTCTACATCCTGGTATTTTTTTATAATTTTTAGACATCAGATAAATAAAATTATTTATTACATAATAACGATGTAGTGTTTACCTCATTAATTAATGATTTAAATAAATAAAATTAATAAGATTAAAAAATATCCAAAACATGTCCAATTATTTTTGAATGATTTTATTTCGAACAATATTCATCTTATATTTGACTTTAATATGTTTTGTACTTTTAGAAACCTAAAATCATTAAATAATAAAATAATATGTTCAATCCTTCCTTAAAATCCCCTCCTCACCCTTATAAAAAGACCTCACCTATAACCCATTACTAAAACCTCTCAAGAACCTTGACTCATCCATCCTCTACCCAAATAATCTCTCATGATCCCTTGATTCCACCTAGATTCCTCACCTTAGGCAGAAGTATCTTCAAGGATTAATTTTGGTTCAAACCAATGGGTGTTACCCGATTTAAGGATAACATATTCTCTTAAGTTCTTTTATTTTATTTTACTTATCCAACCCCCTAAAATATATTTATTTATTTACTTCATAACAATAGCAGTATATTCAACATACAAGGTTATTGTTATGAGATATATTCGAACTACACTTACACACAACTCCATCAAATGTGTAAGTAACATACTGTTTCGGTGGACGGAAAACTACTGCCTCACAAAACGAGGATTGTTCAATATACTTCTATCACCTCTTATGATGGTCATTAATATGGCACAATTTTTACATGTGATATATATTATATTTATATTGGTTTATAATTCTATATTTTTCCTTTATATCACACCTTTATGGTTTCCATAATGGGTAATTACGATAATTTCATTTGAAGAAGTGTGGACTACCACCCCCTCAAAGTTATATGAGTCATTTGTGACAAATGTGGAATGTATAAAGGAAGAAGTTATTGAAATTATATATTATATTATACTAGAATTATAATATAACTATTTATCATTATGTTTTCATCCATTAAAATACAAAATAGAAATGAAAGTAGTGTTCAAGCGTACATATGGCTTACTGTCTCCATAAATGGTGCATTTCATTTCTTATCTAAAAATGTTATGTACTATTCTATATACATATATATAAAGAATATATATGATATATTAGATATCTAAATCATTAAAATCATTCTTGAGATAATTTAACTTTGTCCACATCAACAAATTTTAATTTTAAGAAGTTCATTTTTTACTCAAGTACCAAATATCAACCTAACGACTATTATTAACATAAATGATTGCATAATGTTTATAACATGGTAATAAGTGATATAAAATGAATAGTAAACAATAAAATGTTCTTAAAAAGTATAAATTAACTTTATTTTATTATTTTTGGAGATTAAATAACAAATATGTTAAGTCAGAACGAGGTAAGGGTTTATTGTCTCACTTTCAATTCCATGAGATTTCTATTATTTGCCACTTATTTATTTCAAGTGGTGTTTTGTGTACTAAAATTTTATATATATTATCATGGTTCTATTTATATTAATGGTATTTTTTGATTCATTTAGTGGTTATTAACTTTTGTTTATGCGGCTCATTTGATACAACGTTGTAAGAGGGTTTTCATCTCACTTTTTATTCTCATGAGATGCATGATATGTTGGCCACTATTTCCTTTGGTGTGGTGTATTTACTACCCACAATTGTATTATTTATGTAATTTAATTTTATTTATTTGTATTTACATCTTCATTCTTTGAACATTCTTTAATTTGGTGTATGTTTCAAAAGTTACCAAATTGGTAAGGGACCTTTTTAAGCCAATTTCCATTCCTTGGGTTAATCTTCTAATTCTTAATTATGTCATGCTATGATTATGTGTGGAATCACTGTTTATTTATTTATGTTTTAATTTCCACTACCCTTTGTGTAGATATACTTTTTATACCCATAATCACTCCATTGATAAATTCTCATGTCATTGATATGAACTTTATAAGGGTAATCTTAACTCAATTTCCATTAATTATGTTAAAAATCCAAGTCATTGGTTTTGTTTTAAAAAAGAATATGTGTGAATGAACTCTAATTGTTTTACACTTAATATCCACTCATATTGTTTGTATTCTTATTTTTCAGAAATAATTATGTCATTAATTTTTCCTTAATCTAAAGATGTGATATTTGTAAGGGGTTTTGTATCAATTTACATTCCATTTATACTTATTTGATATTATAAACTAATTCAATTTTATATAGTGTATATACTTCCCATTGACATATTATATCCTGAATCTATTTATTCTCTTGATATTATAATATTTGATAAATGTTATTCATCAATTATTTGTATTCTGGCATCTCTCATTTGGTTAGGAGCTCTTTAATTTAAATTTTGATTTAAATGTTTTAAATATTTATTCTTCTAAATATTTTTCATTAATTTCCATGATTTAAAAATGGTTTTTAAGGATTTATTTACATGGAAATTAATGTTTTAAAATTAAAATTTCATTCAAAATCATCAAAGTGGTATGGGACACTTTGATTCAAAAATCTCTTTATTAAATTTTTTAAATGATTTTGAAAATGATTTGATAAATCATTGATTAGGTAAATATCATGAAATGATAAATTGTGATTGTAATGTGGAAATTTTATATTTCATTTATTCTGGTTTTATTTGTTAGGAATATGTTATGGTTCATGAGATTTTTGTACGTAGATGGTTGGTTCTGTGATAAACCTAGTGTGGGTGAGTCCAAGATAGCTCTCTAATGCATTGGGTAATGTGACAGAGGTAAATGTTATTGTTTCTCCAAAGAGATTTAGGAAATATACTGTGATGGTTATTCCAAATATGACTCCCTATATAGTTGGGAAAGATATAGTGTAATTATGTTTTGTATGACATAAGATACATTTATGATTTATTATTTATGTGTGTTATTCATAAATCTTATGATTTCATAAGGAATGTTTTGAATGAAGGGTATGGTTTCATTTATTTGTATTTATTGATGGGTTAATGTTTCCTTTCCTTATTTTATAACCCTTACTAACCTTTTTATTCTCATCCCATGTTTGGAAATGTTTTTCACAGGACATAAAGATGAATATGGTCAAGGATGGGATCAATGAAAAGTCATGATTTCTAAAACATGGAACTAGACATGACTATTTTTTTTCAAGAGTATTTATTTTATGGAAAAATCGAAACTGAGTAGAGGTGTCTAATTTGTAATTTTTTGAGATGTAATGTAATATTTATGGCCAAATTCTCTAATACTCTAAACCTAAATAGATTCTCAATGTGAATTATTAAATTAATTCAAGATTATGTAATGTTTTAATATTGGGTCCTTATAATTGGTATCAGAGGTCGGTTTAGATAACTTTAGAGGTAAGGTGTTATTTAAGTATAAGTGAAATAACCATAATGTTTAGCATATTAGAAAAATACATAGTTATTTTATATAAATTGATAGATTTTAAGATAACATGAATAATAATATCTTAGAATTTACCCTCCTCATAATATATTATATGATTATTTTACTGATATACCCACACTAACCATTTTTGTATTAGAAAATGGCTAGATCTATGAGGAACCAAAGTAATAGTGGATGTGAAGAAAACTGTGATGGTTTTATGAATGAGCGGTTTAATGAAATGGGAGTTTCAATGGTAACTCTTGTGGTTATTCTCAACTAACTATCTAGAGTCGTGATTATCCTCCTGAACCTTGGTGATATTTATAAGGCACCATATATGCGAGAAAAAAATCCCTAAAGATTTTCAGGTGATAAACATAAAAGTAAGTATATTAAAAAAAATAATGTGTCAAGGATGGGGAAATAAACACCTAGGAAAATGCTTAAAAGGGATGGGACGATTCTATAGATGTGGGAATGAAGTTGATAAATCAAGAACCTACCATAAAAAAAGAAAGCATCCAGTTGACTCTATAAAAGGGAATGAAGTTCTTTCTGGGGGATCAATTGAATGTTTTAAATGTGGTGTGCATGGTCATTATACAAACAGATTTCCTACGAAGAAGTTTCAAGAATGGGATCACTAGGATCGTACAAATATATGTTTACAAATACCTAGTTCCATTCTAATTTAGGATGAAGAAACTGAAAAAGACCAATGAAAGGTATGGATTATTTATTAACATATGTTTTGATATTATTGAATCTTAGTATATGATTCATGATTTTGATTGTAAGAAAGAAGTATTTCGGAATAAGTTTGTAAATAATGGTTAATGAATCATGAATAAAATTTAATGAGTAAGATTTCAACATATAAGGGATTCCAGAGTTATGGTATATTTTAAGATTATGAAATGCTTAAAAGTATTATGGCTCTTTTTATTATAGGATTACATTGGAAGACTTTTTATAGTATGTTTAACCCTAAAGTTTGATATATGAGAATGTTATTCAAGGAATAATTATCTTTTATATTAATGAGTAATGGTGGAATTTTATTTTTTATGAATTTATGTTTTTATTATGGATATATGGAGAATTCGGTTATTTATAGAAATGATTAACCTATCATAGAAAATATTTGATTTGGTTAATTACACTTTTGTATGATACATTAAGAGTAGAATATTTTATTTGGAGATAAATTTAAAGATTTGCAATGGAAGACTATTGATTAAATACTTTTGAGTTTTGGGTTACAATATTTGTTTGGGTTACTTTGAATAATTTTATGGACATTTTTCTATTGAATTGTAATTGCCAAAATTTTGTTATTGTTTGCCAAATTTTGGGGATGAAGAGTAGTATTTATTTTTATAAATTATTTTCCTTTTTTGGGGATTATCTAATCTTGTACTAAATGTTTTGGTTTTGGATTATGTCAAAAGATAGGGGAAATATATAGTTCCTTTTTTGGATTTTTTGATACACTAGATGTTGATTTTAATGCTTTTAATGTGACCATGTTAGTTTTAATACTCATCATTTGGAGAAAATAAGTGTTTGTGGTAAAAATTTAGTAAAGGATGAAAGTCCACATGAATAGTAAGCATGTTTCCTTATGTTTTTATTTAAGATCATAAATAAATTCCTCAACTTTATGAAAATTAACTTAAAACAAAAACAGTTTACATTAACTTTTCCTATTGGGGAATCCATGACTGTTTAACCTATCACAAGTTTGTGATTTCTGGTGGTTAACCTTTTCATAATCATGTTTTCTACCACTCTCCATCAAACATTAATGGTTTGTTTTTCTTCCATATAAATGTTTTCATACATGGAATCCTAGTATGGGCTATCTTAGGTGACCTTTGTATTTCACTTTTTTTCTTTTAAGGTGATATTATTATTGACTCTTTTTCTGATTTTGGACTTTCAAAAATGTTTCCAAATCCAATTTTAAAATTGCGAGGATGCAATTCTCGAAAGAGAGGAAAGATGTAACATCCCAAGTAAAAAAGAATATAAAATTTTCATATTTATTAATATTTGTGAATTAAATGTTATTTTTACTTTAAATGGGATGTTGTGTTCGATGGAATACCTAATATGCAACAACATGTTTATTTGAAAATATAAGTTGCACAAAACGATGAGTTATACTAATAAATATTAATATAATATTATTATTTTAAATGGTAGTTAAAGCATAAACGTTGTATTGGTGGGAATGAACAAAACTAACCATATTATTATAAAATTTGTTTCTTAAATGTTTTTACATTTACCCAATAAATTTTAGAGGCTTAAAATGGGAATGAATCCAATATTATGAATAAAACAATCTAATATTATTTAAAAGTTCATTTTACCGCCTTTTGATTGCGAACTATTTTTAAATCTATTTTTTGTCACTTTTATGTGTTCTATTTGACAAAATAAAATTATTTTATAGAATCGGGACATAAATATTAACATTGGATGAAATTTTGTTATTTTTCTGTTAATGTTCATTTTTTAATGAATAGTGAAAAATAATGTATTTTAATCCAAAACAGCAATTAAATCTAATTTATTTATATGGTTAGATTATCTTTTTAATTGGTTTTGACATGTAATTAGATTATATTTTTACCATTTAATCCAATGTTGGTAATTGGAAGTAATTTCACTTTGAAATTGGAAATAAACAAGTGTCATTATTTTGATAATTATTTTTTCTTAAAAACATGATTTTTTTAACAACGGGAATTAATTTTAAATTAATTTATCCTAATTACATGTTTTTAATTTTGAAAAATAGACAAAATTTTTGAATTCGGAGTACCAAATATAGATTACGCTGAATTTTTGCTATTTTTCTGAAAACATCAATTTTTGATAAATAGGGAAAACACTGAGTAGTTGTTAAAAAACTGACATTTTCATTTAAAGGAAATTTTACCTCTTCTGTGAATTGAATTTCAAAAATTCGGCAGACATGGTTTTTATTATTAAGTAAAATGTGTTTCAATAAGATGAATATAATTTTTTATTAATAGAAACTTTTGACTTTTATTTACCACGACTAACGGTAAATAGGGTAATTCAATGTAAAATAAATATTATAATAATATAAAATTAACATAAAACATGATGTGACATTATTTTATGATTAATGGAAGACCAAAATAATCCTTGGTTGAGACTTTTTTCCTTTTAATGCCACTTGGGAAAGATAATGATATTAATAACATTTTATTTAAATTAAAAAAATATCATAAACATGTCTTGTTTTGATAAAACAATTTTAATGTGGGGTTATATAATTGATATATTTGACTATAAATTTTCATTATAAAGATTAAAATATTTCTTACATCATGGTATTTTTTTATAATTTTTAGACATCAAATAAATAAAATTATTGGGGGCACAATAATGATACAATGAATACGTCATTAATGAATGATTTAATTAAATAAGATTATAAAGATTAAAAAAATATCAAAAACCCCTCCAATACTTATTGGATGATTTTATTTCGAAAAAGTGTCATCTTATCATCAGATTTAATATGTTTTGGACAATTAAAACCCGAAAATCATTATATAATAAAAAATTATTTTCAATAATTCATAAAGAACCCCTCCTCCCCCTTATAAAAAGACATCAACTCTAACTCATTACTCGCACCACTCAAGACTCTTTTATCATCCAACATCTGCCCAAATAAGCTCTCAAGATCCCTCTATTCCACCTAGAAACCTGACATTAAGTAGAAGGCACTTCAATAAAGCCTTTTAGTTCAAACAAAATGGAGTTACCTGACTTCAAGGTAACATATTATCTTAAGTTCTTTTCTTTTATTTTACTTATCCAATTAATTAAACTCTATTTATTTCATTATTATATAAAATCAGAACTATATTAAATATAATAGGTTGTTTTTAGGTGAATTATTTTAACTACACTTACTCACATCTCCATCTAATGGGTAAATAACATACTACTTTTGTGGACGGTGAACTATTGTCTCACGAAATGATGATTGTTAAATCTTCTCCTATCACCTATTATGGTGGTATTTAAGATGAAATTTTATTTACATGTGATATATATCTTACTTATATTGTCTCTATTCTTATTTATGTTTCATTTATATCATACTTTTATGGTTTCCATAATGGGTAAATACGATAATTTCATTTGAGGAAGTGCAGACTACCGCCCCTCAAAGTGATATGACTTGTTCAAGCCATATATAGAATTTATAAATGATGGATTTACTGAAATTATATATGATATTATATATAAATTATAATATACCTAGGTATCATTATGTTTTTATTCCATTAAAATTCAAAATAAAAATTAAAGTAGCGTTTATGCGTACGTATGGCTTATTATCTCCATGAACGGTGCATTTCATTTTTTATATAAAATGTTATATACTGTTATAAATACATATATATACTGGATATTCATGATATATATGATATCTAAATCATTAATATTATTCTGGAGATAAATTAATTTTGACCACATGAACAACTTGTAGTTATAAGAAGTTCATTTTTGAAACAAGTACCAAATATCATCCAAATGGCCATTATTAACTTAAATTATTTCATAATGTTTATAACATGGTAATAAGTTATATAAAGGAATAATATACTTTGAAAAGGTTCTTATGAAAGTATAAATTTACTTTAGTTTATTATTCAGGAGATTAAAGAACGAACGGGTCAAGTCAGACAGGGGGTAAGGGGTTTATCATCTCACTATTAATTCAGTGGGATTTCAATTGTTCACCACTTATTTATTGAATGTGTTATATTGTTTACTTCCATTTGATATATATTATCATTATTCAATTTATATTCATGGTATTATATGTTAAATTTGGTGGTTATAAGATTTGTTCATATGACTCAATTGATATAATGTGGTAAGGGATTTTCATCTCACTTTTTATTCCTGTGAGATTCATGCTATGTTCGCCACTATTTCCTTTTGTGTAGTGTATGTACTACCAATAATTGTATTATTTTTGTAATATAATTTAATTTATGGGTATTTAAATATTTATTTTATGATCCTTCTTTCATATGGTGTATGTTTCGTATGTTACCAAATCGGTAATGGAACGTTTTAACACAATTTTCATTCCTTGGGTTAATCTTCTAATAGAACTGTAAGGATATGATCTTTGTAAGGGACTTTGTCTCAATTTAGATTCCATTGAGACTTATTTGTTGTTATATACCAATTTATTTTAATATAGTGTATATACTACCAGTTAACATATTATATCATGAATCTATTTATTCTCATGATATGATAAGCTTTGATTAATGTTATTCCTCAATTATTTGTATTTAAGAGTCTCTCATTTGGTTAGAAACTCTTTATTGAAAATATTGTTTTAATGGTTTTAATGATTTATTCTTCTAAATCTTTTCCATTAAACTATATGTTTTAAAAATGGTTTTAAGGATTTATTTTCATAGAAATTATTATTTTTAAATTAATATTTATTTCAAAATCTTCCAAGTGGTATGGGACACTTTGATTCAAAAATTTCTTTATTAAATGTTTTAAATGGTTTTGAAAATGGATTGATAAGGAATTGATAATATAAATATCTTGAAATGATAAATTGTGACTGTAATATGGAATTTTTATCATTCCTTTATTCTTGTTTTATGTGTTATGAATTTGTTATTGTTTTTAGGAATTGTTTACGTATACAGGTGGTTCCCTGATAAACCTAGGGCAGGTGGGCCTGAGATAGCTCTCTAATTTATTTGGTAACGTGACAGAGGTAACGTTAATTTTTCTCATATGAAATTTATAGAATATACTGTGATGGGTATTCCCAACCTAACTCCCTACGTAACTGTGAAAGCTACAATTTAATTATGTTATGAATTCCATATGTTACCGTTATGGTTTATGATTTCTATGTGTTATTCATAAATATCATGATCTCATAAGGTATTTTATGATTGAAAAGTATGATTACATTGATTTTTATTTATTTATGGGTTAATGTTTCCTTTTATTATTTTATAACAATTACTGATCTTTTTATACTCATCCCATGTTTTGAAATGTTTTTTCATGGGACATAAAGATGAATAGGGTCAAGGATGGGATCATGGAAAAGTCATGATGTCTAAAACATGGAACTATACATGACTTTTTTTTAAAGAGTTTTTATTTTATGAAAAAAATGGAAACATAGTAGATGTGTCTAATTTGTAATTTTTTGAGCTTTAATGTAATAGTTGTGGCCTTATTCTCTAAAACTCTAATATCGAAATGATCCTTATTGTGAATTATTAATTTAATTCAAGATTATGTAATGTTTTAATGTTGGTTCCTTATAAATTTTCATGATAATGAGAAGTTTCATTCATTGTAATTTTTATAAAAATATTCCTTTCACAATTTAATTAAAAATCAAAATGGAAGAGTTTTTAAAATTAAATGAATATTCCTTTCAAAAAATCAAAATTTAAAACATGGTAAGAATTTATTTTAAAATTATAGGATAATAGTAAAAAATTAAAAACATTTTTTGAAAACATAATTTTGGAAGGAAACATATTTTTTAACGAAGAGATAAATAATGTAAGATTTTATTAAAAAAATAACAATTATTTTAATTACCAATGTTTTGAAAAATGAAAATTTTAGTAACAACATTAACTAGAGGATAATAAAAGGCATTAATTTCCTGGTATATGATCCTAATATATTTTCATCCAAAACATATCATAAAAAATCTAGATAAATGATAATATTGTAACATAAAACCTTCACCACATTAGTGACATTCAACCATAAGCCCCTTAAATAAATAACATAAAATGTAACATAAAATTTCACAATGAAATATAAATAAATTATATTACAAGTAAAATGGGATTTAAATACCACCTAAAAGAATATAGGTTCAAAACATAGTGTACATCTCAAAGAATGAAAATTGTGAATAGAATATTTTATCACATCGATAACATTGAAATTGTAAACCACATCAAATAGAGAAAAAATATATATAAATAAAATAGAATATTTTTCAAGATATGAATTGTAATATAAATGAATGTGAAGTATATACACCGCAGTTAATAAGAACATTGTGGATATGGAATGTTTCACACAAAAAATAAAAGAGAGGAAGAAATACCTTACCTTAAGTGTTGAATCATTTCATACCAATTCAAACCTCTTATATAATAAATATAATTACATTATTCATATATAAAAAATCATAGATATTTATATATATATATTAAAATATAAGATTTAATTGTGACCATTTATTACCCTATAATTAACAATTCCATATTCATGTCACGTTTCAGGTAATAATCGCTTTGTTTTTGATACATTTTTTGTTTTGTTATTTTATTTAATATTATGTTGATCATGGATACATAATCTATAAAATAATACTTAGGAAATGGTTATGATATTTATAAATAAATTATAATTTCTTAATAAAAATCATGAAATATTTTTTTGTGAAATGAAATATGTTATGATCATGAAGATGGTATGTCTTTGATGCCTATGGGTAATGTTTCGATTTTTCAATGAAATTTTTAGAAAGGATTTATAGTATATTATCTTTCTAGAAAGGTAATAAAATCATAAATACCTTATTTTTCTTTAAATATACTTATACATATCATCCTTAGGGGGGTTTTATGATAAATGTGGCGCCCCTCTTCGTGAAGGTGGTAGTCCATATACCTGAATGACATTATCATCTTTCGGCAACTGAAAAAGTCATAAATATAATGATATATTATCCATTATGAATGATAAATATTCAATTAATCTAATTATTTTTATTTATATCACATATATTAATTACAATTAATATATATGTATAATTATTTTATAAAAATCACATATATATATATATATACTATACATCATCAATCACAATCATGAGAGGTCATAATAAAAAAAATATTGATGTCGGTTCACAAGGAGGTAATCTTTTATACACAAGGATGATGATTTCATAACACATTTTATGGATGTGAAGATATATGAAGGTAATTACAAAAACATAAAAAATTCCATTTTATTTAATATAATAGTTTATTATATTATTATATTTGAATAATATTTAAATGAGGTTTTGGAAGAAATAAAATTCAAAAACACTTTAAATAATGTTTCCACTCCTTCATATATCCTTCTTAGGCTCACACCAAAACCCTTCCTAGGATATATTTCCGACTGAAATACCGATTTTACGTTGGTAATATGGAATTTAGGGAGTTAATTTTCCATGCATTGACTGAAATGAAAGGCTTAAAACTTCTCAAGAAGTGGGGAGAATGGGTGGCCTTTATAATTTAAATGAGTGGGACAATAGTAATTTTTTAAAGAAAGAATTCATCCCACTTTTTAGTCATGGAAGAGGGATAAAATAAATAAAACTCTCAATAATATAAAATATAATTTATATTTTTTTATTAAAATTAGATTTGGAAAAGTTTTTGTTTATTTTTAACCCTTAACTTTTAATTTTAAAGCTTGGTAAAATAACATTTACCTTAACTGTGTTAAATAATTTATTTCCATCCCAGTATTAGATTTGGTCAAAAAAAATTAATTTGAACATATCATATGATATAAATATGGATAAATAACAAATTTTAAACCTTTTTTCCAAATTAAATTCATATAAATATAAATTTTTTATTTCAAATTAATATCACATACGTGATAAAAAAAGGCGAGTTTTGAAGGAAATGGTCAAACATTTAAAATGTTTTATATCAAATTTCAATATATAATTCATTCTAACGCCCTAAATTTAATTAATTGATATAAATTTGAACTAATTTTTCTTTAAAAATTAATATATAATTTTAATTTATAATCAATTTAAAAAAATATGATGATTTCAATAAAAACCAGTATACTTTATGATTCATAAAAAAGTAATCTCTCTATAAAATTTTACAAAAAATAACACTAATAATATTTTTAAATGATTATTTAAGAAATTAATTTTATTTTTTAGAATAAATTTTTATATATTTGTAAAAAATTAATTTAAAATTAAACCCACAAACGTGATGAAAAACATGGTTTCCAAGAAGATTGTTTTTCATGCACAATATGAATATATTTTAACTCATTGTAAAATAATAATAACTGTATCAATCTCAATTAATATTTATGTATTTATGATATAAAAATTTATTTTAAAAGAGCACTCATTATTAAATATTTTGATAAATTTAAATGGAAAAATATAATGTACATTAAAACATATTTAAGAAAAACACATTTTTGACCAAAAAATATGCATATATTAAAATCCCATATAAAGTTGATTCAAAACAAATTATTTTCATAAAACATAAAAAAAAATTCTACTTATGTTAATATAGAACTTAATGGGGAATATAGATTTATAAAATGATTTATAATAAATTAAATATTTTACCAAAAACTTGTACATTCACTATTCACTAAAAAATCAATATTTTCCAAAAATACAAAAATTTCACCATAATTTAATTTTCATATGATGAATTAAAAAATAAATTTCATTTTATAACAGAAAATTTCAAATATATATATAATATTTTTTCATAAAATTAATAAAAAATACTTTTAAAGAAAATAATATTTTTTTATAAATATAACACTTTACTAAATTTTGATCGATTATTTTATAAGTATTTATAAATAAAGTAACATTTAAGAGTATATTTATATTGATATGTCATAAAATAGGTAAGAATATTCCTACCCACCTATTTTGTGTCTTGTTTACAATTTATAAATTTATAATAATATTGTATTATGGTTCACTGGTGCTCGGTGTCGCGTGTCAGGCACAATTTTCAAAAGAACCTCTTTGTTATGTGTAACACCAACTGAACTCAGCGTAAAATATAAATAAATATATAATCTGAGTTATTTGAAATGAAAAATTTCTAAAATATTAAATTAATTTGAAAAAAATCATGAAACCCTATGGTGATATATTCTACCCCACTTAAAATTATTTTCACCCTCAAAAATAGTCTCGTCCATTAAATGTTTAAAATTAGATATTCCTTCATAGAAACCCTCCATCTAAAAATGTTTAATAAATATAATTTTAATATACAAAAATTTATTTGTTAAATTTATCTAAAATAACACATACTAAGATTCCAAATAAGATAACATAAGTGGGGTGTCATGATATGGACATAGATAAAAATTTTAAATAATTGTAGAGATTGATAGAGATCATTGATCCCATGAAAGTGGGTGATCCAATACATATTAAATACCTAAAAACCATAAACCAATCTGGAATGAAAATGGTTTTTGATATCATAAAAATTATTAAAATATAAAACAATTTAATTAAATATCTTTTTCTTTATGTTCAATATTTTCTCTTCCAATTAGACTGAGAACAAATGAAAAGGTACTTACATGATATATTTATTTCATCGACAGAATTTCATCATTTGGTTTTTTTTATATATCCCAACTTCATCTTCTACTCAAAATGATGATTTCTTTCACGTATGATGCACTAAATAAATTCTATAAATGTAAGACAAGTCATTCCTTCCATCCCTTGTTAAAAAAAGTTAAAAATGGATATTAGTTATGGATAAATCATCATATGGTGAAGTAATTTATTAATCTCTAAAACCACATCAGATGATAAAATTAATCCTTTCCATAAATTCTTAGCATTATTACCCTTCTAAAATTATTATTTTTTAAGCTCACTAAATATTTCAAAATAAACGTTAAATTAATAATCGAAATATCAGTAAGAAACTATTGTTGGTTACATGACAAATATTAGAAAACATTATACATATATTCTTGGGATGAATGGTAATAATTATAATTACAAGAACAACTCAACATAAAGATGCAGTCTTCATAATTCCTTCAACCAAACCATATATTATTATATATATTAAATATATTCAATAATGTTTTAAACTCCATCAATGATAATATGAAACACTCTTTCAACAAATAATTTATCTATTATGAGGTCTTCAATACTATTTAATTTACATTATCCATGTAAATTGTATTTTTTTCTATACTAAATAGCATTTTCTAAACCTCTGAAACATATTAGGTTTATCTCTCCTTAATCAAAATATCACCTTTCCATTAAATAACTTTTCTATCCCATATGTACCATTTATCATATTTTTTCAAATCCATAATTAAAATCCTATATAGGATAATACTTATATAATTTTTGATCCATAATCCATGAATTCTAATACTTAAATACATCAATCATCTCACTTTCCTCACACATCATTAACAAGTCTTCATCTTCTTTTCCCAAATACTTTTCTCCATTCATATTCCATCTGTAATATCTCCATTGTTTAGAATATAACCATTACTCATTTAACGATTTTAATTATATTAATGAGATTTATCTTTAGGTCATGTATTTTATTAATTCCCATACCTTATGAATTTAATACAGTCGTCCATTTATAATACTATAGGAAGACCAATCTCTATATCCATTATGTAAATTGATCTTTTTATTTTCCATAAAAAAATTATTATTCTATTCCCTTTTTATCCCTATATGATACATAATCTATTTACTTAGATACAATCCATTGATTTATTCTTCCATCATTCTCGACATATAGAAGACTAAATCCTTTGTCCTTCATGGTCTCCACTACTAAAACTCTTAGAATTCTCTAACCTTCTCTTATTTTGTGAGTCCAAGAGTTGGTTAAGGTGCACATTGTTAATCATGTTCTATGATAACTGATTAGGCATAATGACTATATATTTTACTATTGTCATCATCCCTTTTCTTCTCCTTTCATAAAATCATCCTTAAAACTCAATGTCAACCTACTACTTTCCAATTCGGAAAATTGAATAAACCAAAATGGTATAGTGTGACAAACAGTAATAATATATGAAACCAAAATATAACAATAAAAATTCATGGATTTTTAAACTAAACGACCTTATATAAACACTATGAAACCTTATTACTATAATAGTTCATTCATATTAATAATACATGTAAATTGTTCATGATCATTCATAATGAGTTTGTGAATTTCAAAAGCATGCCACCCCAGAGTGTCAATCTAGGTGTGTAGCTAAGCTTGTTTTTATACACTAGATGATGATTGACTCTTATTCCAAGAATCCATTTTTGAGTTATTAACCCCATATACCTCAATTCCATATCCATGTCATGTTTATTATTCAGAGAGGGATGTATTTTCTTGGAAGCCACTCATTGTATCATTTACCAAAATTCCATGGAGTTATCCTATACTCTTTCACATCCTTATACATATCCTTAGTCTTGAATTTGGGATCTCATTACGGTTTTTCATCCTAGTTTCCAAATGTTTAATATACCTATCTATTAATACCAACTACTGAGATCCAATGTTTTCATACACAGACATTATATAATTTGAGATGAATATTCATTACATTACACAAAAAATTCCTCTTGACCATAAAATTTTGGTGCCTTTGGAATCATGGAATTAAAGATTCATAATTTGGTGAAAGAGCTTAAATGTATCTCACAAATATCATCCCCTTTTTAGACTATACATTCATATAGTATTTAAAACATTCTTTGTGGCTAGGTGAAAGGATTTATACGAAATGGTGATCTAGAATTCATAATATGGGTAAAAAAGGGAGATATGTATGAATAACATGAACATAAGGGTTTGAGGATATGATCAAAACATATTAAAATTATACCCCATATATCAAATATCATAATTTTAAGTAAATGAATAAATATTATACATTAATAAAACATGAATCATAATGAAATCACTAAAATGATCCATGATAGGATAAGATTATAAAAAATAATACATTTCGGTCATACACATAAGTATAAAAATTCGTATGTCAAGGTTACAAACCAAGACATTCATAACATGTAAATCTAGGGATAAACACCCATGTACCTTCTTTAGGCATGGTCAAACCACCCATGTACAATAATTTTTGGGATTGGGAGAACAACACATGTACCCATTTTTCTAATAGATCATTTATCATTACCCAATTAATTTTATGAAGGTATGGATCCCACCCATAACATAATAAAAATAGTTTATATATGATTCAAAAGACCATATGACATTAACCATATCATAAACCATGAAATTAAATGGTTTTCATCAACATTTAATCAAATAATAATCAATGTAAATTATATAGGTTTAATAATAATGTCATTATTTAATCATAGAATAAGCAATGAAAAAGAGAAGAGGATTTCATAATAATTATATCATTATATAACTCATGGATGAGATATGGGGTTTAAGAAAAATCTTTTCATAATAAACAATTCAGATAAATAATAATAATGTTATCCTTTGTTCATATCCCCAATAAAGCATTGGTAATATAAAAAAAATTCATGTTATATCTAAAATTATTTTGAAATACCCTTAAGAAAATTTGGAAGCAATAATTTTATTGAAAATAATTTTTAAAACAAAAAAAAATTGGAAGTCCATTTATTCTAAAATAACCTTTAATGGTTATAAAGAATCTCTAAATATAATTTAAACCATTTTTTTATGACAATAAACATTTACATTAATTTTTTTTAAACAGAAAAAAATTCTATAATTTTATTTTAAAATAACCTTGAAAACATATACTATAATATTTAGATAAAATAATGTTCATGATGAAGGAGTTTTTTATTCATGTTGTGCATGTTAAAACAAATATTAAATTCACATATTTGGTTAAATCCTACCTGACATGTTTTCAAAATTAACATGACTATTCCACTAAAATATATATTAGTAAATAATAAAAAATTATTAATCATTATTTTATAAATAATTTTTGAATATGAAATCTTTTATTAAAATATATTTTGAAAACATGGGTTTTGAAGAAAATAGATTTCTATTTGATGATAGAAATAATGTAATCTTTTTATAAAAACACTTGCTAATTTATTTTATGTAACAAAAAGTAGAAAAATGGTACCATTAAAATAATTTATCATAATATTTTATTAAAATTCAAGATTTTAATGAGATCTGGATAATAATATTTTATCATCTGAAACATATCATAAACATCCCCCATAAATGATGAGATTGTAACATAAAATCGTTACCACCTTGGTAACATTGAATCATAATCCCCATGAAGGAATTACATAAAATAAATATTCAAATATAATATTTAAAAATAAATTAATGACATTACATTTCAAATGGGCTGTAAATACAACTAATGATTTAATATAGGTTCACAACCTAATTTACATCTTGAAGAAGGAAAATTTAGAACAAAATCAGTTATCCCATTAATAAAATTGAAACTGTAAAACCCATGAAAGTTTGATAGTAAAATAGATATGTAAAGAACCATAATTTTATGGATAAGAATTGTACATGTCATTCAGGGTCATTTTATACACCACATAAAAAATCGCATCATGGATATTGGATTTTTTTCATAGAAATTAAAAGTGATATTGGATATTGGATTTTTAATTAATTATTTATTCCGAGTTTTATTTAAAAAATCTTTAATATCTCTCAAACCACTTATTTTTTGAGAAATCTGAGACCACCGTTGAGTCCGGAACGGGGTTTTTACCCTAGTTGGGGTATTACATTCACTCACAACAGATGTTTGTTTTCATTTAATTTTTATATCAAATAATTAAAATATTAATTATATAAAAACGGATTTATTGTTCATCATCTCTAAATTTGATGCAAAACTCCATTTTTACACCGTGGGAGTTTCAAAACCTTCCATTTTTTATCGTTTTCAATGGTTTCTCTTATCAATGCTTTAATGGGGCGTTTTTAATCATTCTGTTGGGTTTTTGAATCATCTTGATTCATTATCCTTTAATTGGGGGAAAACGTATGGTGTGGGTTTTTAAATACTCCAACTGGTTTGATTCCTTGGTATTGTTGTTCTACACGAGTCTAGAAGACTGCGGATCTTCCCTGCATAGCGTAGTCAACCTCTAAACATCAAGTCGGACATGTGTTTTTCTTCCTCAGTCAGTGCGCACACCATGACCTTCATGTTTTTCTTTGGTTAGCTTTTATTTATTTTTTTTATTTTTTTTCATCTTATATGCATTTATAATAAAAAGAGGGCATGAATAAACGAGAAAAAGAAAATATAATAATAGGTATAATATAAGATTTATCAAATAATAAATTTAATATTATTTATTTTATGATATATAGATATATATATATATGTATATATATATATGTAAATATATATATATATACATATACATATGTATGTTGATAAATTCATTAAGGATAATTTTATTTAAAATAACTTTATCAAAGATATTTTCAAGGTTTTATAAAACATTATTTTCTTGAAATCTTTTTATGGATAGTTTTTTAGAATTATCAAACGATAATTACATATTACTTTCAAGAGATATTTTAATGAGTTTATTGAAGAACATGTTATAAATATTATCAAGTGATAATAACTTAAATTTATTAATGAATAATTTTGAGATTATCAAAGGTTAATTATTAATATTATTAAATCGATAATTGTGAGTTTATCAAAGATAATTATTCTGAGGGTAATCGTAAGTGCATGAGCTGATATAATGATAAACTAATTTTTTTTCCATGAAATATAAATATTATCGCATGAAATAATATATATATTTTAAAACATATCCTGGTGAGATAAATTATCATCGCATGTGATATTTTAAAATGATAATTCAGAAATTATCTAGGAGAGAGAAAATATCATCACATGTGATATTTTATTTTCTTTGTGATAAAAAATAGTGGGTTTGGTTCTAGGAACCCTTGACGGCGGTCAAGTTTTGGTGTGTCTACACTTATGGTAATAAGGCCTTGAGGAGGTATATTGAATCATACAGGGTGGTTTTTCTTTGTTGTTGTCATCATCAACCTTGAGGTAGGTGGTTCCATTCCAATTATCCAAATTGATTATCCTTTTATTGCTTGATTTATTCCAATTGTTGATTTAAATTCAATTGCTCAAAATTCATTTCAATTAAATTGAATAAAAACTGATTCCATTGAATTGGGTGTGTTTATGGAAATTGGCTGATTTAAATTTTTTTAATTTAAATTATGGATTTGATGGAAATGAATTTAATTAAATTGTTGAATTTAATTGTGGAAATAAATTGTGTAATGATGGAATTGGTTTTGAATGGATTTCAAAATGGTGAAAATGGCTTAAAATGATTTTATATAAACCCATTGGTTTTATCTTGTGAAAAGGCATGTTTTGAATAAAACATGTTTTTGTTTTAAATAGATAGAAATTGGATCTTTTGAAATGGAAGAATGGGATTGATCGTATTTTTAAACAGTCTTAAAATAGTTCACCCATCATGTAAGAGAACATGAAAGCCTTAGATAGTTAGTGAGTTATATGGATACACTCTATGAAACGACAACATTCTAAAACATACTTGCGGCGGGTCACATCCCCAATGGGTTGGTGATGAGTCTCCTTTGGCCAGTGTCATAGGGACGTGTGTATACACATTACTCTGGGTTCACATAGAGAGTGCGGAATCCTATAACTGGTTAATACTATCGTACCTTTTGGCCGATGACCATGTTGCTCCCCTTGTTTATTTATATTTGAGATATAAATGTATTCTAATGCGTTTAAACTGCATTACATGCCTGCTAAATTTATATAAACTGTTTTATATAAATGTTTTATTTAAGCCATTGTTTTAGAAATATTCCATCATTTGTAAAATCCTTTCTTAAAATATTTATTTCCATCATTTGAAAATGTATAGCATGTTTTGTTTAAATATTATTTTGAAGTCCCAAACCTGTTTATTTGAAAATTGATAGCTTTTCTTTGGATAATCTATATTTGGCATCTGTTACAGAATTTTTGGTGGTATCCTACTGGGTTTAGGCTCACACCCTACTTTTTCCTTTTGGTGTTTTTAGACTTTCTTCTTCCGGGATCGAGCAAAGGAAATGGATCGCTTGGACGTGGATCCAGTTGTTGATCTTTGATCTTGGAGAGTTGTGTCCTTAGGGACATTGGGGTTGTTTCCCCATTTTTTAGTACTTGGGTTGTAGTACTTTGGGCTTTTTATGCCATGTTGTGTTCTGGAACATCACTCCCAGTAGAGTTTCCTATGTTATGCATACTGTTTTGTTTTCTTTTTCTTCCACATTCTTTTGAAAAAAATCGTTCCCACTTGTATGATTTTATGATGACAGGTGCTAGTCGCCAACCCATCGGGATCGAGAATTCCCTTCGGGCTATGTTAGGGTCGGCTCAGTTATCGGGTTACCAGGGTACCCGGGCTGGTTCCTGACAAAATGGTATCAAAGGTAGGACGGGGTGGCTTCTTTGTTGTGCCATCTCGTAGAATTGATAGCTCCAAGTGGGCCATTTTTGGTAAGCAGAACTGGTAATGCGGGATGAACCGGAAGTCGAGTTATGGTTCCCAACTATGTGCTAACCCAGAACCCACAAAGGGTGTTGGTCGATTAAGACAGCAGGACGGTGGTCATGGAAGTCTATATCCACTAAGGAGTGTGTAACAACTCTCCTTCCGAATCAAATAGCCCCGAAAATGGATGGCGCTAAAGTGCATGACCTACACTCGGCCGTTAAAGCGATTGACAGACCTCGATGAGTAGGAGGGTGGGGCGGATGCTGGAAAACCTAGGTGTGTGTGTGTGTGTTTGTTTGTTTTTTTGGTTGACACCATATAAAGTTATCTTATGACAATTTATAACCCATTTTTAATAATTGTATGTTTAAGTAACATTATAGGTAATTATCACTTTATTTTTTTGTATATGTTTTGTTTTTTTATTCTTGAGAATTTTAATTTTATAATGGACCTATCATCTCATGAAAATTAATCATGATATAATAATAATATATATACATAAATTATACTTTTTTATTCAAAATCATGATTGGCAGTTTTGATAAGTGAAATATTTCACAATCATGGAGATTGTAGGTCGTACATAAGCATGAGTGACATTTCTATTTTTCAATTATCATGGTGGAAATGAGGTATGAAATATAATTTCATTACACAATTTTATTAATATAATAAATTCCATATCATTTCAATAACAATACTTATATATATCATCATTTTCTTGTGGTGATGAGAAGAGAGTCGTGTTGCATTGTGAATGTGGCAGCCCACACATACATGAATGATGTTATCAACTTTTTGGGATTGAAAAGGTAATAAATAAAACGATATATAATCCTTTAAGAATAATATATATGTCATTAATATCATAATTTATTCCTTTATACCATTTGTATTCATTAAATTTATCCTTATTATCTTCCCTAAAAAGGGTTTGTGAAAATGGATCGCATTTCTTCACAATGAGGTAGTTTGTCGTACACATGAATGACGTTATCATATTCCATACATAATGGAAAGAAAACTATATATATTATATAGATAATATATAGGTATAGTTATGTTATAAATATCATGTATATAATTTATATTTGTCAACATACACAACAATGAGATGTGGTAATCAGAAAATGACTTACATCGGTACGTGAGGCGATCATACATTTTACACACAAACAGTGATTTTTTAAAACATTTTATAGGAGATAATATGACTCTAGATCATAGAATTATCATTAAAAAATATCAGTATGATGATATATTGAAGCTATATTATGATAATGTTTTAATGGTAATTAAAGGAGGTGGGGGAAGAAATAAAATAAAAATGCACATTGAAGAATATTGCCCCATCTTCAGGTATCCTTTTTAAGTTTTCACAAAAGTCATACTATGTTGTCTTTATGAAAAAATTTATTCTAGGATTATTGGAGGGAATTTAAGAAATTTTTGGTAGGTATTGGAAAAAATAGAATTCTTTTAATGATTGATAAAAAGAAGATAATGGGTGGCCTTTTATAAGTGACATGAGGGGAACACCTATAATTATCTTATTGAATAAATTCCACCCACATTTTCTTCATTTTAAAATGATCCAATAAGGAACAAGTTTATATAATATAATATATAAGGTTAAAATATTTCTATAAAATGGGTGATGGATATGTTTTGGGTTATCTTTAACACTCATATTTTAATTTCAACACCCCACAAATCCCATTTTTTCCTTCACCACAATAAATAATTTTTAATTTTTTACTATTAATTTTGGTAAAAAATAAATTTTAAATAATTATGTAATATAAATTATCAAGATACTAAGTAAATATACTATTTTCAAAATTTCCACATTCAGAAGTGAAAAATTTTAATTAAAAATTAATCCATTAAATGTAATGAGAATGGTTGTTTTCAAAGAAAAAATATTTGAATGTTTATAATTCTTTTTATAAAATTTTAATTTGAAAGTTATTCTATTAAACTAAATTGGAAAAATAAATTTATATAAAAAATTGAACTAATTTTTATTTAACATATATTTAAAATATAATTAATATTGTCAAATAATTTAATCAAAAAATGATGTTTTCAATTAAAATCCAATATTTTTAATATTCATCAAAAAAATGCCTTTTGAGAAATGTATAAATATATTTTCCAAAATATAATTTTTAAATTATTATTTTAAAAATGATATTTTTTTTTCAAATAAATATTAAAAATGTTTCAAAAATTATTTTTCAAGGATATCCCACAGATGAGATGAAAATATAGGTTGTCGAGAAGTCTATTTTAGAAGCATAATATGATTTTATTTTAACTCAATTTATAAAAATAATAATTTCATGTATCTAAACTATAAGAATTGGATTTATATTTAGATAACATAGTTTATTAAATTACTCATTATGTATTTTTTTTAACAAATTAAAATGGAGAAACATTATGCACATTAAAACAGTTTTTAGAAAAAACCACTTTTAATCCAAAAAATAAACTCTTACTAAAATATAATATAAATTTTATTTGGAATTAATTATTTAGATAAAATATAACTAAAAAAATTATTTTTCTTTTAATATAATTATGAATTTAAATTAATTGTTTTTAGAAAATAAATAATAGTTTTTGAAAATTTGGTATATTTCACTATTTACTAAAAAGTATTTTTCTGTTTAAAAACCAAAATTTCACAAAAAGTTAATTTAAATAGAACTATTTCAAAATTTATGTTCATTTTATAAATTTAGTTTTTGAAAACCAATGTAATGTTTTTTCATAAAAATAAATAAAAAACTTTATTGAGAAAATATTTTTTGCTGAATATAATCAGATTACCAAGAATTTATATATCATGTGATATTTATTTTAATATTTTATATAGAGTAGGAAATATATAATTATATTTCCTAAATTAGATAATAATATTAGGAAACTACTATTAAATTGGTAGGATATAAATTTCATATTTATAAAAATTATTGCATTGTTCATTGATGCTCAGTGTAGTTTGTCATTCAAGCTTTCAAAGAAACAAATTGTTATGTGTAGCACAAGCTAAAATTGAATTTTAATATAATGAATGATATACTCATAGTAACTGGTAATGGAAAATATCAAAAATATTATTTTCATTTGAAATAAAATTAACAAAATCTTTAGGTTTTACAACTAGGGGAATAATCACATATAATTGGGCAATAAAATTTCATTTAATAAAAGACAAACAACCAACCAACTACCTAAAATAAAAAATAATCCCTATCAATAAAACACATATTTGGGTGATCATGAAAGTAAACAAAAAAAATTATCCCTAAAACCTATAATAAATATATATAATAAGAATACTATTACCTCAAATAAAACACATTAAAAATTTACCATTTTTAGGAAACCAACCAAACATCCACACCTTGTCTCACTCACCCAATACCACATATATTTATAGTAATATAGTTTCAAAAAATATAAATCAAGATGATAGATTGAATCCACTCCACCATTGATATGGGAACATTAATGTTAAAACAAAAAATTTTGTTTGTTATAATCCCTTCCATATGCACTCATCTATATTATCATATACCACTTAACAACCACTAACATACTCAATTTTCACATAACACATCATCAAATCATAACTACACATCACATACATATCAATATATGGTTTAATTAATGTTATACAATATCGATTAACATGACCTTGAATATATTTTTGAATTTTTTTATTGATAATTTTGAATACATAAAAACTATATAAGACCATGACATGTTCACAAAGTAGATATTCTCAATGGGTTTAAAGATCATACTAGAACATTTAATTAAAATTTTAATTTATGGTACAATTATCGACCAATATTATCAAATGAGCTCTTGACTAATATTTAATTTTCTTTGCGATTATTCTTAAATAGAGGATACTAGTTTTTTATACCATTAAAGGTCTTATTATGAATTTTAACAAGACATATTGTTCTTATAAATTGGGAACCAATCACATAATTTATGTCATATAATTAGACATACATGAATATCATGACAGTTATGTTCTATTTTCACATATGACATACATGAATTTATGTGAATGAAATAAAATGTTAAAATAGTATAGAATATAATAGAAATTAAAAAATATATATTCATGAATATTTATTTCACCTGAACTTTAGTAATGTAAAAAATGCATTATGAAAACAGTATGAAGATTTCCCCTTATTATCGTGGTAAATTGAAATTATTAATTTTTAATGAATTGAGATATTCATGATAAAAACGTATTATTGTAAAATATTTCATTTATTAAATTTGTAAAATTTTCATAAGGAACTATGAGTACACATAGGTTTAGTGATTAGAAATTTCTCAAATCCTCAAAGGTTTTAAACCAAGAGTTATAGTGAGGCTACTCCAGTCATTGTAAACAACTATACATTTCAATGAATTTTATGAATTTGTACATGGTTATTGTATATTAATTGAACATATAATATCATGTATGAACCATGTAAAAATTAATGTGTCACTTTTATTATTTCACATCCATAATAAATTATTGTGATGTTGAGATATGACAATTTTTGCCTCATGGTAACACAATATCAAATAAAGGTTAAAGATTTAATTTTCCAAATATTTATTCATATTCATCCCCCTTTGGTTATTCAACCATTGATTAGTGATAACAAGTGGTTTCAAAGATTAATGTTCAAGTAAGATGAATTCAAATCAAAATGGAGTCATGGAAGGAGTACATCAAAATGTGATACATATATTTCATGGGAAAATCATTCTTCTTTAGAAGAATCATATGCATCATATTTTCTTCTTGAAACATCAAATTTTAAATAGTTTTTATACATGGTATCTCGGTCAGTATATATATTAGATCTCTATCAATGTGAAATAAAATTGAGTATGATTAGGACTCTAATATAATCAATGTTTTATGGATAGATTTTACCAAAACCATATACATGATTATTATTTAAAGTTAATAATCACACTAATAGTGAGAAATTATACTTAATTTTATAATGAAAAACCTTAATGAACTATATAGACAATGTTCTAGTAGTATAATTAGATAAATTTACAAATAAATAAAAGTCCCATTTAAATTTCAATGATGGTGTAGAAATTGATCACATATACAATTTTGTGTTTGTTGTTTCCATGGAATAAGCACCCACCCAATAGTTGAACATTAATTTGGTTGGGATATAGAATTTCAAAACTCCTAGAATAAATAAAATTGGTTATGTATAAATTACACACAGTACTATACTATATGCTAGGTGTTATTATAAAAAATATATGATACTTTCTTAAATTTTGTGTTCTGTATCCAATAATCATTGAACTATATAAGGTAAGTGAAGGAAACCAAGAATTAGTCAACATTTTAGTTATCCTTTTTATTGAAAAAAATTATTATATGTGGATATGGTTATATGACCTATTATTCCTCACTAAAATGCTAAGGAATAGTACTATAGTGATTGAATATGGGTTTTCATTATAAATCAAGTAATTATCACGATTGTATAAAATATATAATCAATTTTTCAGTTAGAAAGATAAGTTATATACATTAGATTAATTATAGGCTCCAACATACCAATATTCACAATGAGTGGAATAAAATACAAGGTTCTAAAATAAAAAAATTGGTTAGGTAGTGGTTTTGATCATTAACAAAAAAAATGGATATTATTGATGTATAGATTCAGGATAAAGGTTATAGATACTATATGATTGGAAGTGGGGATCTATTCATAGGTATAATGGATATAAAGAAATTTTCATTAGTTTATTCAATCATTGTGAATAATGATTATTGACTTCAGAAACCATAATTGTTTTTATACACATTTGGTGGGGAATTGTAATAGTTAACGAAGGACGTAGTCCAAACATTCTATGAACAATTTAAATGTGTGACTCTAGACATGTATTGAATTTCACTAAGAATAATTATATCATACAAGAGAAGAAGGGTATGGTATTAATTAATGGGAAACACAATACAAAGAATATACAATGATTAGAGAAGAAGATATGTGTTTTTACTACAAGGACTCAGAATATAGATTTTGTTATGAATGACTGGACAACTGAGGAAACAGTCCTTGGAAGATATGTTGAAAAATGATAGAGATCATGATATCCCATGAATTTCACTAGATCAAACACAGATGTGTGATATTTTTCAAAACCTAACATTATTATGAATAAATAAAATCCTAAATACAATAAGTTAATAAGGATTTTTAAATTGAATCATATAGATATATGTGGTCCAATATCACTAAGATGCATTAATGGGAATAAATAATATGCATTATTTAGGATTGATTATAGCATAATGGCATGGTAGTTTGTCATGAACCACATGTATAATGAGTTTTTTCACATTACCCAGTATTAAAGCAAGGATAAATAGATTATTTATTAATATATTATTTGTCTTTTAATTAAAAACTAAAATAATGGTCACCAACTGTCATGAGTAGTATTTTCTCTTGAAGTATGAGATGATACAATTTGTCTTATTAGTGACACACATCAGTAAAATGGTGTTTTTTAAAATAAATAATATACCTAAAAAATTGTCCATGAATGATGATTATTTTTAATTAATAAATAGTTTTGAAATTGGAAGCCTTGAAATAATCCTATATTACCAGTTGAGCTTTATTAAATTAGAGAAAATAAAGTAGTATTTTTTAATTTGGTATAGGAACAATCCAACATTTCAATATATTTAACTCATAATAATTAAGTGATTTAATATCAATTAGTGAAATCATATGAATTTTTAGTACAAGGAGAATGAAGTAGTTTTTTTACTACTCATTCAATAGGAATAGTACAAGGGTATCAAAAAACAACTTGGTAGGATTGTTGATTTCCAAGACATCATTGTGGTGGAAAATCAGAAAAATCATCAATAAAATAGTGAGAATTATATAGAGTAAATTTATGGAGATATGAGTGCCTATGGGAAATAATAATGGGATAATGATGAAATTAACAAATGTGTTTATTATTATATGAATGAGTTTAGATAAACAAATTCATAAAAAATAAAACATAGTGCTAAATTTGATGAGAAATATATCATTAATGATCAAACTTTGTCGATGTAGTTGTAGATAATAAAAACACTATAGAAAGAATCAATATTTTCTCATATAGACATATAGTCGTCTTACCTGGATAATAATGTTGAAAATTGGATCCATATGATACATAAATACCTTGATAAATTTGAGAAAAATCATATATGGTTGATTATTTTGACTAAGATGGATAAGATTTCAATATTGGCAAAATGGTGTTTTAGTGTAAAGAATAATTTAATTTGACTTAATGATTCATAAAAAAAGCATGAATTTCATGAAATTTATATTTTTATAGTGAATGTATCTATATATATGAAATATTTTCTATCATTACTGGGTTAGATACATTTCAATTATTCAAAAACATTAAAACTAATAGGAGGTTGAAATATTTCCCTATGAATGTAAAATTTGAATTAATTATGGATTACTTCATGAAGTGGTGTACATTATCCACCCGAATGGGTTTTTTGTTCCTAAAGATGAAACAAATAAAATATTAACGGTAAATTATGTCAGATGCACCAACCAATATCTTTGTACTCCAAAATAAAAAAAATATCAATGAATATTTATTGATTGTATAATAGAATTCATCACAATATCTATATGATAATGTTGAGTGATCAAAAATTTATGGTTCTCAAATATGTATAATATATAATCTACCATGGATAAAATTAATGATAAACTAAGTATTTTTAATATTTAATTATGTATTGGTTTCAAATATTGATGATTGGACACGTTCAATTTTTCCTTGGGTTTTAGGTGTTATAGAGAATCCATGTAACAATCATTTCCTTGTAAAAATTTGTCATAGTTGTTGGGAAAATAATTGTAATATATGGTTAAATAGAAATAAAAACAACAGATGCTTACAGGTTGAAGTTATCAGTAGAGGAATATGGAAATGATTTAGAAAACATGGTGTATAGGTAGATCATCAAGTCCCTATTGTATTTGGCAATAATAATACCATACATTGTTTTTGCTACTTTTAAAGCCACAAGGGAGTAAATTAATTCCAATTAATGATTCATTTATTTATTAAAGTGAGTAACACTACATAGGGAAAAACAACATTTATTTAGGAATCCTTTCTAATGAATCATTACAGTAGAGTCTCTTTGGATATATTACTACAAATTTAGCTCGATAAACATATGATAGAAATTAAACTTCTAGAAGTTCACTCTATATTGGATGATTGTGAATTTTATATCATATAATGAAAAATAATTTCATTTTATTTTTAATTATAATGATAATAATATTTTTTTCCAATCAATCATACAAAAATCTATAATTTTTCAAGCAATGAATTTATGATAAATGATTTTATGTGAAGTTTTATATTGTTGTAAAATGTGAAAATTGATCTTTTATAAACCATAACAAAAATATTATAAATTAATAGAATAAAATTTACATTGAAATGAAGTATCACTATGGAAAAGAAACTTTTAGAGAGGATTAGGGAAATTATAATATGTTACTATGGAACATTTAATTGTAAATATCATAGAAAAGGTATTAACACTAACAAACAATTGAGAATCCCCAGTTATCCCTTCTAGATTAGTATAATCCCCATACGTAAACATCATTGGATTTGATATCCCTACCCCCAAATTATTTTGTGGGTTCTTTCATGTGTCTGGTATTGTTCATTATATTGTATCACATAAAAGAATGAAATTTGGGAGTATTGAAAAAAGGGGTGATTGTTCAATAAAGGGACTGTGATTAATCAAAACAATAAAGGATGAGATGTTGTATCAAGATTGAATGTTTTAAAACATTCTATTATGATGTGAATTGATGTATCTTTAATTTTAATGAAACAGGAAATAGCTTGGTAAAATTAAGTGATTCATCTTTGAAATTTTCTTGAATCAACAATTTTGTATACTGATCATAACTCTGGTGGGGTTATAATACATGTTAATAGAATAAATTTTAACTATCTAATGTTATGGAGGGTAGACTATATTTTAAGTATAATGTAAAAAATGTTTTAAATATTGAAATTATTTATTATTAAATGTTTCAACAATCCCAAAAGGTAATATTGTTAGAAAACATATATCAAGTTCATTATTTAATATTTTTATTACATTCGTTGATAAATAATTTTGAAAATAATAAAATGTGGATAATAGCTAACAGAATAAATTATGTAATTTCAATAGAGAGGATTGAATTATATTAAACATGATTGCCTATAAATTTTGAGTTATAATGAATAATTCTATTACAAAACTTGAAGATGACCATTGAAATATATTTTTGTATACTTGGGGATGTTCATGAAGTCACAATGACATATTTCTAAAATTCAAAAAGGGTTTCATGATAAATGTTTGTTGGATTCATTATCTCTAATAATAATATGTTAATGTCATAATTTATGACTAAAAATAGGAGTTAGAATAATATCAGGAGAGATACGTCCACTGTTTTTGTAGAAGGCTTAAATTATTTTATTTCATACTCGTATGTATTTACATGACCAAATAGTTTTTCATAGAAAGGAAATTACATGGAAAAATATATTTATGAATTAATTTTTTGTTAACATTTTGTGTTCACAAAAGGTTTAACAAGATCCTCTGGGAAATTTCCAAAAAAAATTATATAGTAGAATTATTTATTTTTCATTAAATGTGATCTTCATTAAAAATAAAATATAATGTAAAAAGTGATGATTGAGAAAATAAAAAGAATGTTTGAATGGAATATTGACTACTGGTCAGTTGAGAGTGTAGTGACTTATAAAATTGGGAGTGTCTATAAAACAAGAACATATTAGTTCCACTAAAAATATAGTAAATTGTTGTTGGATTTAGTCAATTTTGTACAACACATTTCTATTGTATATTTCATGGACATATCCCAATATAGGTTAGGAAAGTAAAAAATTATTGTCTCTCATTGATTATTCCCCATCAATCATATACTATTTTTAGATTAAGAGACATAAGTATTTGGTCTTATAATTGAACTATATAAAAAAGGGTCAGTTTTAATCATCCATTCCCTTATTCACACTCCCCCCATATTTGTGTATTCATTGTTCATTAAGGACAATAATGAACATTAGGGGAATCAATATTAGTCCATCCCCCAACCATGAATGACCCCCACCGTGTACCCATGTCATTTTGACAAAAAATATCAACCATATATAAATATATTATAATAACTAGTGATCATAACCCATGTGGACATATATATGTCATTGATACCTCATTGCCCATCTTAAGGTTTTTTTATAAAAAATACCACATTCAACCACAACATCAAGTGCAGTATAAGTACCATATATGGTCAATCACTGCTATCACAATTCCAAAAACTAGAGTCATATATTCATAAAAAACTATAAAAACATTATTTACTACCCATTTCAAAGATCATTGAATTTAAAATAACTACATTTAATATCATTGTTGCATTAAATTATCCATTTTTAATATCAGACAATTTATTATAACATTTCCTACTCCAATGTGTTCATTATTTATTATTTACATTAATCCTAGAATTCTAATTTTTTATAATTCCAATTATTTTAATCATTATAACTATAGATTCATTAGAACTTCAATTATACCTTTCATCATGTTAGCTATTATTGATTCATTCATTCCAACACATTCCATTCCAGTATGAAACTATAACAAGAATCCCTAATAAAAAAATCTTGTAACTACATCAACCACCATGAAACTCAAGAAAAAAACATCATAACCAAACATCAACTATGATATGAGTTCACCATAATCACAATATTGCATTATCAACTAGTCATTACATTAAAACAATAATCCCATCACAACCCATTAACCTCTACCACAAAAAATCAAAATATTGTCAACCCAACCATCCATAACATCTAGACAGTTTCACTCTAAATATTGCAAGAAATACATGAAATACTAAATATGATAAAGAAAAGACATCAATAATAAACATCAAAAAACATATCAGTTATCATTATTTCTTATTAAATAATAATTCCATGATTAAAAAACTACTATTCAGTATTTTCAAACAAAAAAAATTTATTCCCATCTTTTTATGTTTAATTAGTTATGAATGGTCATAAGAAACATCAATTTTTTAAAATACATATGGTATTGTATTAGAAATCATCACAATAAAAAAATATGACCATGTAAAGAACAAGTAAATCAAAAATTTCCTTCCATTTATTTAAATATATAGTTAATTATCATTGTTTATTTGATTAAAATTATCAACTTAATGAAGAATAATTAAATTTAATTCCAAAATTACATATTAATGAATAACTATAATTCCTAAATCACGTGCCTCAACCAATTAATCAATAATGTCATTCATAAAATGAGAGGAATGTGAAAACCCTACCAAGAATGCCCATGGATAACCCCTAAGAAACTATGAAACATTAGAATCCATCGAAATCACATTAAATGATCGAAAATAATGACCCCAAACCATTCTCACAAATGCTCATTGATTGAAGATTAAGATGCAATGAAGGGGAATCCATGAAATGGAAGAGAATATAATATTTAATAAAGGGATATTAATATTCTATATCCATGATTCAATGAACAACCAAAGGATATCCAAATGGATCTCTAAAAGGTTATATAGATCAAATTATGTAACTATAGTAGAGAAAAAATCAAGTTAGGGGGTCAGAATTTAAAATTATAATAGTAAAAAAATTCATTGATTGTGAAAATCCCAACACAATTCATACCTGATATGGAAATCAATGTCTGATATACTAATATAATGGGATTTGACCCACCTTAAAACTGATATTTATAAAATAAAGACAATACTGAAGTGGTAAAACCACAATTTCTAAACATGTGAGGATCATGATGTTATCTTCATCATTTATTCCTTAAACCCAGTGTTCTCCAAACAAGACAATGGTGCAACGAAAAACTCTATAGTGCAATGGTACTAATGAAAAATAATGGAAACTAACCACTCATGAATCTATGATGCATAGGGAATGATCATGTCATAGTAATTACTCTAGTAAGATTAATATAGTGGGATTCTTATATGATTAAATTGATGAACCATCTATGTAATAATAATCTACCAGAATTCACATTACAACCTAAACTCATTATTTCAAAACCAATATCAGTGAAAATTAACTCTAGAAATCTAAAGACATAATCCAACAAAAGTAACATTAAACGGATAACATTATGAGACCCAGCATTCCCCAACATGATTTACTATGACAAAACCCTCCTTCTACTGTAAAAACATAACATAAAATTATCCCAAATCCTACCCCATACCAATATAAAAAACCCTAATTTCCTCCTATATACTCATGGAATGAAGAAGTATATTGTAGAAAAAACCTCACCTCTAGAAATATCATCATGGTACCATAAATTATTCCTTTTATCATCACATTATAATCATTAGAATTTATCATCATCCCTAAATTTTACTTCTATATCCATCTCTCAACAAATCAAACACCATAAATATACAAATAATGCTTTTGAGAGTGTCTGAACCATTATAGTATAATTAATTATCTACATCCATGATTGATATTTTTTGTGAGAGTATTTTTGGTAATAACAGACTGAACATGTTCTTTGTAATATGAAAGAATATGTGATGATGGTTGAGGGTTAGTGTATGAGATTTTATAAAAAAATGAAAATTGGATACCACCAATATTATCCCAATTATTCTTGGGGTACCATAGTAGTTACATCATAACCCAATGGTACCCATAATGTTCCTCAAAATATTACCTTGTTTTGAGGGATCTATTTAGAAACTACAAAAATTATGTAGGATATGGAATGTAAATATTGATGAAAAATTATTTAATGATAATAATTATGTAACTGTTTTATTTATTATAGAAAAGTAAACAATTTATTTGAAGACCTTCTGTAATTATTGATTATGGTTTAACATTATACGAGATTTTTTATGGAGAGAAATATGCTTAACACGTTTTTTTAATTTTCTAATGATGTTTTTTATCCCTTAGATATGTATTGGGAGAAATGGTGTTGGGATAGAGAATAAAAGGTGGTCAAGAAAATTTTTATCCTCCCAATAACAAAATATCTGTTCCATTACTATTATTTATCTCAACATCAACAGTGTTCAAGGGAAAAAATAATTATCATGTGTACTCAATTAATATATGATTATAAATAAATTATAGATATATCATTAATGAATTGAAATGTTTTTGATTTTGGAAAATTTGGATTGTTTACTATGGTAATGAAATAAATTTTATATCCACTTATAGACTAGACTTATTTTATATCTCCTTGATCTCACACAAAACAATGTTTCACCAAATTTTGGAAGATGATAAAAATAATTATTAATTATGGAAATACTTAGAAAATATTTTTTTATAATTTGGGTACATTTATATATTTTGTTTTTCATGATAACTGATGTACTACCACCTGGGTATTGGAGAAATTTTTTTTATATATAACATGAGTTTTTATTGAAATTTGAAACCCCAAAGATATTAGTACTATAATAACCTTGATACCATTCACTCATATATAATGAAATATTTTTAACATTATTTTATAATAAACATGATTAGTTTTATAAGAATCAATGTTTTTTAGTATATAGATGTTTGGATACAAATATACCAATGAAATTTGTATTTAAAAAATACATGAAATTGAAACAATTATACAATACATATTTATTCATACATCAATATTTACATATAATGTAACATCCCAGGTAAATAATAAAATATGAAATTTTAATATTTATTAATATTTGTGAAATAAATATTAATTTTACCTTATGGGTTTTCTATGTTCGACGGTGTACCGGATACGCAACAACGATTTTCTTTGAAATCTTATGTTTCACACTGACAATATAATAATATTATTTTAAATGGTAATTAATGCCTAGTAGTTGTATTGACGAGAATAAACAAAACTAACTAAAATATGATTATACATTTTTTTAAGTGTTTTTATATTTACCCAATAAAAGTTAGATGCTTAAAATGTGAATGAATCTAATTTTAAGCATAATTTGCTTTAAAGGTTGATTTAGCACCTTTTGATTGTGAACCCTCTTTGAATCTAGTTTTGGTCACTTTTATATGTTCTATTTGACCATATAAAATTCTTTTTTTGAATCAGTATATCAAAATTTACTTTCGGTCAATTTTTTGTATTTTTCTGATAAAATTCATTTTTAATGAATAGTAGAAAATACTGTATTTTAATTCAACACCGCCATTTAATATAATTTCTTTATATGGTTAGTTTATCTTTTTAATTTATTTTAATGTGTAATTAGATTATATTTTTACCATTTAATCCAATTTTTTTCATTGAAATTAATTTCAAAATGAAATTGGACATAAACAAGTGTCAATCTTTTGATTTTTAATATTTCTTAGAAACACGCCTTTTGTTTTGAGAACGGGAATTCATTTTAATTAAATTATCCCAAATTAAATGTTTTTAATTTGGTAAAATAGAAATCAATTTTGAATTGGTAATATAAAATATATCTTAGGCTGAATTTTTGGTATTTTTCTGAAAAACTACAATTTTTGATGAATAGTGAAAACACTGAGTAATTGTTAAAAAATAGACTTTTTCAATTAAATGAAATTTTAACACTTCTATGAATTTAATTTTGAAAATATGAAATATATGATTTTTATTAGTAAGTAATATGTGGTTCAATAAGATTAAAATATTTTTTTGGTGAATAGTAACTTTTATATTTTATTTACCGTGGTTAAAGGTAAATTGGGTAATTCAAGGTAAAAAGAGTATCATAATAATAACAAATTACCTTAACACTTGTACTAACCTTATTGGATGATTCATGATCGACCATGGTAATTCTTGAGTTGATTTTGGAACCCCATGGAGCCACCTATAAGTGATAATGAGACTTTATTTTAATTATCTTAAAGTGAAGTCAAAAATAACATAAAAAAATATCTTTTAGTAAATTAATTTTTACATAGGTTTATATAAGTTATCTTTTTTACTATAAATATTCATTGGAAAACAAAAAAGATTTAATAAATAATGGTATTTTCTAATAATTTTAGACATCATATAGATAAAATTAATAATGGCACAATATTGATGCAGTGTTTACCTCATTAATAAATGATTTAAATAAAAACAATTATAAAGATTAAAATAATATCCAAAACCTGTCCAATTATAATTGATGATTTTATTTCGACAATGAGTCATCTTATATTTTACTTTAATATGTTTTGGACCTTTAGAAACTGAAAATAATTATATAATAAAACAATATTTTCACACTTTCCTAAAGAGCCCCTCCTCCCCCTTATAAAAATCCCTCACATATAACACATTCCTCACACTTCAAAATCTCCTTGGATCATCCATCCCCTACCCAAAAAATCTCTCAAGATACCTATATTCCACATATATGGATTAATTTAGGTTGAAGTCACTTCAAGAAGTCCGTTTGGTTCAAACCAAAGGGAGTTACCTGAATTATAGGTAACAGTTTCTCTTAAATCTTTTTGTTTTCTTTTGATTTATTTTACTTATCCAACCCCATAAAAACTTGTTATTCCTTTACTTTATAAAAACACCAGTATCCTAAATATACTAGGATGTTTTTATGAGAATTATTTGAACAACACTTACACACACCTTCGTCTAATGGGTAAACAACATACTGTTTTTGTGGACGGTGAACTACTACCTCACGAAACGATGATTGTTGAAATATCTCCAACCACCTATCATGGTGACCATTATGAAAGAAATGTATTTATATATGATATATATTATATTTATATTGTTTCTATGCTTCTTTATTTTTCATTTATAGAATACATTTATGGTTTCCATAGTGGGTAAATAAGATAATCTCATTTGAGAAAGTGCAGACTACCGCCCCCTCAATGTGATATGACGCGTTAATTACATATGTGGTATGTATAAAGGATGGATTTAATGATATTATATATGATATTATACTGTATTTATAATATAATTTTGTATAATTTTGTTTTAATTCCATTAAAATAAGAAATAGAAATGAAAGTAGCATTCATGCGTACGTACGACTTACCGTCTCCATGAACGGTGCATTTCAATTCTTATCTCTATAAGTTATGTACTACTATAAATACATACATATACTGGACATATATGATATATATATTATATCTACATAATGAATATCATTCTCTAGATAATGGATAATTGACCACATTAACAACTTGTAATTATAAGAAGTTGATTTTTGACTCAAGTACCAAATATCGACAAAACGACCATTATTAACATAAAAGATTATATAATGTTATAAGATGGTAATAAGTGATTTAAAAGTAATGATAAACTTGAAAAAAAAGCTTCTTATGCTAGTATAAATAAACTTTAATTTATTATTCAGGAGATTAAAGAACGAACGGGTCATGTTGGACACGAGGTAAGGGACTTCGTCTCAATCTCCTTTCATTGAGGAGTATTTTGTTTTAATAGACAGCTTTATTTTATACGTTGCATAAATGCCTTTGAAATTTTATTTCATTCAAATGTAATATTTTTCTATGAATCATTTTACTAAACGAAAAAAATAATGTTTCTTTTAACGTAAGTAGTGACAATGACCCTTAGCCACTGCAAGTATTATTTGATCATTGGATTCTTTAACAAGCCATAATTTTTTTTAAATGGAAATAAATACCATAAACTCTTTTATGTATTTTGGTATTAAAAATGGTTTTTATAATAGATTTTTTATGTCAATATATTTAAGTGATATAATGTGATTGAAATGTGGAAATGTTTTCAATCCTTTACTTTTTTTGTATGTGTTATGATTTTTAATGGTACTTAGACATTTGACAGGTGGTTACGTGACAAACCAAATAAAAGGTGGTGCCATGAAAAACCAAGACATGTGGTTACTTTAAAACATCTAATGCATTGGGTATGGAAGTTGGCTGTATGGCTACTCCATTTAGTGATATGTGTGGAATTTGACTGTATAGTTATTCCATTTTAGTATGTTTATGTCCCAAGTTACCTTTATATGTTATGTGTTCTTTATATGGGTTTTATGGTAATATTTTGGTTACAAAATGGTAAGTAGTGATCGTTTATTCAGGGAATAGTATTTACTACTTCATAAAGTTGAAAATTATTACTTATGATAAAGTATTCATGTTTTACTTGTTGTGTTAAAAAAACTAATAGTTTTCCTTCTTTGTGTATCCCTTATTGAGTTTTTTATGCTAATCCCATGTTTTTGAAATGTTTTTCATAGGACATAAAGATTAATAGGGTCAAGGATGATATATAGGTAAAGTCATGCTATCTAAATCATGGAACTGGAAATGGATCTTTTTTCAAGAGTTTTTATTTTATGAAAAAATAGAAACTAAGTAGAAGTGTCTACTTTAAAATTTTCGAGATGTAATGTATTAATTATGTCCCAACTCTCAAAATCTCAAAACCTAAAAATATCCTCAAGGTGAATTATTCATTTAATTCAAGATTATTTAATGTTTTAAGGCCGAGTCTTTATAGTTGGTATTAGAGGTTGGTTTAGATAACATTAGGATTTAGGGTATTGTTAAATTGATATCCCTAAATAAATTTATGATTAGATTGAAGTGATATAGAATTTTCATATTACCATGTTGCTTCACCTAATATATTTCTGTGTTTCGAATGGTTTTCAGTAGGGGAAACCATGAAGCTTTTTTGGGATGACATTTGGAGGAAGACAACCATCCAAATCACGAACCTGAGATAGTCGGAATCAGAACTAAAAAGTTTGTTGTAGTGATGTCATAGTTTAATCAGGCTATAAATGGTGGAGGTATCCATGCACGAGATCAGCTAGATCAACCATAGAGGAACATGTTAGTAGTGGAGCATTTCATGAGGAAACATCCCCCATCATTCATAGGATCATCTGACCCTATGCTAGATGAAGGGTGGATTGAAGCACTGGAGAAAATTTTTGATGTCAGGGGATGTTCATAAGATCAAAAGGTTAGTATCATTGTTTTCCTTTTTGAAGGTGAACATGATTAGTGGTGGTCATTGGTGAAAAATATCAGGGATAAGTAGGAGATTTATGATCTTTATTGGGATGAATTCAAAGGTATGTTACTTGATAAATATTTTCCTAAGGTGGTTCAACTTAGGATAGAAAAAAAATCTTAGAATTAAGGCAGAAGGATGATTCAGTGGCTGCTTACAAAGGAAAGTTCACTCAACTGGCAAGGTATTCTCCAAATTTCATCCGAGATCTTGATAGTAAGATAAATTGATTTCACTTAGTATTAAAGCCGTGATATCGAAAATAATTAGCCTCTCGTGAGTTCAAAAGTAATCAAAAACATGTTTGATGTGCAAAGAAGGTGAAACTGGAGTTTCCCGAAGATCATGTGTTCTTTGAAAAACAATAGAATAAGAGGTCCAGTTGGCAGGAAAAAGGAAATAATTCATCAAAGAATCCTGGAGTTAAGAAACATATATATACATCTTGTGATAAGTGTGGTAAAAATAATCCTGGATAATGTTTATCAAAGTCTATAAAGTGCTTCTGGAGTGGTAAGTCTGTTCATATTTCTCGTAACTGTAAGGAAGATGATCAAGTAGGAAATAAAAATCCAATGCTAAGATGTTTTAAGTGCAATGAAATGGTTCATTATGAAAATGAGTGTCCAATGAAGAACTCAACTAAGGGAAAGTATCCATTCAACTAGTAGAAAGGGGTGGTGTAATCCTTTGCAACTACTTTAGCAGATGTAGGGAATTCAAATGAAGTAATATCAGGTACACTATTTGTTTGTTCAGATTATACTAATGTGCTGTTTGATTCAGGGTCTACACATTCTTTCATTTCTGAGAAGTTTTCTAGTAATTTGGGAATTATATATCAATATATGAATCCTGAACTTATAGTAAAAACACCTAGAGGAAATGTTGAGGAAAAAATAAATTATAAGAACATTCATGTCTTTGTGTGCGTAATGAATCTACCTACAAACCTTATTATTTTACCTCTATTAGAGTTTGATGTTATTTTGGGGATGGATTGGTTGTCTATTTTTCATACTAAGATTGAATACAGAGATAAAGATGTTTCCTTTCAGAATGATTTTCATTTTGTGTACTAGAATTAACCCTTACTTTTTATAACATATCAGGAAGCCGAGAAACTAGTAAAATATGGAAATGAATGTTACCTAGAACATATTGTTGAAAAAAAGAGATATTTAGATTAATTATGTGCCAATGGTAAATTAGTATCTTGATGTTTTTCCTGATGAGTTTTCCGGTATTATACCTGATCGGGAAGTTGAATTTACAGTTTACTTAGTTCCTGCTTCTAATCTAATTTCAAAACCCCCTTATTGAATGACTCAAAGGGAACTTTTAGAGTTAAATAATCAATTACAGGAGTTATTAGATAAATGTTTCATTCAACCTATCACAACACCATGGGGTGATTTTTTATTTTTTGTTAAAAATAATGATCGTTCAATGAGACTATGCATTGATTATATAGAATGTAATAACATCACTATTAAGAAAAAGTATCATTTGCCTCATATCGATGATTTGTTTGATCAACTCCAGGGAGCTTAGTATTTTTCAACGAATGACTTGAGTTCGGGGTACCACAAGTTGAAAGTAAAAGAAGGAGAAATTATAAAGACCACGTTTTGTACTAGATATGGACATTATGAATTTGTATTAATGCCTTTTGGTTCAACCAGTACACCTGCTGTATTCATGGATCTTATGAATATAATTTTCTGTGAGTTCTTGGATAATTTTGTGGTTGTGTTCATCGATGATATTTTGGTTTATTATAAAATCAAATAGGAACATGAAATTAAATTAAGGTTTGTCTCTCAAACCATAAAATAAAAGAAAATGTATTGGAAATTAAGCAAGTGTGAGTTTTCGTTACAAAAAATTTCTTTCCTTGGTCACATTGTTTGAAAAAATAGCATAACTGTTGATCCTGTTAAAAAACAGTTGTTGGAGAATGGCTAAAACCCACAAATATAACTGAGATCTACAATTTTGTTGGTTTATAAGGTTATTACTGGAGGTTTGTTGATAATTTTGCATAGTTATATAATCCAATGACTAAGTTGACTCAAAAAGTTGTTATGTTCATTTAGAAAAAATAATTTGATAATTGTTTTCAGGAATTGAAAAGAATATTGGTGAATGCTCTCATTTTGGAACTGCCTTCCAAAAATGGTGAGTTATTTTTAAAGTGAGGTTTCATTGAAAGGACTTGGTTGTGTCCTTATGCAGAAGGATCAGGTAATTGCTTATGCTTCATGTCAGTTGAAAACTCATGAGTTAAATTACCCTTCAAATGATTTGGAATTAGAATCTATTTTTGTTGCATTAAAAATTTGGAGGAATCATATGAATGGAGTAAAATGTGAAATATATACTAACCACAAAGTTTTAATGTGTATATTAACTAAAAAATAATTGAACCGGAGATAGAGGAGATGACTAGAATTAATCAAAGATTATGATTGCACGATCCTGTACCATCCATGAAATGAAAATAAAGTGGCTAATTCTTTGAGCCGAAAAAGTAATGCTTCATTAATCATGTTACATTTGGAATGTTATCCTTTAGTTTTTGATTTGATTAACTTTGTCATAGAATTTTTTGGTTCAGGAAATTCTTTTGTTTTGTTTCAGGTGTCAGTGAGATCATCTCTATCATATATAATTAAGAAAACACCGAAGGAAGACAGTGTGTTGTAGAAAAAGGTAGAGTTGGTTTAGAAGGGTAGGTTTTCTGATTTTAATTTTGATAATGATTTTGTTTTGAGGTTTGGAAAGATATTATGTGTGCCTTGTGATTCATAGTTGAAGAATTAGTTGTTATGGGAAGCTCACAGTTCCCCATTTTCAGTTCATCTTGGCAGTACAAAGATGTACAGAGATCTTGGAGAGTATTTCTGGTGGGATGGAATGAAAATAGACATTCATAATTTTACCGTGAACTGTTTCACCTGTCAGTAGGTTAAAGAAGAGCGGCAGTTACTGAAAAAGATGTTTCAGAATTAACCGGTGCCAGAGTGGAATTGGGAAAATATATCCATGGACTTTTTTGTGAGATTTCCAAAGCCATCTCGAGGTAACAATGCAATATGGGTTATTGTTGATCGATTGACTAAATATGCTCATTTCCTTCCTATTCAAAATAATTTTTCTCTACATCAACTTTATCAGTTATACTTTAATGAGACATTCAGTTTACACAGTGTTCCCCTCTCTATTGTATTTGATCATGATCACATGGTTACTTCTAACTTTTGGAAATTCCTTCAGAAGTCGTTGGGTGATGAATTATGTTTTTGTACAGATTTTGATCCACAATCAGATGGTTAGTCAGAACGATCAATTCATACCTTCGAGGATATGGTATATGCTTTCTCAACGGATTACCTGGGAATTTGGTACCAACATCTTTCTTTGGTTGAATGTTTATAAAATAACAGTTTATATTCCAGTATACAGATGGATCCATTTGAGGCATTATATAGAAAGCGGTGCCGAACTCCATATTTTTTGGGATGAAGTAGGTGAAATGAAGCTGATGGGACCATAATTGGTAGAAGAGATGGCAGAAAATGTTCAGTTGATTCATAATCACATGGGAACATCTCAGAGCAGGCAGAAAAGCTTTGCGGATAATCTAAGGAAGGATCTTTCTTTGAGGTGGGTGATCATGCCTTTCTCAAAGTTTCTCCATGGAAGAGTGTGATGCATTTTGGATAGGATGGAAAGATGAGTGTGTGGTTTATTGGACCTTATGAAATCCTTGAGAATGTTGGAGCAGTTACGTACAAAGTGGCTTCACCTCCATGATTGTCCTAGGTACAAAATGTTTTTCATGAATCTATGATGAGAAAGTATATTCCAGATCCATCTCATGTTTTGAGCCTAGAGGTAGTTTAGTTGGAAGATAATCTCTCTTATGAGGAACAACAAGTCCAGATTCTTGACTGTAGAGAGAAAGTGTTGTGGAATAAGGTAATTCACTAGGTAAAGGTTTTTTAGAAAAATCATATGGTTGAAAAGGCAACGTGGAAATCTAAAAATGTTACGAGGGATAAATACCCCCATTTATTTGATATGTGAATAAAATTGTGAGGACGCAATTTATAAATGAGGGGAAGGATGTAACATCCCCGATAAATAAAGAAATATGACATTTTCATATTTATTAATATTTGTGAATTAAATATTAATTTTACCTTAAAGGGGTTTCTATGTTCGATGGCATACCCGATATGCAACAATGAGTTTCTTTGAAATCTTACGTTGCATACTAACAATATAATATTATTAAATTAAATGGTAGTTAACGCCTAGATTTTGTATTGACGGGAATGAATAGAACTAACGAAAATATGATTATAAATGTTTGTTAAATGTTTTTACATCTATCCAATAAATGTTAGACGCTTAAAATGTGAATGAATCTAATTTAAAGCATAATTTACTTTAAAAGGTTGATTTATCACCTTTTGATGGAGAACCCTCTTTAAATCTAGTTTGGTCACTTTTATATGTTTTATTTGACAAAATAAAATTTTTCTTCAGAATTGTGATATCAAAATTTATTTTGGGTAATTTTTTGGAATTTTTATGATAAAATTCATTTTTTAATTAACAGTGGAAAATACTGTATTTTAATTCAAAACCGCCTTTTAATATAATTTATGTATATGGTTAGATTATATTTATAATTGGTTTTAATGTATAATTAGATTATATTTTTACCATTTAATCTAATTTTGGTCATTTAAATTAATTTCACTTTGAAATTGGACATAGACCAGTGTCAATCTTTTGATATTTAATATTTCTTAAAAACGTGACTTTTGTTTTGACAACGGGAATTAATTTTAAATTAATTAATCCAAATTATATGTTTTTAATTTGGTAAAATATACATCATTTTTTAATTCTGAATATCAAATATATCTTAGGTGGATTTTTTGGTTTTTTTTTTTGAAAAACGTAAATTTTTTATGAATAGTGAAAACACTTAGTAGTAATTAAAAAGGTGAATTTTTCATTTAAATGAAATTTTACAACTTCTATGAATTTAATTTAAGAAATCCAACAAATATGGTTGTTATTATTAAGTAAAATTTGTTTTAATAAGATAAAAATATTATTTGGTGAATAGTAACGGTTGACTTTTATTTACCGCGGTTAAAGGTAAATAGGGTAATTCAAGGAATAAAGAATATCATAATAATTAACAATTACCTTAAAACTTTTTATAACCCTATTGGATTAGTCATGGCCGACCATGGGCATCCATTGGTCGATTTAGGGACCCCATATATCAACTTAAGAGTGATAATGGCATTTTATTTTAATTAACATAATGTAAAGACAAAAATGACATAAACAAATATGTTTCGGAAAATTAATTTTTACATAAGGTTATATAAGTTATATTTTCAAAAATAAATATTATTTGGAAATATAAAAAAATTTACTATATCATGGTATTATTTTTATAATTTTTAGACATAAAATAAATAAAATTATATACGACACAATAATGTTGAAGTGTTTACCTCATTAATAAATGATTTAAAGAAATTATTATATAATGATGAAAATAATATCAAAACCAGGTCCAATTATTATTGGATGATTTTATTTAGACAATGATTCATCTTATATTTGACTTTAATAAGTTTTTTATTTTTAGAAACTGAAAATAATTCTATAATAAAATAATATTTTCACACTTTCCTAAAGAGCCCCTCCTCCCCCTTATAAAAAGACCTCACCTCTAACCCATTCCTCACACTTCACTATCCCCTTGGATCGTCCAAAAAATTGCCCAAATAAGCTCTCAAGTTCCCTATCTTACACCTAGAATCCTTACCTTAGGGATAAGGTACTTCAAAAAGTCTTTTTGGTTCAAACTAATGGGAGTTTCCCGAATTAAAGGTAACAGTTTCTCTTAAATCCTTCTGTTTTATTTTGTTTTATTTTACTTATCCAACCCCATAAATAATTTTTATTCATTTATTTTATGACAAAATTAGTATTATCAATATACTAGGTAGTTTTTATGAGAATTATTAGAACTACACTTACACACACCTCCATATACGGGGTAAAGACCATATTGTTTCTGTGGACGGCTAAGTACTACCTCACGAAAATGATGCTTGTTCAAATATCTCCAACCACCTCTCATGATGTCCATTATGATGGAACTATATTTATATATGATATATATTATATTTATATTATTTCTATGATTCTGTATTTTTCATTTATAGAATACCCTTATGGTTTCCATAGTGGGTAAATACAATAGTCTCATTTGAGAAAGTGGAAACTACCACCCTCTCAAAGTGATATGACTCATTAATTCCATATGTGGGATGTATAAAGGACGGAGTTTATGATATTATATATGATATTATAATGGAATTATAATATACCTATTTATCATTTTTTTTAATTCCATTAAAATAATAAATTGCAATTAAAGTAGCGTTCATGCGTACGTACGACTTACCATCTCCTTGAATAGTGCATTTGATTTCTTATCTCCAAATGGTATATAATATTATAAATACATACATATACTTGATATATATGATATATATGATATCTACATCATAAATATCATTTAGAGATAATGTATATTTGACCACATGAACAACTTGTAACTATAAGAACTTCATTTTTCACTCAAATACCAAATATCGATAAAACGATTGTTATTAACTTAAATGATTACATAATATTATAACATGGTAATAAGTGATCTAAAAGGACTGATAACCTTTAAAAAAGGTTATAAAGAAATTAGAAATTAACATTATTTTATAATTCCGGAGATTAAAGAACGAACGGGTCAAGTCGGACACGAGGTAAGGGACTTCGTCGCAATCTAATTTCATTGAGGAATATTCTGTTTTAATACACGAAATTCTTTCATACACTATACAAACACCTTTGACTTTTCATTTCATTAAAAGGTAATATTTTTCTATTAAAAGTTTTACTAAATGAAAAAAAATAATGTTTCTTTTAACGTAAGTGGTGACAACGTCCTTCAGCCGCTGCAAGTATTATTTAATCATTGGCTTCCTTAACAAGCCATAATTTTTTTATAGGAATATAAATACCATATACTCATTTACATATTTTGGTATTGAAAATGGTTTTGATAATGGATTTGGTATGTCAATATATTTAAGAGATATATTGTGATTGAAATTTGGAAATGTTTTTATTACTTTATATTTGTTGTATGTGTTATGATTTTATAATGGAACTTGGACATTAGATGGGAGGTCACATGATAAACCAAATGATGGGTGGTGTCGTGATAAAATAGGACAGGTGTTTATGTTACAACCTTTAATGCATTGGGTATGGAAGTCAGCCGTATTGCTATTCCATTTAGTGATATCTCTTGAAGTCGACCATATGGTTATTCCATTTAAGTATGTTTATGTCCCAAGTTACCTTTATATGTTACGTGTTCTTTATATGGGTTTTATGATAATATTTTGGTTACAAAAGGGTAATAAATTATCTTTTATTCAATGAAGAGTATTTACTACTTCATAAAGGTGAAAAGTATTACTTATGATAATGTATTCATGGTTTACTTGTTGTTTTAAAAAAACATATAGTTTTCCTTCTTTGTGTATCCCTTACTGAGCTTTATATGCTCATCTAAATTTTTTGAAATGTTTTTCACAGGACTTAAATATGAATAGGGTCAAGGATGGGATCAAGGGAAAGTCATGTTGTCTAAAACATGGATTGAACATGACTCTTTTTTTCAAAATATTTTTTTATGGAAAAATGGAATCTAATTAGAAGTGTATACTTTGAAATTTTTGGGATGTAATGTAATAGTTATTACCTAAATCTCTAAAACTCTAAACATGAAAAGATCCTCAATGTGAATTATTCATTTAATTCAAGATTATGTAATTTTTTAAGGTTGTGTCCTTATATATAACAAAATAAATATTATTATTATATATTACCCAAGTAAATAATGAAATATAAGAAAAGGATAATGAATGATATTAAGTAAGGGATAACATGTCAAATAAGTGGCACATTTCATGATCATTGAATGAATAATATTGCATGATTAAATAATTTTAGAAAAATTAATTCATAAGAACACATGATGATAAAATAAAGAATACGTAATATAGATTTATATATTAAATAGAAGCTATAATGGTGGGAGTGAATAATTTTGGGAATCATAAACCTATTATAAAGGTTGTATTCCATCAAACCATATAAAAATGGTAGGGATTCCCCAAATATGGTATTCTGGTTGTCTTATTAGACATATTTATGAACTAAGAGGCGATGAAATTAATATCCCCTCACATTTTTTGTAATATAATATGTATTCCATTAGATGATAAAAAATATATATAACTATAAAAATCATATTTATCAATAACTAAAATCATCTATATTAATTAAATAAAAAATCATCATAAAACATTATAAGGACCCGCCATAGAAAAAAAATTGATAAACTATTACATCAATGGTCTTTACTAGTCATTCAAATATTAAATCTATCTTGGTGTATATTATTAAATAAAAATATATATATGTAAAATGAATTCATAATTTCAATATGATGCTATTAAAATAAAATGGATATATGAAAGGACTGTCAATTTTATAATCAAATATATCATTATTGAAGTGGATTATATTGATATGAATAAATATAACAACTATAGGATAATTCCTAGGAATATTGATACTGTTATAGAATTCCCTTGGGGATTAGTGTCTCCCGACATGAAATTAATTTATAATTTCAATTTCAGGTCTATAACATATCTCCAATGATAGATACATTGATTATGATGGATAAGGATTTTTCTTTGGAATATAGAACCCAAAAATTTATTTCTATAAATAATATCTTCATGAATTATTGATATTAAGTAATAAAAATGAAATCAGTAATCAATCACCTCATTAGGATTTCATTTCCAATTGAAAAAAAAATATTTAAAATTTTGATAATTTGTTCTAAATAATAAAATTTTTACCACATAATTATGGCTTCTCAAATGGGACTAATCAGTGGGATTTGGTTTTCTCGCGTTTATAATAATTCAATGAATCAAAAAAAAGGAATATTAAGTAATAACATAATATTAAATAAAAAATTATAATATATTATCATATAAGATATATAATTGGTAAAAATAGTAGATGAATAGTAACCCTTGCCTTATCATGCCTTCATTCATAAAAAACCTACCCATTAGATACTCCAAGGAAATCCATATTAAAAATAAAACTCAGTTTCTTGAATAATATTTTAATAATAAAGGAAAAAATTAATCATATCAATAGAATTTCATTACTAGTTTAATATATATATATATATCAGTTGTGATGAAGATTTTAATATTTTAGAGGATTGATAAATCCTATTTTTTAAATATTGGATTGGTGAGAAGTGTGTAATTTATTTTTCAGAAAATTGATTAGTGATAATTATTATATCATATGACTGTTAACTGTTAAATTCATAAAATTAATTTATTAGAATAATTATTTACATATAATTAGTCAATCATTATCCTTACAAACTATCTTAATGAAATATATTGTTTCATTATTTAAAAATGTGTTATACTATATTAGAAATATTAAAACACCCAAAATTTAACAAATTTATATTTTTATGGTATTAATTTTATTTTCATTTTGCTAAACATGTCTAAAATTATTGTAAATTTATTTACATAATATTACTTAAATGTAAATTCAATTTTTTTATAATGTACTAATTTTTATGAGTATTAACAAAATTATTCCCGTTTAATTTATAGATTATTTATTCAAATTTAAATATAAAAAATATATTCTTTAGTTTTTTTTAATGAATAAATTAATATTTTTTCAAAGGGTAAAATATTTGTCACATAATATTCAAAATATTATAATAACATTACCATTTATAATGATCAAATTTCTTTATAAAATCCAATATATAACCACTCCAAACTACAAATTTCACTCTATTAGTTTTCTTTAAATGTTATATATATGTATACAATTAAACTCATAGAAACTTTATATTTAATTAATATAATATTACACCACTATTGGTTTTTATTGTATACTTGGAGACCATGTCTGATTAATTTTCAAACATCTAGTTCTGTTATTCTATATCATTTATAACGCCCTTATACATCTACTAGAATTATGGAATGTATTTATTTGTTATTTACAAAATTCTATAATAATGATATAATATAACGCTTATATAATTCCAATTTGATTTCTCACATTACAAATTTTTTGTCCACTAATTAATTTCAACATCAATATTGCATCAATAAATCAATCTATTAACACTAATTTATTGATATTGATCATTTTATACCTATATTCACACTCTAATTCAACTATTTAGTACGTCCCCATTAAACATTTTCTAGTTTATTCTAATTATTTTGTAACACCATTGATAAGAATCTAAAATTAACCTTCATTACATGACAGGTGAGTTTCTAAATTGGTAGGGTAAATTTTAATAAAATTTGTTTCTCTACTATGATTACTTCTGTGAGATTAATGAATTATTTCATATTTTTTATAGAGTGTTGGTATCATATCCAACCATAAAAAATATCACTAATATAATCAAATATCATAAAGGGAAAACTATTCCTTTAAGAGAGCTTTACATTTCTATAAAATAATAAAACTCCCTTCGATATAGATACATATCTAATGTAATAGTCCCAAATATTAAATTAGAAGTAATTTCTATGGTTATTAGTATAAATTTATTTTTTTACTTGGTGTTTATTTGATGGTTTTCAAGAATAATTGAACCCACCATGACATCTGTTCAATAAATTCTAGTCCCCATTTTTCTCTTTCACCTATTTAACACTTGTAGGTTAAAGTGTTTATATTTTACCATAAAAAAATTATGAGAAATCATTTTCATATAGAAATAATGACACTTATTATATAAAAATTCCAATAAACATATATAATTTCCCAAATATCCATGGATATCCTTAGATAATCACCACAACAACTCCTCTAATTTCTATATAATCCTTTTAGATTGATCATATATTTGAGGATGAAGGAGGCTCTATGGTATACCACACTATTCAATAGCTTCTTTTTACTTCCACAAAACTCAAATATAATCATGAAATTTCATCTCTTATTGTAGATAATGGTCAAAAAATATCGTGTAAAAACTGGGTTTTTTGAGGTATGTTTTTAATATAATTTTGATTTACATTGTATTAATGATATTTTTTAACCATATTTATTAATATTTCAGGACTTATGTTGGGAAAATTGAGGGGTAAATTTGAGTTAAACTTGTTGAAATATTATATAGAGAACAAATATATAGGTCATGGATTATTATTTAGTACCAGATAGAAGAAGAAATGTTGTTGGTTCTATTTGGCCTACCACCAGTAAGTGGGTTGGGAGACACCATGTAGATAGTGGCTTATGACTAGACAATTTCTAATAACTATTTTCCTAATAGGATTCTTGGCCAAATACATTGTATTTTTAGGGGGTTCTAGGTTTGAACAAGAGGCTCTGAGGGTGAATAATTAGAGTCAGGATGACATTTTATGCAATATGAAGTATTATATAATTTTCACTTGTATTATTGTGAATTGATTTGTGTTCTATAATGGATTATTGTTGGTAGAAGATGTACCAATGTTGATAATGAGTTGTGATATGAATGCTCAAGATGAGAGGAATTATTAACTCTTTCTAATTCATCATTGCAATGGTATGAGGGTAGTCTATAATGTGCAGTTTGGGAGAGGTGAATTTTGTTGGTTTTTTTGATTTTATGGTAACTACACAGTAGTATTGGGCTTCATCATGGCATTGTTCTCTAGAATTAAAATTGTGTGGCTTTGAGGTTACATTGAATTATGGCCCTTATCTACATGAATAGGATCTATATCATTGTCTGGGAATTTTTTTCCTAAAAACATTTACGATGTGGGTTGGGGTGTGGTTTCTTTGTTTGTGTGGTGGTTTTGACATACGTCAACCCCATTGCATCATTATATATGTATTTCCATATTGACTTCATGTTTTTTGGATTTTTAATAATTTATTGATTTACCTTGAACCAGATCATGCCTCTACCCTTTCAATAAGTTCATGGGTGATCTAGGTACATTTCTAAGAGGCTATTCAACCTCCTTTGATCAACATTCATCCCAGACCATTGGAGGTCAATCATTGATGACACTTAGTGTGTTTTAACTTTATTGTTCATTGTTTTTCTTTAGATTATTCACTTGGAGAGTGATACTATCAATTTATTGAATTATTTTAGTTATTAATTTGATAGATAATGATATTTAATGTTTCCCTATAGTTTATTGGTGTTCCCATAGTCTGAATCCAATTTTTTCGGAATATCATATTCAATTTGGACATGCACAATGTGTTTAAAATGAAAATCGAGGTAGGGGAATCAATTTTTCCATATTTAATTTCACTCTTTGAATTTATCATTGCATTTGATGGATGGTATGAATTATCAAAACAAAAATAATAAAATAAATTTATGAAATTTAAATTCGATATCATAAAACACATGAAAAAACTAGTTTTCATGTTTTTTTATGATGTTTATTGTTATATTATTATTATGAGATTTTTCATTATAGTGATGGATTCATTCATGAATACCCTTTAAATGGTTTAAAACAAAATCTACTAAATGAAAATACTATGTTCAAAATATTTGTTTTATGTTGGATTTGATCTATATGGGTTGATGTATTTCGTGGTGTGGGGATTAAAGGCTATGGTGGTGTGTGTCATGGTGGCCTTATCTAGGATTGTGTGGTTCAACACGGTGGTTTTGTGAAAGTGTTCCATTATCAATGGAATATTTATGGTATCTAAATATAGATGTGTGTATATAATTCATTTGTGGAAATTTAATCTAATAAATAAATATAATTTTCATGGTCATTTTTTTATTAAAAAAATAATTGGAATTGGAACTAGGTTTATGGAAATTTTTTGGATAATTTTGGTTGTTTCATTTTCATTAGATGTAGTTCATGGTGGATATATATTAATTGTTTCCAAATTTGGGTTGTGGCAGTCTTTCTCATTTAAACCCATAGGTGAGTTCTTTAGTTTGACTGTTATATACTTCTATTATGTTATGGATTTTCTACCTGCCAGAATAAATTTGGGTTACATGACTAACACCAAGAGACCATGGTGGTGTTTTACCTATCATCCTAATGTGGAGGATACATATAAATTACTACAACCTTTATCATTATTTCCATTCAGTATTTTGTACTTGTCATAGAAATGGTGGATGTTGATATATGTGTTGGGGGTTATGCATGGTATGAGGAGGACACATGGTTGATTTCACATTTTTAAATGATACCATAATATGTTATAAACCTGATACAATATATTTTATTGTTTTTTCAAGACATGATATTGACTTCATGACATACTACTTGATGTATGGATTAATCTTTTAGTTTTGATTTGGGGTTGGTTCAATGATATAATATATATGGTTGGTTCTATCATTTGTTTATATAGAATATATAAGAGGAAAATATGTTCATTCATTGGGTTGTATTGGAAAATTAGTGGGTAGGGGCCTCTAGGAAACCAATGATTATATTAATCTGATTAAGATATCATTATACATTGATGCTTTCTTTAGTGAGTGAAAATTGGATAAGATTGGGGGTTAGTTGACATTTCTAGGATGTAGATAGTTCTATTATTTTTTCACTAGGGAGTTATTCTGGTCTTTTCAAATTATTATGAATAATCATGGGTATAATCCAATTCAGTATACATTTTATGTAAACCATGTGTATATATAAACCATATTCAATTTTTAAATGAGGAAATTTGTGATGGACCAAGTCATTACCATCTTGAAACATGGGTGGTTGAAATAAAAAAAATATTTTTTACTAGAATTAATTTATCATGGGATATATGTTTATATATTTTTCTATAAGCATGTCTGGAAAAAATATTCTATATAAATTTATTTTCTGTATTTTATACTATAGTGTATTTCTTCCTAGTTTTATGTAATAATATTCAGATATTATTTGTAACTATCCCATTTGATTTATTAAAACCATTAAGGCTAATTTCTATCTAATAGAATACTTGATATAGGACTTGTGGTCATTCATTCTCTCTACTATCAGCCCATGAGGGATATAAGAGGAGGGTGAATCTTGAAAGAGTGGTTGGTGATAGTTAAGAGATATGGTGGTGTTTTGAGTTAAGAACTAGTGAGTAATTCATCAGTTGGTGAGGAAATGTTTTTTCTAGGAATAGTATGTGATAATAGCCAAGAAGACCAGATAAGACACAATATTTTGGGGACCTCACTGATTGGACCCAAGGACCATAGTCTCTCTGAAAGTACATGGTAAAGTGATTCTTCTTGTTTACTTGAGACAAATACAAGGTACAAGAATCATAACTATTTGAATAATATTCTTAATGGGGGTTTTCTATGAATGAATAAATGAATTTATTAAATAAATCAAAATAAATCTATTTCTACCATATTTAGTATTATCTACATTACTTACAGAGATTTATGTAGTTTATTTCCCATATGTATATTATGTTGGAATATATTAGTAGGTGGTCATCATTGACCATATTATGTTTTACCGTGATCTCGAGAATGATTAGTGGCCATGTATGTTGTCCACTATTAGGTGACAGGGCATGAAAATGGGTAGACAAACTTTAATATATCTATAAACCGAGTGTTGGGTAGAGGAGTTTGAGATTTATTTTTCCTTGATTTGAGCTTCAACTGAATATTGGTTTCTCCTTGACATTGTTCAGTTGAGGGGAGATGATCAAAAGTGGTGGATGTTGTATCTTGGGTAGTGGAATGAGATCAATGTACCATGGATTGAAATATAGAATGATTTTTGGGCCAATTAATAATTGATATTGGTGATGGAATAAAAGAAATATGAGTTTCCATACCTTTAGATTGTTTGTATGAGTATTAAGGAAAAGAATTTTCAGTTTTGCTGCCTTATATAGTTTTCCCTTGATGTCCTACCAGATGAGGAATCTTGAGAATAATATTTTTAGGAGGAACTATTCAATTCAATTATGTAGTATTTTCCATATTTATGGTTCCTATATATTTAGAGATAAATAATTAACAAGAATTAATATAGAGGGTGAAGAAGATAGCTAGATGAACCATAGTTGAGAGATAACATGGACATCTAAGGTGAAGGGTGTCAGTTGGAGTATCAAACATGATGGTCTTGTCAAGGATCTAATTGATAGGGAAATGGTCCCATATGTCAACATAACATTTCTCAAGGAAGGACAGTTCTGATGTGTCTATTGATATATCCCCCATTTGTTGTTACAGTTACTGTAATGATGGTCAAAATTATCTATAATTTCCATCATCACTACATAGTCATATGTTTGGGTGGTCAAACCCTCCTTGAGAATCACTGAAACATTTTCTTGAGGTATTTTCAATATAATTTCTTTCTATATCTTTTTTCTGTATATTTTTAATTATGATTATCATTTATCTAGGAGTGGCTGATGTTGTTAGATTATATTACCATTATTTCCATCAACCTTAAGGACACAAAACAAGGTAATGTATTTTGAGTTCATCCATATCAAGGAAAAGGAGTCAGATGATCCCATATGCATGCAGTAGAGGAGCAAGTATCAAATGTCTCATATTCCATTCATGGTATAATCAGTTTCTAAACTACCATAGTTTTTTATTTTGTTATTCTAGAGCTTATAATTCAATTCCTTCACCAACCCTGGTTCATGAATTAGGTCAAAATGTGGATTGTATTTTCATTCCCTGAGTGTTACTTACACTTTTCAGAGGCCTAGCTAGTTATTTTGTTTATTCTAGGGATACATACTAAATATGGGTAAATGTCATTTTTTGGGTGATTTCTTTATGTTGTAAATCCACCTAATTATATATCTATTGGAATTGAATTATTTTATTTTATTTGTATGGTTTTTGAATATTTATGGTGGACAGTTGAATTTTCTTGTTTGGGAGAATAATGTTTGGTGTTATCTAGGGTGTGAGGTTTCCAACTAGTGGGTGGGTGAGAAAATACCATTTTTACATTTATGTAATAGTCATGAACATTTTTAGTGTTGGATAAATTGATGGGATACCCAAATTTTTGGAAAGTGTTTTTGAATTTTTCCTTGATGAGGTTATGATACTACCCCCATGATGTGATTCCTTGTTTTGGATAGTGTTTTATACAATGATATATTCTTCTTTATGTACCCTTATAACATAGAACCCTTATAGTTATGGGATTTATAGTTCCGGTTGAATGATTTGATATAGAAATTTTTCATCATTCCATGTTTGACATCATGGGGATATCATATTTCGGTCTCAAAGAAGATTGATGGTAGTTTAAGGATTTACATAATCTATTGATGGATTAGTTAAATGATAATCTATAACTATAAACTTCATCCAAGAATCAGTGACCTCTTTGAACAATTGAGGGGGGATAGCTAGTATTCTATGAGCAATATGTTATGTAGATTTTATAAAATGGTAAAGGTGGATGAAATTATGAATAATAAATTTTTATGTAGGTATATAAAATTTGAGGTTTTGGTTATGTCATTTGGTTTCACGAACATACTGAAAGTGGTAATGGGACCCATGACCTTATTATTTATTGTGTTCCTAGACTAATTAATAGTTATTTCCATCTATGAAATTATAAAATACTCGAGACCATAAGAGGATCATGTCGAGCATTAAACACCCCAAAATGATAAAGGGTTAAATGACCAAATGATATGACACATTCCAACGAGGTGAACTATCCATTTAAATATCTTGTCTAATTAGAACTGCATAATTAAGTGTGCTTGGCCTATAGTATTGTTTATGATGGGGACGTTCTGGGGTGTTCCCAGGGTGTGTGTGAGTGAGGAAAACACACAAGAAAGGACATGATTTTCGTTCAGTCATGTGGGTGGGCCCAAGGGTGTGGACCACATGTTTGTGGGGGAAACTGGGGGTACCTGGTGGGATAGTACCAGGAGACTTGTGTTTTATTCAAGCACATGGGTGTGGCCAAGGGTGGGGACCGCCTGTCTGTGGTGGAAACTTGGGGTACCGGGCGGGACAGTACTAGAAACACATGTTAAGGTGGGGTGTATGTGCTGTCATCGGGTCCCAGTTGTTACATTTGGTATCAGAGGTGGTACCCAGCCTTAAGTGCAATGCATTTCCTAGGTTGAGATGTATGGCTCACAATGAGGACATTGTGATATAAGGGGGTGTGGGGTCAATGTAACACCCCAAAATGATAAAGGGTTAAATGGATATGTTAAGGGGGGAAACTGGTGGTATTTGGAAGGCTAGTACCCGACGACCATGATAAAGCGGGGTGTCTCTGTTGTCCCTGAGACCTAGTTGTCACATATATATGTTGTGTTCTAATGGGATGGGGGTTAATTTTTCTCCCCAAAATGATAAAGGGTTAAATTACTAAATGATATTTCTCATGTTAGCAAGGTGCATCTTTATTTTTTGGAGCATGTTTGATTAGAACTACAAAGTTAAGCATGCATGGACTGGAGTAATTTTCAGAATCAATAACACTATGGAACGATTCACAGGCTGTGTGTGAGTGAGGAAAAAACCCATTGGAAAAAACATGTATTGTCTAGTGGGTATATTCATTATTCAGATGTCCTGTTCAGGCACATGGGTGGTACTTGGAAGGTCAGTACACAACAACCATGTTAAGGCGGGGTGTCTGTGCTGTTACAGGGACCTAGTTGTTACATTTAGTATCAAAGGTGGTACCCAGCCTTAAGTGTGGTGCACTTACTAGGTTGATATGTAGGTCTCACAATGAGGACTTTGTGCTATAAAGGGGGGTGAATGTAACACACCAAAATGATATAGGGTTAAATTTCTAAATGATATGACTCATGTAAACAAGGTGCACCTTCCTTTTCAAGATCCTGTCTAATTAGAACTCCACAGTTAAGTGTGCTTGGCCTGGAATAGTGTTCAGGATGGGTGACCATTTTGGATGTCTCCTAGGGTGTGTTAGAGTGAGTAAAAAACACACTGGAAATGACATGTGTTGTCCTATGGGGATAATAATTAGTTAGATGACCTGTTCAGGAATGTGGGTGGGACCTAGGGTGGGGACCACATGTTTTCAAGGAAATCGGTGGTACCTGGCGGGCCAGGACCTAACATCCATGTTTAGGTGGGGTGTTTGTGTTGTCACTGGGACCAAGTTGTTAAAGAGCACCTTTGGATCATCTTTCATACTCATTGACACCCAAAATTATATCAAAAAATACACACGTTAATGTTTTGGATGTGATGGTTTCAATTATTTGGGATCGTGGTGTTATATTAGGGATTGGTGGTGGATCCGACAATGTTTAATGTTTTTATGGGATGAACTGAAGTTTTTAGTATAAAGTTGTACACTTCATGGTCTCACTATATATTATTAGGGTTTTTTTCTTACATATCTCATATTATAGCCCTGTTTACCACCCTAATAAAAAAGGACCAATATTCTATTTGAAATTTTCAATTCCATGTATCAATTTACTACATAAAGGAGTATATGGTCAGCTCCCCAATTCGTTAGTTAACTAAGGAAGGTGTGATGTAAAAGATGTTCTGTAATGATTCCCTGTTTGATATCAGATGAATCCTGATGTATTAGACTGAAGTGGTCAACAATTAATCCTAGGCATTATTTCCCATTGAGTATATCTTTTCCACCAATGATCTATAGATAGTGGTAGTTTTGTTTCCCTAATATAGTGACAACATTACCTCAATGAGGAACTCTTTTTGGTCGTCAGGGTCCATAAAATTATTAGGTATATCTTTTCACATCATGATATGAATACGAAATAGTGGCGTGGTATGGATTTTATACAAGACTATTCTTTTCTAATATCTTAAACCAGAGGAAAAGGAAGTGTCAGGGCTCATTCATAACATAGAAATTTTGTGGACACTATTCATGAATTAGAGAATGTATAGAATGTTTTGGTGGATTTAAAATCTTGTCATTTCCTAGAGAAGGTGTTTTATGGTAGATGATCCTTGTTCTAGATGAATCTAGAGACCTCTTTATTATAATAGGTGGAGGAGTCTCATAGAATACATTAGGGATTACTTAGTGAATTTTATTGCAAACCTCTAGTAGTGTACCTTGGAAAATTAAAGATATATCATTTCCTGAGAACGCTTTTTTGTGGTACAATTTGAATTGAACAAGGGGAGAGTTTTTGCTATAATTTCTAGTATTTTATCATGTAAATGTATATCATTGTGACCTTAGTGGTCTATTTTATCCTTTGGATTCCCTCAAGTGGAAGTGGGAGGTCATCTTTATTTTTATGGTCAAAATATTACCCTAGGATACATGAGATTTGATTATATCTCAGTGATCATGTATATGGACGATGATGTTATCTCACATTATGGAAATTTTAGAGTTGAGATATATGTATGTTTTGGGAAGATGGTATGTGGATGATATAGTGATGCTTCATAGTTGAAAATGATCCAATATTTCAAAGTAATATCTTTATTAAACATAGTTACTCTTAAGAGGATTGAAATATGTATTGGTCTCTTAGATATTAGAAAACACTTATTTCCACCTCTAAATGGATGGGATGATGGATAGAACCATCTTGATGATAGAGGATATGTTACGGCCATGAATCATGGATTTTAGTGGATCCTAGGTGTAACATCTAAATTTGGGTATGTTATATCATAATAATGTCTACAACTCATCCATTAGTTTGACAAACATTAAAGAATTGTATGGGATACCATGGAGATATTTATTGAGCTTGAATAAGATTTTAGAGGCATATATTCATAAACATAATGTTGTGTGGAGCAAGACCGAGATGATGAAGGTGGATTGTGAGACAATGATGGTGGTACACAAAACGTGCTGACTTATTCCAATGAATGAATGGGCCCTCCATATTTTGAGTTAAGTGGCCATACATTCATTAAGGTTTTCCCTCATCCCAACCACTGTAATATTGGTATGTGAAGCAAGATCGTATCATAGTTTTTCAAATAATTAGAGGTATTTCAATGTGTTGGGGAGGTGGATTTTTGGTTTCCACTACCTCAAAATAAATACATATTTCATGATGGAATCCACATATCCTAGCTTTATCAGTATCTTAATGATGATTCACACTTCATAAATTATGTATGTAATGATATTAGGGATGACATTATATATATGGAATATCCAATTGATATTTTATATTTATGGGATAAATTTTAATCTAGGTTGATCATTCAATTGGTTCAGAATTTATAGAGTCTTGGTGGCCTAGAAGATAGCATGATGAAACATGAGTCAGAAATATGTGATCTATAACCTATATTTATTAAAAAAAAATTGCTTTTATATGATGATGAAATGTGGTTTTTTTAGGACTGCTTTTTGATTTATCAATTTTTATTTTTTAGATAATGTAATTATTTTATTTGAGATGTTTCTCTAATGGAAGTGTTTGCAGTTTGGTTTTTTTCCCCATGATCAGGTATGGTATTGATTTACAATGATTTGAGTCAACTTATAGATATATGATTTAGTTTTCTAGACCTTTCAAGATGATTAATATGTGTGTTTTAGGGGTTAGAGTTTTCAAGAGGGTTCTTTGAGGGATAAGAAGGGTTGTCAAGATAAAATTTTATCCAAGAGGTAGTGTTATTGAATGATATCATATATTATAGTGTGCAAGTGTGTTTTATATCACATAGTCCAAATAATATATGTGGTTTCCTAAGGTATGGAGAGTTTTAGGGATAATTCTCTAGGAGATCAGATTTACTGGTTCTTATGGATTTGACGTTGTTGGGGTATAGGGGGTAGTATGTATCATGAAATCCTACATATGTGATTTTTGTTGGTTATGTTGAGTTCATTTTTCTATAGATCTAGGATGTGAAGTGTCCTTTCCAGTTGGCATTAAAATTATTTAGTGAGGATGTTACAATGAATTATGACCCATCCATTTTTTTATATGATATAGGACATGTCCCACACTATGATTTTTAAACATAACACTGACCAAGTGGTTTGCATTATTGTCCTTCCCATTATATCATTGTTTTCCCCTACACTACATCCTTTCTATCATGGTGTATGTATTTTCAATGTCATGATAGGTTTTCTAGGATGATTATAAATTCTTGGTTCATATCGAACCTGATCATTCATCCAACCATTTCACTATTATTGAGAGATCTATATGCTGTTGTTTTAGGCATTTCAACCCCATTTCATTGGATTTCAACACCATCCTTAAAAGTCAGATCCTAGGTGATTTAATGTGAGTTTCCCATCAATCCCAGTTATTTTTCTCAATTTTCTTCACTAATATAGGGTTTTTGGAATGGTAATAGCTATTTTTTGTGTTTTGGTGGTTATTCTATAATCTGGAATGCTATATAATAGGATTTTTACAATACCTTAGGTGGTTTAGAATATTTGGGGAGTATCTTATTATTATTGGCCGTATGCTATGAGTTAGAAATAAATGATTAAGGTATGGGATTTTAATTCACTCTATTTTATTTGAATTTATGACATTATCATTTTTTTTTCTGATTGGAAGATGGTAGGAATTGGAATAATAATGATAATAAATTGGATTAATGATATTGAATGTGTAGTCGGTTGTAAAATATTTTATCATTTTTTAGATGTTTTTAATGATTTTTCATGCAATTTTACTTATAGGGAGTCTTCCTAACAGTGATAAATTGATTTGAGAGTATACTTTAAAATTTTATATACATAGATTTATTTAATGAACCTACTAATTTGATGATTTATATTTTATGCTTGATTTTATATGTCTGACACTATTTCATTAGTGATGTCTGTCTTGGTGTACTTGGTGGTGTGGTGCTTGGTTACCTTGGTTGTTTGTAACCTATTGGACTTGGTTACGATGTGGTGTTTTGATATGGTGTGTTATTAAATTCAATTCAGTAGAAATTAAATAATTATAATATATTAATATTTGTATGGATACGGTATTATTTTATATTAATCTAAATAAAAATATAAATAAATAAGGCATGGTGGATTTTTTAAAAATAAATAATTAGAAGTGGAAATTGAGTTATATATCATTGTACTATTCCTGTAGTTATATATTTTTCATTAGAGGAAATCCTTGGTGGCCTAGTATCTAATGTAACCTAACAGTGGTTGTGGTGGGGTTTCTTTTGTAAACCCATTTGTTTAGGATGGTTTGAGCCTATTATATATATGTATATATTTTTATGAATATTTTACACCCCCCCACTATATTCATGTAATCTAACAAACACCTACTATACATACCCATACTTTTCATAAATAAATTATATGTCATTTGAAAAGAATATTCAACACATTACACAATAGCATTCTTAAGGACATTAAGAGTTTGGTATCATCAGGGTCTCGGTATGTAGTCTTCTAATATAGTTAATGATATTAAATTCTTCCAAAAATGATACTACCATTTATTGATCTTCATATAAATACCTTGCATAAAATCTTTCTTCATAACCTATATAATGTGCGTTTATGATAAGGTGAACTCAGAATCTCAGTAATGGTATACATTAGAAATATATAAATATAATATGAGCATAAGGGTTTGAGAATGTGATGATAATAGATGAAAACCATACTATTCCTATCATAGATCCTAAATATATGGAATAAAATTTTTAATTCATAATAAATGAATCATAAAGAAATAAAATAACATGAATCATGAGACCATAACATTGGCTTTATATATGTAATTGTGGAATACACATATGCAAGTAAAATCATTCCCATAGTAGTTAAGGGTCATTTCCAATACATATTAGGGCACTATATGGGTGGATAATCCTCCTGGGTGGGACACCCCACCAACCAATGTGGCATCCCTTTCATTATAGGGGAATGGATTCAGTTCCCAAACAATCATTTAGTTAAGGTCAACTCCCAAGACAATCATAGTGGAAAATGTACCGTACTGAACTAGGTTCACTCCCAGCTATAGTCTTATTTATATCGTATGATATAAATAGTTAAAAGATTCATTATAGGGAGATAAAGGTACCACCCATAACTTAATTAAAATCATAAATATGTGGTCTAAATGTTCTATAACCCTTTATAATATATTAACCTATGAAATGAAAATGTTTTCATAAACATTTTAAAATATAATACCCTGTGGAAAAGTGATAGGTTTCGGAATCATTTCATTATTTCTATATTTTATATCTTTTATAAACAATTTATTTTCATAATAGTTCTATCATGGTATAACCCATTGAATAAAAATGGGGTTTATAAAAACATTTTCATAACAAACATAAGTCATTCATATAAACAATAGGATTGTTTTCTTCCCCAATAAAGAATAAGTAAAATCAAAGGATGCCAACTTATATGGAAATAATTTTAAGGTATCAATTGAAAATTTTCTTGAGGAAAATAACATTTCATGGAAGATATCTCTTGAAAATAATAAATTATTAAATATTTTGTCATTTAATTTCTGTGAAAATAACCATGAAAATATATAATAAAATCATTAGAATCATTTAAAAAAATTCTTGAGGATAATTTCCTTTCATTGTTGAAAATTACTTTTTAAAAAAAATTAAAATCCATTTATATTTTGAAATAATTTATTTCAAACATAAAAAATATCCTATTGTTAAAGATAATGTCTTCATAGATATTATATTTTAAATTTTTAAGGGAATCCAAAAATCTTTGAATGGTCATGAAAGTGGGAAATATTATTATTTCAATGAATGTTAAAATCAAATATTATGACATCCTATTATAGTGTTAATTTACTCTTTGTACCTCATTTTTTATCATCCTTTAGATGGGGTCTATTTTTGGTGGTTTCAAGAAGCTATATTAAAATTTTGAAAGGATCTTGGTTCGTACAAAGTTAGTTCATAGTTTTCACAAACCATGTTCCCTACTACTGAATCCTATGAAAACGCAGGTAGTGAGGGTTAAAATAATACTATACTATTTGTAAAACTATTCTCCCATAGAGTAGATGTAACGCCCCGACCCCAGTTACCTAGAGTCGGTGCATTATTGCGTAACATTGGCATGATCACAAAAGATCATGTCTCAAAATACCGATTAGATTAGTAGCCTTGGAAACACTAGATACATTCATAAATGTTACATTATAACATAAAGTTAAAAACTACAATAACATAGTCTCCATTTTCCACATTCATATCCCCTTCAGACTATCCCTACAGGTCATTCCTAAAATACTTCTTCACATCCTGGAAAAATTAAAACATTGAAAGGGGTGAGCTCAGATGCTCAGTAAGGATAACAATATAGAGGAAGCTTTCATAAATAAACATTAACATTTAAGGAAATGTATAAATAAAACAAAATCCTTTTAAACTTGAACTTCAGCATAATATGGAAAAAATAAAATGAAATAATGCCATTTACTTATTCACATGGATAGTTTACTAGTCAAATAATCACATGCAATATCAATAACCACTTTCATAATGATGGAATGCATAATGCCAGACTATCATAACCACGTAGCCAAGGCCTCGTGCTAAGACTAGAAAAACGATTTTGTAAAGGCCTCGTGCCAAGACACTAGTTTGTCTCATGAGACCTTCTGATGCATCGAGGAGTTATAGCGGGCTGCACCCATCACTTATTAAGTCCAATGCATTCATCATATGAACAGGTTTAAACATATCCTAAACCATAACATAATCGTATAACATAAAACATGCATAACATAAACATTAAATTTCCATATTTCAACCACAATATATCAATACAACACATTGATATAAAAAACACCTTCAAAACCATTTTCAATACCAAAATAAAAGAAAATTAAAACTTTGTAATTATTTTTCATTTAAAAAATGTTATGTCTTATAGAGGAAGCCGAAACTCAAATAATGGTCACAGCGGCAGAGAAGTTGTTGTTGCCACATACGTATGACAAAAAAACATTCCCTTTTGTCGTTCAGTAAAATTCTTCGTATAAAAAAGATTCCTCTTGAATAAACATAAAAGTCAAAGGGGTTTATACACCGTATAAAGGAAAGATGTATATAAAACCAAATATGCCTCAATGAAAGAAGATAGAAACGAAGTCCCTTACAAAGAATATTTTTTAAATAAAATAGATCTATTATGTGTATTCACTATAAGTACACATAAATAAAGTACAAATACAATATAGGATATAATAATATCATGACATAATTTTAAAGTAGGAGATTAACCCAAAGAATGGAAATTGGGTTAAAAAGTTATCTTACCTCCTGTCCAACTTGACTCGATCGTTCTTTAACCCCATGAATAATAAACTAGAGTTAATTTATAATTTCTTTAGAACATTTTTAAAGTATATTATTCCTTTTATATCACTTATTACCATGTTATGAATTTTATGTAATTATTTAAGTTAATAACGGTCGTATTGTCAATCTTTAGTACTTGAGTCAAAAATAAACTTCTTATAATTACAAGTTGTTCATGTGGTGAAATATCCATTATATCCATAATTATATTCATTATGTAGATATCATATATATCATATATATCTAGTATATACATGCATCTATAATGTTACATAACATTTAGAGGTAAGAAATGAAATGCACCGTTCATGGAGACGGTAAGTCGTACGTACGCATGAACGCTACTTTCATTTCTATTTTGTATTTAATGGAATGAAATTATAATTATATAAAGGTATACTATAATTACAGTATAATATAATGTATAATACCATTTACTCCATCCTTTATACATCCCACATATGGCATTAACGATTCAAATCACTTTGAGGGGTCCGTAGTCCGCACTTCATAAAATTAAATTATCACGTTTACACATAATGGAAATCATAAAGGTATGAAATAAATGAAAAATACAGAATAATAAGGAAAAAAACATAATATATATCATATATAAAAATAGTTTCATCATAATGTCCCCCATGAGTGGTTTCAAAAGAAGATTGAAAAATCATTGTTCCGTGAGGCAGAAATTCGCCAACCACAGAAACAGTATGTTCTTTAACCATTAGACGAAGGTGTGTGTAAGTGTAAAAAAAATAATTATCATAACAACATCCTAGTATATTGAAGATACTGGTGTTGTTACAAAATAAATGAATAAACAGAGTTTAAGGGGTTGGAGAAGAAAAATAAAACAAAATAACATACGAAAAGACATTACCTTAAAATCGGGTAACTCTTTTTGATTTGACCTCAAAGGCTTCCTTGGGAAGACTTCTGCCCAAATTGAGGCTTCTAGGAGTAATATTGGGATGTGGAGAGACAAAATGGGCAGGTTTTGGCCGAGCAAAAGGCTTGAGAGGTCTGGTTAAGGTGGTAGTGGTGGGGGCCTTTTATAAGAGGATAGGAGGGGCACTCTTGGAATGTCATGAAATGTTACATTATTATGAAGTGATTTTCGGATTTCAAAGGTCCCACAATTATAAATTTCGAGGATAAGGTGATAAGGGTTCTAAATATACCCATTCAATAGGTTTTTGACAAGTGTATGTCTTAGATTTTACATTATCTTTTCATTTTATTTAAATCGTTAATTAATGAGGTAATCGTTGCATTATCATGGTGTCATTAAAAATTTAATTTATTTAATGTCTAAATATTATAATAAAAATTACCATGATGTAGGAAATCTTTTTATATTTCCAATGAATATTTATAGTCAAAAAGTTAACTTATATAACACCACGTAATAATTGTTTTAGTAAAACTACACATGTTTGTGACAATTTTATTTTTACTTTAAATAAAAAGTTATTAATGTCATTTTCTTACCCAAGTGGCTCCATGGCGTCCCCAAGTTTACCCATGGATTTTATTTGTCGGCCATGACTCATCCAATAAGTGTAAGACAAGATTAAAGGTATTTCCATATTTTTATAATATCATTTTTACCTTAAATTCAACTAATTACCTTTAATTGTGATTAATTAAACTTAAAAGTTAATATTCACCAAAACTTATTTTATCTCATTGAACAAAATTTTACTTACTAATGACAACCATGTATGTCGTATTTTTGAAAATAAAATCACAGAAGTGGTAATGTTTCATTTAAATGAAAAATCAGTTTTTTAACTACCACTTGGTGGTTTCACTATTCATCAAAAATTGAAGTTTTTCAGAACAATGCCAAAATTTCACCCTAAGATATAATTGATATTCCGAATTAAAAAATGATGTCTATTTTACAAAATTACAAAAATATAAGTTGCATTAATTAATTTTATAATTAATTCCCACTGTCATAACAAATAGCGTGGTTTTAAGAAACAATATATATCAAAAGATTGACAATTTTTATGTCCAATTTCAAAGTGAAATTAATTCTAATGACCACCATTGGATAAAATGGTAAAAATATATTCTAATTAAACTTTAAAACCACTCAATAGTATAATTTATCACTATAAATTATTTTGATTAAAAAAGTTGTTTTTATGTATTTTTCACTATTCATAAAAAATTGGAAGTTCTTAGAAAAATACCAAAAATTCAACATAGGATAATTTCGATATTACGAATCAAAAAATGAAGTCCATTTTGAAATATAATATATATATAATTTCAAAACGTGGGTATTACTATTCATAATGACTATTTTGATTAGTCGCGGTTTGTTAGAATCTCGAACTTGCATACAATGCAAGCTATTGAATTATTGAAAGAGAAGCGTATCGTGGAAGCTCAGGGTGATACATTCTCCCCTCCTTAAATAAATTGCGTCCTCACAATTTGAAATTTTTATTTGAAAATAAAAGGTTGAAAATAGAAAATACCTTTGTGGAAAACCCACATCAGAAATACGGTTAATAAAAATATAACGTTAAAAGAAAGAAAGATAAGTACAAAGGTCACCCGAGATAGACCATACTAGGATTATATGAAAATATGGATATGGAAGAAAAACAAACCATCAAGGTCTGATGGAGAGTTTTAGAAAATAGGATTAGGAGAAAGTTAACCACAAGAAAATCACAAACTTGTGATTGGTTAAACGGTCATTGAATCCCCAGTTGGAAAAGTTTACCGGCAAAGTTTTTGTTCTAAGTTACCTTTTATAAAGTTGAGGAATTTATTTAGGAGATTTAATAAGAATGTAAGGAAATATACTTACTTTTCATGTAGACTTTCATTCTTTAATAAATTTTTACCACAATCCCATCATTCACTCCAAAAGGTAATAGAGCTCAAAAATATTCTATTTATCCTAATTATATAAGGTTCCAAATATTAACACATACCATTTAGATTAGGAAAACTTTTTTGTAATAACCAGGTACTTCATATAGGCTAGTGGTAGGTAATAAAGGCATGTCGCACTATGGTTGGGGATTCGATTCCTACAGCTTTGTCCGACGTGACGGATTATCCGACGACCTGCAGGTTGTCCTTTTCCTATACTATAGTATTATAATATTCCAAAAATAATCTTCATAAATGTTTTAACCATAAACAATACTATCCAAAGTTCAACATAATCTATTCCAACCTTTATAGTTATCCAAAATACCACCGTCCAGACTTTCTCTAAAAGGTCCTTAAATTCCAAAATCAATTGTAACATTAGATTCCCCAAACAAAGTAAAGTTTCTCTTATTATCACATACTAAAAATATGATTACCTTCATAATATTAAAACCTTAATGAAAATAATAAGTACTGTAGTACAATACTTATATATATCACATTATTCTTATAACCAGAATATAATCCTCGTTTCCAAAAGTACCAATACATTAATTATTCCACTTCAACTGTAGTAATAGCATAAGATTGTCCTTGATCCCTTGGCCTTTTCTGAGGTAAGGTTCCCTGACGCTTAGGACATTCATTTTCATAATTCCCCATTTCCATACAATTGTAGCATTCAACATTGATAGCCTCTTTCTTTCCCTTGCAATCACGAGCCTGGTGACCTTTTCTCCACATTTATAACAAACTCCCATTCCTTTTAGGCAAGTACCGGGGTGATTCTTCCCACAATTATCACATCATGGAAAATCCTTCTTTCCCTTATCCCCTTTATTTGTCTCTTATTCCACCATTATCATCTTCTCTTGCTTTACTTTATTGTCATAAGATTTAGATAATTCCTTTTCTGTCTTGATAGCACACGAGACTATATCTCCGTATGACGATAAAGATTGTGGGACTAAGGCTCGACGGATAAATGGTTTTAACCCATCAAAGAAACGATCAATCTTACTTCCTGGGTTACGTATATAATCTGTTGCATGCCTTGCTAACCTTTTAAAGTTAGCCTCATACTTTGCGACATTATCATCCTCCTTTTGTCTCAGACTCAGAAATTGTATTTCCATATCTGCTCGATGGTCACGAGGGAAGTATTTTTCTAAGAAAATCTCTTTCAACTCCCTCGATTCCATATTTGATACTTCATCATCTTCCTTTGTGTTTTGAATCAGTGACCACCATTGATCGGCATCTCCAGTGAGGCAGTAAACTGCCATGATGACCTTCTCCCTTTCGCTACTCCCCAAGGTGTGGAATATTTTCTCTAAGGATTTTATCTATTTCTCAGATACTAATGGATTTGTACCCCCATTAAATTTTGGTAGTTGTTGCCTCATTAAGCGGTCTAACATTGATCCTCCACATTGCGGATCAGGGTGCTCCATACAAGTAAGGTTATTATTCATAACCTGAGTGAGTTTTCCTAGTATGGTAATAAGTTGATCAGCAACAGTTGTATCTTCAGCTCCACAATAATTATCTTGAGCATTAGGGCAATCCCTACATGGAGTGCGTTCATTGATACGGTTTCTATTCCTCCCACAAGGTGCCATTTCTAAACAATGGCATAAACTAGATTAGTTTATGAATCAAAATACATAATTACAAACTTGAGAAACACTTAACATAAATTGAACTATTTATGGATATAATCCATAATCATAATAAATATTTTCTTTTTGGAAGTATATACTCATAACCCTTCATAGTGGTTGGTAAAGAAAACGAGAATTATCCTAAGCATATCCCCTAGGAGTTTCGTAACCAAGATACAGCAAGGCTCGTTGTCGTGCACCAGTTCCCGTTCGAGTCTAGCTCAAAGCGGTGTTTTCGGGTTTTACCCTTAGGTACATCTGTGCCAGAGCGACCTCTACCTGCTCGTATCCATATAGGGATGTATAGCTCGGAAAACTCACAAATTCTCTATAATACCAAAATTCTAGGAAGTTCTTCTATACTAATCCTCCAAATCTATCTTTGGGCTATATGCTCTAATCAGAGTTTATCTAAATCTAGCTTCCAAGGTTAGTACTAAACTGCCTCTGATACCAACTATAACGCCCCAACCCCAGTTACCCAGAGTCGGTGCATTATTGCATAACATTGGCATGATCACAAAAGATCAAGTCTCAAAATACCGATTAGTTTAGTAGCCTTGGAAACACTAGATACATTCATAAATGTTACATTATAACATAAAGTGAAAAACTATGATAACATAGTCTCCATTTTCCACACTCATATCCCCTTCATACTATCCCTACAGGTCATTCCTAAAATACTTCTTCACATCCTGGAAAAATTAAAACATTGAAAGGGGTGAGCTCAGATGCTCAGTAAGGATAACAATATAGCGGAATCTTTCATAAATAAACATTAAAATTTAAGGCAATGTATAACTAAAAAAAATCCTTTTAAACTTGAACTTCATCATAATATGGAAAAAATAAAATGAAATAATGCCATTTACTTATTCACATGGATATTCTACTAGTTGAATAATCACATGCAATATCAATAACCACTTTCATAATGATGGAATGCATAATTCCAGACTATCATAACCACGTAGCCAAGGCCTCGTGCAGATACTACAAATAATATTTTGTCAAGGCCTCATCCCAAGACACTAGTTTGTCTCATTAGACCTGCCGATGCATCAAAGAGCTATAGCGGGCTCCAACCGTCACTTATTAAGTCCAATACATTCCTCATATGAATAGGTTTAAACATATGATAAACCATAACATAATCGTATAACCTAAAACATGTATAACATAAACATAAAATTTCCACATTTCAACCACAAGATATCAATACAACACATCGATATAAAAAAACACCTTCAAAACCATTTTCAATACCAAAATAAAAGAAAATTAAAACTTTGTAATTATTTTTCATTTAAAAAAAAGTTATGGCTTATAGAGGAAGTCGAAACTCAAATAATGGTCATGGTGGTAGAGAAGTCGTTGTCACTGCATACGTATGAAAAAAAAACATTCCGTTTTGTCTTTTAGTAAAATGCTTCGTATAAAAAAGATTTCTCTTGAATAAACATAAAAGTCAAAGGGGTTTATACACCGTATAAAGGAAAGTTGTATATAAAACCAGATATGCCACAATGAAAGGAGATTGAGATGAAGTCCCTTACAAAGAATATTTTTTAAATAAAATAGATCTATTATGTGTATTCACTATAAGTACACATAAATAAATTACAAATAAAATATAGGACATAATAATATCATGACATAATTTGAAAGTAGGTGATTAACCCAAAGAATGGAAATTGGGTTAAGAAGTTCCCTTACCTCGTGTCCGACTTGACTCGACCGTTCTTTAACCTCCTGAATAATAAACTAGAGTTAATTTATAATTTCTTTAGAACATTTTTCAAGTTTATTATTTCTTTTATATCACTTATTACCATGTTATGAACATTATGTAATTATTTAATTTAATAACGGTCGTTTTGTCGATCTTTGGTACTTGAGTCAAAAATAAACTTCTTATAATTACAAGTTGTTCATGTGGTGAAATATCCATTATATCCATAATTATATTCATGATGTATATATCATATATATCATATATATATATATATAGTATATACATGAATTTATAATATTACATAACATTTAGAGGTAAGAAATGAAATGCACCGTTCATGGAGACTGTAATCCCTACGTACGCATGAAAGCTACTTTCATTTATATTTCTTATTTAATGGAATGAAATTATAATTATATAAAGGTATACTATAATTCCAGTATAATATAATTTATAATACCATTTACTCCATCCTTTATACATCCCACATATGTCATTAACTATTCAAATCACTTTGAGGGGGCGGTAGTCCGCACTTCCTAAAATGAAATTATCACGTTTACGCATAATGGAAATCATAAAGGTATGAAATCAATGAAAAATAAAAAATCATAAAGAAAACAAAAACATAATATATATCATATTTAAAAATATTGTCATCATAATGGCCACCATGAGAGGTTTTTAAAGAAGATTGAACAATCATCGTTTCATGAGGTAGAAATTCGCCAACCACAGAAACAGTATGTTCTTTAACCATTAGATGAAGGTGTGTATAAGTGTAAATCAAATCCATCTCATAACAACATCCTAGTATATTGAAGATGCTGGTGTTGTTACAAAAGAAAGGAATAAAAATAGTTTAAGGGGTTGGAGAAGCAAAATAAAACAAAATAAAATAAGAAAAGACATTACCTTAAAATCGGGTAACTCTTTTTGATTTGAGATCAAAGGCTTCCTTGGGAAGACTTCTACCCAAAGTGAGGCTTATATGAGTAAGAGTGGGATGTGGAGAGACAGAATGGGCAGGGTTGGCCGAGCCAAAGGCTTGAGAGGTGTGGGTAAGGTGGTAGTGGTGGTAGTGGTGGGGGCCTTTTATAAGATGAGAGGAGGGGCACTCTTGGAATGTCATGAAATGTTACATTATTATGAAGTGCTTTTCGGATTTCAAAGGTCCCAAAATTATAAATTTAAATGATAAGTTGATAAGGGTTCGAAATCTACCCATACAATAGGTTTTTGACAAGTGTAAGGCTTATATTTTACATTATCTTTTCATTTTATTTAAATCGTTAATTAATGAAGTAATTGTTGCATCATCATGGTGTCATTAAAAATTTAATTTATTTAATGTCTAAAATTATTAAAAAATTACCATGATGTTGGAAATATTTTTATATTTCCAATTAATATTTATAGTCAAAAAGTTAACTTATATAACACCATGTAATTATTGTTTTAGTAAAACTGCCCATATTTGTGACAATTTTATTTTTACTTTAAATAAAAAGTTATTAATGTCATTTTCTTACCCAAGTGGCTCCATGGGGTCCCCAAGTTGACCCATGGATTTTCTTGGTCGGTCATGACTCATCCAATAAGTGTAGGACAAGTGTAAAGGTATTTCCATATTTTTATAATATCATTTTAACCTTAAATTTCACTAATTACCTTTAATCGCGATTAATTAAACTTAAAAGTTACTATTCACCAAAAATTATTTTAATCCCATTGAACCACATTTTACTTCCTAATGACAACCATGTATGTCATATTTTTGAAAATAAAATCACAGAAGTGGTAATGTTTCATTTAAACGAAAAATCAGTTTTTTAACTACCACTTAGTGGTTTCACTATTCATCAAAAATTGAAGTTTTTCAGAACAATGCCAAAATTTCACCCTAAGCTATAATTGATATTCTGAATTCAAAAATGATGTCTATTTTAGAAAATTAAAAACATATAAGTTTCATTAATTAATTTTATAATTAATTCCCACTGTCATAACAAATAGCGTGTTTTTAAGAAACAATATATATCAAAAGATTGACAATTGTTTATGTCCAATTTCAAAGTGAAATTAATTCTAATGACCACCATCGGATAAAATGGTAAAAATATATTATAATTACAATTTAAAACCACTCAATAGTATAATTTATCACTATAAATTATTTTGATTAAAAAAGTTGTTTTAATGTATTTTTCACTATTCATAAAAAATTGGAAGTTCTAAGAAAAATACCAAAAATTCAACATAGGCTAATTTCGATATTACAAATCCAAAAATGAAGTCCATTTTGGAATATATAATATATATAATTTCAAAAGGTGGGTATTACTATTCATAATGGCTATTTTGATTGGTCGCGGTGTGTTAGAATCTCGAACTTGCGTACAATGCAAGCTATTGCATTATTGAAAGAGAAGCGTATCGTGGAAGCTCGGGGTGTTACAGTAGAAAACATGAACCAATAAAATATGGTTCACTATTAAGGAACATAGTTTGACAAGCTATGTATCCCTTCCAAGCTAAAAAATGTTTTCAAATTATTGATCTCCAATTTGACCACATGCTCAACCATAACATTCCATATCTCTATTTCTAATCAATATTGGGATATCAAGAACCCATTTTGGATCTTCTAAATCCTTTCCAAGTGGGATTGAAGCATGGTGAATTCTATTTGGTCTATCCCCGGTAAGAGTTCTTCTCTCATTATTTATATTTTTCTCTCCCTTTTCTCCTCAATATGATTTTTTAGGTCTTCATGTTATTTAGTCATCTAAGATATTTTGATTTAGACCATGAATGTTTGTTTTTTCTCAGATCTCTATTTTTAGAATTTTTGTTGGAATTTCACATTGTGGGTATTGTGAGATAAGATCACATTGTTATGTTCAGAGGTTCTATATAACATTGGAATATTGAATTTAGCATTAATTTTATGAATTAAATTTAATTTATATCAATTTTATTGATAAAACATAATTATATGAATATTGGGATTTGAATTTAAATGGAATGGATTTTGGGGAAACCCCCAAATTCTAGTGAATTCGGTGTGATTTTGATTTGATAAAATTGTTGGAATTGTGAAATTGATTTTCAATTTCTATATGAGAAAAATTCCATAAATTTTTTTTGATAATAACCATGGATTGGGTTTATCGTAAATAAGTCATTAATTTATTTAAAACTCATGTTTTGATTTTTAAAGAGAAATTGGTGTATTGAAATTTTAATTGTAGTAAATTGTTTTTAAAATAGATTTGAAATAATTTCCCCCTTATTGATTATTGTTTGATTACATGTAAGACGCAAGGGTTACTGAGTTATTTAGGATAATAACTATTAGTTTTGTACATTATAACACTAAAAAGAACATTTTCCAAAAGATCTTATCACTGATGGGATGCTAGTTAGTCCTCTTTCACTATTATCTAAGGGATGTGTGTGGAAATATTTTCGGGATCAACGATATGGTAGTGTGAACCTGTAACTACTATACCTTATTAAAGGGAACCATGTTTCTAGTTTTTTAACTACTTTGAGATATGTATATTCCATTTTTCGTAAAAATTATTTTCAAATGTATTTTCAATTTCTGTATTTTTTATATTAATTGACTAAAGTGAAATTGTTTGAAATGATTCCATCAATTGAAATGAAAAGAATTATTTTTTAATTATGATCTTATATACCATGACACTTCTATTAAAATGTAAAGCATTATTTGTTTAACTTTTTTGTCATACTATTATGAAACACATGGTGAAACCCAAATAATATTAAAGCTCACACCTAACCTTTTAATTCATGTTTTTTATATTTCCGTCAATCAGGTTCAAGAAAGGGGAAACATCCACTTAGATGTGGTGGAATTAATTTAATCCTTTGAGTATGGAGTGTTGTTTCTATTAGGACTTGGGTTGTTTATCTTTTGGTTTAATGGTACATTGTGGTTTGAATATGGGTTGTTATACCAATTCAACTTCTAGTAATGTTATCCCTATAGAATATTTCTTTTAGCATACTGATTTGTGTCTATTTCATCCACTGTTTTTGTTGAAAACTATTTCTTACCTTTATCTTCAATGATGCCATGTTCTAGTCTCCAACCTATGGGGACGATGTATTCCCTTTGGGTTAGGTCATTAACAACTCATTTTTTAAGGTACCTGACTATCTAAAACATTTTATGATAATGTGGTATCAAATGTGATGTTTAATAATCATTCATTGATGTTAGTATATAGTTATATTTATCTTGTTGGGACATAAGAGGTAGTTTCTGGTTAATGTTTATCCATATTTCAGCGTAAGGATCCTTCAGCGACTAGGTGATGTTTGGGAAAGGTGTTTTAAGTATTAGTTCAAGTATTTTCCCAACATTTTATTTGGACTAATTGTAATCCCAATTTTTCATATATATCATTTGGGAGTAATTTCCTTGTTTCCCTTGTTGGAGAGTTGATCAATGTAAAGTTATGACATATTTAATGTTGTCTTTTGATGTTATATAGCATCATATCTCTAAGATGATGTATGAATCAGATCGAGGAGGAAGATCTCAATGAAAAATAGTGAACAAATTCTCTCAGGGACAAGACATTGTTTGAGGTTTTGTTGTGTGCAAACCAAGATTTGGGACAAGCTTCTAAACTTCCTCACATTCATCCACATAATGTTGATACTTAGAGATATAAATCAATGATTCCTACTCACAAATTTTATCTCTAGAATTCACCAAAATTCTTAGGCTCAAACAATCTTAAAGAGGCTGAAATTTGGTTGAGGATTGTTGAAATTTACTTTGTGTTCTTGGAGACAACTGATTCAATTATGGTGAAATGTGACACCTCCAAGCCAGAGGGTCCTAGATAGTGATGGTGGGAAATGATGTTGATATAAAATAATCCTGAGGGATTATAGTGGAAGGAATTTAAAGCTCATTTCATGTACTATTTATATCTAGATTTGATGGTGTCACCCAAGAATATAAAGTATATCAAACTCTATCAGGCTGATAAGAATCTGATAGAATAAGAAATTCACACTATTGAGCTTGTGAATATCTCATGTGAGGTTGTATTGAATAAGAATATGAAGACTTGATGGTTTGATATTAGAATTTGATTGAATATTTGTTCTTAGGTTTCCCTGCTGATGCTCCCTTCTTAAGTTGTTGTACTAGATATGGTGTTGATTTTTTAATATGGACTAGGCTGGTTATTCATGGTTGACCTGAGTTCCTTTTTCTAACGGATAAATCTCTATGATTTCCTTCAATGGAAGTATGTATCATGGTGATATATGTATTTATTCATGACAACATGGTTCTTTTAGACCTCTAGTGAATCTTAGTGGAGGTCCATTAATTTTCTACCAATGTGGAAATATTGGGCATTCAAAGAGGGTTCTCACTAGGAAACCTAGTATATTTGTATCCTATAGATTCTCTTGTCACTTAAAAAAACATGGAAATTTTTCTCCATGTAGTGGCATGGGATCATTATCACCAATATGTATTTTGGTGAAAAATATTCATCATAGACTAAGGGGTTCCAACCACTGTCATCCTAAAGTAATATTTTTCATTTAGTGGAAGAGTCTCCTGAAGAATTAGATATTAGTTGAGCGTCTCTGAGAGGTATCATCACTATTTCATCAACTTTGGTGGTTGTTTTATTTGAAACGGGTGCATCTCATTTTTTTATTTCAAAAAGTATTTTGAATCTGTAAAATCATTCAACAAATATTCTATCTTATTGTATGGATATTACTACTCAACTCATAATGAAGAGAGTATGGGTACTTCATTGTCCATCTTGTGTTTACTCTTTATCATTGATTGATCTTATATTTTATTTTCTCATTCTCAATATGAAACCTCTTGATTTTATATTCAGTATAGATTGAATCATTTCAAATGAATTCATAATTGATTATTATCTTTAGTGGGTCTCCCTTATTAAACTTGATGGGGTGTGCTATATTATTCTTGAAGAATGAATCTTGTGCTCAAGAACAGTCATACATTCTTATCTTGAGTTTGGGAAAGTAATACTGGTGTTTACATTTAAACTAGAGTGTGAATCCGTGACTGGTGCTCAAGAACAGTCATACATTTTTTTTATGAGAGGAAAAGTTCCCCGTTGAATTAGTGTTGGGTACTAATTGGGTATCAATTCCCACTTATCATATGGAATCAACTAAAATTAAAGAGTTGAATACTAATCTAGATGGTCTTTTATAGAAAGATGTTATAAACCTGAGAGTGTCGCCTTGGGTGTTTCATGTTCTATTTTCTATGAAAACTTATGGGTCACTTCACCATTCTGTATATTAAAAAAATCTAAAAAATATTACATTAAATAAAAATTATATGTTTTCCCATATTGTTGATAAATATCACCAGTTTAAAGGAGGTGAGTGGTTTTCAATGATTTCTCTTTGATCCGGTTATCATCAATTGATAATAAAATAATATGACCTTCGTAAACTTCATTTTGGAGAATCTATGGCCATTATGTTCACATTTTCATGTGATTTGGTCTAACCAATTATCATACATCCTTCATGTCTTTGATGAGTAGGATATTCCAAGAGTGTCTTCATACATTCATGGTTATCTTTATGGATGATATCCATGCTTTCCATTTTCTCAAGGAGGATCATGTGCGTCATTTGAGAGTAGATCTTTAATTATTGATATATCACCAACATTATGGCGATCTATCTAAATGAGAATTTTTTATCCCGAAAGTGATGTTCATGTTACATGTTCTGTCAAAACATGGTATATCTATAGATCCTAATAAGGTGAATTTTATTATGAAATGGGTGAAACCATGGAATGATTTTTAGATTTAGGGATTCTTGTGTTTAGATATATGTTATCATTAGTTTGTAAATCCCTTCTCAAATTTGGAATTTCAGATGGATTCTCTAAGTAATAATGGTGTAAATATTTATTGGGCTTAAAAATGTGAGGGTTATTTTGTTTAGATAAAATTTAATTTCTCTACTGTGATAGTGTTGACACTTCTTGTGGTTTATATGGCTATGTGGTTTTCTAATATGCATCAGTTTTTGGTTTTGGTTGTGTTCTTATGTAGGGTGATCATGTCATCGCTTATGGATCTCTATAGATTAGGGCACATGAGAAGAATTACTAGACCCTTGACCTGAACTCAGATCCATTATTCATATGCTTAAGAGTTGGCATTATTAGAATTTTAAAGAATGTTTTACTATGTATTTGTACAACATATTCTTGAGTTTTATCTTATCTCAAAAATATTTTAATCACCACCAAATGAGTTTTGTGAAATACTGCAAGTCCTTTTATTTTGGAATCGCATTTACACTGGTGAAAGTAAATCTCATTGAATATGCTTTGATCATGAACCTTCCAATCGAGTCCGTGAAAGAATAATTAGAATGGAGTAACATTATCACTCATTTTTTATAGTGGAATATTGGACTATGTGAAATACAGATTGAGGTTTCTTTGACCATTGTTCAATTGAATTCCAATCATTAAAAGATGATTCTTTAGGAAGAGAAGCTCGATAAAGAGTTCTCTTGAATTGTAGACTCTCTTTATGGTGGGAAGAACATTGCTAAGTGTTTTTCTCCAATGAGGTTATTCTATGTTTATAGAATCATTTTATTATGATGTTAGAAAATAGAAAATATATAGTGGAGGTTTTCCATAATTCCTAGTGGGAAGTGTACCCAGGAACCAAAAACAATTTCTATGACATGTGGTGATTATTCTGGTGGCTTGGTATGAGAAGGGAAATTTCTAGTTTTGTCTCCCAATTTTATACATTCCTATTGGTAATGGTCGAGCACCATAGGTCTTCATATTTCATTCAAAAACTTCTTGTGATAAAATGGAAGTGAGATGAGATCTCTAGGGAATATTAAATAAGATTAATTTGTACCTAGGGAAAGAAGAATGTGATATGGGTTATGATTGATTGGCTAACTAAATATCCCCACTTTTTACCCATTCATGATTTAACCAAGATTGAAGAGCTAGGAGATCTCTATATGAAATATATTGTTCATTTTCATGGATTCCCATCATTTATAGTCTCTTATAGAGAAACCTAATTTACATCTTTCTTTTGGATAGGCTTTTAAGAGGCACTAGGATCTCATGTACATTTGTGTATTGCATACCATCTATAATATGACGGTATGAAAGAGATGGATATAATGATTCTTGAGGATATAGAACATGAATGTTTCATAAATTTTGAAAGGGATTAGGATAATAATTTTTTGATATTTGTGTTATATTATAACAATAGTTATTAATCCATGATCATAATGGATACATTTGAGTCCATGCATGGCGAGACTTGTAAATTTTTGTTGTCATGGTCAGTAATTAGTGAATGATCATTGATTGAACTGAGTTTGTTTCAAGAGATGAAAGAAAATATTATGTTTATTCTTCAGGTAATGTTGATGGTAGAGAGTTGGTATAAATCATACACTGATCATCATGAAATGCAATAGGAATTTTCAATTGCTGATCAGGTGTTCTTCAATGTTTCACCTAGTTTTGATCATCAATTTCATAGGAGGTAGTGGAAGCATGATCTTGAATTTTTGCGGAATTTTTAGGCTTTTGAGATTGGGGGGAAAGTTCCTTACTGATTAGAATATCCTCTATATTTTACGTTGATCCATGAAAACTTCCATGTATTGCAACTATGAATATATCGTTTAGATCCATCTTATGTTTTAAGCTGTAGTGATCCCAGTGTCAAGATGAATTTATCTCTGACTAAGAGTCCAATAAGGGTATTTTATTCAAAAAAATTACATTATGGGAGGAATATATATTTTGATTTAGTTATATGGCAGTAGAGTTCTGATACTTGTTCTACTTGGGAGGTAGAGGCACTAGTGAGGGTGCATTGGGCTCATCTTTTTGGTATAGAAGCTCTTTTTCAAGAGTTTGGTGGACAAAATTTTTCAATGGTTGGGAGGTTTTAGAATATATATAATTTTTTAAGGCACTCTAGGACCCTATATTTTATCATTTTTTAGCTGGGGTATTTGTCAGGTGGTTTTGGGAAGAGATTTAAAATTTTGGAAGGCTCTTGGTCTGTTTATAGTTGGTTCATGGTTTCCTCAAACCTTGAACCCTATTATTGATAACCATTCAAACCAAGAAATTGAGGTTTTTCATGGTTAGTTCACATTTTTTTAAAACATATTACCTATAACACACCATTCTTCCATGATACGTTTCCCTTTGAATAATTCAATAGCTTGCATTGCACGCAACTTCGAGATTCTAACACTTCGCAACCAATCAAACTAGCCGTTATGAATAGTAAACCCTACTTTTTGAAAATTTATCAATTTTATCATTCAAAATGGAATTCATTTTTGGGTTCAGAATATTTAAATTATCTTAGGGGAAATTTTTTGTATTTTTATGAAAACATTCAGTTTTTGATGAATAGTGAAAATTCTAAATTTTTAGTAAAAACAACTTTTTTAATCCAAATAATTTATAGTCTTAATTTATACTATTGAGTGGTTTTGAAATATAATTATATTATATTTTTACAATTTAATCCAATATTGGTCATTGGACGTAATTTTCACATTTAAACTAGACACAAGAAAGTGTCATTCTTTTGATAGTTATTATTTCTTTAAAATACGCTTTTTGTTTTGACAATGGAAATTAATTTTAAATTAATTTATTCCACTTTTGTGTTTTGAATTTAGAAAAATGGATTACATATTTGAAATCAGGAGGTTCAAATTGTCTAAATAGGTAACTTTTATTTTTAGACATTTTGAATAATTACTACGGTAAATATTTTATTTACCATGGTTAAAGGGTAAATCCAGTAAATAAGGGTAAAAAACAATATCATAATAATATTAAATTACCCTAACACGTGTTCTAACCCTATTTTATAATACATGTCCGACCATGGGCATCCTTGGCTCTATTTTGGAACCCCATGTAGCAACTTTTATGTGATAATGACACTTTATATTAATTATGTTAAAGTAAATACAAAAATGATGTAGGCATATATCTTTTAGTAAATCAATTTTTACATAGGGTTATATATGTTATATCTTGGACTATAAATTTTAATTATAAATATAAAAATGTTTCCTACACAATGCTATTTTATTTATAATGTTTAGACATTAAATAATTAAATATCTTTATGACACAATGATGATGCAGTAATTACCATATTAATGAATTATTAAAATAATTGATATTATAAATATCCAAATAAATAAAATTTGTGACTTTTAATTAATTACACTAATTTTATAAGTTAATATGAAATTTTATTGTTGATTAAATTTATTTATTTTGAAGTAATAAAGTTTTTAGGACTTTAACCAAAAATCAATTATTAAATAATGTCAAAATTGACATAATTGAGTTTTTAAAACAAATTTAATATTATTGGTTGATATAATAATCCTAAAAATATATGGTTAGGAACAAATACTTATATAATGATAGTTGTATCATTAATGAACCACTTGGGGTTCTCTTGTAAGTTTATAGTAAGTTTATAAACCATAAAATATAAAAATACAAAGAGACATGCTAAATGTCAAACTATTTAACTAAGAGTTAAATCTAAAAGATAAGGTTAATATAGTGACCCAAACCTGTATAAAACTTATTTTTTGAGAGTTTTTATACCCATATACACCTTAGACTTTTAATAATTCATTTTCTAGCCATTATACACTGAAAATAATTTTATTATAAAATAATATTACTAGATTTTCCTAAGGTTCCCCTCACCCCTCTTATAAAAGGGCACTTCTCCTTGTCTCTAATTCACATCTTAGAAGCCATTTGGATCGGCCGAACCCTTGAAAAATATCCTCCAAACTATCCTCCCTTCATCCTAGATGTCTTCCTTTAGTCATAAATCCATCTTAAGTAGCCCTTTTGATCAAATCAAAATGAAGAACCCGAAGAAGAGGTAAATATTTCATCACATCTTTCGAGTTCTTTTCTTCTTCCACTTCCTCTTCCTTGTTTTTTCCATTCTAAATTAATAAATCCAGTATATTTTATATAATATGATGTTATTATAAATATGGTATAACCATATTCATTATTCTATCCATCCTTTGAAAGACATGTCACCATACGTGCGTATGTACGGCTTACCGTCTCCGGGTCGTGGGGTAGTCGTTACTCAATACATTATTATTCTGATGTGTATAACAATGATGTATAAATGATATAAATAATAAATATAACATGATTATTATTCTTTATATATGATATACCATCCAATTATATATGATTTAATATCAAAATAATGATATTCTTTCTCGTGTGTACGTACGGATTACCGTCTCCACGAACACGATGAGATTCATTCTCCATCGTATCCATTCAAGACTAATTCGCATTAGATGATTAAAATAATATTTAAATACTTAATATAATTTTGAATATGAATATGATACATCCTATCCATAATAAACATTACTTATGTAACAAATCATATAAAGGAAAACGAATCAGTTAACACCCAAAACAATGATACTACTGAAATATCATTAACAATGAAATATTAGAAGATCATATATGCTATAATATTAATGTTTATGGTTCTTGTATAATTTAATAACAATGATTTCACCATTATACAGGAGGTTAACCTACCCTCGACCAAGGAAAATAACAAGGTAAGGGTTAATTTCACAATCTCTTCATTATCCAAGGTTGTTTATACGTAATTATCTACTGGGACCTCTTTATCATCCACGTCCATATTTCTTAAAAATGTATTTCAAAACATTATTAATATTTTATAGAATATGGGTTAAAGTCATTTATACCATTTTTTTACTTTTTATAAGATTTTTATAAAGGAATATTTCAGTCCTTTTCCAAACTAGGTCCTTTATAACCTTTTCAACAAAATTAAGGTAAGAATGTCTTTTTTTGTATAACTCAGGTGTGGCTATTTTCTGCTGTTATAACATCGTTGAAGCTTCCCTCACAAGATTATAAGAATATTTTCATAATAAATTTTTTCTTTTATAATTATGTGACTTTTAAATGATTTCAAAAATAAGATATTTCTCTCAAATAGATTTGATTTCATCTATGTTAATATTCTTTGATGGATTTTAATCTTTTTTGAAGTTGATTTATTATGATAAAAAACATCCATATTGTATTGAAGGTATTGTGATATGATTTATTGTGGATCTGTTATTTTTGCACCATTCATTGTTTATGGATAAAGTATTGACATTTCTTATGCTAGTTTTAATATGAATGATTATGTAATGTTTAATCCTTTCCATATGAGGAATGAATTGGACTTTGTAAGTGAAGGTTGGAACCCGTTATAGCTCCTAGATGCATCGGTAGGTCTCATGAGACAAACTAGTTTCTTGGCACAAGGCCTTGACAAAAGTTTATTTTTAGTCTTAGAACAAGGCCATGACTATGTGGTTATGAAGTCTGGCATTTCTCATTCCATCATTATGAAAGTGGATATTCATATTGCATGTGATTATTTTACTAGTAGAATATCTATGTGAGTAAGTAAATGAAATTATTTTGATTCATATTTTCCATATTATGATAAAGTTTATGTTGAAAAGGCATTTTTATTAGTTTTATACATTTCCTTAAATGTTTATACTTATTTATGAAAGTTTCTGCTATATTGTTATCCTTACTGAGCATCTGAGCTCACCCCTTTCTATGTTTTATTTTTTCCAAGATGCGAAGAATTATATTCTGACTGACCTGCAGGGATAGTCTATGGGATATCAGTGTTGTATATGGAAACAATATTATTGTAGTTTTCTATTTTATGATTTAATGTAAACCTTATGAATGTATCTACTATTTCCAAGACTACTAAACTGGTCGGTTTTTTGGGACATGATTTTCCTGTATCATGCCAATATTATGTAATAATGCACCAATTCTGGGTAACTGGGTTCAAGGTGTTATAGTTGGTATCAAAGGACGTTTAGTAAAAACCTTGTAAACTTGATTTAGATAAACTCTAATTAGAGCACATAGCCATAAGATAGACTTCGAGGATTAGTATAGAATAACTTCCTAGACTTTTGGTATTGTAGATATTTTGTGAGTTTTCCAAACAATACATCCCTGTCTGTATACGAGCAAGTAGTGGCCGCTCTGGAATAGATGTATCTAGGGGTAAAACCCTAAAACATAGCTTTGAGAAAGACTCGAACGGGAACTGGTGCATGACAACGGGTCTTGCTGCACTCTTGGTTACGAAACTCCGGAGGGATATGTTTAGGATAATTATCATTTTCTTTACAATCCATTATGAAGGGTTTATGAGTATATACTTCCTCAAAAAAAACATTTTTTTGAAAATGGATTATATCCATAAACTGCTCAATTTATGTTAATTGTTTTACAAGTTTGGATTTATGTATTTTGATTCATAAATTAATCTAGTGTATTCCATTTTTTAGAAATGGCGCCTAGTGGAAGGAATGTAAACTGTATCAACACACGTAATCCATTTAGGGATTTCCCTCCTACTAAAGATAATTATAGTGGATCTAGTGAAGCAACTGGTGCTGATCAGCTTATCACCATACTAGGACAAGTCACTCAGGTTATGAATAATAACCTTACCCGAATGGAGCACCCGGATCCGCATCGTGGAGGATCAATGTTAAATCACATCATGAGGCAACAAACACCAACATTAAATGGGATTAAAAATCCATTAGTAGTTGAGCAATGGATAAATTCCTTATAGAAAATATTCCACAGCTTGGGGAGTAGTGAAAGGGAAAATGTTGTCATGGTAGTTTACCACCTCACTGGAGATGTTGAACAATGGTGGTCATTGATTCAAAACACAAAGGAATATGATGAAGTATAAAATATGTAATGGAGGTATTTTAAATAGATTTTCATAGAAAAATACTTTCGTCATGACCATCAAGCAGATATGGAAAGGAAATTTCTGAGTCTGAGGAAAAAGGAGGATGATAATGTCACAAAGTATGATGCTAACATTACAAGGTTAGAAAGGCATGCTGCAGATTATATATGTAACCCAAGAAGTAATATTGATCATTTTTATGGGTTAAAACCATTTCTCCATCGAGCATCAGTCTCACAATCCATCTCATCATACGAAGAAATTGTTTTATGTGCTATCAAGATCGAAAAGGAATTCTCTAAGTCATAAAATGTTAAAGCAAAGAAATAGAAGAGTAGATCTACTGAACACTCTAGAAATGAAAATAAGGGGAAGAAAATAAAAGTTTAATATCCATACTACAGTAAATGTGGGAAGAAAGACCTCAGTACTTGCCTGAAGGTAATGGGAGTCTGTTACAAGTGTGGTGAAAAATTCCACCAGGCTCGTGATTGTAAGGGGAAGAAAGAGGCTATCAATGTCGAATGCTACAGTTATAAAGAAAAGGATCATTATGAAAATTAATTTCCTAAGTGCCAAGTAAACTTACCTCAAAAAAGGCCAAGGGATCAAGGAAAATATTATGCGATCACTACTGCTAAGGTTGAAGCTCTGAAAGACGTAGTGGAAGGTAATTTAATAGTTTCCTCAATTTTAGGAAATGCTTTATTTGATTCTAGATCATTGAATTGTTTCATATCATCCCAGTTTTCTAAGAAAATTATATATTTCCAATTTGATTTAACAAGGGAGTTGTTAGTCAAAACTCTTAAGGGAAGTATCAATGCAACAAAGTTTTGTGAATCAGCCCCCATTAGGGAATATAAATGTTCTTTATCTGCTGATCTCATCATCATACCCATGATTGAATTTGATATAATTACGGGTATGGATTGGATTTCAGACCATGATGCAAAAACTTATTGTAAGAAGAAGGACGTTATGATTTTTGATGACGATGATAAAGAACACCTTGTCTTTAGAGCAAAAACTTCACCACCTGATTCTTATCTAGATCCACCCCAAGTAGCTCAACTAAATTCAATTATTATGGAGGAATAGAATGAAATAACTGTGGGTGAGGAAAAGAATGTTTAAATTGAAGATTTATTTATTGTTCAATAATATGTTGATGTGTTTCGAGAAGATTTACCTGGACATCCTCCAGAATGAGAAATTAAGTTTTCCATTGATTTAATTCCTAGTTCAAGGCCCGTATCGAAGACCCCTTATAGAAAGGCCAATGTAGAATTAGTGTAACTAAATAACAACTAGAGAAATTGAGTAATAAGGGATTTATTCTCCCTAGTGTTTCTCCATGGGGAGCCCCTGCCATTTTTGTTAAGAAGAAAGATGGATCTATGAGGTTGTTCATTGACTACAGGGAGATCAATGCTATAACAATAAAGAAAAAGTATCCCCTACCTCGCATTGATGATTTATTTGACCAACTTCATGAAGCTCAATATTTTTCAAAGATTGACCTTCGATCTAGATACCATTCGTTGTGCGTGAAGAAGGATGACATTCCGAAGACTGCATTTCGAACCAGGTACAAGCATTACAAGTTTATAGTAATGCCTTTTGGATTGACTAATGCACCCTCTGTCTTCATGGATCTAATGAATATGGTTTTTAAGGAATATCTTGATGACTTTTTAGTAGTATTTATTAATGATATCTTGGTATACTATAAAATCTTCAAAGATCATGAAAATCACTTGCGCATTATCCTGAAGACTCTTAGAAGAAATAAATTATATGGGAAGTTTAGCAAGTGTGAATTCTGGCTTCAAGATATTTCTTTTCTTGTCTATATTGTCTCTAAGGATGGAATCTCTATTGATCCTTATAAGAAAAGAGCAATCCCAGAATGTCCAGCACTGATGAGTATAAATGAGGTATATAGTTTTATTGGTTTAGCAGGTTATTATTGACGTTTCGTCTAGAATTTTTCGCAAATGGAAAACCCATTAACCAAGCTCACAAGTAAATGGGTTAAATTTGTTTGGAAAAAAGAGTGTGAATAATTCTTTGAATAATTGAAGAAAATATTATTTAATGATATTATATTGACTCTTCCATCAAGGAATGACAGGTTTGTTATTTATAGTGACCCATCAAAGAAAGGACTTGGTTGTGTCTTTATACAGAATGATAGGGTTATTAACTATGCATCAAGACAGCTAAAAATTCATAAACAAAACTATCCTACTCATGATCTTGAGTTAGCAGCTGTAATCTTTTCTTTGAAGAAATGGAGACACTATCTATATGGTGAAAAATGTGAGATTTATGCTGATCATTAGAGTTTGAAGTATATTTTCTCAAAAAAAAAGAACTCAAAATGAGGCAAAGGTGATGGCTTTAAATACTCAAAGATTATGATTGCACTATATACTACCACCCGGGGAAGAAAAATAAGTTGGATGATGCTTTGAGTATAAAGGATCATGGAGTTTTGAATAATATGAGAGTGAAAAAGGATCCTATATACATGGATCTAGTAAAGACTGATATAGGAATAACCATGAAAGGTGAAACATCAATGCTTTTTCAAATGGTTTCCAAACCATATATACTAGAAAGGATAATAAGTTCTTAGTCTGATGATGAGGAGTTTCAAATAAAATATTAAAGCTGTGAATAACAGGAGATTTAGTGACATCGTATATGAAGATAGAATTTTGAAATTTGGGAAGAGACTTTGTGTTCCCGATATACCTGATCTAAAAAAAGAATTGTTGGATGACGCTCATAGCTCAAATTTCTCTATACACCCTGGGAGAATTGAGATGTATAGGTATTTGAAGGAACATTTTCGGTGGGACAACATGATGAGGGAGATTGCTGATTTTGTGTCAAGATGTATTGTTTGTCAGCAAGTGAAAGCTAGAAGGTAACAGCCTGGAAGAGTCATGAAACCTATTTCAATACCTGATTGGAAATGGGATAATATTACAATGTACTTTTTCATTGGGCTACCAAGGACTCCTAGAAGGAATGATGTAATATGGGTCATTGTTGATCATTTTACCAAGTCAGCACATTTTCTTGCTATAAGAGAAGATTTACCACTTGAACATTTAGCAAGACTGTATATTAATGAGGTTGTAAAACTTCATGGAGTACCCCTATAAATTGTTTCTGATCTAGATCCTCATTTTATAACAAGATTCTTGAAAAGTATTTGGAAATCTGTAGATACTGAACATCATTTTAGCACTTCCTACCACCTCCAAACTGATGGACAATCATAATAGAGTATTCAAACCTTAGAAGAAATGTTGAGATTATGCTCACTTGACTTTCAAGGTATGTGGGATCAATATTTACCTCTGGTAGAATTTTCCTATAATAATATCTTCCATTCAAGTATTCAGATGGCACCATATAAAGCGTTATATGAAAAGATATGTCGCACACCAACCTATTGGGATGATGTTGGTGAAAGAAAACTCGTAGGCCTAAAACTTGTAGAGGAAACAATGGAAAAGGTGAAGGTAATCCAAAACCACATCAAAGTAGCTCAATGTAGGCATAATATCTATATCGATAACCGAAGGAAGGATTTGGAATTGTAGGTAGGAGATCATGTTTTCTTGAAGGTATATCCATGGAATGGTGTTATATATTTCTGTGAGAAGGTAAAATTAAGTCCCAGGGACATCGGACCTTTTGAAATTCTTGAAGGAATTGGGTTTGTAGCTTACCGTTTGGCAATGCCGCCAAGTCTCTCCAAAGTTCACGATGTGTTCCATGTATCACTGTTGAGAAAATACATGTCTGACCCAACGCATGTACTTACCTATGAGGAATTAGAACAGGAACATGATCTATCTTATTGTGAAGAGTCTATCAAGGTTCTTGATACAAGAGAACAGGTGTTGAGAAACCGGACGACTCCTCTGGTAAAAGTTCTATGGAGGAACCATAAGATAGAAGAGGCATTGTGGGAACCCGAGGAACTTATAATGAAGAACCACATAAATATTTTTATGTAGTAATATTATAGAAATTTATAGGACGAAATTATTTGAAGGAGGGGAGAATTTAACACCCAAATCTTCCACGGTACATTTCCATTTGAATAATACAATAGCTTGTGTTGTACGCAACTTCGAGATTTTAACACTTCGTGACCAATCAAACAAGCAGTTATGAAGATTAATATCCATTTTTTTAAACTGTATCAATTTTATCTTTCAAAATGGACTTCATTTTTTGTTACATAATATCAAAATTATCTTAGGGGTATTTTTTGGTATTTTTTTGAAAACATTCAGTTTTGATGAATAGTAAAAAAAAATACTAAATTTTAATTAAAAACATTTTCTTTAATCAAAATAATTTATAGTGATAAATTATACTATTGAGTGGTTTTTAAGTATAATTAGATTATATTTCTACCATTTAAACCAATGTTGGTCATTGAACATAATTTCACATTAAAACTAGACAAAAGCAAGTGTCAATCTTTTGATAGTTATTATTTCTTAAAAACACACTTTTTGTTTTGACAACGGTAATTAATTTTAAATTAATTTCTACCACTTCTATGTTTTGAATTTAGAAAAATGGATTCCATATTTAGAATTAGGCGGTTTGAACTGTGTAAATAGGTAATTTTTATTTTTAAACATTTTGAGTAATTACTACGGTAAATATTTTATTTACCATGGTTAAACAGTAAATCCGGTAAATAAGGGTAAAAACTAATATTATAATAATATTAAATTATCCTAACACATGTTCTAACCCTATTTACTGACACATGGCTGACCATGGGCATCCTTGGGTCGATTTTGGGACCCCATGGAGCCACTTGTATGTGATAATGATGCTTTCTATTAATTAAGTTAAAGTAAATACAAAAATGACATAAGCATATATCTTTTAGTAAAACAATTTTTAGATAGGGTTATATATGTTATATATAAGACTATAAATATTCATTATAATGATAAAACGATTTCCTAAATAATGGTATTTTATTTATAATTTTTAGACATTAAATAATTAAATTTATTTATGACACAATGATGATACAGTAATTACTGTATTAATGAAAGATTAAAATAATTGATATTATAAATATCCAAATAAATCTAATTTGAGAATTTTAATGAATTAAACTAATTCTCTAAGTTATTTATATTTTAGGGTTTATTAAATGTATTTATTTTGAACTAATAAAGTTTTCAGTACTTTAACAAAAATCAATTATTAAATAATGTCAAAATTGACATAAATGAGTGTTTAAAACATACACAATATTATTGGTTGATATAATAATCCTAAAAATCTATGGTTTGGCCAAAATACATATATAATGATATTTATATCATTAATTAACCACTTTGGGTTCTCTTGAAAGTTTATAGTAATTTTATTAACCATATAATATTAAAATTCAAAGAGATATGGTAAATGTCAAACTATTTAACAAAGAGTTAAATCTAAAAAGATAAGGTTAATACAGTGACCCAACCCTGTATAGAACCTATTTTTTGAGAGGTTTTCGACCCATCCCTACCTTATCCTTCAAATAATTCATTTTGGAGCCATTAGAAACCATAAATTATTTTGTTGTAAAATAATATTTCTATCTTTTCCTAAGGTGCCCCTCACCCCTCTTATAAAAGGGCACTTCACCTTCTCTATAATTCACACCTTCAAATCCATTTGGATCAGACAACCCCTGCCCAAATATTCTCTAAAATGTCCTCCCTTCATCCTAGATTCCTTAATTTAGTCATAAAGACAACCTAAGGAGCCTTTTGATCAAATCAAAAGGAAGAACCTGAAGAAGAGGTAAATATTTCATCACCTCTTTCAAGTTCTTTTCCTCTTCCACTTTCTCTTTCTTTATTGTTTCCATTATAAAATAATAAAAAACGTATCTTATATATAATATGATTTTATTATAAATATTTTACAACCATATTCATTATTCTATCCATCCTTTGAATGACATGTCACCATACATGCGTACGTACTGCTTACCGTCTCCACGTCGTGGTGTAGTTGTTTACTCAATACATTATTATTCGGATGGGTATAATAATGAGGTATAAATGATGTATATAATAAATATAAAATGATAATGATTCTGTATATATGATATTACATCCAACTATATATGATTTTAATATCAAAAGAATGATATTGTCGCTCGTGCGTACGTACGGATTACCGTCTCCACGAACACGGTGAGATTCATTCCCAATCATATCCATTCAAAAATAATTTTCATTAGATGATTAAAAATAATGTTTAAGGACTTAATATAATTTTTTATATGAATAATAAAGATCCTATCCATAACAAACATTACATATGTAACCAAGCATATAAAGGAAAACAAATCAGTTAACACCTGAAACAATGATACTACTGAAATATCATTAACAGAGAAATATTGGAAGATCATATATGATATCATAGTAATGTATATGGTTCTTTAATAATTTAATAACAATTATCTAACCATTATAAAAGGTTTTAACCTACCCTCAACCACTGAAAATAATAAGGTAAGGGTTAATTTCACAATCTCTTCATTATCTGAGGTTGTTTATACGTAATTATCTCCTGAGACCTCTTTATCATCCACATCCATGATTCTTAAAAATGTATTTCAAAACATTCTTACTCTTTTATAGACTATGGGTTAAATTAATTTATACCCTTGTTTTACTTTTTATAAGATGTTTATAAAGGAATCTTTCTGTCGTTTTCCAAACAAGGTCCTATGTAAACTTTTTGACAAAATTAAGGTAGGAATGTCTTTTTTTTAACTTATACAGCGAGTGCGGATATTTTCCGCCGTTATAACATCGTCGAAGCTTCCCTTACAAGATTATAAGAATATTTTCATAATAAATGTTTTATTTTATAATTATTTGAATTTTAAATGATTTCAAAAAAAACAAAGATATATTTCTCTCAAATAGTTTTGATTTCATCTGTGTCAATATCCTTTGATGTATTTTAAGCTTGTTAGAAGTTGATTTATTATGATACAAAGCTTCCATATTGTATTGAAAGTTTTGAGATATTTTTTATTGTGGATTTTTTATTTTTACACCATTCATGGTTTGTGGATAATGTATTGACATTTCGTATGGAAGTTTAAATATGAATGTTTATGTAATGTTTAATCCTTTTCATATGAGAAATGCATTGGACTTAGTAAGTGACGGGTATAGCCCGCTATAGCTCCTTGATGTATCGGTAGGACTCATGAGACAAACTAGTGTCTTGGAACAAGGCCTTGAAAAAATCTTATTTGTAGTTTTGGATCAAGGCCTTGACTATGTGGTTATGAAGTCTAGCATTATGCATTCCATCATTATGAAAGTGGCTATTGATATTGCATGTTATTATTCAACTAGTATAATATCCATGTGAGTAAGTAAATGGAATTATTTTGATTCATATTTTCCATATTATGATGAAATAAATGTTTAAAAGTCTTTTGTTTTAGTTTTATACATTGCCTTAAATGTTTATTCTTATTTATGAAAGTTCCTGCTATATTGTTTTCCTTACTGAGCATATGTGCTCACCCCTTTCTATGTTTTATTTTTTCCAGAATACGAAGAAGTATATTATTACTGACCTATAGGGATAGTCTATGGGATCTCATTGTTGTCTTTTGAAACAATGTTTTTGTAGTTTTTCATTTTATGATGTAATGTAAAACTTATTAATGTATCTAGTATTTCCAAGGCCACTAAACTTATTGGCCTTTCGGAACATGATTTCCTTGTACCATGTCAATGTTATGTAATAATGCACCAACTCTGGGTAACTGGGGTCGGGGTGTTACATTACCACCTAGTAGAAAAATGTCACCATTATATAGGGCCTCATTACTTGATAAATTGGGCAGTACTTACAAGATAACATTGTGTTCCAAAAAACTTTATTCATAAAAATGTTTTGAAATTTATGAACCCCTCATTTGACCCCCAAAACACCCAAACTCTACATATATTGGTTTCCTAGGTTCATAGGGGTCTAAAATAAACCATTTGGGCTCCTCAAAATCCTTTCCAAGGTGGATTGAAGCTTAGAGAATTTGATTTGATCTATCCCTCGTAGATGTTCTTCTATTTTTTTCTTCATCTCTATCATTTTGTCCTCTATAGGATTTATTTTACCTTCATATTTTATAGAGATTTTTTATATGTTTTTATATCAATAATCTTGCATGATTTCTCATATATCTGTTTCTAATGTTCATTGTTGGAGTATCCCATTTTGGGTGTTGTGGGATGTGATATCTTTATTTTCTTAGGTGGTTCCATTTATGTTTGGGAAATTGATTCAATCTTGAATTTCATGATTTAAATTAAATTTATTTTAATTGTATTCTAAAAACAGATTTTTTTGAAAACATGGAATTTAATTCAAGTTGTATATATTTTAAGGAACATCCACAAGTCCAATGAATTGGTGTGTGATTTTGATATGATGAAATTGACTAAATTGTGAAATTGAGTTGGAAATAATTTATTTGAAATTTCTATTTTAGAAAAATCGATTATATATTTTTTTGGTAAAAATTGTGAAACGGTGTCATCTCAAAAAATTCATGAATTTATTTAAAACCCATGTTTTTTATTTTAAATAGAAATTAGAATATTAAAATGGTAAATGGGGATAGTTATTTTTAAATGATTTAAAATGATTTTCTATTAGTGATTAATTCCCTAGAACATACAAGCATAGGTAGTTAGTGAGTTATTCGGTACATACAGGCTTAGTATGACACTTTAAAACACTGAAAAAGCATAGTTTAGAAAATTTTATCCCCGATGTAATATTTATTAGTCATATTTGACCAGTTTTTGGGGGACGCGTTTACACATATTGTTGTGATCACCCATATGAGTGTGTTAGGAACCCATAACCTGGAACTATTATATCTCTCGGAAGAAGTTAATTATTCTCATTTCAATATTACTTTAGTATTTTCATTTGATATTTTTTTCAAAACTCATCACACATGCCTTGTGAATTTATATAAAACATTTTATATAAATTGTTTCTAATCCATTATTTGAAATGTTTCCATCAATTGAAATGAAAATTATTATTTTTTAAATATTCTCTTGTACTTCCATGATTTCTTTACTAAAATTTAATGTATTATTTTGTTAATATTTGTTTCATATTATTATGGAACACTTGGTTACACCCTACTTGGCTTTTATCTCACACCCAACCTTTTAATTTGGGTGTTTGAATATTTCCTTCTATCAGGTTCAAGGGAAAACTACCACTTTGAGATAGTATCTTATATTAAATCCTTTGATATTTGGGTTTTGTTTAAATTGGGAGATGAGTTATTTATATTTCATTTTTCTTTTACTTTTTTGTTATAATTTTGGTTTTTTTAGTTATTTTACTTTTGGAACTATTCTCCTTGAAGAGTTTTCTATTTAGAATAATGAATTCTATCTGTTTGTCCCATTTTTTGTTGGAAAAAATATTCCCAAAATAATTTTTTACTTTTCAAGGTGATATTCATCAACCTTGGAGAATCATGAATTCCCTTAAGTTATTATTAGTTATGGTTTAGTTATCAAGGTACCAGTGTATCTAGGTTCGTTGAAAAAAAATTCACATTTTTGGTGAATGCTAAATGGGATGATTTTGGAAAATAATATGAACATTCCTTTCAAAAAAAAATTTCAAAATAACAAAAAATTGGGAAAATTAAATAAAAAACTAACATAAAAAACATATAAACACTTTAAAAAAATAGAAAATATTATTTTGGAAGAAAACAAGTTTTTTATTGAAGAAATAAATACGGGACTATTTTCGTAAAAACAATATTTTGACCTATAGAGTACGTAAAGATAAGAAGATGAATAGAAAAAATGTATTCTTATGAAATAAACAGAGTAGAAGAAAATTCATGAGTTTCTTGAAAAATGTATCGTATGTTTTTATCATCAGAAAAAAAAATTATAAATAATCCCAAAAAACAGCGATATTAAAAAATAAAACACTAATTAATTTGGTAATGTGGAATCATATTCCCCATTTATTAATAAAATTAAAGGAAACCTAAAATATCATGTGAATAAATGAATTAAATATATTAATTTGAAATTTGATATATATATATATATATATATATAACACATAAATTAATTTATGTCCATAATAATACATAATTCTTAAAGCAAGCATATTATGAAAAAAAATCCATTTTTTATTTTGTATTCCTTGGAATCATAATCCCGAAACAAATAATAACATCAAATGAACCATTAAATATGTATAATAAATGGTATTAATGATATAAAATTTCAATGGTATAGTATATACACCACATAAAATAAATAAGTGGTTATTTTTCATATGTCTATCATAAATAAAACAAAGACTATAATTCAGTAACATTAAGTTCCAACTAACTTCGCGTACATTCATACCAAATGTATAATACAAAAAAAATTATTATACATCTATTAAAGAATTAAAAATTTATATGTACTTCCATAAATTATTTACTTATGTATTTTTATTCCCCCTTTAGAAATAATTCCTTCATAAATTTATGTTTTAGGAAATAAAATCTTTTTATGTATGTTTTTTTCAGCCCACTTACTTTGATCTGGTTTAATAAACTCCATAATGATAAAAATGATATAAATATAAAATATCTTCAGTATATATGTATTTATATAAATCCCTAAATGTTAGATAAAGAAAATTAAAAACCCCATTAATGGAGCTAGTACGTCGTAAATATGCATGAATTATGTTTTGATTTTCTCATACTTATAAAAACCCTATATTTACTACATTCTTTGTAAATTTTTAGAGAATCACATCGCTTTATGGGGTGGTAGTCCTCCATATAACAGAGAGACTTTATTATATTCCCAAAAAATGGAATTTAAGATGCTATGTTTTAAATAAAATATGTCTATAATTGTAATAATACAATAAATATGGAATATAAACATTTAATACATCATTATAACCACTCATGATAGGTGGTAATGAAAAAATTAATGACATCAGTTCATGAGTCGATAGTCCTATATAAACATGAATAAATATTTTAAAACCTAATTAATTGAACTGGATAAGGATAGATATTATTACATCATCTAAATGACAAATCATTATAAGTATTAAACTAATTTAATTATATTTAAATTTGTTAATACATAATTGGGGGTGAAAAAATAATAAATCTAATGAAATGTCAGTGTTAAGAAAATTACCTTGTCTTAGAGAAACATCACTTAGATCTTATCTCTAGGACCCTAGGGATGGAGTTTTTGTATGAATAGAACATATAGAATGTGGAAAAGGATTTTTGGGAGGGATTGTTTTTAGATTTTGGTCTATAAAAATTTGTTATTAGTTTTTCATAAGTTTGGGTAGTGCGTCACAACTTATAATTGGGGAGGAGTGTATTTTTTGTAAATACCCAAAAGTGTTCAATAATGGGAGATCACCTAAACATTATGTGTCTAAAACAATTTAAAAATAATGTATGTAAAAAGTGGTATTTTTTATACACTCCTCCACCACAAAAACAATACATGTTTTAACAATGTTACTCCTTAGCATTTAAGTTTACTCGCTTTTAAAACTTCAGTTTTCACCATGAAAATTAGATTTTTATCGAAGTTAATTAAATAATAAAGCATAAAATAAAATGATCTATACAAGATAATTTTATACTATTAATTATAAATATTAAATATTTTTTATCAACTAAAATTCTTGTGCATGTTTAAAATTAATATTTAAATAATCATATGTAATGTGTAAAAACATCCTTTTAACCTTTAATCCCCTAAAATAGTTTTTACTATTTATGGGTCAATATAGTTACTATAAAAGAACTATTGGTCCATGAATGGTTCAAATTGTATATTTATTAAAATTTAAATATAATTTTTCATAAGACTATATTTTTTGTAATTTTAAATAATTTAATTAAATATAATTTATTATAAAAATAAAATTAATTTCAATTTTGATATTATTCATTAAATGTTTCTTTAAAATTATTAATACAATGATGGAATTAAAATATATTTCATTAATACTTATATAAAATCCTATATTTATCTAAAAAATTAATAGAACATAATAATTCATTCAGTTTAACTTACCATTAATATTTTTTTATCAATTATTTTATTTCTTTATTAACAAATCATTTACTAATTTTGTGTTTCTAATGTAGATAAAGAATTTATTTAACCTATATAAATTAAAAATAAATTTTCATGTAAAAATAAACTCATTTATATTTCGATATAATATTTATAACTCATCATTTTTTCTCTATCCCAATGTTTTATTGATATTAAAATCTTGGAACGTTCTTTTTTTCTATTTCTTTACATAACATATTATATTGGATAGATTCAAGAAAAAGTGTCCCAAAACTCACAAAAATATTATCTAATGTGATAAGGGTATAACGATGTCCATCTAATGGGATTTGGACAAATGCTTTGGTCATTTTGGCCCTAATTTTCTTTATATTACCCTTGTGAAATAATTTTTAACTTTACCATGGTAATTAATTTTTTTGTGTTTATTAATTATAGTAAACAATTATTAGGAAATTATTAGTTGTTATAAATTGTTATTATTCTAAATATGGTATATATTTCCAAAAATATATTATTATATGATGGTTAATTTTAATTTAAAATTAATCTCATAGACAAAATGAGAAATTAATTGTTCAAAGTGAAAATCTTCAAAATTTTACCATATTATTATATCAAAATTAAAAATTTAAATTATTATAATGACCTAAATCTGATAAATAGATATATAATTTCACTAATTTTAATTTAAAAAAAATTATAATATAATTTAACTTTATATTTAATTTAAATAATGAGGCATTTTTCAAAAAAAATTAATATTTTTCATAATTAATTAAATATTTTATCTCTTCATGAAATTCCCATAAATTAACCATATGTTATTTTGGTTGCACTGATTTTGAAAATGATTTTTATTTTTTCAAATAATTTTTTTTTCAAAATCACTAAAAAATAATTATAATATTATCAGACAAAAATAATTCATTTTGAAAGAAAATTTATTTTATGAATATATTTTCTTTACTAAAAATTGATTCAATATTTACTAAGAGCTTATAAATAAATTTATATTGAGAAGAAAATTTATATTTATATTGAATATATTAGTTAATTATATTCATACATTACTATTTAATAGCTTGGATATAATGGTCATATTTATATTAATACCATTTTGTGGTTCACTAAAGCTTAGTGTTGTGTGGCTTGTACGCTATTGAAGAAAATTATTGTGGTATATAACACAAGTTACCTAAAAATTTATAATTTTAAATAATTATTGGGATGCTACATTTTACCTCTTAAAGTAAATTTCTCCCTCTAAATTTTTCTCAGTTTTGAAATATTTAACATTTGAAAATTCAATCATTGAAACCCACCTTTTACAAATGAATTATAAATAATTACTTAAAAGAGAAGTCTAAAAAATTAATTTTTACCTAATATAACTCATAAATATATTTCTAAATAGAATGAAATTGGTGGGAAGTGAATCTTGGGACATGTGAGAAAATAAATAGTAATTATAAACTATAAGAGAGATCATCGATAAAAAAAGTGGTTGTTCTAGAAACGACTAACAATCCCAAAACCATAAACCAAAGAGGTATAGAAAATCTTATTTATATCACCAATAATTATGATAAAAATCAAAATATTTTTTAATATCCTTTTCCTAAATTTAGATAAATTTTAGAAGAATTTATACTTTCATGATTTTATTCAATTTCAAAAGCCATATCTCACAGGTTGGTTGTGCAATGATCAAATTTTAACATCATCTCATACACTAGGAAATGAAGTTGATTTTTTTATTCCTAAAGAAAAAAATCACAATATCCCAAAATAAAATGATAATTCATTCCTTTAAACTTTAGTTATCATTACAACCAATTATTTTCACATGCCTTACAATATAAAAAAATCATCATATGGTGTAGTATTACATTAACCTCTAAAACCTCATCCAAAGATCAAAATAATACATTCCATAAATAGTTAACCATATAACGATTCTTAAATTTTAAAATAATAAATCATATCACTATATTTATCAAAATGAACTTTATATTAATACCCCAAATAGCACAAATAATTCCTCAATTTCCATGTACCAAACATGTGAACACCATAATCCTGAATTTTATTGAAACATGGTAACAACGTGAATTACCATAAATAATTACTCAAAACATACATTATTACTTAATAATTGAATAAAAACACATAGAATTGAATATATTCTATAAATACTATAAATTTTTTATCTCCTTAAATGATAAAATAAACCATTTTTTAAAAAATTCATTAATTAGTTCCATTGACATCAATACTGTCCAATTTAATTTATTCATAACAGTCACCTCTTTCTCCAAAATAAACACTATTTTTTAATATAAAGAAAAAAATTATATTTTTTCAATTCCAAATATGAGCTTTATAATGAATTCATTTTATAGGTGATTATATTTATTCAACATATTCATTCAAGTCCTTATAGAAAAACTTATACTAAAAAATCATTATATATTTCATAATTCCTGAATTCTAGTACATAATACCTCAATCATCCCACATACATATCAAACCATTAAAAATAATTTGTCAAATTATCCCATAATACTCTATTCCTTCTATATTTAATTCCCATTCTCTTCATCATCAATAGAAAAAAATTACTCGTATAACCTCGATGATTCTCTTCAAATGATTTTCCCTTAGGACTTCAATTTTCATAATTCCCATAATTTACATTATCGAATAACTAACCCATCGATTATATATTCTGGTTTCCACTATTTCCATCCATTTAATTAACTAAAATTTTCATTTTTTATATTTAATTACTTTATTTTTTCCCTTTTACACACTCAGCACATCTTCTCATTCCTTAAAGGAATTCCTTAGAGTGGTTATTCCCTTATTTTATACATATAAATAAATTAATATTCTTTAATCCATTGTCTCTTTTACCCAAAATGTTATTTCACACAATCCCTTTCTTCTATAGTTACATTGAGAGTTTTTTGTTGAGATCATTTCTAATTATATCTAATGATAAATAATTTTAATTATCACACTAACCTTTACACTGTTCATCATCTTATTTGGTTTCTCAATGAAAAATTGTTTATCCCATTGAATGTTAACTGATATCCTAATAGATTTCATCATTGACTAAAACGAAAACAATATTTTGATAAATGAAAATCATAATCTCAAACCACATAATCATGAAAATACATTATTATGTCTAAATACATACACATTATTTTTAATATATAACAACTTGGGCTTATCCTATTAAATTCATAGTCACTAACTATTTAAATCCATCAGGATGTTTCTATGGAGATTGTAAAATTCTAAATAATATCCCCTAACTGTGTCAAATGAGGTGTGCATAAGTGCTCATTTTCATGCACTAGGTGACATTCTACTCTAGCTCAATGTTCCGTTTTTTGGAGTTATTATACCTTGGTACGTTTGTACAAGATCCACATCCACTTGTAGTATCTATAAATGTATGTAACATCATGGATAAAATGTTATCTATCATTTACCAAAATTCTATGACCAATTTATACATAGTGTCTAGTCCATAGTATTATCCATAGAGACATTCATAGACATATCAATAAAATGTCACTTGGGATCACACTAATGTTTTCTTATCTTAGATTTAAATGGTTATATAAACATTTTCTCTCATACCATCTAAAGTGAATCCAGATTTTCATAAAATTATTTTAAATATTAATATATGAATATTCAAAAAAAATTACAAACAAACCCTTGAAAACTGAAATAGTTTATAATCTATGGTGACTAGGTATACAATCTTCTTATCTAGTGGAATATTTTCAATTTTTTCAAACAAATCATCCCATTTAGTACTCTTCAAAGACTTACACTACATGAAACCATTATTTATAACTTTTTGAATGAAAATACATTAATGGGTGATCTTAGATTATTAATAATGATAAAGAATGAAAATATTAAAACATAAGGTGTTAATAAGTTTATGAGAGCATGAGAGTAATAGATGAAAACTATACCATTAATATAATTGGTCATAAACATATAGAATAAATATTGGTGGTAATAAGACATGAATCATAAATAAATCAAATAACATGAGTCATGAGTACATAAAAATGGAATAATACATTGAATTTTTGCATTTTCATGCCCATATAAAACCATTTTTTTAATAGTCAAGGCTAAATACCAACACATATTAAAAAAAATTCTGGGCCACTACACCTCCTGATAAGGACAGACCACCATCCCCAGTGGAATATCATTCCATATAGTGGAATGGGTTTACCCTACAATCCATCATAGTAGTCAAGAGTAATTCCCAAAATACATTTTAGACAAATTCCCACACTGGATCTGGTTCACTCCTCATTCTAGTCCAATCTATCTCATAAGATATATCTCTTAACCATATGAATTGTGATAATATATAGGTACTATCGATTTCATAATGAAAATCATACATATGTGTTCCATTGTATCATAAAACATTAACATTATCATTTCTCATGAAATAGAAGGTTATTTATAAATATTTCATTATATCACAACCTTTTTAAAAGATACAGGTTTCAGAACCATTTTATCATTTCATCATTTCATAACATGTGAAAAGATTTGGGTTTCAAAAGAGTTATATCATGGTATAACCCATCGAAGAGTAATCGGATTCAAAAACATCAATATAAAAACAAACAATTCAAGTAAATAATTATAATTTTATCCTTGATTAATATCCACAGAAAAGTATATGCAACATCAAATGATATCATCATAGATATAAATTTATTTTAAAAGATCACGTGGAATATTTCTTGTAGAAAATAACTATTCAATGAATGTCACTTTAAAATACTAAAAATTCATAAAATATTTTTTAAATAATATTATTTTCATATAACCATGAAAAAATATAAATTAATAATTAAAAATAATTGAAAACATTTAACAATGAAAATAGTCTTTCTACTTTAAAAACTATTTCTTAAAACGTTTTAAAAATCACTTTTTAATTTGAAATCATACTATAAATATATAACCAGTATTAAGGGAAAATTTTTATTTTAAAATTATATTGAAATATAGTAATGGAATAATTAAATAATTTAATGTTCATAATATTATAAAATATTATAGATTCTATGAATTACAAAAAAATTATAGTTTTAGCAATTTTTGTGAAAATAATGGTCTTCTTTGGGAAAATGAGATGAATATTCCATTAAAATAATTTTTTTAAAATATAAACATTGTTGAAAGTTTCCTTAATAAAAACTTTTATAAATGTAATCATTTTTTGAAATCAATTCGGTAAAACATTGTTTTTAATGAAAATGAATATTTACTTGAATAGAGAAATAAATGGTGATTTCTCTAAAAAACATTCATTTGATCTCTTGAGTACATTATGATAAGAAAATTAAGGGAAATATTTAATTATAATGATATAACTAGAGGAGAATAAATATCACGACATTATTGAGTATGAATCATAAGTTTTTATCAATATAATCATAATTATAGATGATCAAGTTAAACAATGAGTTTGAAACATAAATCTCATAACACTATAGTCAAATTGAATCATAAGCACCATGAAAGGATAAAATTAAATGAATATTAATATATCATGATAATAAAGGAATATATTATATTAAAATTTTTAAGGTATGTATTTACAATTCAAAAAAACAAGATATGTGCATAACATGACATAAGTCTCAAAGAACAAAAATTTTGACAAAAATCTTGTACCACTTTAGTAATACTTTGAATCATAATAAACCAATAAATCAGAAAATAAAATGAAATATTGCATATCATTAAAAAATCGTATTCTTGATATTAAATTTCATTGGGATAGAATATAAACCACAAAAAAGAAATTATTAGTTAATTTTTATATGTCTCCCAGAAATAAAATAGAGACTAGAAATTAATTACATTATATATATACTTCCATTTGAAAATTAAATGTAATTTATAATAAATATATTTATATTATACATATATTAATTAATAATACATATATATATATCACATAAAATATTATTTACTTATCACATCTTATTATCCTTTTATTAACAATTCCATGTTAAAGTCAAGTTTCGAAAAATTACAAAATTATTTTTCTCATTTGTTTAAATTTGATATATTTTCCCTCTTACAATAATCATGGTTACATGATATAAAAAATGATATAAATGATATAAATATAATATATTTTTATTATATATATATTTATATTAATCCACCATAGCTCGATAAAAAAAATTTAAATACACTGTTCATGGAAACGGTATTGCATACGTATGCAAGCATGGTGTTTTCATTTTATCAAAGGATTGAAAGAAATAAAATTAACTAAAAAAATTCCATTATAAAATAATTTATATTTCAAATATATATAACATTTTCATTAAAATCATCCTTATCACCTTCCATGTAAAGTGTTAACGAATCGCATTGCTTCACGAGGTGGTCATCCTCCGTAGACACGAGTGGAATTATCATGTTCCCAAAAAATGGAATGTTTTAGATGAATTTGTTATATAATAATTATAAAACTATTATAAAATCATAAATACATAATATAAAATTTTAATTCATCATTATGACAATCCATTATTAGTTTTAATAGAAAAATGAATGACGCCATATTGTGAGTCGGATGTCATCCATACCAATGAATGTTAATTTCATAAACCATTATATGGAAGTGGATAAAAATAAATATAATTCCACCAAAATAAAACAATGTAATTATAATTAATATATACTTGTTATTATAGTTATTTTGTAATACAAAATTTAATATTGAAATTAAAGAAATAAAACGAAATAGATTTGATAAGACAATACCTTCTCTAAGAAAAACCTCCTTTGGATATCCATATTAGGATTCAAGGGTTCATCATTTGGTATAAACATAACATATATATGGTAAATAAGTATGTTGGGGATGAATTTTATATGATTTATTTATTCCAAATTCCTTTTGAGGTATGTACAAATGATGTGAGTGAGTTCCCTTTTATAATTCTGAAGGAGAGTAACTTTTCTAAATACCCAATCTCGTTTAATAATGGGAGGTCACTCACACCTCATATGGATAAAAAGTTTATTATTAATGTATGAATAATATTACATGGCCGAAAAAAAGAATTAATATAAAAAATCATGTTTTAAAAATGTAATTCAGTAGACTTTATGTTTACTCAATATTTCAACTATAAATTCCACTATAGTTATTAGGTTATATAACAACGATAATTAAATCGTGAAGAATAAAAATATTAATCCTTATAAGATAATTTTAATCTACATAATATAAATATTATATCAAATTTATCAAATAAAAATACAATGTGGGCTGAAAAATAAGTTTAACACAATTACATTTAACATGTAAAAACATAAAATTAACCATAGTAGCGCTAACAGTGTTTTTACTATTTATAGGTTTATATATTAACTATAAAAGAAACAATGGTACATGAATGGACCATAGATTATATTTATTAACATTAAAAAATACATGGTTGAAGATGGGATTTTTAGTTATTTTATATCATTTAATAAAATATCATTGATTGTAAAATAATATTAATGACTGTTTTGACATTTTTAATTAAAATATAATTAAAAAATGTTAATAAAATTATTGAATTAGAATATATTATTTTCACACTTATAAAACATTGTATATGTAAAAAAATATTAGAATACAAAAAATCTTTAAAATTATATTACGTTTAATATTTGTTGTATCAATTATTTTATTTTTTTATTAACTGAAAAAATGTTGAGATAGTGTTTCTAATGAATTTAATGTAATTATTTCATCAATAAAAATTAAAAATATTTAATCAATACAAACAACTCATTTATATTTAAAAATAATATTTACAATATAAAATATGGTGTTTTTCTGTATCCAAAATCTTTATAGATATTAAAAGAACAGAAGTTTCCTTTTATGTCTTTTTCTTTATATAACTTATTATATAAGTCCCTGTCAAAGAAAAGTTCCTCAAAAAACCAAAAAATCTACCCAAATGTTATAAATTGAGAAATATTTCAATAAAATGGGTGTTTTAAAATTTTTAATATCTTTTTAACACTTATCTTCATAGTTTTAACCACCTGGTAAACTCATTTTACCTTAACCATTATAATCAATTATTACAGTTGTAACTATTCCTTATAGTAAAACATTATTGTGACCTTATTAGACATTATGAATTATTTTTATTAAAATAACAAATTAGTTTTTCTAAATTTAACTAATGGTGGTTGAAAATTTTCATTTAAAAAAATATCATAGAAACAACAATAAGGTGGGTTATAAAAGAAAAAATTATCAAATGTTTACAATGTTTTTATATATAAATTAAATATATAAATGATTCTAATGACCTAAACTGGATTTATGAAAATATATTTGATGTAATTTTACTTTAAACTAGTTTAAAATATAATTCTTATTTATAAATATCTTAAATGAAAAAAGATTTTTCATTTAAATTCTTGTATTTTTTATTATTCATCAAAAAAATTACCTTTTCATAAAATTATATAAAAAACAACCTAATATAATTATGAATTTAATATTTTAAAAATGACTTTTATTTTGAAAAATAACTTTTTAGAAATACCTATAAATTAATTATAATATTTTCTAACCAAAATTAATAATTTTTATTTATAAATAAAACAAATTTCTGATTAATACATTTACCTTACTAAAATTTGATTGATAATTTTTCTACGAATTAAAAATTAATTTATAAGTAGTATGTTATTTATATTTATATTTGATAAATTAGTTAATGTTATTTATACCCAACGATTTAATTAATATGATATAATTATTATATTTAAAATAATTTCATTTCATGGTTTACTAAATCATGGTGTTTTGTAGCATATAGACTATTGAAGAAACATGTTGATATAGATAACATAAGATATCTAAAATTATCAATTAGAAACAAAATCATAAAATATCAAGATGTTACACCTAGATACCTTAAGGTATGATTTACTGAACATATATAACTGTAAGTATAAGCATAGATAACTACCCCCACTCCCCCTTCATTATTAGATTATATTAATACTTATGGTGGATGATGAGATATATATCAGGGGTCATGTGTATATTAGGTGGGAACATGGTTGATTTAATTCATGGTCATGATACCCTACTCCCTTAGTTGCCTAAAATAATAGATTTGATTGGTTTTTTGATAATTTATACTTGCTTAGTGCTATGAGTTTTGATATGCAGTTGGTTCACAAGGTATGATTTATATTATGCGACATCATTGTTGGATATAAAATGGATGGTAAATAAGAATTATTCCCATTAGTTAAGAGAAAAACATAAATGTGGTAGCAGTTTCAGGGCAACTAGGGTTATATTCCTCTAATTATAATTTTATTGTACTTGGATTCAATATTTTGTGAGTTAGCCTTAGTGAGGTAAGGGGACTAGTTGAACATTGTAGGTTCTTGTTTGTTCTATTGTTTTTTCCTCGGTAATCAATATATTCTTCTAACACTTTAATGAGAGTACTCATTTATCATCTTATTGAGTATATGAATTATGCTCAGATTAAATATTGAAACACTTTTTTAGGTTTCCATGTGGGATTTGGTCATTGAGATAATTAGTAGAAGCTTAAATCTTTAGTTGTTTTTGTCATTACTATAGGATTTTCTTGAGGTATTGTTTTGTCATTTGATATGTTCAAATATATTTTATACTCATTTATGTGGGATATTTCATATCTAGGATTTTCATTTATTTTTTTTATAATATGGGGGATCAGTTGGTCATTTTACATTATGATCTGTGAATATTGATGGCAATTCCTTTTATTTGAGTGTTTTGTACACTCAATGATAGTCATCAAATTGGGGCCTATTGGATGCATATATCAAGGGGTGGGGGAGGAGGGGTCACTCCTCTTCATTACTATTCCAAGATGGGCACTAGTGGAGGGGGTCATTACATGTTGGATTATACATGCAATGTTATGATATTTCGAAGCCCAGTCCCTTCAAGAATAGATTCATGGTTTACTTTATTTTTTATTTTTTTCCTTTATCATTTATGTTTTTTGAAATTTGGGATTTATTATGATTGAAGAATAATTTACTCTTTTTTTATTATGTTGATTTTTTACTAATTAAGGGGTAGATTCCCACTCACATTTCATAGGTTTTAAACGGGATTATATGTTCACTATTATCTAGTATTATTGATTATGATTATGGGTGAACTAAAAATGGATAAGAATTATTTACAATTATTTGAAACTCATTTTATTTTAATTATATATTTTTTAACATATTTCAAAAATGTAATATATGGGAAAAATTCAATTTAATTATAAAAAATATTGTTCCAATTATTAAATATAGGATAAAATCAAATACATGATGCCCTCATTAGAAATGTAATTATAATGAATTTAATATTTTAATTAAATTAATTTTTTGTGTTACATTATTATGTTAAATTGTTCCATTTTAAATTATAAATTTAAACAAATGAGTTATTAATCAGGGTTAACTTTTGAGAATATGAAGAATGAAATTATATTTTATTTATTTTGGATTATTTTACATAATAAGTTTTTTTAATATTATATTTTATATGGTTTGAGTAAAAATAATGTAAATAATCAAGATAATTTGGATTTGAGTTTTACTGATTGTTAACTCTTATCTTTTTATTATAATGTCGGTTTTACTTTCTTGTAATTTCATTTAGATAAATATATATTGGAAATATAAGGTATGATAAATGGATATAAAAGATGTAAATAAAAATTTGGATTTCACAATTTTAAATTGAAGATTTTATAGGGTATGTTTCTTTTCTACAATATATATTCATTAATAATTTATTTTTTTACTTATGTTTTTGAATTTATAATTATAAAATGAAATAAATTTTAATAGTGTAGTAATGGATAAATGATGAATTGTTGAGATTAATTATTTTTTGTTGTATTATAACATAATAATTATTCTCTGAATGCCTATAAATCTTTACAATTAATAACATGCATTTGTTTTGTCTCTAATAATACATTATTAGATATGATCCATGTTTTTGATAATTTTTTCATTAATGGTTGTCAAAATCAGCCAATATAATCATTCAAGGCTAATATAATGTCTCTTAGGTTACTAAGTTAACATTATTTACATTTAATTTTATTTTGTAAATGATTTGATTAAATAATATAATAATATTTCCTAATTTTGAAAAGTCCAATTGAGTATTAGTGGGATATATGAGGTTAAAGTGGTTTCTATTGGAAATTTATTTCTCATTAATCATACTTACAAAACTTATGTGTCTTAGGATTATCATCATGATATTTTATGTAAATTTATGAAACCTCTATAGAGAGTATAGGTTATCAAATGATATCATGGAGAAGTTTTTTATTCTTTGGATGGAATGTAGATGTATTTTAAATATGTTTTTCCTATATATTTTCCATGTATTGTTTATTCTGGGATATATTTAATTTATTTTAATGTGATGTTTGGGTGTGATATATTTGGGAAATTGAGGGATACTTTTAGGAAATTATTGAGTTTTTTATGTTTTATCAATAATTATTTATATTATTTTATTTGAAATATTTATTTTATTAGGGTGGATAATAAAATAAAAAATTACTTATGATGAAATACTTGTGGATCATTAATCTATGCCCAAATCCTCTAGTGATTTTAGATCATGAATTAGTCCATCTTAGGATTTTTTGTAGTGTTTTGGTCATTATTAGGTGAGACATTACAAAATGGAATCATTGAATTTTCATTTATAAAGTCTCAATATTTGAGAAATTATTAAATGGGAGACTTGATTTTAGAATATGTCTTGGAAGTTACATATTTGGGTTGGTCCTACACTATTATATTAGAAGGTTATTTTTCTTATGAATTATGGTATTATATATGATTTGTTATGAAATTAATTTTGTTGTGATAATCTCACAAGTTAACCATTAAAGAGGGATATTCATGCATTATTTTGTAATAAAGGCATTTGGATTATGTGTGTTGGTACATGAATGATGTTTCTTTTTTATTATATATAAATTTATATTATATTATTATATTATTAATATTCAAATGAGAAATCTTCATAATTGGATACTAATAATAGGTTAGTTAATTGAAATATATGTGGTAAATTTAATAATGTCATTTGATTAATTTTATTTGAATTTTTTTGTATCATTTATAGAATGTATTAAAGAACATATTTATATGGTAAACATGCTAGTGTTTATTAAAAATTCATCATATGGTATTTATATTATCCATAATTTAAGAGACACACCATTAAGAAATATAAAGAGAATTTATATCCGGAATGATGTGATCAATGTATAATAGAGGAAGTGACATGAAATGTTCCTCTAGTTGGAGATCCGAAGACTCTATTAGAGAATAAAATTACCAATATTCTTGTTATAGTTATTAATGTGTAATTAAAGCCATCCCAAAATTCATAATCATGATAAAATGTGGTATGAGGTTTTATACACAATATGATCTTTTATTTAGTGTACATTTGGGGAATTTTTATTAATAAATGAATTAATATTCTATGTTAATTATATATTAGTGATGTGATGCACAAAAGGGGAGTAATTTGAAACTAAAATCATTTATTATTGATGTATTAGTGCGATATTAATGGGATATTCTTTTCAAAAAAAGGATTTAGGGATTAACCTGGGATAATTTTTGGAATATCATCATCGAGATATTCAATCCATAGATGATGTTTATTGATAAATTATAAAATTTAACACTGCTAAACAATGTTAAATATGTCTATCCTTGATTATTCCTATATCAATATTATAATTTATCATTTTTTATAACCAATAAAGGTGATGAGATTTATAAATAACTTCATTTGGATTATATGATATAGTAGATGCTTATTTTTTGGTTTTGAATCTTTGGAATTTCACATTAATATAAGTGGTGAACATAGTATCCAAGTCCATAATGAATTTGGTGATGAATTTCTTACATCAATGGAATATAGGAGATCTACGAGAAATAAAAAAGAAGGATTTATGTAAATAATATAGATAATGAGTTATTTTGTGGCCATGAAGTAGAAAATTTTACACATTCTCATGTTTATGCACTACTTGTATGTTATTACTTTTACTAAAAAAGAAAAACCAAATTTTTATTTTCAATGGAGCCTAATAAATATCATTCCTATAGAAAAATTGGTTATATTAAGAAATTTTGATAGAAGGGAGATCTATTATATATATGATATGATTTTTCCAACACACGAGTATCATTTACATTAGATAGTATAACATAATATATTACATGTCATATTTTTCTAATACATTTGTTATTTATATTGGTAGAACATATTTGGGATAGGCTCAATTGGGAGATGTAGCTAGTGGGAGTTAAGTAACCCATACAATTGATATGAGTGCATGTTCAATTATGTTATTTTCTGTAATGTACGTACCAATTGATCACATAAAGGTTATTCTATTATTAATTGTATGATTTCACTTACCATTACCATGGATAGTGTGTCATTAGATATTGATTATTCTAATTCATTAACATTTAATTCATTTGTGTTTGATTTGGGGTTTAATATATACATATTTTTTGGTTTGTTGTCTATGAAGAAATCATTGGAAAAAGATGGTTCCTATCAAATATTTCAATCCTATTCCATTTATATTTATATACATGGAAATATTTGAGACATATTTCTATTATAAATATAGTTTATTTAATTTTTTTATTGAATGGATTGGTGGAAATTTTTAAAAAAAACAATTATTTCTTCTATAGATGAGTGAACTTCATTCTATTTTTTGGATGAATATTATGTTTTTCTCGTAGAGTGTTACAATCATGGGAATAAGGTAGGTTATTAATTGGGGTAGAGAAGGATTAACACAAATTATATGGTGGTGATCTTCCTAAAATAAATTATATCTATTTTCCAAATGTTTTTTTTAATATAGTATATAGGTATAAATATGTTCATATAATGTATTTAAAAGTGTATCCATAGCTGATTGTGGTTGAGTTTTTGGTTGAATTGGGGCTAAGAGATAGTCATGTCACTTAACCTCCAAATAATATAATTCTACTTCAGCTCATTCAATTTGAAAATCTATTATATAATATATAATATAATATATTAGTTAAAATTTTATATTTTCATGGTGATAAAAAATAATGTTTTCCCAATAAGTCATATAAGTTCATTATCTTGTGTTTTGTTTGTCATAGATTAAATTTGGTTACCATTTTGAATAGTAATACATTATTATAGATTGATTATTTTTTTACATGAGGGGAGATCCATGGTTTTGGAAGATAAAAAATTGGTGAGATAAACACTATTTTAGAGTATGAGATATAATTGTCCATAAAACCTAGTATCAATCTAGGTATTGTTGTTTTGAATACATGAAAAATTCACCTAGTTTAATGATGAAAAAATATATTTATATTTCCATAACTAAAATTTTTTTTATCCTTTTTATTATTCATTAATGAATATTTTTACAAATGAAATAATGATATACAAAGGATCCAATGGGGAGAATGGAGCACATTTTTTCATTATCATAAACAATTTGAGAGATCACTAATTTTTTGTTGTTATTTCAAAATATATTTTTCATATCTGAGAGGTAAATTGTTTTGGGGACATAATCTTATAATTTGTAATATCATTGGATTATATTAATTATAAATTTTTCATTTCTTGGTAGAAACTCAAGTAATTTTTTGACATCTGATAATTTTGGGGTCTTACATATTATTTATATAAAAGTATTCAATTAATATCATGTCAAGATTTTGTAATGACATTATTGACTAGATATGGTATGATGTTTCTATGGGAAGTCAAAGTTTACATTAAATTTCAATATTTAATGAATTTTATGACATTAGAACAATTTTATATATTACGAGATCCATGAAAGAAATGTGAGGTAAATTTTGATGAATCTGTTTTTAATTTGGGGTGTGTGTTGATTCAGCAAGGATAATTTATTATATATAATTATAAATAACATATTCTATTTGATATGAATTACCATATGACTGCTATCAAAATTTACATAATTTTGTATACTTATATGATTGTGTTTAATTATCTATTAAAGGAAATTTGTATTATATTCCTCAATCCCAAGTAATATAAGAATATATTTTCACAGTATGATTGTCATCAATAACGATGAATAGGGAATAAAAATCATTAGAACTTTTATTTTGAGAAGTTATATACTAATTTAAAATATAATACAAGTGTAGATAATTTGAGCATGAATTCATTGTTTAGTGTAGTTTAGTAATCAATGGATGACTGCCACTGTATGTGACATTTCTGATTGTTGTATCATGATTTGTTTGGGAAAAAGGATTCTTTTTATTTTCACCATTTACCACAAAATTTTCCTTAATAGATAATTTGAAATATTATAAGATCTCATATTATAAGTGGTAGGGTTTTCATTATTAAATCCATGCTGGGTAGTAGGCTCCAAATTATACACATTTGTTGATTATATCATATATTTCCATAAATTACTATATTTTCCATTAAATTTGTGTGAGGATGTGAAGACAGAATTTTAGATTTCTTAATTGGTATTTCATATTGGTATAAAAAATATGAACCATTATTTTAAATGGTATTTTAGGTGCGTAGGTTTAAAACAAGACATGTCATGAATTATTTCAATATATTTTACATGTTAGTGGGTAAAACATGAGTATAAAAGACTAATAGGTATTAGTTAGTTATTAACCTTTCTAGATGAGAAATGTGATGACGTTACCATGTTTTTTGGGAAATTATTTTCTTATAAACTTATAATTAATGTTGTTTTTTGGGTTATTATACCACTTTTAACAAATATTTCATATTTTCATCCAAGGATTGAAACACAGGAAGAATATAATTAATGAATGATTTTTTTGGGTTTTTTTACATTATGGGTTTTCTAGTAGTATTTTATTTAATCCTGATGTGAGGTTTAAATATTTATTTTGGAATGCCTTAATAAAGGATAATTACACTCAAGTGTGGTTGAGAATTACATATCATTTATTGAGAAATGTTCAATACGAGTACAATAAAAAGAATCATGAAGATATGATTCATTCTTTTATTATTGATATTGATAGTGTGTAGGAAGAAAATATGTATTTGTTAGAGTTTGTTTATAACAATAGCTACAATGATTATATTTACATGTCCCTGTTAGAATAATTTCATAGAAGGATGTTTTAATTGAAATTATATTTTATATATGATTATGAATATTCTCAACTTATGACTATAATATGGAAAATTGATTTATGATTTGGTGTATATGGTCGGGATATGATTATCAATGAATTATAATACTTAGGAGTCCTATGATAATTAGAAAAATGGGAATAATTATTTTATTATGGGAGATTATTTCTTTTATAATGTATCATCACAGATGGGAAATTTATGACTATTTATGAAAGTGAAATGGATCCATGGTTTGTTAATTCATTTGGAAATTCAAGATAGAATTTGGTAGTTTTGAAATTATTATAATTACCTAAAAAATATAGTGTGATGCATGATGTATATCATTTATCATTGGGGATGAAATTGGAATCAAATACATTTTTTATTTTTTATTATTACAATGAGATAATATATATGGTAGAACTATTCATTTGAGTATCTAGTTTGATTTTAGGGTTGATGTGACAAAATCTTATCATGAAAATTTATTCCTCTTTTACAGTTTCAATGGAAGTATATATCAGTAAAAATTGAATCATTGGAGTGATAATTATAAATGAGGTATCAATGGACAGAGTTATTGAGTAATGTTTTTTGTATAATTATTATTAAATATAAAGATACTTATAGAGAGGTATTTGTAATAATAATATATTTTCAATAATGTGTTTGTTTTAAATTTTAAAATATTTTTTTATTTATGATTTTTTTGGATATTTTTATGGTGATATTTTCGTTTGATAAAAATATAGTTTGTGATAATTTATGGTTGAATTTCCTAAATTCAATTGTAAGGTCCATTGGGTGAAAGATGGTATGGTATTAGGTACCTTGTAGTAGAATTATTTGTGAAGAGGCCAATGGTATAATAATAAGGTGGTTGGGTGACTCACATTATGTAATTTTTTTCTAGGTGATATCTATTTAATAGACACAAGGTACATGGTATGAATTTATATTGATTTTATAATATATGATTTTTGGTGTAATTTACTAGGTTTATAAATTCAATTTCTTTGTGATTTCTAGATCCATAGTGGTTTTGAGAGGGTATTATCTTGAAAGTTTATAAGATTATTTATATTAAATATTATTATTATACATTATTTCATCCATACATATGATATTTTCCATGGGTGATTGAAAACACTTTTACCTTTAAGGAATATTATTTTTTAATTTTCAATGTATATGTTCGCCTGATTTTCAAGACACTCATAAATTGTTTAATGAGTTTGTGTCTTCATAGATCTACCGCATATGGGTATTCTTGAGACTTATTTATAATTTTTTAATGTAGTTCTATTTTTGAAATGGTAATTGAATATTTTCATTATCTATATCAATATATCATCCAATATAACATCATATTAACACCCATGTGTATGATACCTTATTCATATTAGGGTCACAAAATTTCCTGCCTTATATTAAGGTACTCCCATTCTCAAAAGAGGGTAGCTCCCCACTCACATGTGGAAATGTCCTATTCTTTTTAAAAATAAATAATTATCTTTGTAATGGTAATTTCAAGTTTCCATTGTTCACACAAGGGTAATTCCCCTCTCATCAGATTAATTAGAGTTTATGTAATTGCAATCTTTAGCTACTGATACCACATATGGGTGTTGTGGAAGTACACATACAAAGGCCTTCTTTCCAAATATATATGATTAAAGTTTCGGTACACATACATTGATCCATTATTTCTTAAAGGTAAATACTTTTATCTAAAAAAATAATTATTTCTTCATGAACACTCCTTTAAGGGGATTATAATTGAAATATTAGGTTTTACATTTAGAAATCAAATTAATGTGTTATTTGGTGTCGTCGAATAATATTGTTTGATGATGAAAATTAAAATTCTTGTAATCAAATGAAACGGATATAATTAAAAGATGACTTGAAGTGTAATGAATAATTTATAACACAGAAATATATATATATATACACATATATACATTTTAAAATTTTAACATAACAATAATGTCATCATTCCAATAAAAGATGAATCTCATTTAATGGAGTATAAATTTTTACTATGTCAATTAGAACACTTCCTGCATTAAATATTAATTTAAAGAGACTACAAAATCATGATGAGGCATTGGTGTAATTGAGACATGACCTATAAAATTATGGTGTGAAACATTCCATTTCCATGGTTTTATCAATATTATATTAGAACCTATGAGTTTAAATAGGAAACCATCAATTGGTTGTGATATGTATTGTGAGTCCTTTTTTATCATATATGTTACCTAATTATCTCCCCATTCTATTATCCTCTTATTTTCATTATAATGATGAGTGATTAGAGAAATTTTGGGAGTGGTTTGATAACCTGTAAGGATATAAATTACTAAAACACAATAGTTTGTGGATGATAGAATACCTCCCTCTCCCTGTAAATATATACTGGATCACATTAGTTTAGTTGAGGTACTCACTGATGCTTGAATGTCGTACCTACAACATTGAGATATCATATTCTTTATGCAGTTGGAGTTGGAAAGTTTTCCCATAAAAAATTAATATTCCTAAAATGTTTTGAATTCCTATGGAAACCTCTTTGAACCCTTGTAATAGTAATTCTATTAGTTTCTCATATAAAGATATTAATAGAACTATTTTTATTCACATCCAACCAACAGACAATTCATATCGGTGTTGGAAAAACTCATCATTAATATGGTTAAAACACACTATTATATTCCATATTTCAATATTCTTCAGTAAACAACGAAAAAAATTATAATATTCTATGACTTAAACATAATTTGTGAGTAATTTTTAAATCGAACCATAGGCATAGTAGAAATACATTTTTCCAGGTGGAATTGTTATTATTCACAACTAATTTAATATTATGTTATATACTTGGGATTAGTGGTACTGATTTTGTCTGAGTGGATTGTTTAAATATAAATGTATCATTTTCTAAGATAATTTTATATTGGGATATTTTTTATATTCTAATAGAAGTGGTAAATAAATATTCTTCCTTCGATTAATTTTTATACGTGAATAATTTTATATTACAGTACTATAGTAATAAATAATACTTTTCAATTATATTATTATATGAATCCATGATAATTAGAAATTTATACATACAAATTTAATGATAGAAAATAGGATAGACGTAAGAAAAAGAGATATGAATGTGATTGGATCTTATTCCATGTTCAATTGAAAAGTTGTTTTATGTTTTCATATTATGTGAATCCTAGGGTAATTAAGAAATATTATGGAAAATAAATAGGGTGAATGTGGAATAATAATTCAATAATGGAGTATGAAATATGAATCCATGATTCACCGCATTTATTATTAATATTAACATGGTTTTTTATAAATATATATTCATTCTAAAATATGATTACATGTATTTTTTTCAAAAATGTGTCTACATACAGAATTATATTGGAATCCATATTATGTTCATGTTTTTTTGATATATTTTATATCTAGTGAGAAGTAGATAATTTATGATAATATAATTATTGAATCAAACATGAGTCATATTGAACATAATTTCATAATGAGTCATTATATTGTTAATTATATATTATGCATTGATTATGAGATACTTCCTTGAGTAAATGTAATGAGTTTTTTTCATATGATTCAATATGTAATGATGAAAAAATGTTGAAATTGTTAAATTAATGTGGTTGAATCCATTTTATCTAGAATTATATATATAGATAAAAATAAATTTAAAAAGGTAATAATGTATAAATATTTAATGGAAACAATAATAATGAATGGTAATACAAATAATTATATGAAATTTAATTCAAGACATAATCTAATAGTATGATATTTTTGAAATATATAAATAAATTTGGTAATGTATAATTTATAATGGTTTATTTAACTAGGGATCAGTGATATAATTTTAAATGGTTTAATGTATATGTTACCAATTAGAAATATAACTAAATTGACAATATAAATTAAGTGAAATAATTAATTTAATAATTAAATAATACTAATGGATACAACCTCAATAGTGATAATCCATAATGGATATCAAACAATTAATTGGAATAGAGTATCTTAGAATTTATAGAGAATCATATGTAAGGGCTAAGAGATCAATATGATATATAGAATTTTTTTCATGGATGGTGTTGAAAGGGATCCTAGTTTTAAGTGGTTAATTTATTCTCTATTACATTCTAATAACTTATTTATACAACCATGTAATGTTTCATGATTATATATATGATTATGATTGAATGATGTTTATTTTTCCAATTTTTATTGATCATTGTTAATTGTGTTCTGGCTTCTCCATGTTTTTGTAAGACTATACATGGGATTTTATGACTCATAGTCACCAATGATGAAATAATTATTAGTTATAATTTTATAATTTTACCATGTACACATTTCCATAGTTTGTGACGGTTTAAAGTATTAAACAAGATTGGGTTGTAATGGGATTAGATTAAAGAATGAGTTTTGGATTTGAAGTGCTGATATAGAGGTAATGATGATGATGTAGGTATGATATTTTTAAATGGGGTTCATGTAGAAATAATGAAAACCTTGTATGGGGTTAATGTTGAGTTGATTATATGGTTGTAAGAGGTTTAGGATTTTGTGATGATATACTCACATGGGTGAATATTATTGTAATGATTTGGATTCGTGAGTTGTAAGTATTGGGGATTATATAATTACACTAAGTGATGATTATGGTGATTATAAAGAGATGATTTACAAAATATGAGGGTAGGGATTCCCCATTTTTTATTCTCTCTAGGATAAAACACTTTAATAAAATAAAACACTTATAATTCATGAAGAGATTATTATTTATAATCACTTCTAAAAGATGATTACAGGTTAATTGGTTATGATGATGGGTATAAGTATTATTAACTACTCATTAACTTTACCCTCACTCTTGTCCAAATAAATTTTACACAAATCCATGTATCATATGGTTTATTTCATATGGAAATATAATTTCATGTAGTGATGATCCTGCTGAGTAATCCCTGGTGATCACTACTCCATACTCTAATAGTTTATCCCCTCCAACCCATATATTTGTCATAAATTCATTTAGAACAGGTATTTTTGGTATTTTCTAATGATCTTGAGGAGTGGATGGTGGGATTTTTAAATAAATTTAAAATGGGTGGGATTTTGTGGGGTGGAGTCTGACAATGCACGATAAAGGGATTTTTTCGGTTGTATATGGAAGGGATCCATAAAAGATGATTATTTTTTGTTTTTATTTTCCCACTAATTTAGCCTCGATTCATAGTTGTATCATGTAGTTTGGAGGATGGATTATATAGGTTCTACAAATTTCTTGGTAGTTGAACCATGGAGCTAGGTTTTGGTGTGTCCATCTTCTTAGAGATAGAATTTTATGACATGGTGGTTGAACTTTCACCATGGTATATCTCCAAGATTGTAAAAAGTTTCTCACGGACCTCACCATGTTTCATGTATGTGTTTTTGACTATCCAAATAGTGTCATGGTGCCTTATTTTGTGTTGACGTTCTATTCTTTTTTAGATTCTTTATGTTGTATGGTAGGGTGTTATATCATTTTTTTTTCTAATTACCATTTTCCTAATAATTTCCCACATCCCCTTAAAGAAATGTCTTCCTATAATGTTTTATCTCTATTATTTTATGTCACCATATAAATTTAATGAGTTATTTCACAATATCTTTTTACACATTGATATTTTATATCTAGATATTGATAGTTCTCATTTATAAGTTGGATCTTCTCTTCTTTCTTTACTTCTCATTTTTACTTTATTATTCAGCTCTAAGGGGGTTATCAATTGTGTGATGGATTTCATGGTTGATGTTGTGTACAATTATTGATATGGGTTATTTCAAAGGTAGTTGGACTATCTGTTCCATTATCATGTCAATGATGGTGTTCAATATTCAAATGATATATGGACAACGATTTGAATGATTTTTTGTGGTAGGGTATCCTCATTCTCTCACTCACTATGTGAATTTGGGGTTACATCATGATTTTTTATTCATCTTGGTGGAGGTAAAGGGTTATCATAATAATGATAATTAATTTTCATAATTAAAATTAATGAATATGTGAATAAATCGAATATGTTCATTGATTTTTATGATATTACATATAAAATTATAAAATCTTGTACCAATTACAGAAAATCACAGTTTTTAAGAACCTATTTTTTTATCATTGATATTATTTTCGATACCTTATTTTTTTTTTGATTGTTTTATAACCCCCTAAATAACTATTTATGAACATGAATTTTTCTAATAAATTGCTTTCCCGTGGTATTTTTGAATGGTTGTAGGATACACATATTGTGTCCTGAAATAATTTTATCTGAGCCCATTATAGAATTTTTATTCATTATAATTAAGAAATATATAATAATATTGTAGTGGTGATGTTATTCTATGAATTTTTTGTATTTATATGAGCCTTTATAAGGATTTTATATTGTTCGTAGTGATCAGGTTTAATGTGGTCTACATTGGGAAGTGGCATGATGGTTATTAGGAATCAGATGCCATATGGGTTGATGTATGGTGCTTTTGATATGTGACTTTAGTAGTGATATTGTTGGGTTATTGTGATGGATTGGTATTTGTTTTGTGGTTGTAATGATTGATGTGGGTTGGATGTTATTTTTTTGGTTTGGTATTTTTAGTTTAATGTTTATCTATATAATTAATTTAAATGTTGCAAACAAAATTTTATGGTTGAGAAAATGAAAAATCATATGTTGGAAATAAATTGAAAAATTAAAGAAAATGATATCTGATAATTGGATAAAATGAAATATATGAAAAATTAATAGGGTTTTGTAAATGTGAAATAAATGATTATTTAATAGGAGTTAGGTGAAACTAATTAATTTTAGTAATGATGGAACTTGTAATTTAATGTGTAAATTTCTTGGATATGTGTAGTGATTATGTGTTGTTATGTATTTAGTGTTAGTAGTGTTTGTGATAGATTTTATTAGGATATTCAGTGGTATTTTGGAGTACACTACGATAGTTTGGCATATATTGGGTGTTGTGTGATGTATAACTATTTATAAATCTTGTATTTTCATGTTCATTATATACACACATCACTATTTTTGGATAACCTTTCCAAATCACAAATGTTTTTTATTTTTGGTGTTTTCCCTAACATTGTTGATGGTAGTGAATCAAGTGGTTGGGTACCTTCCTTTATATTCCATTATGAGTAGATATTTTGATATTGATTGGTGTTAGAGATTACATAAGTGATAAAATGGGTAATTGTGGGTGATTACTTAGAGATGTTGAGGATGTGATATTTTTCTGAGGACATAAATGGTAGGTGGATGTAATGTTCTATATATCTTTCACATTTAGGATAACCAACTTCCACAATCATTTGGATGAGATTATGATGAGGCTTTATTGTGAATAGTCAAAGATACTAGCACTGGATACATGACCATGATGGTGATTTGGATAGTTACGTATGTGTCTCATCCAACATAATAGATTTATAGATATATTATGAGATACACATGGAAGGTTTGGGAGAAGAGGATGACTGACATTACAACGTGAGAGCAGAAAATCCATGGGAAATTCATTATAGGATGTCATTCTTTTATGTTTTCTTGATATTATTAATATCCATATTTTATGCATATATTTTATGGTATTTTAATATATTTATTTATATAATTAATTGATTAATCTTCCTCATATTGGGAAATTTTAAATTCTTTTATTATTTATTGAATTCTATAATGGATTATTGGATAAAAACAAAAAACAGATGAAAAAAAGATCTTTCAGAAACATCTCCTCATAGAAAAGATATGTGGAATGACACTGCATTTTTGAGGATGTAGTAGAGATACATGACATGAGAAGAACAATTAAATTTCTTGTATTTCATTACAAGATGTACGACTATGGATAATCCATTACTGCTAAAGACAACTCATGAAATCATTGCACACTGTGAAAACCAATTTTATGGTATGTTGGGAATGTAAATATTGAATGATAATGAAAATGAAAGATGGAAAAAATTCTATACTAGAATGTATTACACATCTAGAATAATTACACTTCAGTATAGTTTTATGAAATTAATAAATAGAGATGTTTTCTATCAAGGTTTTAAAGAAACCTCTTCTATAATTATTCATGGGCCACAAAGAAGAAAACATCCACGATTGAGGGGGTCATATAGAACACTTCCCGAAGACATGAACACTACTAAATCTCTACTTCACAATATTTCCACACATTCATTATTCCTCATGTATATATGATTCCAATTCTTATCATGTCTGCAATGAGCGAGTATTTATCTTTGTTTCAGGTGATGTGATTATAGGGGTAAGTGTAGTTAGGGATTATTTATTTTTATTGTTATTATTTGTTTGGATTTCTATAAAACATTCATTTAATTCAAATCATATTATTTATGAAATTTAATGACCATTTCTTCTGATTTCAAGAGTATTATATTATTACAACAAATAATTTCCTTATTTTCTGTATGTACATTATGGGATCAAGATACTTTATGCTTAAATAGGGTTTTGGGTCACATAATTTTGTGATTTCACATACTAGATGACCATTCCAATGGTGAAATCATATGATTTTCAAGGATACCCAAACCAAGGAACCATGTGCATCCAATTATAATACCAAACATGAATGAACCTTAAATCAATTAAATATGTAAGATAAGAAACTAAAAAACATTGAACCGGTCATGCTTTATCTCTTTATACCAAACCTAGTATTGGCTGCACCTTCTTATTTTTCTCCAAATAGAAGATCAATTCCCATCAATTACATTAATTAATTTTGATCATACAAATTTTCTCTTTAGGTATGACACTCAAACATGCCATGCCCCACAATTTGGTAGTTATGTTTTTTGTTCTCATTGTTTATTAAATTGTTGTAACCATGTAGTAAAATAATGATTCCCTATAGGCTACCAACTATGTTACTCTGTTAGATTAATTATTTGGGGAGTAATTAATGGTGCTATGTTATTTTTTAATTTCTTAGATTATGTGAAGTTTGGATCTATTTTGTAATTATTTTCACATTAGTATGCTCTCTTCATATATTCGTGGGATAGATTTTGAATGACATTACATAATATACATGTTATGATCACCCAAAGAATATATAAAATATTTTTTCGAATTATAATATAAATTTAGATACTAATATAGATGTTATTATATTTTATATTAGTGAATATTTTGGGTAGTTGTCATATTAATTGTCATTTAATGTTACATGGAGACCTTTATTTTTATTTTTAGACATTTCTAGGAATTATGGGATTTTTTTGTTTAATTTTAGATTATATGATGGGGATTTTTTTGTATGATTTATCCTGTCACATGATCCTTATTATTATTGAGGGTAATACCTTATATATGTGATATTGTTATATATTTTGTGTTAGTCACCCAACAAACGCCTAATGGTGGTAGCACTTGGGGTTCATTTTCTCCCTTTTTTTATTATCAAACCAGTAGGTATACCTTTAGAGTTAGGGGTTATGATAGAGTTGTGTCATTAGTTTTTGTTGTTATATAGGATGGATTTTGGAGTTATCACTATTAGTATTAGATGGTTTAATATTAAAGATATTCTAATTGATCATGGTATGTGACATAGGCCCAATAGACTAGCTCTGACATGAGATATTATGGCCCCCCCATGAACCAATACAGATACATTTAGTATTCATAATGACCCAATAATCTAGGAATATTTTTAGGCTATATGACTATTAATTTTACATTCTACAGGATTATTTATATTCGTTTCTAAAATGGGGGATTTTTTGAAATTATAAAAACATTATATCAAATTTGATAAAATTTCTTATGGTTGTGCATATGGGTTTTCCTTTACTTTGATGAATATCTAATATCCTTTTTCCATGTAAAACTCAAGATGTATTTGTTGATCAAGATTACATAGTTGATGGTTGGATTATCAACCTAACAAACAAGAATGAGGTATTAAATATGTCCTTATATACCATTCACTTGAAAATACGAGGGATGTTTGAAGGAAGAATCACTGATCTAGATTCGGAAGACTGGTTGGAAGAGAATGAGATTGATTTAGGTTTGATTAGACCTAGGGAAGGGTTTTGGTTTCATTGGATATTAGTAACATATAGAGACCATTATTGGAGGATGTGGTAACTTCATGATCTAAGGTAACCATATTGTTTATAGTGAGAATTACATGAGGATTTCTCTTTGGAATTAATACCATGGATGATAAAGGCTACAAAGAAGCCATAAATAATTTTTTTTGACCTAGGATCGTTAGTGTTTAGAATCTTGAGGTCATGTTTAAGGAACTCCAACATATTTCCCCTGATATCATTCCAGATAAAGTGTTCAAATCTTGGTCTCTGAAGAGGTATATGCGCCCAATGATCATGTATGATGTTAACCCATTTATGCTTCCTATGTATTTGAAAATGAACAATTTTATAATGGTTATGGATAAGATACATTCATTGGAATTTTTCCTCAATATATTATACAATGTATAATCATAAGGATTATGGATTCATGTAGTATTTCATGGCTGTTTAGGCTGTTGAGGTTCTAGCTAGCGGGGAATCGACCTTGACAGACCATTCCTTTTCATTTCAGGGCTACTGGTTCTAATGAATCTACCAAGGGAATCTTGTTTTTATATTACATTTTTGGGGGTCAGGGATTCTATCAGGATTATTGTCTAGTATCTCATATATGATTGTGTTAGATGGAATATTTGGCCCCATTTTACTAGATGAATCAGTTTCTTATGAAGTAGTTTCAGTTACAGTGGCTGTCAAAATCTGATCAGTTGCTAAGGCAGTATACTCTTAATAAGAATATGAAAGACAAATATAGAAGTATTAATAATCAAAATGGTCCCCATTATTTGGGACCTAGACAAGAGAAAATTCATTGAGGCTGCCATCCGAGATGAAGATGATATGGGCATCATAAGATGCCTATTATTGGGTTTCAAGAGATATTATTACTTGAGCTTGTCTGATGTATAGTAAATTTATCATCAAATATTTTTTTCCTTATTTGATTCATGATACTCATACTAATTTTTTATCCTTCATATTATGTTTTTTAGAATTGGATTGGTATAAAAGTTTCATTCACCTGATGTTATACACACCACTAAGAGTTTATGCTATTTTTTTTTATGTCTGTTGGGGGAGTATATAGATGAGGGGGTAGAACCAATCAATGGAGGATTTCTTATTTATATATATACAATCTCACATAATGTTATCCTTTGAATGGATTAGAAATATTACATGCATGATTTCATCCATTGATTTTAGAGTAATGTTTCATTCTCTAATGTGGAAGGTTGATATGCCCATAAGGCATTGTTATTTCCCTATGGGTCTTTGAAAAACACAAATTTATAAAAACTAAACTAATTTAATTAATTAATTAAAGAGACTAATGAAAAAGTTTTAGGATTATCCATTTAGATGATGAATATATTTTTATTTTTTTACAAAATATTTAATTTAATTTAAGTTAATAAATAGGTGAGAAAAAATTGGTGTTATTTATTTTGAGAAAGCCCAATGAAAACTAAGTTTATTGACTGGTTGGTTTGTAAATAGATTTCAAAGGTATGCCATGGTTTGGTAATTTTAGGGTTCGTGTGAAGTTAGATGTTATAAAATAGGGTTATTAATTAATTAATGATTTGGAGTCTAGAAAAGGAAGATCCCATGGTCATAGTCTCCCCTCTTGATGTGCCAATCCACTATTCCCCTTGGTCCTGTTATTTTTTGTTTCACCAAATCAGGTTTTTCTTGATACCATATTTAAACATTTTTTACCCTAAATATGATAATGGTTATACTCCTTTAAGTATATAATTTATACTATTTTGGGTTCCTTTCTGATTCAATAATAAATTTTCATGATAAATCAAAAAAAGGATTAGATGTTGATGATTAAATTACGACAAACCAAATACATGAATAAAATAAACTAGAATTTATCCAACTATTGATCCCCCTTATATTAGATAAAACTAGAAGAAGGTATAATTAACCCCTTATCCTAGTGAAGAGAGGAATAGATGGAATGAAAAAATAAAGATAACTCAAAATGAAAAGGGAGACGAACTTGGGGAGGACCCTCAACAATGAAGCTTCTCGCTTGAATATTTTGTATTCGGGACACCTGAAGAATGTAAGTATATAAATAAATTTATGGAACTCTAGGGGTATTGGGATGAATTCCATTGTGTTATAATGGAATTATAAAATCCCTATGGTGGGATCTTGGATCAAATATTTTGGATTCTCATTAAAAATACCTTCAAACCATTGGCCCAAGACTTTAATTTTATATATAATGACACTTACACAACATGTAAGATTTATATGTCATGTATTATTTTTAATTTTCATGCATTGAAAATTTTGGATTTATTCTTCCAAATACTTATCCTGAAAAAATATGACATCATTTAAATGGAATATAAAAAATGTAATTTCCTTTCTCCAGTTTTCAGTTCTATTTCATCCTCAAAAGTATGGTGTCTCACCACGAGAGAAGAAAAGTGGAAAAAAGTATTTTTTTCAATCATTAAAATTATCCATTGTATCTAATCCAAAACTATAAAACAATCCATACAATTAAAAAATTGGAAAAACTAATAATTTAAATACAAAAATTAATTTTTTAAAATACCATAAAATTTATGCATTAAAAACAGATATCATGGGCCAATCAGTGGAATTCATTTTTCCATGAGATTATTGGGTGGATTTAATGATAATGGGAATATCCTATATAAGATAGTAGATTAATAAAGTTATTTTTAAGAAAATAATGTTTCAAGGTTTTTTGAGGAGTTCCTTGATGTTTCCCAGTGGTGGTTGTGATGGAGTGGAAGTTTTGGATGCATCGCCTCATCAATCTGTGATGTTTTATTTTCATGGACCACAATAGCCTAAAATAAGTTTTTTCATAGTATTGTATCTATTTCTGTTAATGTAATATAATGGAGTTTCTCTATGATTATTATGGTTTGATATTATACAATCTAGGGAAGGAAAATGTGGTTGTTGATGCACTATGTTGTATATCCTAAGGGGGTGTGGCTCAAGAGTCCTATGATTTTTTGAAAGGGTTAGAGGCACTTCCTCTAATTAATTTTAGTTTCAAGGATGTTTGGAGAAGTGTATTTCATTATCAGATGAAAATGAAGTCATCCTTGGGGTAGTTGTTAGAGAATTCATTGTATGAATAGTTGGAGGCAGAGCAGATTTGATACCATGTTGGTAATAGTGATTCTCTAGTGGGATGGTGGAAGGATGGATAGAACTATATAGTGTTATAATAGATGTTATTTTTTCCATTTGTGATTGAAAATGGAGTTCCTCCTGAGTTTTATAGATCATAATAATTATTACATCATCATGCATCTATGTTGTATCATGTATTGAAGAAGCAACTCTTGGCTCTTGGGATGCAGATGTTAGTCTAAAGGTTCATGGAATAAAGTTTAGTATATTAGTAGGTGAATGTTATAAACTATTTTCTTAGAGGGGTTTTAATTCATTTGGATGTCATTGAGATAAACTATGAGTAAATTTAATTATTTTTATCGAATTTTCTACTCATGTATCATGGTCGATCTGAGGTAGTTTGGGTGTGTATGGACCAACTAATGATTTCATCTCATTTTAGTGTTATCCCTGATTTGGGTTTCATGGATGTTTTGGAAAGTTTACATGTGGATGATGTAGTTAAGAATCATGTGGTACCATAGGACATTATTTTTTTTATCAAGACCCACATCATAAAATTTGGTTCTATAGGGAATTGTATTATCCTTTTGTCTCCCATTAGTTCCTTAGTATTGCTTTTCACCCCTATAAAGATTGGAAGATAAAGTGAAACATCAATACACTAGAGGATATGGTGTGATATTGTATATTGTATTTTGGTGGATCTTGGGTGAATGAATAACCACATGAAGTGTCTTCCTATGATAAAAACAATCAATCAGGAATAGGCATGTCCCTATTTGATTCTGTGTAAGTGTGGCCACATAAATATACATTGTGCTAGACAGTGTATGAGGAAGTATTGTTTCTAGGTCATGATGTATTACATAGATAGAATAAGATGATTTGGATGGACTGATAGAGGATGATATATTAATAGAGATATTATATGGAATATTTTTTTATAGGAATATACCCTTATGGTTTGATATTTTGGACCTTTTGATCTTTTTTTCCCCTCATCCAGAGAAGCAAATGATTAGAATGCGGAGTAAGATTTACCTCTTGTATATTGCGCCTATTGAGGTGTCATGCAGTAGTGTCATAATGGATTATTGGATTAAAAATCTACAAAAAAATGGATAGGATTTGTTCCATATTAAATTATTCTTAGATAATTTTGTATCATCATAATGACTCCCACATCATTTACTATGGATAGTTGGATATCAAGGATGAAGAGATGTTTTTCGAGAGACCAATAAAGATCCAAGATCATAAAGTGAAACTATTATGTGAAAGAATTATCAATATAGTTTGTGTGTTTTTAGGAACATTTTATTAGAGTAGAGTACATAATAGAGTGATTTGAAGATGCATTCCAAGTATCAGAAAAAAAAATTCCAATTATTTTTTTTATAATGATGAGATTCTATGATATTAATAAGATTTGAGATATATAAATCTCTCTTTTTGGTGGTGTGTGTTATGGATTTTATCATTAGATGAGGGGAAACCAATTAATTCTCAATACATGTAATATTTTTGAAATATTTGATAGATTCATGGGTGATTCAGTGTCACTTAAATAAAATAACATCCTAATTTAGATGGAGGTTTTCCTTGTTTCTTTTCATTAATCAGTGTCGTTCACTAGTTGTGGTATATTTTTTCTTGTCATTATATTCTTCACTATTAGTAGTGTCCTCCAACGGCCCAAAGACCTTCAAATTTTTTTTATTATTAAATGATAAAACCCCCTTTTAATGGATTAAGGGGGTGAAAACCCGAATAGACATCATTGAAATATGAAAATTACACTCAAAGTATAGAAAGAGTAAAACCAGGATGACATCACAGTACAACTCCTCCCAGTATTTGAACAATGTATCTCTTCACCGTTGCAAATTTTTTTGGCAAACAAGTGTCATGTGTCAAAGCACAGGCCCGATCCAATGGCTGGTGCCACACCCTCTCAAACAACCGAATCTAAATAACTCTACAAAGATAAACTGCTGTCTCTGGAACCACCTATGGAGTCTGTTGCATGAAGGCGAGTCCGGATCAAAAACATTCCACCTTCGAAAATGAACAATTCAAAAAAAAAAACAACAACCAGTCAAAAACATCAAAACCACCATTGTTGAGCCATCACTGGCGAATGAGAACAACCAATAGGGTAGAGCTAAGACAAACCCTCCTAAATCAATCACTGGAACTGAAGCTAGAGAAACTGCGAAGTGACTGCAAGGCACTCATCCAACACATCATCAGCAACCTGACAAGCCGCAGGAGGCCAAAAGAACCTGCAGAGAATCAGGGTTACTCCAACACCAATTCCTCCAAAAGAGCATCAATCGCGCACCACAAATAGAACAAATTTGAAATAAAACCGTACCTCCCCCTCCAAGTCGAACGTCACCTGCGTCGACCCGTACTGGAACACACCCGAAATCAAGGCCAGCCGAGACCAGGACCAGAGACCGGAAGTTGTCTCCAGCCACCGACGTGTGCTGAAATCAAGCCACCTGAAGCCAAAGCACATCATGAAAACTCCAAGCCGAGATCCAGCCGTGAAGTCGATGCCACTATCCAAATCTCCAAAGCCCTCCGAGATGAGATCCAAGACACATCGTGGATTAGAAGAAACGCCAGACCACAATGACGACGATACAGGTTCCATATCTCTGATGCCAGGAAGAAACGGTAGGCTAGAAGGGGGGATAAGAAAGCTCATGAAGGAAAACCTAGGCACTCAGGAGGTAAGGGTGTGACGCCGCTCAGAGGCCTCTAGAGGTGTTTCTATTAGTAGTGTTTTTTTTTTGTAATTAGTTCACTAAGAGGAATCTCATGGATTGGTAATTAATACACTTTTATGTTTCTTTATTATGTTTTGTATTTATTCATTAAGATAAAAATTGGGTAAGAGGTATATAATGTAATAGTTTTTACATTTTACCTACTGCATTTTGGAAATTAATGATATATAGGTTTTTTAGGGAAGTTATGAAAGAGTTGAGGAGTGGATGGTCAACATATAGTTCAAATTTCATATATGTTGATTTTGGGGTGGAGAGTCTTATATTTCCCCATATAGGGGTTCTTTGTTGCGAGGAAAAATTTAGTTTTGAATAAAGCCTTCGATGTGTTTTTTTTATGGTGATTCCATTTAGTCATTATTGTAGCATGGATATTAGGATATGGTGTGGAGTCTTTATTGTGATATTTTGTTGGTTATGCTGATTTTTTTTAATTACTTCATCATGATTAGTGTAAACATGACCTTTTTCATGGTGAATGAATTCTACTATTCCATACAATCACATACCCCATTTTCTATCTCCTAGTTTTTCGAATAACTAGATTAAACCTCATCTTATTTATTAGATGTGGTTTTTACTGGCACCATTATAGTGTGTTACCTCCATTAACATTATAGAATCTTGTTGAGTTAATTCCATGGTGTTGTGGTCTAAGGTGTTATGTCATGGTATTTTAATTTCTTGTTTAATATAAATTAACTAACACTATATTATTCTAGTTTCTTTGAACTATTGTAAAGAGAATACTATGTGATATTAGGGTTCTTTTACCCCTATCATTTTGGAATTTGGATCTATGAATGTGGATGTTGAGCATTGGTATTTATAGTTAAATGTTTCTATTTTTATATATTGATTTCCCCCTACTCTTCATCTCAAAGGTGGTTGTTCTTTGGAAGAAATCGATGATATAATAGTTAAATATTGATAGAGGTTGTTACCTTATACGATTTTGGACCATATATGTTGTTATATTGCTTATTAATTCATCCATTATTCATCTCATCTTTTCATAGTGATCTAGAATATTTTTATGTGGTAGGGGTCCTTATTCTCTCCCTCCATGTATGAAAGTTTTTGTATTGCATATTTTCTCCTCTTGGAAGATTATATGGGTCTAATTAATAATTATAATGAATATAATTAATTTAAATAAGTAGGGATTTTGAAAAATCATATTTCATTATTGGTTTCAGTAATCCTATTGAAATAATTATTTATTCTTGTTTCCATTATAGACAATAATAGTTTTCAGGAGCAATTATTTTATTTTAGATGGTATTATTTAGAATATTTTGTTTTGTTGATTTTATGATTTATCAAGAAGTTAAATGTTCCACACATATATCTAGATTATTAATTTTATTCTCCAAGAAATTAATAATTGTGTGATAATAAACATGAAATCTAATAAACTAATTCTGTTAAATCCCTCTCTTGAATTAGTTCTTGTGGTAATTGTGAAAAATAGAATAGTTTGTTATGTGGTGATGTGACTACAATTAATTTGTTATGTATGTATGAACCATGAGGGGTATCTTACAGTTATTGTAGTGATCAGGTTTGATGTAGACTCTATTGGGTGGTGGTATGATGGTTTTTTTATAGAATATGATGTGGGAAGTTTTGTAGTGGTTATAATGTGTGGTTGGTGCAGTGAGAGGGGACGGTTTTAGTAATGGATTTGAATACTTTATGTGATGGTGATGGTAAATGTTGGATGGATGAGTTATTTTGTGTTGTGGTTGTTTTAGTTTCCTATTTATCCATGGAATAAATAGAATTTTTTAAACTGAAGCAACAGGTATTTGAAAATGAATATGTGTAGGATGGAATTAAATATATGAATGGAATAAAACTAATATTTTTTTAATTGGAATTGATTAATTGAAATAAAAATAAATAGACTCTTTTAATGTGATTGAAATGGACATCTAAATTTGAGTTACTAGAAAATCACTCATTCTGACAGCAGTGGAACCAATAATTGAAAGTGAAAATTGCATAGTTTTGCGTAGTGGTTGTGTGGGTGGTGTATTTAGTGGTGGTGGTAGTTGAAATGGTTATCTTGGGGTTTAGTAACTTTTCTATGGATTATACTTGTATAGATGATGTTAATCATTAGTTTGGGTACTTATTAACTTCTTACTATATATCTATATTTTATTTTCATTTTATATCTATACACACACCACCCAATTTGGATAAACATTACAGTTCCCAAAGGTTTTTCCTTTGGTTATTTTACGTAACATTCATGATGGTGTTGAATCAGATGGTTAGCCACCCCCTCTTCTCCACTCTTCCTTCATAAGTAAAGAAAATGATATGTTATGGTGTTGGAGGTAACCCAATATATGACATGGATTAGTGTTGTAGATTAACAAGAAATGACAAGGATGTGATATATTGTGTGGTTTCATGTGTGATAGAAGTGAATGGGGTTGATGTACTTCACATTCATGAAATAATAATTCCCTAGTTATGTGGATGATATATTATTAAGGATTTGATGTAGATATTTACTATTGTTATCTATAGATTCTAGAACAAGCGTGATGTTTAGATTGGAATGGATGCATCCTGAAAAAAATAAAAGAATGTTTCAAATTTGATGTGGTATCAATGTAATGGATATGAGAGCATGATGTCTGATGTTGGGGAATGAGATCGAAAATTTATTCTGGAAGAATTTCTGGGAAACCTTTGTTTTATATTCTTTTGAAACTATATTACTATATTAGATGTTTTATTCATGGAGGGTTCCATATTAAAATTGGTATTAGTTCGAAGGCAATTTAGGTGCATGTTTGTTCCATTATACTTTTTTCATATTTGTATTCTTTGTTCATGTGTACATGAGAGACCTTAGGAATGATCCTACAAAGTATAGATGTAATTCTCACCATACCTATATATAAATTTATTTTAAGGTTTCTCATAGATTTTTTGGAATCTAGTTGGACATTACATTCATGGATATTAAAGTTGTTGTTAGGACACATTCACATGACATTTATTTTTTATTTTTTAAAATATATTCATTTTTATTTTTGGAAAATTTTCATGAATTATGGGATGGTTTGGATTACTTTTATATTATGATTTGTTGTTTTTTTACAGTTGAATTATCAAATCACCTTATCCTTATTATTATTAAGGTAAATGAATTTTATATGTGAGAATATTATAATCATAGTTCTAGTTACTAACATAGGTTCTACTGTTGTTGTGAATCATGGATTATTATCTTTTTTGTTTAATTTCCAAACTAGGAAGGGTTCTTATAGAGGGTGGCAGTCATAACCCCCATTATTTTATTTATTTTGTATGACTAATCTAATAGAGATTTGTGGATGTTGTTATAATAGAATATAGAGATAATTATAGTAATCCAGTTTGTTTATTTATGTTTTTCATTATTTTTTTCTCTTAGGGGATGTGTATTATGATTTCAATCCATTTATTATTTATGTAGATAATTTTCATTTTATTTCTTTTCATTAGGATTCTAAGAGGTAAATTCCTTGTATCTATGAAAATAACCTTGATCATAGAAACCATCCAAGGGCATACTTGATTTAGTCCTTATTGTTCATACCCATATCTTCTAGGGTATCATTGGGAAATATTTGTGTACATTATTTATTTGGGAGATAGCATGGAGTTTGGATTTAGTAAAATTTGATTTTTTTCATGGGAAAAAAGGTAAATTGTTTCATTTAACCTATGTTTTACTAAATGTGGGGAACTAAACAATAAACTTTCATGTCATTCCACTTGTGAATAATTATAGAACCCCGGGTCCATGAATACTTTTGTACAATTATGTTTTTTGGCCCCTATGTTCCGATGAAATGACATTACCAACAAACTAATTATTTTTATGTGAAAATAAAATAATTTCAAGGTAGATATGATGAGAGGTAGAAATAAAAAATTTACATTGGTTGAATTTAAGTTAAATTCACATTCATTATTATACATTGTTAGTTTATTTATGACAATAAATATTGATATGATTTTCCCTTAATAAACATGTGGTGTTTAATTATAATAAATTTATTCATTTGAGAAAAAATGATATATAAAAACTCATGAAAAGAATAGGTGCTTAGTTTTCTTTCCAAATGAGACATTATGATTTTATGATTAATAATTGATAAATTCCTATTACTAAACTTATTAGAAAATGTTATAAATTAAAATTTGTTTTTTGTAAATCAATATTTTGGTTTCCTAATATTATTTTATTAGTTGTGAATAATATCTATAATGGAATCATTTTCCAAATCAGTTTTCCTAATTATTTCTTATCAATTAATTTATAAAATATTTATTTTGGAAATGAAATGATTCATAAAATGATAATATTATATCATTTTTTAAAATGACATGTGATTTTATATAATAAAAAAATTGAAAATTTGAATGTTTATGGTAATTAATGTTATATGTAAGAAAGAGTTTGAATAGATGATTATTATGGTAGAATATTTTTTATTCCTTTTACATAAATGAGTAACTTAGTGAATTAGTATTATTCCTTCATAGTATTTATCATAAAAAGGGGAAGTGATTATGCATGATCTAGTGAATCATGTTAATATTATAAAACATTGTCTCATAGTGTGATATATTAGATACTTTGAATATGAGGAACGTTTCATACATGCTACTCTTAATAAAAATCAAATGGAACCTAAAATGTTTTAAAATGGTAAATAATAATTCATGATAAATATTAGTAAATTAATAGATATGGTGAAACATATATGTTTTTAATGGTGTGTTTTAATTTTGAAATAATTTAAAAGGAATCTTCTAGGTTTAAGTAATGTTTTCTTAATAATATGATTTTATTTTTTTGGTTCCATACTTATCATCAAAATAAAACTCTTTATTAAACTATGATTTCTGGAATGAAATTGATATCCTTAAGAATATCCATTATGATATTATATGGAAAGTAATTGTTTTAACATATAACTATGGGTTAAAGATATTGTGGGTTTGAAGTGTAAGAGATTTATTGTGGTTATCCAATGATTGAGTTTTTGGTGTCCTCTTTATCTCCTTCATGCATGATTTTGGTTTATTTTTAACTGCCTAATATGTATTTTTTTTTTAAAAAAATCATATACTAAATGCTTTTATGGAATATGTCTTGTGAATATTTATTTGATTTATGATAATATTCCAAGCCATTATTAATTTTTTTTACTTATAAAAACAATTTATAAAAAATTCAAATGTATCAAAAAGGAAATGAAATGTTTTTTTATCTGGAATTAATGATGGTGACTAATTTAATCTAGATCATGATTATTTAAATCCTTCATTGTTTTATGTAAATGATCATTTTATTTATTGTTAATTATTACTGCTAGAATAATGGTTTTTTCTATACTATATTATTATATAAAGAAACTATTATTTGAATTAAGAATAGTTCCAAATTTTTGATTTATTGATGGGATTTAAGTGATATGTTCTATGATTTTTTGTTTTCAGCAAAATTGATTATATATTATGGATGAGGAAAATGTATTGAATATAGAATGATATATTCTAATTTTATATGTCATTAAGGAATAATCTTGTGGAATATCTATGTATTTATGTGCCACCACTTCTTTAGGGGATAATAATTATGTGTATGTGGAGTGAGTATTTTTATTATGTGTTTCTCTACTACATTCCTAAAAAAGCTCAAAATTATTTTTGAAGATATTCCAAATTCCCAAATTATAGGGTAATTATATAGTTATTTCTATAATTATAAATTAAATGATTCCTTGATAAAAAATATTAAGTTGTAATTCAATGGTTATTTTTGTAAAAAATAATGTCTTTAGATCAATTATGGAACTTTTTTCCCACTCTAAATAATTTTCAAAGCGCTACAAGATTTAAAGGTGCTGATGTTTCCAATTATTAAAGGTTTTAAACCAATTAAAACATATCTCAAATTGATATGTGTTTTCAAATAAATAATAATGTTTTAATTTAAAATAAATGGGGTGTGTTTGGATTTGTAACAAATAATGGATTTATTTCACACTTTAAATAGATAGTTGTACTCTAAAAACATTCAATGGAATTTTATTTCCAAAAAATTAGGTGAATTTATAAAAAATTTATTGTTTTTAATGGGTAACCATTTAAACCATTCATTGTTTCATTTTTTTGGTTTTAATATGTATATTTTTTATATTTTAGATATATTTCTTAGGTTATCATATCAATCATATTATAGATTTCATCCTTGATTGGTTTTCAATTCTCATGTATGAGAATTGTTTGAAAGGTATCTGATGTAAGGTTCTATGTTTCAATATCCCCCCCCCCAATTTCGTTTTATAGGGGATTCAAGGTTTCCTTAGGGTGTTCATAGACATTAACTATATTATTTATAAGTTTATCTTACTAAAATTTATTTTTAAACATTATTTAACTATTATGGGTGGCCTTGTTCATATTTGAATATAATTCCTTCTACCATTACATAACCATTATTTTCCTCATTTGTGTAAAGGTCAGAATATGTTTTTGGCTTCATGTATTGGTCATTATATGATCATATTAGGGAATATCAATTGTTTAATTTCATGAATGGGATTTCTTTAGCTCTTATCTTGGCAGTTATCCTTGCATCAGGTTAAGGACATTTTTTCTTTAGCTACGTGAAGGTAATAACCCGTCTTAATTCAATGTGTCTCATATATGGGTATCTCATTTTCTACATCATGGAAACCATGTTTTAATAATCTTGATAGGGTTGTTTATTTATTTCCATAAGGTTTTTCACAAATAATGTATGGATATATTACGCACTACATAAAAGTAAATCATTATCTGTATAAGGGTAATTGTGAGTTTCATGCCCTTGTATCCCTATAGTTATCCTCACATCAGGGAAATATGTGTCCTCATAAAGGTAAGATATTCATGCCGATCTCAAATAGTGTTAATATGTAATAATACATATAGAAGACAACTTTTCTACCATCTATGGGTAAGAAGGTTACCTTATATATATTGTTTAATTTTCAAAGGTGACCCATTTTCCTAAAATATTAGTATTTCTTCAAGAACTCACTAATAAATGGATTTCATGGAAAATATATGTTTTTTAATATAAAACATATAATAAATATTTATTTAAAACTATGCATTAAGATTTTTATGATTATAATAATTAAAACACGAGAAATAAAATAAAAAATATGCAATTACATTATTTTAATAGTGTAATTTCGAATTTGAAATGTTGTAATATGTTTATATATACATATTATTCAATATATAAATTTTTTCTTCTTTAATTTATGAAATTTAACTCCTTAAAATAATTTATAAACTTTTCAATGTGATTATAACATTAGATCCTAATTTTACTCGGAATTTAAGGCGACTGTAACATACAAGTGAAGAGATAGAGTATGCGAACTAAGAGGTAGAAAAATTTGGTGTGTAAACGTCTCATCCATTATTTGTACTGATAATAAGTGGTATGTACTAATTTAAATATATAAATTTTTGGGAATTGGTGAGATATAATTTTAATCCCTTTTATCATATATGCAAAATGATTATCTCCCTTTTCTATTTCCCCCCTTCATTCCTTAAATTGTTTTATTATTAAAGTTTAGTAGGGAGTGTCTTGATCGTCTGTAAGTTAGTCCTTTCCTCGACCTCAATAGTTTGATCTTGTTTTAACACCATCATATCTAGGTACATATGCAGTGTATCGAAATAGGATAGTGGGAGAACCTAGTAATGTTTGACTATAGTCCCACCCACGAAGAATAAACTTGTTGAATGAGAGAGTAGATTTCAATTCATTTAATTTACATTATAAAATGACTATGCATACAATTATTTGAATTACTCTAGAAAACCTATTTAACCAATTGAAGAATAGTTTGTTATAAGATCTTATAATATGATGAATGGAACTATCAGTATTCATTTTATATTCAGATCCCCTTTTGAATTAGTGCATTGAAAACAGATAGTTTATTCCATTAAACCCCACCATAATATTCCATAATCTAAGATTCATTATACCACTCAAACTAAATTTATAATGTACCTTTTTTAACCTTAAAGAATGAGGAATTTTTAACTCCCCCCTTAGAGTTAGTGGAGATTATATGGCTTGAGAGGAGTGGTTATGATTTACTTATGCATTATTATTATGCTCTATTGTTGAATTTGATAGTGGAGATTTTTTATAAGAGGATTTTTTTAATATAATTGTTTCATTTTCTATTGTACTCTTCTATCAGGCACTTATTTTCTTTGAAAAAATTGTTTCATTAATGTTCTTCCTTTATTTAATTCCTAATTTTGAGTATTTTAATATCATGGTATTCTTGTAGTTAATATTATAGTTCACTGATATAATTATTTGACTCCATGAGAAATAATAATCAAGAAATGGATGTGGTAAGACATAAATCTATAATGATATTTCAAAAAAATAGATAAATATTGATTAATTTTATTATATTTGTAATTGATATGATTATTTTTACCTCTATGTTATGTGGATCCCATGGTAATGAGTAAATCTTCATAAATTGAATGAATAGGGGAATCAAGAATGATAATTATAGTATGGTGGATCATATATGATTCGTGGATGAACTATATTGATTATTAATATTAATTTTTTTTATAAATTTTTTTGGTAATACTTAAATTTTTTTACATGAACTATCATTTTAATGGTTATTAAATTGTGATTTATATTGGTAGTGAATTTTTTTTCATATTGTTGTGATAACGTTTATACCGAATGAATTGTAAGTAAGGATGGAAAATATAATAAAAGTGGAGAACATGATAGAATAAGCATAATACCTAAAAAATTCAGTATGTTATATATTATATATTATTATTTTACTATATTCCACTTACATGAGTTAATATAATGACTTGTACACATGCCATCCAATATATTATAACAAATCAATGATGGAATTAGAAATAATGGTGGAGAAACCTATTAATCTGGATTTATATTTATAGATATATATATATATATATTGTGGAATAGGTAATGATTCATACATCTAGAATGGAAACCCTATGAATTAAAATGAATAATAATATAATGTGGTATTTTATTATGGAATTTAGTTTATAGTAACATAAAAATGAAAGTTATAAAAAAAAGAAGGAAATTAAGAATTAGTGGTGATTAAATTATTTTTGGATTTTAGTTTAGTTATTTGACAATGTTAAAGGAATATGTTTGGAATTAGAGGTCTATATATATTAAATAAATAAATCATTTCAAACATGGAATGGAATAATTAATGGTGGATAATTGATATAACATTGTTAATAGTAATTCATAGTGTAGATAAAAGAAATAATTGGAATAAAGTGTCATATAAATGATATATAATATAGCATGAGGGATCAATGATTGATATAATTATTAGAAAGGTATGTTGGATGGTGTTGTATGGGATACTAGTTCAATGTGTAAAATTTATTAACTTGGTCATTTTCATTATCCATTTACACTACCTTGTAATGTTTCTTGATTTTTATTTTGATTATTCTTATACAAAAATTATTTTTAAATGGATTATTGTTCATCATTAATTATGTTCTAGACTGTTTAGGATTGTGTGATAGGATATATAAGTTTATAATGATCATATTAATGACTCATGAAACTATTATAGGCTATAATGGTTCAATATTATGACTCTTGCATCTATTATATGTTCTAACGGATTATGGTTGACATATAAACATTTCCTTATGATGTAATGTCTTTAACGATATTTCATATAGTGGATGTAACAACATGAGGTTATACCACATGTCATATTGGTGATGTAGTGATTTAGAGGTTTAGATGATGATGTGGATATAATATAGTTTTGGGGGGTGTATGTAGTTGTGATGATTTATATGTATATGGTTCAAATATTATGTTATCATTATTGATAAGATGAATAATATTTTTCTTAAGCTTAGAGTGAAGTAAATAATATTTTATTATTATGAATTTTTTTTAATCAAGAGGTTTCTAAAAAATCTCATTTCCTAGAATTTAAAATAAATGTTTTTATAATAATTATGAAATACTATTGTAGTTTTTTTTTATAATTTGTTCTAGTACCCCACATTCTAGGAGTACAAATTCCACATGACTTCCAGGGGATGGAATTTTTTATGTTGGGGATTTTGTAACATCTTGTTACCATGATTGGGTATGCTTTCCCACTTTCTAAAATCCCTTTTGGTTAAAAGTCCTTTGGAGTGGTTTTCTAGATTTTCTACAGGCTGTAGAGTAGGTACGTGTTGTGTATTGGAGGTACAAGTTGTATAGGTACATGTTGTTTACTGGAGGTACGCTCTGTGTAATGGAGGTACAAGCCATGTACTGGGGGTACACATTGTATAAAATAGGTACAGGCTGTGTACAAGATGTACAAACTATGTAGATACATGCCATGTTATGGATGTACACAATGTGTAAGAGTTAAATAACACTTTTTTGACCATAGGTGACAGTTTTTTCGTCATGACTTATCTAACATGTCCAATACGACATGACCAAGGGGTACACTTCAAGTCCTGACACGCACCTAGGTTAATGTCACAGTTTGGGATATTTTTGTTTCGTATTTCTTTTAGCTCTATGTTTCTCTTGTCCCTAGGATACCCCTAGGAAAATTTTGAAGTCCCTCTCTTTTTGGGTAAGGTTTCTTTCTGGTTCTTTGTTGTAGTTCATCATTCTTCTCAGGTATTCTTATGATCTAAATAGATATACTTCTCCTCTCCTCTTGTTTTTTGTAAGATCAACATGCATTATGTGTAGATCTAGGTTTTTGGATGCCAAATATGTTGAGTTTTGGCTTTTTTTTGTAATAGAATAGATTAAATGGTGTATTTGTGGATAATCAACCAGACTTCTTATGAGTTCTTCACTTGTTATTGAGTTTCATCAAAACCATCAAGGTATGTGGCCTCACTCTCATCATATCTAGTAATAATTGATTGTATTAGTGTCAAATTGAAAAAATTTAATTAAATTCATTGTGAAATCTTGGTTCAGTGAATGCAATAAATCTTCTTTAGTTATGATTTATCATTTTCTGTGAAATTGGGTAATCTCGGTGAATTATTGTGAAAATTGTTTTATTTTCATGAATTTAAAATGGTGATTTTATAATTTGGATTGAATGTAATATATAAATGGGTTGTTAGAAATGGGTTTTTCAATAAAAATGGAATTTTATTGAAATTGTTAGGCTTAGAATGGGTTTGGAGGGGAAATTAGATTTCAATAAAAAGGTGGTTTTATTGAAAAGGTGTTTTGGAATGATCCTTGGGCATATTGGCGTGTAAGTTCATATTTCATATGTGAGGCTTGGTTGAAATATTAACTTTTGATCGATGAAAAATGGTTAATGGAACATGGGATATATTTTCCAAGTGATGACATCAAAGAGCGATGAGAAACCACTCATGAGTATGGAGTTTTCATAATGAAGCATGCATGTGTGACAGAAATAATATGTGGAATGGTTTAGATATGAAAAAAGGATATTGTGAAATTATTTTAAATATTTTTTAGTATTTTTATGAAATTTTACATTGTTGGGAAAATTGTTTTTAATAGCACTTGTATACATTTGGTTGCAAACGGTTTTGGGACATTTTTATATTTTGTTATAAAATGTTTTTGGGAATTTTTTTATATAAACTATTTTATATAAATATTATTAAGTCATATAACCTAGTGGAGTGAGTTGGGAAGTAAATTTTTATAGACTACATAGTTTTATACTTACCCCTACTTTGGATCTTTGGGGATTTTGCAGATGATATCTTTTGGGACATGGGTAAAGGTAGTGGATCACATGTTTTTTGCATCAATTTGTGATAATTGGGAGGATTGGTGATCTTATAGCATGGATCTTGTGGATCATAGATTCTAGTGGTCCTCTTGGAGTCTTTAGTCATCCTTATACTATTAACTTTGAGAGTTTTTTTGTCGTCTGTTGTTTCACACTTTGAAGTTGTTCTTTTATAAATATAGTGGTTGACTTTTCGTTCAATGTTCATGCATCATATAGTGAGTTTTTTTGTCATGGTTCATTTAGTTAGTGGTTTATTTAATAAAGGTTAAATCTTCCCCCACTTGTATATGAAACCTTTCCACATTTATTTCTAGACTTTTTCATCTTAGGGATATATCTTAAGTACATGTAATGATTCATTGTATTCTCAAGCCAATGAGATTAACTAGGTCATTAAAAATAGTATCATCTTATTCCATCCTTGCCTAACAAGTTGTCTTCATCTTTCTTAGTCTTGGTGTTGAAATTCGTCCTTGTCTATTCCTTGCATTGTGATACTTGAATTGAGAAGGATTTTTAGAATATAAAATGTATTGAATAAAAGTATGTAGGTAACATTTTTATATTGAACTTCTATTTACCAGGGATAGGGGTACATAAGAGTTCAGAGACACTTCTAGGATTTTGAAATCTCATTATCATGGGTTTAGCCAATGATACAAGCATGCCATGCATCGGAGGAATTAAATCCCACTAGGAGTGCATACAACAAATGGAGTAACGATTTGTGTTGTGTAAAATTTCTGATTTTTGAAAATGTATAAAAAAAATTCTCAATGAAAATAATTTAGAATCAGAAATAGTTAAGGAATTTTGAAAATGGTTCGATTTTCAAAATAAAGAATTAATTTTACAAAAATGTTTCAATGTGAAAAGGGATATTTTTTTAAAACAATGTTGTGATACTTTATGTGATGAAATTTGAAATTATTATCCATTAATTACTAGAGAGTGAGACTTGTAGAGTTTTTTGTTTGTGTAGAAAATGGACCCTGGTAGGCATCATAGAAACCAACCAGAAGAATCCGTAGAGAATACTGTTTCACCTAAGCCACAAGTGAACCAAGAGATAGTTCTAATTATAGACTAATCATTTCAATATATGTATATGGGGAAATTATGGGATGAACCAAGGAAAGTAGGTCATTCCATCCAATTCATGATGTAGAATCACCCCATATTATGGGGTGATTATGAACTAGAACTCGGAGAGGTGTGACTAAAAAATATTAATTTTACCTTCAAATTCCTCAGCACACCACTGGAGCTAAAAGTCAATCTTCCCATGTACATGCCTGAGGATATTCCATTCCATTGGTAGGAATTATTAATGCATGATAAAGAGGATAATTGCCTTGGATTGGATGATTTTACGAATTATTCAACAAATAGTTATATCCTCATACGTTCAAGATCCAGATGATGACATAGTTTATTAGCCTAAAGTAGGAGAATATTTCTATCACTATATATGTAGAAACAGTCATGAATTTATTATTCTTTGAACCAGAAGATGCAGAGAGTGCATCCCCTAAGGTACACATCTTCGAATCAGGAATAAGGGAGTAAATTTGAACGAAGATTATAGTGCTCCATATTAACGACTATGCATAGATGGTGAAAAGAGTATTGATACCTGATCAAGACTTCTCAGAATATTTTGGAGGAGGAAGTATGATTATCTATATTGAAAATTGGGGAAAATATAATGTTGTGATCATGAGAAATATAGACACCTATTTTCATGGTGGGTGCGGGAATAAAAATCAGACGGTTGGATCAGTTTACCTTTTCCGTGACCAAAGATCCAAGTAGGATGCTTCTAATATGGTTCCTTTGACCACATGAATCATTAGAGTACAACATAACCAATATAATTCCATAATTACAACAATATGGGAAATCATAAGTGCTTTTGACACAGTTCTCTGAGGTCTGATGTTCGAGCCATTTCTCCGGTGTCACAAGCATCGTATGTTTTGACATGGTGAGGAAAACCAAATATGTCTTGTCTATAGGGTAGAACTTCCCATGGGGATTCTTGGAACAACAATAATCTTCAGCATGGGAAATCACAACAAGGAAATAAGAGTGTAGTGAAGATGCAATTTAATAGAGCAGAGAATATGATTCTTTTTTATCATACTAGACAATATATGGTGAAACGTATGATTCTTTTGAATTTTACCCTTATACAACTATTTTTTGATACTGGTGTATTGAATTACTTCAGTTCTTCTCGTGTTATTGAATTTATATGTATAAAACTAGAAATGATTCCTTCTGTATAAAAACTACAAAATCCTCTCAGTAAAAGAGAATTACAGTCCTTTATGTGTAGATCATGTGATATAACTATTGATTGAATTGAGCTGAAATATGACTTCTCAATGTTAGAGATGGATGTCAATGATGTATTCCTAGGTATGGATTGTTTGACAACATTCACATCTCACCTCAAATATTATAGTAGAATAATTAGTTACATGATTGAGGATGGTGAAGAGAATCTCTTAAGAGGAGATAGGGTTGTAATGAAAGGTGCAATGATCTTGTTGGAACAAACTATGGGAATGATATCTTATCAATTGGTAGAATTGACTTTGGAATCAATGGAAGATATCAAGGAAGATAGTTTTCCTGATGATCTAGATTAATTCCTAGATGAATTTCCCAAGAACGTATTAGGGATACAACATCTAAGGTAAGTGGAGTTTATTAATTATTTCTTTCTGAGGAAATTTCCAATTTCACTTCAATCTTATAGGATGGAACCAACGTAGTTATGGAAATTGAATGTTAAATTATAGGAGATGGAAATAAAGGGTTTTATTCAGCTATGTATTTCAAATTAGGTACCACGGGTCTTGTTCATGAAGAAATTAGATGGATCTCTTCAAATTTTTTTGGATTATCATAAGCTTAACAATGTTACGATAAATAATAGGCATCCACTTCCATCCATTGATGATCTATTAGATAAAATGGGGGAGCTCAGTGGTTCACAAAGATTGAATTTTTATTAGGATATTATTAATTTTGAGTTCATAAGGATGAAATTCTTATGAAAACATTTATAAGACGATAAGGACACTACACATATATATTCATTCCTTTTTGTCTACTGAATTCACCTGAAGTCTTCCTAGATTTGATGAATCAGTTATTTTAAAGATATCTGGTTTCTTTTGTTGTGGTATTTGTTGATGAAATCATAGTGTATTCAGGGACAGGGAATGAGCATGAGCAACACTTGGTGATAGTGTTGGGAATATTTAGAGACCACCATTTAAATGCCAAATTCTCAAAGTGTGATTTTTGGATACAGGAGGTACGCTTTCTTGGCCATGTGATTTTGGAGAAAAGTGTTTCAGTGGATCCAGAGAAGATAAATTTTTTTATCACATGTAAACCACTGAATAATTTCTTTGAGAAATGATGTGTTCTTTGTCTAGCCGGTAACTACTGATGATTTATGTGTGACTTTTCATGACTATCCTCTCCAATGAAATCTTTCTCAAAGAAGAATGCTTTATTATAATGGATAGAGGAATTCTAGAAGTTATTCCAGGAGATGAAAGTTCATCTTAATTCAGTACCTATTTTGATTTTTCCTGAATCAATATAGGGATATGTAGTGTACTATGATTCTTTGGGATTGGGTTTCATTTTTTTTCTCATGAAAGGAGACAATGTTGTGTATTATAGTTCAAGGAAATAGAATGTTCATGAGGTGAATTACCCAACACATGATTTGGAGTTAGCTTTCATTGTACATTCATTGAAAACAGGGTGTCATTATCTCTTTGGTGAGAATTAAACTGTGTTTATGGATTATAAAATCTTAAAACACATTTTTTTAGGGAGAGATTTGAACATAGGAAAAAAGATATGGATCATGTACCTCTATATGTTTTACATTGACATGATGTGAACACTATAAAAAGGTAATACAATGGAAGATGTGTTATGCAGAAATTTGTATGCTCTGTTGGAAAAAGAATCTTTAGATGAATGGTAGTTGATGTTGGTCCTAGCCAACATGCTTGTGGAATGTGAATACTGAGGTAATGTTTTTTTTTCTTTTCAGCTTGTATGCTTCCTGGGTTTGTAGATATGGTTAAAGAGGCACAAATATATGACGTAGAATTCCTAGTTATGTTTTCAAGACTTAATGGTGGGGAGACCATTGAGGGATTAAAACTTTATGGGAGTTCAGTTTTGTGTTTCAAAGATCGCATGGTTATACCAGTGGCATGTCAGGAAAAACTGCTCCATTCTTACCACCGATCCAGATGGGTTGTACATATGGATACACAAAAGATGCATAAGGTGTTTTAGGTGTAAATTTGGTGGAGCGACATGAAATGTAATGTGGCTGAGTTCCTTTCAAAGTTCTTAACATTTCATCGAGTTAAATTAGAGCATTAGATAATAGTTTTTATGTTATAGTCTATACCGATTCCATTGTGGAAATGGGAGTAGATAGTTATGGATTTTTTTACAGGTATCCCAAGAACGGTCTAGAAACACAATTCCATATGGGTGATAGTGGATATACATACCACGTTGGGTCATTTCATTCAAATTAGTGAGACTCATTTGGCAGAGGATTTATCTAAAATCTATATCCAATAAGTCGTAAGAAGACATATAATACTAGCTTCTAAATTCTCAAATAGATATATGAGGTTCACACCTCATTTCTAAAAATCCTTAAAGATAGACCTTGGCACTCTATTAACTATGAGTGTGGCATATCATCCTCAGATAGATGGCTAGTCTGAGTGGATGGAACCGACGCTGAAATAAATTTTGTGGGATTTGTTAGTGGATGTTGGTGGCTCATGGGGGGAGCAATTACACCTAGTAAAGTTCTTATATAATAACACCAATATGGAATTGATACATTGGATATGTTTGAGATATTATAATGGGTGTCTTTGTCTATATCCACTATGTTGGGTAGAAATAAGTGAAACTACACTAGTGGGATCGATCCTTTTCCTTGAAATGATGGAGAATATTCAGTTGATCAAAAAAAGGATGGATACAGGTCAAACTCATCATAAATCTTATGAAGACCATCTTCGACAGTCTTTTCCATTTATTGTGAGTGATCATGTGTTCTTAAAGATATCTCCAAGGCTTAGAAATCATTGTTTTGGTATGTATGGAATGTTATCTCTTCATTATATATGACCTTTTGAGATACTAGAACAGGGTGGAGTGGTGTGATATAAGTATGTATTACCACCTCGGTTTAGTTTGGCACTTATTATGTTCAATGTATCCAAGATTAAAAAGTATCAACCTGATCCAGAAATGTGATCACATGGGGTCATGTTCACCTAGAGATGGATTCTTCATTTATAGATATCCTGGTGTTGATTTTGGATTGGAAAGAGAATGTATTGAGTGAAAAAATAATTGGTTATGTACTGTTTATATGGAAACATGTTCTAATACTTGAGGAGACTTGGGAACATGATAAGTCAATGAAAGATAAATGGCCATATGTCTTTCAGGTTAGAAGGTTGTTTCTAATTTATGAGGACAGAAAGATAAATGGTAGGAATAATGTAGTAACCTAGGTATATGGGATTACATCTTCCACATGACTTCTCAAGGATATATAGTTCGTATAGTTGGAGATTGTAACATCTCATTACCTTCATAGAATAATTTTTCCCACTTTATATGTTCTTTTTTTGTTCAAAGTCCTTAAGAGTGGTTTTTTGTATTTTCAATAGGCTATAGAGTAGGTACACACTGTGTACTAGTGGTACACACTGTGTATATACACACTATGTAATGGGGGAATAGGTTGTCTATGTACACACTGTGTAGTAGATTTACTCGCTGTTTAGAAACATGATGTTTACTCGAGGTACAAACCATGTAGGTACATGATATGTAGGTAAATGTCGTGTACTATTGGTACACTCCATGTTTTGGAGGTATACACTGTATAGGAGTTAAATAATAGTTTTTTAACCTGAGGAGATGGGTTTTTCGGCACAACTAATCTATTGTGGACTATAAGAAGTGACCAAGGGGTACACGTTGTGACCTAGCCTAAACCTAGGTTAGAGTCACTCGTTATACTATTTTCATTCTTTCTTTCCTTTGGCTCTTTATTTGTCTCTACCCTGGGCCACCCTAGGAAATTTTCATAGGCACCCCTCTTTCTGGGTAATGGTTATTTCTACTTCGTTGTGGTTCATTGTTCTTGTCACGTCTTCTTAAGATCTACTTTGATATACATCTCTTATCATATTGGTTTCTCATATGTACACCTGTTAAGGGTAGATCTAGGTTTTGGGATTCCAAATAAGTTTAGTTTTGTCTTTTTTGTTGGTATGAGAATATATCTAAGGTCGTTTTTGTGGAGAATCTACCTGACATCATATGCATTCTTCACCCGTTGTTGAATTTCGTCCAAAACTTCAAGGAATGTGGCTCCACTCCCATCTCCTATTGATAAATTTATTGTATTAGATTCAAAATTATTAAATTGAATGAAATTGATTTTTAAATCTTGGTTTAATTCATGGAATAAATCTTCTTTAGTGATGATTTATCATTTTTGTGAAATTATGTAATCTCAATGAATTGTTGTGAAAATTGATTTTGTTTCCTGAATTTAAAATGGTGATTATAAATTTCGGATTTTATGGAATATGTAAATGGGTTATTTGGAATGTATTTTTCAATAAAAAGGTATTTTTATTTCAATTTTTTATCTTAGAAATTTATTTGATGGGGAACTTGTTTTCAATAAAAAGGTGGTTTTATTGAAAAGGTGTATCAGCACGATCCTCGGCCATAATGGTGTGTGAGTTCATATTTCATATATGGGTATTGGTTAAAATATGACCTTTTTCTTTGTGCCAAATTTTTAATGGAACATTGTATATAATTACATTGTGATGACTTGGTAGATTGACGAGAAACTGCTCATAGGTATAGAACTGTCATAATGAAGCATGGATGTATGATAGAATGAATGGATTGAATGGTTTGGGTATGCCAAAAATGATATTGTGAAATGGTTTTAAGGATTTGTTAGAATTTTTATGAAATTTTCGCTTGATGTAAAAATTCATTTTAATTTCACTTGTATACTTTTGGTTGTAAACAGTTTTGGGTCTTGTTTATATTTAGTTATAAACTATTTTGCGAAACTTTTTATATAAACTATTTTATATAAAGTTTATAACTCTTCAATCCTAGTTGCATGAGTTGGGAAGTCATTATAGAAATCCTATTGAGTTTTATACTCACCCCTACATTGGAACTTCAGTGCTTTTGCAGATGCTATTTTTCGGGACAACGGAAATGGTGACATATCACAAATATTTAGTGCCACATCGTGATAATAGGGTTGTTTAGTGATCTTGGAGCATGGAGTGTGTGATTCATGGAGTCTTGTAGTGTTAATTGAGTCTTTAATTTTACATATTCTATTCATTTTAATAGTTTCTTTTTCTTCTATTGTTTCTCACTTTGGCGTTTTTTTTTTTGTAATGAATATAGTGGTTGAATTGTCTTCCAATGTTCAAGCATCATATAGTGAGCTGTTTGGTCATGGTTTTTTTGGTTATTTATTTATATCATAAAGAAAAAATCGTCCCCCAATTTTATTTGAAACACTTTTGAATTTATTTCCAGCCCTTGGTGTCTTGGGGATGTCTCTAATGGACAAGTAATGCTTCGTTGTATTCTCAAGCCAATGGGAATAAGCAGATCGTTACATTTTTGAACCAAGTGTGATAAGAATTTTTTTTAAATATTATAAATTTAATTTACATGAATTATAATGTTTTAAACATAAATAATTAACATGAATAATGAATATAAAATTGAATTTATAAAAATTAAAAGGTATTTATATAAAATGAAGTATGTTTTTAAATCTTGAGTTATATGGGATGCTTATTAATAAAAATAATAAATTTCAAGTGTTCAAAATTTATATTTCTATGTAACATGATTATATTAATATAATACTTATTTTGGTTTAAATTTATACTATTTATGAAAAAAAGTAATAGTAAATTAATTTCATGCATTATTAATGTTTTTGATAAATATTTTATATTATTATATTCATTAAAAGAATGATAAGTAATTTTTCAATAAAAAGTATATAGTTTAATTATTATGAAATTCATTTTCATGTATTATATAGTGTTATTCAATGATAGATTTCAACATTATATATTCTAAATTTAAAAAAAAGCATTATTGAAACTATCTTGTAAAATTCATTATAATATGGATTTTTGGAATTTTCCTAAAAAATATTTTTAAGAGAATAGTGAAAGATGCTACTTTTTAAAAAATATCATTTCTATTTAATAAATAATGAAATTTCAAATTCTCATTATGTATTTAAATTGATAATAATGTAACATAAGTCCCATTTAATTATAAACAATCTAATTAAAAACTTTATAATAATCCTTATACGTAATTTTGGTAGAAGTTTATTTCTTTTCATAGAAACATATTTGCCTAAAAACATTTTTTATTTTACATCATTATATTAAAATTGATATCTTAAAAATATTTAAATTGAATCTTAAATAATATATTCTATATTTAAAATTTGGGGGGTAATATTTGGTATATAAGACCCTTTTATAATTTTACATTATGAAGAGTATCCAAATTAAACAATTCCCACAGTGGGAAGGGAAAAACAATAAAAAAGGGTTAAAATATTATATAATTCCTCAAAATATGACTAAAAGTTGTATTTATTTCATTGAATATTTTTTTAAGATAACAGTACATGGATTGAAAATGTGTAAATTTCTTTCAACTTTCCATTGATAAAGAAATGGATATGTTTTTCAGTAAAGAATAAAAACCAAATAATACTATATTTTTTAATACATCAAATATTTTTCATATGGATAAAAAAAAATTATTAATTGAAAAAAAATTTATCATAGTAATAAATTTTAAATATTTAGTGATGAAATATTTACCTTAAGTTCTTAGGATATGCTAACATAATACATGTTTATGTAATATAAAAATCAAGTAAATGATTATTAAAAACATTAAAAAATAAAATTGGGATGAATTATTATATAATATGAATTTTTTAGACAACTATAGAATATTACTGATGTTATAATTCCTATATTTTAATTACACTGCTATCTTGAGGTCATTAATGTCAATATATTTGAATAGTCTTTAAAATGAATTTAATGGAATATTATTTATAATATTATTTTATTTATTGATATAATATTAATTAAAATATTTTAATTGACTATTTTTTACTAATGGCTCTTTTTTACTTATATAGTGATTTTATGAACACATAGATATTCATAAAATATAAATATTTTTCTAATCATAAAATGGGTTAATAGGGGTAAAAACTATGAGGTAATGGTGAAACAATAACCTAAACACGTGAACATTTTATTAGATAAAATGTATTAGATTTATAATAAAAAATATATATATATAATTTTTTTGTACCTCATGAACATTAAAATTAACTTATATTAATTTAATTCTATATGTAGTTCCAATGGTATTCCTCCTTTAAATTATTAACCGGGACTTCTTCTCCCCTATTCCAAACACATTTTCATCACTATATTTTATCGAGGACCTAATCAATTATTTTCCAACATCCATCCCCATGTCATTTAGGTCTCTTTCACATCCAAATACAAATCATAAAATCCTTAAGGTGTAATCTAAATATATTAACTAAGTAGAAGGTATGATTCCAAAAAGACATATTTTATGTTTATTTATTCATCAATAATATTTAAATATTCATTAAAATTGAAGAAATAATAAAATAAGTATCTTATATATAATTAAATATAATTATGATTTCGGTAAAACCCATTTTAATATCATTTTCTATTCTATGGGAAATGAAAACATCACGTGCTCGTACGTGGGGATTACCACCTCCATAAAGTGATGTGTTTCTTTTTTCAGAAACACCTTATACAAATGGTTACTATGAAATATTTAATTATTATATAAATTATATTAATGAAATATTTTTCATTATTGAAAGATTTAATATCATCCACTTTCTTAAATTTCCTTCCATTGAAAAATGAGAATATTATTTGTGCATATGTGTGGACTACAACCTCTACAAAGTGATGTGATTCATTTTTATTGAACACCATTCATAGATGATTGTGTAATATTATATATTGTATAATTAATAAACACATTTCATGATTAATATTTTTGATATTATAGAATAATTTCCCCTTTTACCACTCTGATTTTTCAAAAGTTGTTTTGGGATTTTGAACTGAACTTCCTCAAAACATCTTCCATAAACATATCAAATTAAGTAACTAAATAAAACCTAGAAATATATAAAATTAAAGAGATAGTGATGATATAGTGAAAATTAGATAGGTTCTTAGGGATGTAAAAAATTAATAGAATTTTATTTTTAGGGGTTAAAGAACATATGATTCTAGATGAGATATACTTTATGATATTTTTATTTTAAACCTTATTTTAAATGTATTAATTTTATTATTATATTCTATTCTATATTAATATTCATCAAAATATTTCAATATTTTTCCTATTTATAAATAAATAAATATTAAATTTAATTTTCAACTACCCATTAATTTTTCGATAAGATTTGAATTCAATATAATAATCCTTCTTCAAATGAGGACTTTTAAAAAAGGAATGAAAGGGAACATTTTTAATCTATTACAACATTAACAAAATTTTCAACTATCATGAAACTTCATTTATTTGTTGATATAATTAAAATTTTCAATAATTACATTTATATAAAATATTTTTCATAGTATTTTTGGTATTTTTATTCATCGCATGTTTTCAATAGATTGATAAATTTAACTAAATATTTTTGTGAAAATTAAATGTGTTTTTCTTATGGTCTAAAAAGTGATTTCCTTATCAATCATTATAAAAAAGGGTAATAATGAAAATTATTTTTTCATGATATATCACATTATTACTATAGATGATGGTATGTGATACAAATATTTCTTATATGATGGGTGAGAATGATATTTTTTTTAAATATATTGTGTAATGTTTCATGTGTTCAATGGATATATGGGCATAGTGAACCAGTGGTTTGTGTTATGAATTTATTTATCCATTAGTTATTTATTACATGACTAAAAATGTATAATGAATATAAAATAGTAATATTCTTGTAAGTTTATCTAATTTCTTATAATGGGTTTTAATGGATTTCTTCGAGAGAGAACTGTTTTTCCAGGTCGATAATATTTATCAAATGTGATAAAATAATAATTTGAAATAGGTAGAAACTTAATGGTTTAATTATTTACACTAGACTAATGAAATTATTTTCATTGTATTCTCTACACTTCTTTTTTTAAAACCTATAATTTATTAATATATTTCATTGGGTTTAATGATTAGTAGGAACAAATAAAAGTTCAAGTTAAAATCCATGGAAATATTTCATGAAAGGAAAATAGATTTAATTTTAAATGATTCATATTGTTATAAAAGTGGATACTTAGTGGAAGTTTACAATATTTAATGTATATATTTTTTATTTAAGATTTATAAAAAATTATATAAAAATTTATACCATAATGATTCTCATAATGTATTAAAATTAATTCATGTCTAATAACTCATGAATACATGTTTTTTATGGATGTGTACTTGGATTTTGAATCGAATTATTTCTTTAATAAATTTATAGGTTAGGATATTAATAATAAAATAAACATAATATATTATACATATGGTTATATTTAAATGATATATCATTTGAATATTATCAAGTTATTTTAACTAATCCGTGTCTGTTCAGAATGGTTTTCTACTGACTAAATTGGGATACTAATACAGAAATGTGTCACGAAGAAAATATTTATCAACATTAATAGACTATAATGGTTTTATTTTTAACACATTAGTTTTTCGGTGGGATATATTAGTTGAATTACGATATAAGTGGTTGTGGTATCCATGTTATAAAGAAACAAAAATTTTAAATAAAGGTAAATATCGATAGTTGATCGTTTTTTGAAAAAAAATCACTCATCTTTCACTGTAACCTTAGACCCTTAAGTAGAAACTATTTTCATTGACAAACTATAATAGGTATTTGAATTCATGGAATGTTCGTAATTTTTAATGGTAAATATTTTCACATAATATTTTTAAGGTTTAGATATTTTGTTGTGGTCATTGGTTAAGAATAACAGAGAGAGTGTGTGAAACAAATGATGCCAATTACTGTGGTACATTTAGAAATCATTTCCTAATGAATTATTTCCTTATGGATTTATGAAATTAAAAAGAAAAAATTCTTGATAATGATGAAAAATGATGATTATTTGATAGCCATGTAATAGATAAATTTTACAAGATTTTCTAAGTGTGCACTGAATTGTATTTAGGAATATAATAGTATAATTAAAATAATTTATTCCCTATATAAACCTATTTTATGAATATAAATAGACTCATTATAATTTAAATGTTTTGATAATCCAATTTAATCTTGTATGAAATTTTGTATGGACATTATTGATAATTATGAGTCTTTTATAAGAAGATTAAGAGGTAGTCAATGTGGGAAGTAATTTTGAATTAGTCAACTATGAAATATGTATATAACCTAAAAAAATTAATGTGTATTAATTTATAATTTGGGGAATGTTTGAATGGTTTTAGAAGGTTATATTCATTTGGTATTTCTGGTCAAAGATCCTAAGACTATAGAGAAACATTTCTAGGTCAATCAAAGACCAAATAAATAGGTAGACCACTAATAGTGAGATTTTTTAATTGAAATTTTGTTTTTATTATGCTAAAATTGTTCTAAATTTACTCACTCTAGGTGTAGATCATATATATTGAAAGAAAAACGGTGTTAAAATTATTTTTAACTACTATGGATGGATTTGGCTTGAATAATGATGTGGATATTGATATGTTACATGCTTATTTATATAAGACCCTAGTTTTATTGGATTCATTGATTCCATAAATTTCATATTGTATATCTTATTTTTTTCATTGTAATATTCCAAAATATACTAATAAAGGGTTTGAGATATTATGAGGCTTTTTTGGAGCCGAGAGATATAGTTTTTGGATAACCAGATTGTGGAACACAGTTCATTATCAGATACTACTAACTGTGTGGATCAACTATGTAGCCTTAAATGCGAGAAGCATAATTTATAAAACTATAACAGAGTGGCATAATGACTATGGAAAACCTATAATAAATTATAGGTTATTTTTTTAAGGTTGGTGTACATTTTCTCCTAATCATGTTCCTAGACATGCACGGTGGTGTGGGTTGGGATAGTGAGATTGAATGGGTTGTACATGGTTTTTCTAACCCTAATCCTATACCATGAGAGGTAGGGGTCTTCATATTCTAGAAAAAAAATTAGAGAACTTTGTGGTCAAACCATGCACCTCTTTAAAATATTAAAATTAACATTTTAACTCTAGTTCCTTTACCCATATTTCCACCCATATCATACTTCATTCCATGATAGTCATACCCACTGAATCTATCATCCAACCTATCCTTAGGCTTCATGTGTCTCCTCCATTCAATCATGGAATAAAACATAGCTCATATCATTTGAATACTCCCAGTAAATCTAAAACTCCTATTAATTATTTTCTTGGATTATCTCTCTACCTAGGATGTTATTTCAATAAGTGTTAACATTCCCTAATTTAAGGATTTTTTGTATTTTTTATAATTTATTTAATTCCAACATAATATATAGTTTGATACTATATGAGAATTCAATTACTAGTATTAGGTAGGTGACCGTCTAATTTTTCCAAAAAATCATGTTATATATATCTTGTTTCATTGTGTGGAATATCATATATACCCAGTGATTCCATTAAAATGTGTTATTCAAAAATTAAATTGATAATACAATATAAATATGCTCTTATATATCATTTTCATTTTCTGATACTGGAAACCTTAACATGATCCATCCCTATGGGTGTGTTGATATGTATTTCGATCATACTTTCATTGTTTCTATGTTACCAAACTATCTTCTAATGTTTGATTGGATTATTAGTTTTTATTCATGTGTGTAAAATGAATTAATTTGAGTGTTAAATAACACAAATGAAAAATAAATGTAAAGTCCATGTCACATGACCATTTTAAAATTTATATTTATTAAAAAAACAAAATGGATTAAATGAGTGATGAAATGTTATAATTACTCACATGGATTATAAAATGTAAACATGATTATGTATACTATTATGACTTCTAAATAATTTTATTAGATGAACAATCTTGGGAATGTATTGGATTCCTCAATTGCGTCTTCCTTTACTTCCTAGTGTACATCATTTGATTCATTGCTATTATTTTTTTAGGCATTAAAACACATCTTGGATTCATTGATTATCTTATGTTTCTGAATACTTAGACATACCTCCATAGAATTATATGTTACCTTCTCTAGATATTATAATTCATTTTATTATATTCATAGATTTAAATTGATGCCTTATGATGAGGACCACCTTTGATGATATCTTTGTGATCCAAATAATGTATTTCCAATGGTGACTTAGGACTTTATCCGAGGGATTATAATCATTATTACTATAGGATTTCAATGTCGATGGTATTACCCTAGATTCTCACTCATCGCCCTTACTTTCATCATCCCAACTAATAGCTACACTATATTTTTCCCTATTAAGGTCATAATGTTACTCTTATGATACTACATATGAAAACCATTATTATATACCTTGAGTTCTAGACAGTAATTAATATTTAGATGAACATATATATTTATGTGAATGATGAAATATGATAAAAAATTTGATCATAGCTTAATGTAGGTGTGATCGTCCAAGTGTCTCATATGGAACCTAATATGAACATTTTTTATATTCACATAGTTTCTTTATATTTATTATAACAACACATTGTCCATTTTATATTCACTAAATGTATTATATTAGATGTTCTTGGTTGTGGCCTAGTGACTTTTATTCACACCAATTTTTGGTCGCTATTCTATATCTGAATAGAAATCAGGGATTCAGGTAGGGAAAAAGGGATGTTCCTAGAAATGGATTGGATTTACTAAAAATCTAGTATCCTAGTGTTGGAAATTATTTTAATACATTAGAACAAGATAAAAATAACTAAATCATAAATATTGAATATTTTATTAGTCTTAAAGAACTCTATTCCTATATGATTCTCATAATACATTGAAAATATAAAATACATAGCATAAAACATTGTTATTTCTTCCATGGTATTGTTCATAATATTTATCGTCATAACCTGAGAAAAATAAAAATATAGAAGTAGGACCATAGATTCTCAATACGATTAACATATAGTGGAAGCAATCCTGAACGAATATGAAATAATCTATACATAAGGGAATATAACTGAAAAAACTTCCATTTAATTAATAACATGATAACAAAATAAATTCACAGATAATATCAGTGTAGTAATCCAAGAATGATAATAATAATTAAATTCTCATTGAATGAAATTATTAATGTTGGAATCCATGATCATAGACATCATGGTATAAATACCATCGAGCCCATATGCCAAGGCATTTCAAATATATGGCTATACAGACACTAGAAACCCATTTAGTGGAAGATTACTGATTTTACTTATGTGACATGTCAATGAATGTACATGCTATATAATTCCAGGCCTCATATATCATTGTATATCCAATGCATTCTTTATATATTGAATTTTTGATTTAATTCATGAAAAGTATGACTTATAAATAAATATTTTTATAGATTAAATAATATTTATTTATCAATATTTCCTTATAAAATTAAATTATTTTAATGAATAACACCTTAAGTAAAAATAGAATATGATTTTTGAAATAATCAAATCCATGATACAAATAATATGGATATTTAAAATAAATATAATATACAATGATCATAATAAATTATTTAAAAAAAATATTATATCTTTAATAAATATAGATATTGTTGAATATATTAAATACTGGGTTTTTTTATTTATGAACTGAAATTCCATTAAAATATTATTAAAAAATCGTTATTAAGAGAACCTTTAAATTTTTTAAATCACTTATTTTATTTATAAATAATTATGTAAAACATTTTCTTTGAAAATAATGTTGTAAAAATATAAATGAATCAAAAAACTATATAGAATTCATAATGGTGAAAATTGTTTTCCATTAATTATAAGTTAAAAAACATTCCTTCTGACTTTTGTTGGAAAATTCACAAGGTACCTCATTTAGAGAATGGAAAAAATATTTCCTTCAATCCATATTTTTATAAGTAAACCATGGTTAAAAATTATTTTGATAAAAAATTATAGAAGTGAAAAAAAATGAAAACATTTTAGTGAAAATATGTATATAGAAGAAACATATATTTAAACAAAAGTGAAATAAGACTGGTTCATTTGTGAACTTAAGAGATAAAAAGATAGAGAAAATGGAGAAAATATTTAATATATTAAAAATTAAATTAACATCAATCATCATGAAAATATATATATTAATTTTAATTACCTCGTAGTAGAATTATATACAACACATAAAAATAAAAAGGGGTTTAATACAAAATATGTCTCAACAGAGTTGAAATTGAGATGAAATCCTTTACCTCAGGTATGAATTCTCATATAGGTGCTATAACCTCTTGTATAAAAAATATAAATTACTATACATACATACCAGAACTATGAAAAATTATATTTTATCATATATGAACCATTTATAACATATTATCTCCTGTTTGTAAAAAATATTTTGTTATTATCATTGTTTCAAGTGTTAACTTTTTTATTGTTCAAGTGTGATTTGATTCGGTAGTTCCCGAACAAGTTAACTTATTATGGTTTAATAATATCAAAAAAATATTAATATTATCAATATCATATTTATTCAAAATATTGATATTTTTTGTAATGTAAAAATGATATAGATAGATAAATGAATTACATTATTAATAGAGATGGTATCTCATATGTACGCATGACCATTATTTTCACATTCTAATAAATGGAAAAAAATTTGAATAACAATTAATCATTAAAAAATAATTATTATATCATATATATATAATTATAATTCATTAAAATTATCCTCATAACCATCTATGTAAAATGAAAATGAAAAATAGATCACATCACTTCATAGAGGAGATTGTACACACGTATGGATGATTGATGTTGTCATTTTTCAATGGAATGGAATACTAGAAGGTATATATGATATTAAATTTTCATAATCATATATTTTTCATCAATTTAATACTGAAAAATCATATTCTTCATCATAATCATCCTTATAATATATTAATGAAAACTTAATTGCAACGATATGTGTAGATGGTAAGTCTTATGTAAGTACAATTGATTATTTCAATTTTCATATGATTAAATAGATATGGAATACAGTTTTCCCATTATAATAATAAAATCGAACAATATATTTTGAACTAGAATTATTATCCTATTATAGGTAAAATACATTAATAGGATCTAAAATAATTAATAAATATGAAAGACTTGGTAAAGATGATTACCTCTTCTTCAGTAGAGGTCCTCTAGATCACTATATAAGGGGACTAGGGTAGGACATTTTGGGATAGAAATTCCTCAATCACAAGGATAATTTTTTTATAATTTTAATGGGAATGTTTTCATAGAGATATACTGCTCGATGTGGCATAAAGAAGTGACAGATGGGGTACCCTTTTTTATTTGAGATGAGGGGAACTTTTCAAATTTTATAAAAAAATTAACATATAATATAATTATTCTTTATCTATTTAATTAAAATGGTATTGAATTAGAATATAATATTCTAGGTCTTAAATAATATAAACCAATTATATTTGAACATATTTTGATGACATTTTAATCTTTTTCATTTACATTAATCCCATGGTTAAATATTTGTGGCCTTAACCGTGATAACCACTATTTTAAACATAAATGGCTAATAATTATAATATAATTAGAAAAGTGAATAATTAATGTAAAATAGATTATGTGTTCATATATATTTCTTTCAAATTAATAGACCTAATATTTTTATGAATTATAATTATTTTAATGAAATATTATTTTCATAAATTTTTATCAATGTCGCTTTTGACAAGATTAATTGAATTTGACATTAAATATATCAACAAAAAAAATTATAATATGAAGATTTAAAATCAATATAATAAGTCATGATGATCTATAAAATTCATGGAACACATTAAATCATTCTAATTATATAACATTTAATATTATTATTATTATTTAATATATTTTCATGTTAATTAATTAAATAGTGTACTAGCATTACACAAAAATTTAGGGTAATTATATAATTTCTAAAAAATATAAATAAAATTATTTCACTATAATAGTAACATTAATTTCAAAATTTAGATATACTTTAACTCTAATTTTTTCCCCTATATTGACACAAAATTGATATTTAAAACAAAGAGAATTATATTTTGTAACCATCATTGATTTAAATTTTATAAGGGTCATTTTCAAGGTAATGTGTCCACAAAACCAGTAAAATTTGAGAATGAGACAATAAGAGTATAATTATATTCATCCAAAAAGAGTTATTATGACTTAGTAATCCCTTGTCACTTAGTTAAAACCTATATCAACATAATTACCCATTTATCATCATTATAAATTTTACCATGACTACTATTCATTTTGACAAACAAAATAAAAGGGTTATATTTAGTTAATATGAACATGATGATTTCAAATATGGAATAAATTTTTTAAAATTAAATATAATTAATTTTATGAAATTAATTTTTAATATAACTTCGCAAAAGACTATGAAATCCTTTTTTAGAAAGAAATGTGTTTTTTAATGACTAAGTGGATTTATTATTATCCCATTCATATTAAAAATACTGTATAAATATTAAAATATTTTAATGAATATATAATATAAAATTTTCATTAAAATCATCCCCTAATAGTGATCATGTTAAAAATACGTTATGTGGATAAAAAAATTCAGAAACAAAATGATTTTATGTATAAAAATGTTTTATACCAAATTTAAACATATAATTGACGTAAATAAACAATTGGATTATTCATAATATAATAAAAAGATAAAATTAAAAAGTTATAAAATAAAATATAACTTTACAAATGGTCAAAAAATTAATAAAAGTTTCAAGAGAAATTATAATTTTCACTATTCAAAAGAAAATGAATAATTTTTGAAAAATATAAAAATTTTACCCTATGAAAATTGTGATATTTTGCTTTCAAAAGTAATATATTTTTCATAAAATAAATATATATATTTTCAGGAAAATAATTATAATATTTTTCCACAAAATTAATAAAAATAATTAGTATGAAAACTTATTTTTGAATCATAAAATTACCTTACTAAAAATTGGGTGAGGATTTACTAAGAATTAAACAATTTATTTTTATTTAGTAGGAACTCTATATGTATATTCCATAATTCAATTAATTCTATTAAAATTAGAAAATTCATGGACTATATGATAATTATAACATAAATAGTAATATTTTAATCACATACTGTATTTTAATTAGACTAAGTGTTTCATATTTTGTATGTTATTGAACATAGATTTATTTGAAAATATTACTAAGTTCTATAATCCCCCACCCATTTAATAAATTTTATCCTCCAAATTTTAAAATTTTATCAATAATCATGGATTTAACATTTGAATATTCCATTGTAGAAAGCCGACATTGGGAAATATTCTAATAAAACATTCTCGTAAAAAAGAGAAATATAAAATATGAAAGATATCATAAATCTACACTCCAATAATGGATAATATTGGTGGGAAGTGAAAAAAGGAAACGTAAGATTAAATTATTTCCCAATTATTAAAATAGAGTGACATAGAACAAGATCAAGAGAAATTTAACCATAAAAAATAGTAAATCTTTGATGGGTTAAAAAAAATAGATTTTCCAGTAAGAAAATTAAATGGATAACATTTTTATTCAGGGTTTTTCTAATGTCGGGTGTTATTTTATTATAAGATAATGAACTCATAAAAATAAAATTACAATATTTCATTCCTTTTCCTAAGAATACATTAATCCTTTGGTTGTTCTTCAATCAAAATTCACTTAATCTCTTAATCCGGGAAAGGGATAATTGAGATGAATTTTTCATGTCTGATGTACATTTAATGAATCATAAGATACATAAGTAATTCTCTAGGCCAATAAATATTTAATAAATCATTATTTTTTGGATGGTACATCCCAGATTATAAATAATAATTTATAATTAAACTATAATATCCAAATTCCATCTCAATCTATTCTATAATAATTTAACCTTAAGATTCCTCCAAAATATCTCTAACCATATCGAAACCTCTAAAATGGAACATAAAATTATAACTAGACACTATAAAGTATTTAAAAAATATAAATTCTAAATATGTTAATTCCATAATAACAATTAAATTTACCTTTCTTCCATATATGATATAAATCCTAAAATATAGTAAACTCAGTCATAAATTATTTTTTCATAAAATCACATACCATTTTCAATGTGACAAATACTTTCACATTTATATAATCAAATTTTAATACTATTTCTATCCCAACTAAACATTATTAACTCTGAATTAAGAAAATATTAGTTTTTATCTTTCTCATAAATATGTATTCTCCAAAAAATCACATTTCCACTAAACAACTTTCCATGGTTATCGATACCATTTATCATATTCTTTCAAATCCTGAGGAAAAATAATATATCACAATTCTTCTATATTTAATGAATATTATAAACATAATTTAATTGATAAAAATGTCTTCAATAATCTTTAATGAAAATACATAATAAAAGTATTCATTCCATATTTTCTGTAGAAATAGCATAAGATTGGATTTTCTCCTTGGCGTCCTCTATGGTAAGTTCCATTAATTCATAGGGAACTAGTTTAAACAATGCCCCATATCTTCACAATGGAATCAATAAATAATTGTGTATTCTTTATTTTCCTTATATTAATTATCCAAAAGAACTTTTTCTCCAAACATTTAATGAACTCGCATACCCTTTAACCATTTTCTAGGATATTTCATTCCAAAATTTTCACATGATGTAAATTGTTTTATTTTATTCTTATAAATTGATACTTTTCTTTATTTTTGGTATCTCATTCGACCTATTTTTCTCATTATACTTTTTAAATAAATAAGATCTATCCAACTACTTATATGTGTCAATGGAAGATGATACTATTTCTTCATATAATGATAATGTTTTTGAAATCAGTTCCCTTGGGATACTTGGGTTAAGAACATCCATGAAGTGGTGAATCTTGATTTCCAAATTTCATATATAGTATGAGAAATGCTTGTATGTTCTTTTAATGTTATCATCATAATCAACCATGCATTCTTAATCATTATTCTTTATAGTGGGTAATAGTCTCCATTTTTATCTCTCTTCTTAAGGTAAGTATTTCTAAAATAAAATGAATATAAATTTTCACCATTAAAAAACATCTCTTTCAACGTCAAATTTTGTATTCTGGATAAACAACCACCATTTATTGGAATGTCCCTAAAAATAGAAAAATTCAAGAATAACCATTTGAGTTTCCTTACATCCCAATTACACTAAAAAGTTTTTGAGATATTTTATCCATTTCTCATCTAATAATGGATTAGTATTTCCATTAAACATGGAGGATTTTCCCACATGAACAGATCCAACATATAAGAATCACATTGTGGATTAAAAAGTTGTTCTATATAAGAATGTTATATGTCATAACCTAATTTCATTAAAGTAAAATATCCACGAAATTCTCATTTCTAAAAACATCTATATTGATTTTCTCATTAGAGAAATACATACGTTATATGAATGAATTTATTCCCATTCTCCATTAGGCTCCATCTGTAAATAATATAATATTAAATTTTAGCTCATAATCATCAGGAATATTGGTTCCTAAATTAAAATTCATATAATGGTAATAGTTTTCAAATAAAATGAGGTATTATCATAATACTCGTGTTATTTAGTTCCTAAGGATTCTAAGAGACATCCTACAATAACCGATGTAACAAACTAAACTCCAGTATCCTATTGTTAGTGGTTACATTATTACATATCTAATAGATACGATAAATCACCTACTAATGAATAAATTTTTTTAGTATTCTTAAATTACAAGATACATGCATTGTTCTCATATTTCAGTCGTAATATTAAATACATATCATAAAACTGTGTCCTTTCATACATGATATTATTCTTAACATTTATCTTCATATCCTAAGGAAAATAAAAATTAAATAAAGGTGTGAGATATAAATATTAGTATGTGTTATATACAGTAGAATCAATCTTGAGTAAAAAAGGTGTAATAAATTTAACAAGGTGAATAACTAAACTCACATTCGATGTAATCAATAACTTATAAAAAATAAATCCCTAGAAAATATTAATGTGATAATATCATATTTGATAATAATATCTAAATTCTAAATGAAGTAAGTGCTTCATATTGGATATCATGTTTTCAAACATCATGGTATCTATACCACTAAGTCCTGGTTCAAATATAGTTTTACAAAATGGGAAATGAATACACCAAAACTCCATTTAGTTATATCATTCTAATTAATATCATGAGACGTGTTGATGCCTCATGGGGCCATATATTTCTTAGACCAACCCATAATTATATGTCCAATGCATTCCTCATATGTCGAATGATTGATTGAATTCATTATCAATCAGACATTTCCAGAAATTACCGTGCAGAGTAAATATTATGTTTTATCAACAATTCTCTATAAAATCAATTACATTCAATTTATAACACCATATGTACTAGTGGTATATATTTTAGAAAATAATCATATCCATGATACGAATAATATTGATATATAAGAGAAATACAATATCTTATTATCAAAGGTGAATGATTTAAAGGATGGAATTATTACAAAAAATATCCATATTTTGAATTTATAAAAAAAATATTTTGTATTGTTTTATGAATATTAGTTCTACTAAAATATTATTAAAACCTTATTGAATAAAATACAATCTCTATTTTTTAAAATAAAATTTTAATAAAAACTATGCATTTATAATGTAAATCATTTTCATTGAAAATAACAGTAAAAAATGTAACATATGATTCAAAGAAAATTTTATTCATTATGGTGGGAAAAGTTTTTATTATTTTTTAAATGTTCAAAAAATTCCTTTGATACTTTTTCTAAAGATTCTAGAAAGTATCTTATTCTGAAAATGAAAAATAGATTCCTTTGAAACAATTTTGTAAAAGGCCTGACATGGCTGATGATGAATTTTGATAAATCATTATGTAAGTGTAAAAAATATATTCATATAGATATAATATTTAAATGGAATAAAAATTTAGCTTATACAAATAAAAATATGATCTCTTTATCTTTTAAGCATTTCTTTTCTTGATGCATGTTCCAAAGAGTGAAACTTTTTAAACAAAATGAGGAAAATATTTAAGATAATAAACTTGAAATGAACATTAAAAATAATGGAAAAAATCTATATTCATGTAAATTAATGCATTTTTGATTTATGAATATTTCATAAAAATAATCTTTTGTGTTACATTGAATTTTTATAAATGGAGTAGAAATTGAGAAGAAATTTTTTACCTCAGTTATGAATTCTCTTATATAAGATCTAACCTCCTATAAAATAAAATAAAATTTATTATACTAAAATATAAGAAATATATTAATATCTATGAAATCATATATGATCCATTTATAAAATTATAACTCCATTTTGTTAAAAAAAATATTATTATCGTTGTTCGAGATGATAACTTCGCCTTTTTTCAAGTATTTTTTTATTCGGTAGTTTCAGTAGTTTTAATTAATTATGTTTTCAACTTATACATAATTTTATTAGTGGTATATATATCTTATATATTCAATATATATATTTATCTAAATCCATATAATATATTTATAGAAAAATGAATTACACCATTCATGGAGACTGTTGGGCGTACGTAAGCATGAACACTATATTCACTTTTCGACTGATTAAAATAAAGAGCGATGAATAACAATTACTAATTATAGAATCATTATAAATTCATATATATCATATATATTCAATAAATATACCCTTATTACAATCCATTTAAAATTTAAATGAAAAATGAATCACGTCACTTTGTGGAGGTAGTATTTCACATGTACGCGTGATCAACATTGTCGTATTCCAAAAGAAAGGAATATGAGAAAGTATATTTTATATTGTAGTTCATGGATCATATATATTTCCTAAATATGATAAATACTCATTATTTATATCTTTATAACCATCCATGTAAAGTGGTGATGGCATGTGAATTACACCGCTGCACGGAGATGGTGAGTCGTATATATGCACAAGCAATGTTTTCACATTTCATATGATTAAGAGGAGATGAAATATGGTTTTACCATAATTATACAAACATATCATAATATTTATAATATTTCATTTATTATCTTAGGATGCATACAACACATTAATAGGAAGTAGAAAAATAAATAAACTTAAATGATTCGATAAATAAGATTTCCTCTTCTTCTATAAAAGTCATCTAGATCAATCATTAATGGATCTATGTTAGTTATTTGGGGATATAAGAACCTAATTAAATTATTTATGGATTTATAATGGTTTAATTTTATGTTTTTTGTTGAAATACATTGATAATTGTGGTGTAATTAAGTAAATGAAGGGTCTCATTTAACAATTAAGGTAAGGGGGACTTTTGTAATTTTTTGAAAAAATAAAAAATGTAAAATGACTATCTGACATCCATATTTTTCTCAATAGTCATGGTTTTAGAGAAAATGGATCTATAGTTCTTATAAAAATAATAAATTAAATTTACTTTAGTATATATATCACTTTATTCCTTATCTTTTTATTTACCTATTTTTTAATTATTTTTTTACCTTTATCGAGGTAACCACTATTTTAATATGAAATGGTTAATATTGCAAATATAAATAAAAAAAGTGACTCAAAATTGAACATTAAAGATGTTTCAAAATATATTTAATTAAAATTTACATTTATAACAATTTTCTTAATTTTACATAATTTAATAAAATATTATTTTGATAAAATATTATTAATGTCATTTTTGAATATATTAAATTTATTTGACATCAAATATATCAATACAAGAGGTGATTCAGAATATATTATTTTAGAACCACTATAATAAGTAATACAGATTGTACAAATTCATGGGATATATTAAATCCTTGAAATTGTAAAACATTTAATATTTTTAAATCCATTTATTTTATTACTCTATTACTGAAATATATATTATATTAGCCTTTGAAATAGTTTATGGTTAATATATAATTTATCAACATTAGAAATAATTTTTAATATTTTTAATATTTTTATTAATCATAAAATTTAAATTTAGGTTTTTTTATAATGTGAGTTTCTCCTTATGTGGACATATAATAAATATTTATAAATGTGTGAAATTTTGTAAAACTATTTGATTTAAATATTAAAATGGCCATATTAATTGGAAGCCTTCCATTAAAAAATGCCATTTCAAGCCTAATGAGTGAAATATGAATTCATATTCATACAATATGAATTAATTTTTAAATTTATCACCTTATAGATTTTTTTAACCTAGATTAACTGGATTTATCCTTTTCTAGGGTGAGAATTTTTACAACGGTTACTATTCATTTTGACAAAAAAATGGGTTCAATCTAAAAAAATTTAGACACCTGTTCCAGAAAAAAAGAAGAATTTTTTTTTCAAATTATATACTAATATGTGTTATAAATTAATTTTTAAAATAACTGAAAAAAAAACCAATAAAATCAATTTTAGAACAATGTCATTTTTAAGCATAAAACAGATTTATTCTCATCACATGCATAGTAAAAATATTAAATGAATATTAAAACATTTAATATAATAAAATTTTTAAAAATAACTAACCAATAGTGATAAATATAAAAACCTATTTAACGTACAAAAACATTTTTTCAGATTAGTGGCTTTTATTTATAAAAAGGTTTTTATGTCAAATTTAAAGGGAAAATCGATTTCAATTACCTTAATTGGATTATTTATATTATAATCGATATATTTATTTTACATTGGATGAATTTGAAAACAAAATTTAACAGTGACATTTTTATCAATAATACAGTTTTAAATAATAATCAGTATTTTTTACTCTTTTCATGAAAATGAGTCTTTTCATAAAAAATGAATAAAATCACTGTAAGAAAATATTTAAATGATCATATTAGAAATGAAATTGTTTTTTAAAAATAGATTATATATATTCCTGAAAGTAATTATGATATTTTCTCACCTACATAAATAATATCATTTTTGAAGAAAATTTATTTCAGAAACATAAAAAAACCTTACAGAAAATTGAGTACGGATTCCCTTACCATTACTAAAAGGATTTTTATTGAGTATGACCTCCATATCTCTATATATATATATATCATAATTCAGTTAATATTAATAATAATAACCAATTCAATGGCTATGTGATAATTAGCACATTAAATATTAAAATTTATATTGTGTATTAGGGTTCGTTTAGACACGGTGTTGCGTGTCATATATGATAAGTAATATGGAGTTATTTTAAAATACATAGGTGTTACATGGACACATTATTTTAATAGTATGATATAGTATAAGATTATAGGAGTAATTTAGTTCTCATGATGTCATTTGAGTTTTGTTTTTTCCATATGTGTATTATTATATTGCATTTTTTATTTTACACATGAGGCCATGTTCCCATTATTCCCATTTTTTGTAAACCATCATGACATCATCATTGTGTATATGACTCTCCAGATTGATTATTTTTTATTATATAAATTTTTATTTTTACATCAAATTCATTGAACTCTTATACTATTTGTTATTGTTATATTTTTTTAGTGTATTTACTATTTATAGTTGTGATAGAGTCTGATAAAGAGGGCATACTCACCCGATCATTCCATTATAGACCCCCACTTCTAGTCAGAGGCATCTGGCATAGACGGAGGCACACTAGAAGATATTTTTTAATTGGAAATAGTTACATAATATTGAACATGGTTTATTACAATAAAATTTATAATTATATTCATCACCCAATGGAATGTAAAGAGGCACTACCAGGGTTTGAGGTGTGGGGTCCATAATGAGGGAGTTGAGCTTTAATGTGGTGGATAGTGTAACATACATAGAAATATGAGGCCTAATAGACTATATTTTACTAACCATGTAAACAAGGTGAATATATATTTTGGGGGACCTACCTGATTATAACTCTAAAATTAAGTGTTCTTTCCATGAAGTAGTGTCAGGATTGGTGACCTATCGAGAAGTTTCCCATGGTGTGTGTGGGTGGGGAAAACACATTGAAAGAAAATGTGATGGATTTTGTGGATAATAATTGTTATAATATGTGAAAATTATTTTAAAACTATATGGTGAGTAGGAAATGATATAGGAGTATTAAAAGAGACCCATTGTGTCAGATGATCTTGAACATGGCTCGGGGAAGACGGACTCCTATCAATTCGAATTTATCCAATTCCATGATTGAATATTGATGTTCACATTTAGTTATTTATAATAAATTTTCATCTAAAATTAGAATATCACCTCATACAAAGTATATATAACTTTTTGAGAAAACTCAAAGTTAATTTATTGAAGAAACAACGATCTATTGGAATGTTCTTATTATCATCAAAGGGGTTTTTTCCCTACAATTTTTTTCAAACTTCTTAAAGTATGTTTTTCTATTTTTGAACAAATTAATTAATATTCAGTTTATAATACAAAGACTGATTTCAAGGATATAAAATATATAATAAATGATTTAATACCTTAGTTAAAATATCAAAATATTGATAAATTACTAAAGATGGCGGTGAATGCTACAAATAACATGTTATTGAAACAAAAATGAAATAGTTGAAATTACTAATGTTCCATTTGTAAAGGAATATATGGATATATTTATAGATTATTTTTTAACTACTATTATTGATCAATAAGTTGAATTTACTATGGAATTATTTCATATTTTTAATAATAATTCAAACCCATGTATCCAATGTCTCATTTAGTAATTTTGGATTTGTAAAATACATATAGAGTTTCTTAATAAAGGATTCATTGATTCGAGAACTTCACTATGGGTTATCCTATTTAATTTATTTAAATGAAAGATGGATCAATGAGGATTTGTATTAATTATAAACCATTAAATAGAATCATAATTAAGATCATTGAAAATTTTACCCATATTAATGATTTGTTTTATCATCTCTATAGAGAATAATATTTCTAATAGTTTGATCTTAGGACAGGGTACCATTAGTTGATGGTGAATGAGGACTATATTCCAAATATATAATTTTATACTAGTTATATGTATTACGAGTGTGTAGTTATTCCACATGGGTTATAAAATACACCAAATGTATTCATGTAACTTATGAAGAGAGATTCCCGTGACTATTTGGATATGTTTTTGGTTGTGTTATTTCATGATATTATATTATATTATAAAATTCATAAGGATAATTAAATTTACTTATGGTTTGATTCTTAAACCCCAAATGAAAATTAGATACATTAAAAATTTAGTAAATATGAATATTTTTATAGCATATTCCATTCCCCAAAAATATTATTTATAATGATCACGTATCTATTGAAAATATTAAAAATAATGAAGTCAATGAAAATCCAAGAACTAGAAATGTCATAGAGATTTTTAGATTTCTTGGATTTTTAGGTTATTATATGTGTTTTTTTTTTGAAATATTTTCTTTGGTTATAATACCATAGACAATGTTAACTCAAAATGTAATTAAGTAACTTAGGATAAAATAGTATGATCAATGTTTATAGGAACTAAAAATAATAATGGTGAATAATCTAGTTTGGTCCATTCCCTTTATAAAAAAAGAATTTTTCATCTTCAGTGGTACGTTGTTTAGGGGACTAGATTATATTCCAATAAAAGATGTGTATGTAATTGATTATGCTTCATTTTAATGAATCCTCGTAAGATTAATTTATATACATATGATTTGTTACCGGCTATTATGGTTTTGTTTTAAAAATACAAATACATCATTTATTTGTACTAAAGTATGAAATATATATTTATTATAAATTATGAGTATATATTCAATCAAAAAATCATTAAACAAGAGGAAAAGAATATTTCATAAAAGATAATGAATTTTAATTGAATAATACATTTCTATAAAAGAAATAAAAACAATGTAGTTGAGGTTTTGATATGAAAATATTATGCATAATTAACCAAAAAATGTTTTGAACATGATCTATTAATAAATGATTTACTAAATAATAGGAAAAAAACATATTCATAATTCGGATGTCAGATGTTATGTTTCAAATTTAAATAAATTTTTCATTGTGAGGGAGAATTAAGAATTCTTAGAAGTAATAAGGTTATATAATAACGAAAGGTGTAAATGGTAAAGAATTTCAGTTGTATGAATTTATCTTTGTTAAGGAATGTGTTTTGATATGTTGAAAATGGATGTGTCAGTTATCTATTTCCCAGATGAAAAAGGGATTCTTCTATAATGCTCATGAATCTCCCTTTTCTATTTCTTTGGGTTGAACTAAGATATATAGGGACCCTAGGTAATGTTACTAGTGACATTAAATGAATAATGATATAAAAGAGTATAACACTAAAATTTTTAATTATAAAAATGCTAAATTTCATAGAAAATTATCAAAAATGGATTCTTAAAACTTTTTTAGTTCTATAGTTTATGTGGGAAAATATAACCATGTATTTAATGATGGGATTGATTAATATTTCGTGAGGTAATAATATTCTTTTTAACATTTTTTATTGATTGATTAAATATTATTTTTCCTTCCTATTAGATATATTATGTCTCTACAAAGAATTTATTAAATATATATTGAGAAGAAAATTAGGATATATAAATTTTATCTCACCATTTTATCTTATCATTATCCCATTTTTACTTGTAATTTTTTTAGGGGAATTTTCAAGTCCTTGGGTAATGGATTACATATCTATATAAATTTTCATCCTCAATCTGAGGGATTGATAGACTTAACGATTTAAACATTAGAGGTTATTCTTTGATCATGTCAAATGGATTTATTTGGAATTTGGGAACAACATATTCCTTTAGTTTAATTTTCCTATAATAATAATTATTATTTCAGTATGCTTATGAAAACTATGTATGAATTATACAGAAAATGATGTTAGAATCAAGATTTTTTGTTGGAAATATTAACAAGTAATTTATGTGTAGTAGAGTTTGAGGAATAGATGGGTGAAATAGGAAATATTATTCCATGGAATATTATGGATCCTCAAAGTAAAATTAAAATTTATATATATAATTGAAGGAAAGATAATTCATTTGAGGTAACTAGTCATGATTTTCATAACATTTCTCCATGGAAAATTCATAGATATTTTGATAAAGAGTAAAATTTATATATGAATTTCATTAAAACATATAAAATAATCGATGATTTTGGATCTTTTACATTATATTGGACTTTACTCTGAGTTTATTCCATGTACATGATGGGTTTCATGATTCATTATTAAGAAAATATATGTTATATGAATCCCACAATTTGATCCCTATGGGAGTTTTGTTGTAAGATAGTATTTCATTTAACGAATAAATGCTTTGGATACATGTTTCTAGATATTTAGTATTATGTAATAAGTTGTAATATCACCTTATGGTTTTAAGAGAAAACCATATGATTGAATAAAAAACATTGGCATCACAAAATAATTTGAATGAAAAAATCCCCATGAGTTTAAGCATTGAAAAAAATTATCTCGATGTAAATTCAAAAATGTGGTATCAATGTGACAAAACAAGAAATAAAAAAATTAATTTTGTACATTTTTATTATTCTTGAATTATATTTTATATAGGATTATTTATTATAAAAATATTACATAAATTTTCAATCATAAAGTTAATATTTTTATTCTTAAAATATTCAACCTCATTTAGTATATGGTTTCAATTGGAAACATAATTTCTAAATTTTATATTTTTAAATGAAAAAATTATCTTCATTTTTTGAATAATGAAATAAAATTTACCTTACAAATACATTATTGTTTTTTCTAAATATATTTATTTTTATGTGAATACTGATAGAGAATGATTTTTTATTATGGTACTTTATTTTCATTAAATAAATTAATATAGAAGAATCTTCATGTTTAAAGTTTATTCTTAAAGTAACATAAATACCTTTTAATTTGATATTACAAAATTTATTATAATATAATTTTCATTATAAAAAATGTTGTAATAAGGTTATTTTAAGTTTTAAAACCACATTTCTTCTATAAAAAATATTTCATTGATTATTAGGAATTTTTATAAAAATTTATTTTTTAAAACATAAATAAATTTAATATTAATAATGTTTTTCCAAATTTTGAATCAATTGGTTCAATATTATTAATATTTATCTTTTAAATTTTTTCCATTATAAATATTAATATTAATAATTATTTGTCACCATAGTAATATAAAACAACTTAAAACAAGGTTAAAACAAGGAGATAAGGCCAACAAATGTCCCTAATAGTTGAATTTATTTTATTTAATATGTTCTTACTTACCATATACGTATGAGGATTTCAAATATGGAAATTTCATGCCACATTTATTTGATAATGTCTTTAATATGACATTAAGTAAACAACTAAAATAATATTACACTCTCTTTGTTTTAATAAGGGTGACATTTTTCATTTATACTAAATGATGTCTGGTTTAGTTATAATATTTTCCTAAAATAATAATGAAATTATTCATGATATTTTTTTAGTGATGGAATAAATACCTTTAAAATTTATACACACATACATTATTTATATTCAAGTAATAGAAAAGTAATTTCATTTATTATTTAAATAAAATTAATAATATATTATTGATGAATTTTTATTAACAAAATATTACATAGATATATTAAACTTCTTAGTTTTTTAATGTTTAAATTTTAATTCCATTAAATTTGGATTCTAATAGGATCAAGTTATGTTAATAGTATTAAAATTACATTAATGGTATATTATGTCAAATAATATTTTATTGAATGATTTAAATTCATAATAAAATATGGTCATTAGATTATAGAATTGGAGATATTTTGGAATAAAATAACTTCCCTACTTGTGCGAAACCTATCCTAATATAATAATATTCTTTACACTTATATAGTAAAAAACATTGATATCATATTAATCATCTTATAGGATAATGAGGATTTAAAACTATTAGATAACCAAGATAAAATAATCAAAATTTTAAAAAAGAATTATTTAATATAAGTATTTTGACTCATCATAATCATTGATTCTAAATATTTCAATTGAATACCATATAAATATGAAAATTAATTTTCATTAATTTTATTTTTTATTTACATATATGGGTTCCCCTCTTCTCATAAATAAAAGGTAACCTCATATCCTCTATTACTCCCACATTTTGAACAATCTACATTAGAAAATACCTACTAAAACAACTCCCCAACATCCCTCTGCACATTATAGAGGTCCTAGTCTCACCAAATGTCTAAATATAGAAAGAAATTAGCATTATCCAAAGTTTTTATCTGAGGATAAATTAAAATTCATGACCGATATATTTAGTTTTTATTTATAATTATACCACATCAAAAGATTCTTAAAATATTCCAAAAAAATAACATCAATATTATATATATATATATATATATTTTATAAGGATTATTTTATAACCATTTTTCATCCCTTGTTCCATCTTATGGGTATTTAAATAGGCCACTAATGCGTACATATGGATTACCACCTACATGAAGAGATAAGTTTCATTTTTCATCATCACCACTCATGGATTGTTATTATATTTTTTTAATTAATTTATATGTTATTTAGGACATAATTATATTTCTAGAAATATAATATATCACATATATTCTTACCATTATATCCATTGAAAAATTATAATTTCATTCATTCGTACATGCGGACTACCACCTCCATGAAGCTATTTGAACCATTTTCATGTAAGTATTTAAAATGTTGTTATAAAATTGTATTTAATGAGTAAAATGTTCATTAATTTCATGAATAATATTATGTAGATGATTTAATAATGAACCTCTTGACCATGGTCATCATAGAAAATATATTTTGGTATTCTAAACCAAGCATCCACAAAATGTCTGACATAAACATAATTGATTAACAAACTAGATAAAAAATTCCATAAATACAATAAATGCATAATGATACTAATAATCACATTGAAAATGATCTTAGAAAAATTAAATTACTGAAAAACTATTTTATTTAGGATTTAATGAATGTATGATTCTTGGATTTATTTTACCAAATATATTTTTCATTAAAACCATATTAAACTTTTTTGGTTTTTATTCTATTTTTCCTTTATATAAATGTTTACTAAAATGTTTTAATAATATTATTATATACCCTTTATTAAAATTAAATTGTAAATTTCAATTAATTATAAATTTCTTTACACGTTTTAAAAAATGATTCTTTTTATTGTTTTTCGAAAGAGGTACTTTTACCAATGGTGTGAAATGAATCATTATTTTAACTATTATAAGATGAATTGAATTTACCACCATAATAAATTTCCATTAAAATTTATGCTAAAATTAAAAAAATTCATTTTTATCTTCAAATTATATAATTTTCATAGTATTTTAGGAAATTTACATTTGAATGTTATTTTAAAATAATAGTACTTTGATCTATGTTTTAATATGAAAATGTAAACTAATTTTCTTATATGATCAAAAATATATAGTCAACGGGTTTATGATGGACAGAGGAATGTCCAAAAAACATTTTTCATAATATGGTACTTGTGAATTATAAAATTATACTCTAAATCTGAATACATATTATATGATAGGTGAGTCTTTTATAGCTTTAAAATGCATTGAGTAATGTTCCATGACTTCATAAGGAATGAAATAGGGAGTTTACTAGGGAGGTTTCCTCTATGGATTTAATACGGTTCTATGTAATTATATAATTAGTGAACATGGATTATGAATATAATGATCTAAGATTACTACTATTTTTTCTATTTTATTTTCAAGGATATTTCTGGTATTTTTGAAAAAAGTACTGTTTTTTAGGTGGATGTTATTTATTTTATATGCTCAGAAAACAATGTGATAAAGGTCAACATTTTGTTCGTTTTCATGTGTATTATTGTAATAAAAAATTCCACTTTAATATATCTTTTATGAATTATTTTCTCCTCACCATATATTTAAAAAAATCACTCATTTTACTGATGATTCAGAATAATTATTAAGTTATGTTAAAAATTGTGAATATTTTTTATAAAAGTAAAAAAAGTTTCATATTAAATTTTGTATGTATTGGATAATGGATACTGAGTTGAAGTGTATAATTTTTAAAATATGGTGAATTTATGTAATATTTTTTACCTTATTCTCTAGAACTATAAATCATAAAGATGTCCAAAATGTAAAAAAGTTAATTCTAGTTTTAAACTCTATATTATATAAGGTTTATATGTATGTGGGTTATCTTGATTTTTATGAATTTTAAAAACTATTTAAAAGTGACCTAAATAAAATTATATTTTAGTTCTATTGGATCTAATAATACAATAAGGAAATTTCATAAAAAATTGATGTGTTTTGAATAAAACTCAAGGAAATTAGACTGAGAATTTAGAAATGATCATTGGTGAATTTATAGAGAATGTTTTTTCTATTTTATGGTGACTTATAATGGCTGTAAGAAATTCACATTACTATAAAAAGAATATAATTAGATAACACATGGTTAATCATGATTTATTAAAAAATGATTACTTGATTATTTAAAATGAGTGTTTTAAGATGAATTTTTTTTAATAATAATTGTATAATAATATATAATTAATGGGGATGGGTATGGGGATGAATTTTTTACATGAGTAATTAAATAATAAATGATAAAATGATATGGGATAACTAGAGGATTATTTATAGACTAATTAAATAGTGATTCCTAAATTTCATACACATATTTTACATTTTAATTGTTAAAAATTCAAAACATTTCATTTTTATCCATCCAAGAGTCATATTATTTTACTATCATTGGAAACATGAATTCATAATCAAATGATTCATAAGTTATATATGTCATCACTGACTAATATCATCATAACTGTAATCTGTATTATATATATCATATACATTAATTATCTTTATTACCTTTGGAAATGAAACACAAGAGAAGGGTGAGATTATATTCTCGGTAAGGGTAGAAAATGGATATACCAATGATCATAAAAGTGTTACATGAGCATTAGGATATCGTAATATGATCTTTAAAATTAAAAAACATTCCCTAAACTTCATATATCATTTCCCTAAGTCATGGGATAAATATTAATAGTTTATAATACATTCATCATAATAAAATAAAAGAACATCATCCATGAGAGAATGACATTGGAATAAGACTAATGTTTGTAGTATACACATAAGAATGGAATATCATTTCCTTAGTAGAGAATGATCACTAAAAAATATCATAGTGGATTTATATAACTCCAAATTCACTTATATATGTCTTGTATTACTCTCAGTGATATCATAGTGAAGAAATTAACTTACTAAACTGGCTTCACTCCCCATTCCTATCATATTTACCTCATAAGATACAAATTTTTATCCAATGAATAAGAGGTTGTATAATTATACACACATCTATCATAGAATAAAAATCATATATATACATTCCATAAGAAAATAAAAAAAATCCTCATTTCATAACCTAGATAATGTAAATGTGTTTCATAAAAATTTTCATTATAGTATCATAGAATAACATGTGGAAAAGAAATGGGTTTCATTAATCTTTTATCATAACATAATTATCCTATGGTAAACAAACAGATTTTATAAAATCATCATTAAATAACCATCATCGCATTTCATCCAAAGAATTAATTTTTATGGTATCATGTATTAGAACCCGACTAATTTAAAATTAACATTAAATTATATTATCATAGATTTGGTATGCCTTTAACAGATAAATTGAACATTTTGGGAGAAAAACAACATTTTCACATCTAAATAACATATCAAAAATATAAAAATTATAAACTATAATGGAGAATATTTTTTAAAAAAAATATCCTTGGAAATATGTAATTTAATTTTCAAATCATTAAGTGGTCATTGTGGTGGGAAATTATATTCATTCCATGTATGTTAAAACAATTATTCGACATACATTTTTTAAAAAAGTCAAAAGTACCTTATTTGTAAAACAATAAAAAGAATCATTTTAAAACATTTTGTAAAAATTAAAACATGGGTAAAAATTAATTTAAATAATCATAGGAGAATAGAAAAACAATTATTGAAATGTAGTTTTTTTAAATATGTACTTGTATATTAAATTGTTTTCAATGGAAGAGAGAAATAAAGTCCATTCACTTTCAACCCAATTTTCTATATATCGATAACATAAAGGGAGGAAAATGAATGGAAAAAATATATTGTCTATAAATAAAAGAATAAAAAATAATTAAAGAGATATTTTATGGTTATATCATGAAAGTTCATCATTTTAAGAATAATGATATAAAATCCTAGTAAACAACGAAAATGTAACGTTAAACTCTTACCTCAAGTGCCACCTTCATTGATAGAGCTCAAAATTTCAATATAACAATTTTATTTTTATTATAAATATATAAAATAATATTTAAAATACTTATAATATCATATATATTTCAATTATAATATCTTAAAATCTATTTATTAATAATTCCATATTGAAATCATTATTTCTTGGTGTTTACTATTTCATTTTTTGATCAGAATTTATGTATGGTAGTTTTGTTCCTCATACATTGATCAGGGTTAGATCATCTATATAATGTTAATAATGATATAAATATCACATTTATTCATAATATATATAAATATTCAACCATTAAGGACTGATATAGAAATATGAATTCATTCTTTTATGGAGACGGTATGTCATATATATGCATGAATGTTGTTTTCAATTATCAACTTCTGTAATAAAATAAAGGAAAATAATAAATTTTATTTTCCATATAATATTATATATATCAGATATACATTATTTTTATATTTTCTTATTACTGTCTTGGTAAATTGGAATTGAAAAATGAATCGCATCTCATTGTGGTGGTGGTAGTACAGAGGTACGCATAATGGACATTGTTGTTTTCCATTGGATTATAATGTATGATTACAGATATAAAATTCAAATTATTGAATACTAATAGTTTCATAAATATGTTTTTAACTATTAAACCCATCATAATACTCATCCATTAATTATGGTGATGAAAATAAATTGTATTTCTATATAGAGGTTGTAGTCCACACATAAAGGGGAGTTATACATCCATGTAACATTTTATAGAAAATATGGTAGATAATGGTAGCATCATGATCATAATAGAATTTTATAATATTTAGGACACTTATTTCATTATTCTATTAATATTTCCATGTATTTTGAGAGTTATAAGAAGAAATAATTTTAAATAGGTCAGGTAAGATGATTTCCAATATTTAGATTAAATTCCTTAGATTTATTCCATGAGACCATTAAAATTATATTTTAAGAATAAACATACTTTAAAATCATGGATAGAGGATATGATAATAGTTTTTCGTAGTTTTCGTTTGATATTAAAGTATCAAACTACTTTCAATAACATAAAAGAGAGGTGTCATTTTATAAATCGGGGAGTGGAAAAACTTTTCAATTCATAAAATAAAGAAATATAATAAAGTCATTGTCAATGAAACTTATTCTTAATCAATATATGTTTCAATATGAGATAGGATAAACTATAGATATTTCCATTAAATTATATATCTATACAAGTTCAATTATAAGAAATATCCATATCATTTGTTTTAACTCCCTATTTAACTTATTCTAACCTTAAATACATTGAAATTGTTTACTATTGTAAATATTAATTATACAAAAATGATAGTGTACTCATTACAAAATAGGGATATTATAATTGCAAATATAGAATAAATTTTAACAAATTTAATCTCTAAAATTTTCAAAATTTTCCATTAAAATAATTATGAAAAATGTTGTGAAAAATAATTTTCATAAAAAACATTATTAGGTATAAAACGTTTATATATAAAAATAATCATAATTTTTTTTAGTTCATATAATTAGTTTTAAAATGATATAAATAAAATTATGTAACATTAAACCCCATTTTTTAATGAAAATAAAATTATTTAACCTAAATATTAGTTTTTAAAAATTCTATTATTATGATTATTTATTAAACAAATTAATCTTTTTAGCATATTATCATTAAAACTGTCTAATATAATTATGAAATTAGGAATTCAAAATTAAAATTTAATTTGTTGAATATTATTTCTTACATTGGAAAAAATTATTTATATAATTTTCAAAAAATATATAGAGAATTTTTTTAGAAACTTGTATTTTATAACATATAACAACTATATTAAAAAATTAGTACATATTTATAAATATTTTTTTCTTTATTAAAAACATTTTTTACTTATCTTCAAAATGTCTACATTATTATTCATCCCTTCAATATAATAACTAGGCTCTAATGGTATCGTATATTATGATTTGTTTAAACCCAATGATTCATGTATCCCAAGATATCGAAGAAATTAAATTTATTTAAAGAGAGAAATATCATAATAGCTAAGGGTGTTATATTACGACCCCAGGAAAATTAATTCATCCCTAAAATTTGTATCACCTAAATTAAAAAAAATATGATATCTATTTTTAAAACATCCATCATTTATCATATATCTTCTTTTAATTTCTAATTCCACAAATGAATTTTAACCATATAAATATTATTGTTTCATATCATTTTATCTCTATGATATATGATATATAATGGTTTTTCCTCAAAGGAAATATCATTTTATAGTTTTATAACTTCTATGTTTATTATATGTGAAGGATCAGTTATATACTTCCTTTGGAGAGATAAAAGGAACAAATTGTCAACTTGAGAGAGGTTTAGGGAAGAGTTAAGTGATAATCTACCATCCCTACTCTATCAAAAATCCTGAATCGTGAAATATATCTATAGTTTATCTTTCCCATATTTTTGAATCTCATAACCATCATACGTGGAAAATTTCAATGTAATACCTTTTCATCAACTTTGAGTTATAGATTTCACTAATGATTCTCATCATAAATTTTATATCAACTCTAAGATTACATGATATGCGGTTAAATATATTTTAATTTTATTTCGATTTACTCAATAAAATTATGACCCAATAGAATTATTTTTCCAAATTCATCTCAAATTTATAGAGTTTTATAATTATTTAGATAGAGGGATTCATAAGTAACTATCCAAATTTTTGAGTTAAATATATTATTGTATGAAAAATAGATGAGAAAAGGTGTTTTTCCCAAGAACATTTAAAATCCATTTAATAAGAACTCAATATATCCTATAACATTTGAATTATCCAATTTGACTAACCATCAGTCTTCAGATAATTAGAATCCCTGAAAAAGAACTCTAGATCTACAGTATTCTATAGACATTTCTTTAACATTGACGTAACCTCATATCTTGATTAGTTATAATAGTATCTAGTACTCCATCCAACATTACCACTGCATTAATGTATACTCTAGAAAACATATCATTATATATATATATATTCTCTAGTAGAAATGAATTGTAATTACATCTTAATGTGATGGGTAATAACACAAATAGTATTTTAGACAATTTATTTATTTATAATTATGATAACAAAACCTATGGCCATGTTTTCAAGTTTACATTTTTGAATTGGTATTTGTTAGAATGTCCCCTTAGACATATCTCTCCTAGTCATAACATACAAATATACAATAAGTTGAGATACATAATCTATAATAACTATCATTATCTTTTCCCTCAGGAAATACACTTTCAAATATCAATATATATTTCTACTAATATAATGAATAGATTATAATGAGCTATTATTTTCTACTAACATCTCTTTATTATTTTCTGGTACTCTAGAGACCAATACACAGTTCCTAAACATTATCATTCCATTATAATCCAAATTAAACACATTAACATTTCTAACCATTATATATATTTCCACATATTCCATATGTATATATTCATTCCTTACCAGAATAGATGTTTGAACACTCATTTTATCAAGATGGTATTTTACACATTCCTGGAATATTTTGAGATCCATCCACTTAAAATCCAAAAATATAGCATATTTTTTTATCCTTTTCATTGATATGATTTCAAGATACTTTCAACTCAAAGAATCAACCACCTAGTTGAATTTTATATGGTGATAATGTATTGTGTAGTCGTAATCATTAATCAAATAAAACCATAAAATATGTGGTTCTTATTTGTCACATTTTTAATGAATATATAATTTAATATTTGATGATCAATATATATATCACACATTTCTCCTAAAATATATGTCCTATATATCATTAATTAATTAATTATTTTATCTGACTAAAAATCAAGAGTTGGATAATTTTTCTAATGAACCATTAATTTTTGGGTGCCCTAAGCTATCAACGTATCATTCTGCATGATGAGGTATCCCAATCCCTTATTTTAAGCATCAGTATAGATCAAAATCCCTTGTCCACTATAGTTTAATGTAAGAAGGGATTCAGTGACTATCCTTCTCCTCATTTCTTGAAATTTTATTCACATTCATCTGTCCAAATGAACTTATCTCCATTCCAATATAACATACATAGTGTATTAGATAGATAAGATAAATTATTCCAAAAAAGGATAATAATATTCATAAAAAAAATTGAAAAAAAAATATGTAGAAAATGGTACATGGTCTAGGCCAAAAGTGAATAAAAACATTCTTTGGAATATCTACCAATAAATTTTTTCTTGAGACTATATGTGTAATGTCCTAGAATACCATGTATTTTTTTAATTATATGGGATTATTTCGAGAATATTCACTAAGTTGATGTGCGATTCTGAGGCCTGGAGTGCCCAGAATGATATATCGAAAAATGATATGTTACAAATAGAGTGGGTGAGCAGTTTTCCTAAAAAAGTGGAATATCTCTTAAATAGTGCACAAATCATAAATTTGAGGGAATTTTTTCATTTAGGATGACAGGTTTACCCTTGGAGTGAGTAAATTTTAGTTGATAGTGGCCTATAGTGAAAATTTGAGACCACCATTGAGCTTGTTAGTGTATGATTTCCTTGGGTAGAGCCTAACATTTTCTTGTGCGAGAAATAGTAGAATGTAGTTTTTGGACGTAAATAAAATAATTGAATAAAGATTATTTTATTTCTAAATCATTATAACAAATAAATGTGAACGTATATTGGAAATCTAAGAGTACCATTGAGTTCATGACGGTGTGCTTCCCTTAGGTGGATCTTGACATCATTCGGCATGGTCCAACTATGAAAGTTGTTTTTTGGGACGTCACCATAAATAATCTAATTTAAATAAAAATTATTTATTATTAGATTCCTCATAACCCACAAATGGTTACTTAGATTATAAATCTGGGACCACCTTAGAGTTCTTAATGAGATGTTATTCTTAAGTGGGGCTTAACCTTGACCACTACAGGTCAATGGAAAAAGTTAATCTTCATTTGTTTTAAGGGAAAATAAAATAAATTTAAAAAGTATATTTTATTCAAAAGTGTTTCTCTCCAACACAACGAAGAGACAACTATTTAATTCCATAAATGAAACTGAAAAACGATGATGAAATTCAAACTAACTGAAACGTTGTTTCCTAAATGAAACAATATAACTATGGTGACTCAGCATAACAAAAATGATGCGACGTGTTTTGTCTATTTAATTTGATAATATGAATTGGGGATGAGTGTGGGATCCTGAAATTCACACTGAATCTATCGAGGGTCATCCTTGACGAATGACAAATGATGAACAATGATCACCAACAAATTTTAGCACTCTCCCACTTCTTTGAGAGATCAATCTTTCAACAATGGATCAAGGACTTTCGTATAAGGATCACCTTCAACAAAGAATCCTTCCTCCAATCTAACCTATTCTCTAGGTAATGGTTTAAATATGTATGATTATTGTTCCACTGTTCTACCATTTTAAATGAAGAACAAGCATCAACTCACTAACTAGTTGATCTGCAGATGTTTTCTTCTTATGGGGTTGGGAATAAATATTTTGGGATGATTTTGGGGTTTTAAAATATTATTAATTGAATTATGCATTGTGACCCTGAAGAAAAGAACAGATCTAGGACAAAAAAATGGCCCATATGGTTCATTGGGTGTTCTTCTTTATCCCCTCTATCTCCCCTATTATTCTTCACTGACTAACCCACAAGGTCACGTAATGTCTTTCTAGGAGGATGCAAGTGTGACTGAACCCCTGGAGCAAAGACAAGGACATCTTGAGGCCATAGGGATAAAGGTGGAGAACTGAGGATCACAATGGAGCATTCAGAATGGAAATTGGACTACCACACCAACAGTGGAAACCCATTGAAGGAGGGATACCACCATCGGTGTGCGGTAGCATGACAACCCTATAGCGGAGGCTGATGGCTCGACGTTCAGCGACGGCAATTAACCGTGGTGGAGTGGCCATGGGTGGTGATGAGGGTCACAGTCAGGGTAGTCCACGGTGGAGCAAGAGTGACGTAGTGCAGCACCCAATCGTCAAGTGGTGGCACACGGTCAACGGACTCCGTGAGGAGGACCTGGCCGGACCCATGCCAACTATTTGGCATTGAATACCATAGCTTGATACCGTGGAATAGGGGGACAAATCTCCATTGAGGCACTTCGATAGAGCGGGGACACTACACATGTGCATCATGGGTGGATCGGACCGGCCCACATAGTGGGTCGGGTTGGTACAGCAGGCCAAACACAGAATTTGGGCTGGGCTGGTAGAGAAAACTGGGCTACTGGGCGGTCTGAGTTGGAGAAGAGTTATCCTACTGATGTAGGCCAGGCTAGACAAGAAACTAGGAAGCTGGGTAGCTCGACTGGTTAGAACCATTCAAACTAAGTTGGACCAGAATGGATGAGAACACGGTTGCTCGGCGACCTGGTGGGTTTGAGCCACAGCCAAACCCGGCTAGGTTCAGTAAGGCCCAATGGGCCTCACCACTAGGAGAGGCCAGACCGTGTCATTCTAGGCCCAACAGGATGGTTTGGTCAGCCGAAATGGGTCGAGTAATGCGGGACACCTGGGCTAGGTTGGTCTGGTCGGTCCGACTTTGTCGGATCGAGCATAGTCACAACATACCCTCATTTCATAAAACGCCAATATCATTCAGATCAGGTATCTAGTTGATGTTTCTTCTACATAATTGGGACCCACTCAATGAGATGGTCCATTGAGTAGACTCTATGTGAGTTTTCGTGATAGTCGAGATACAACCGAGGGCTTGTGGAGTAGATTCTCCCAGTTTCAAGTGCACTAGAGAGTGATAATCCTACATCTAGTCATTAAACGAAGGATATGAAGATCGATACATCAGTTTTCTAGGAGCCGAGTGGACCTTAGTGGTCCAGTAGCTCATTAGACCTCAGCGGTCCAGAAGGAGAGTGGACCTCAGTCATCCAACAGCCGAGCAGACCATTGTGTTCCAATAGCTCAGAAAACCTTGGTGGTCCTGGAGAATATCACACCTGAATGGTCCCACAGTAGAGTGGACCTTGGTGCTCTAGGATCTGAGTAGACCTCAGTGGTCCAGCAGCCGATCGGACCTCAGTGGTTTAACAGCTAAGAGGACCTCAGTGGTCCAGTATCAGAGTGAACCCAAGTGGTCTAGTGGTCGAGTGAACATCAATGACTCACTAGAGATGTGTCCCTCACTAGTACAAGATGATTCAGACCTATGAAAGATAATGATACTTACTAAACCTTTATTTATACATGGTGTGATATTTCCAAGCATTGTGGTCTTTCCATTGTGGTTTTGGGTCCCTACGGAGTATTATGTTACTCACCCCTGCATGGACTTTGCACACACATGTCGTGTCTCATGCAGGTGATCTATGCTTCAACAGAGACCTTGGTGGTCTGATACTAGGTGGTTCTCAGTGAGATAGGATGAGTGATTGTACTTCTATGGAAATAGACCTATACCCTTCACCGACCCTTCAAGTAGGGTCTCGAGTAGATGGACCATGGCAGTTGTGCCTTTCTTTATGGTTTTGGTCTTGTATTATATCCCCTTTGTACATTTAGTTTTTATTGTACTCTCAATAGTTGTATTTGTGAAATTTTTGGTCTACTCTGTGTTTACTTCCCACAATTTGATATTTTTTCATGTTTACAGGTTTAAATGAAATGCATTGACTTTTGGGATATGCCTACTCGATGCTAGTCGCCATCCCTTAGCCTATGGAAGGAAGGCTTGGAGTAGTCATGGCATGGGCCTTAGGGGACGGGTCATGACTAGTGGTATCATATGATGTCATTTCAACCTTTAGAACCCATAGTCTTTGAGTTTGGTTTTTGGAAATAGTGTTAAGTTTTTTGAGTTTGGATTTCGGGCCAAAAAATCCAATGTGGATGTGGTGGCTAACGTATCTATACACCAAAAACCAGAATTATGCATTTCAACTCAGTAAATAAAAACACTAGTTGAAGGAAAAAATTATGGTACATGCATCGTATAAGAATGGATTGAGTTTTCCATGTCCTCCTTTTTTCATCTCACCAGGTATACTCTATTGATTGTGGTATATCTTGTTTTCTTTCAAGATTATTCCATGTAGATAGAAAGCCAAGATTCGACCATGTTATCATGAGGATGACGAGATGGGTACATGGGTTCATACCAGAGATAGCACCACTGAGTGGTTTACTAGCTATACCACCAGCTATGGAGTAGCACATGGTACTCGTAGTATTAGCAAATGAGAAGTGTTAGCTCAGAACCTTTCAAAAGTTTCAGTGATAGTGACCCATAATGTCTTAAGGCAAGCCCAACTCACTAGAGGATAAAGACCGGATTGAGTTGGTGACCAAGTTTTCCATCTAGTTAGGGAACCATTATATCATATGGATATTCTATAAGAGAGCCTTCTATGTGGATGAGTAGGGTGATGATGGAGTTTAGATTACCTGATCTTATGATGAGGTGACTATTTGGTGGACAATGTCTGAGAACCTCTCTCAGAGAAAGGGATCTTGCAATAAAAACTAATGGATATGTGTGCGCAAGAGCTTCTACAGTTTCGGATGTACAACAGGTTGGTAGGTGAGTATTCATCGAGGAATCCCAACCTTTCCATGTACTTGATGAATATGATTCGAATAGTACTTCCAAGATCGGACCTTTGAGAGAGATGTTTTTAGGAACATCTGATCCAACACTAATACTCTTTCATTCCTACTTATTCTAGGGTTCTAGAGAGAACCTTTATGGTTGAAAATCCTTCGGCTAATAAGATAAAACTAGTAGATGTTAGCAGTGGAAATGCTGGAAGCCGACATTAGTCTCAGAGACTTAGACATGTGAGACATTCGGAGAAGAGGTCCCAAGATATGGTATCTATAGCTCAGGGCTCATAGGGTGAGTCTAGTTGGACTAGAAAGAGGTAATTCTTTCCCAAAGATAGTAGGGGGCATATCGCTAGAGATTTTCCAACTTGTCATGATGGAAATTAAATATTGGATGGGCCCCCGGGGTAGAGACAATGATATGAACATATTAATTTGAAGGGCGGATGATATGGAAGATCATACGGGAGAGAAGAAGGAGGTAGTATACATTTCATCATGTTACAACCACCAACCTAATGTGGTCCACACTAGGCTCAGGGAGCTACAAGATAGAGGAAGGGGTAGCTGCATGGGACCATCCATACCCATGTAGTAGTGGATGTTTTGAATTTTTAGTTCCCTACAGTGGTGGAAGAGTACAAGGACGTATTTCCAGAGGATGTTTCAAGAATAAATCATCATATAGAGGTATAATTTTTTATTAATCTATACCCTGGGATAGAAATGATATCTACACCTTCATATTGGATGGCTCCCACAGAACTCCGGGAGTATAGGGTATAGTTAGAGGACCTGCATAGGACGTGGTTTGTAAGGACCAGTGTTTCACCATGGGCAGCCACAGTGTTTTTTTCCAAGAATGCCACTAGAAGGTTGAGATTACTCATGGACTTCTGGTTCCTTAACCCAGTGACTATGAGGAACAAGTATCATCTACCAAGGATTGATGACCTCTTTGATCAGTTGAAGGGTGCGAGATGGTTTTTGGAAGATATACCTCAGATCAGGTTATCACCAGCTTTGAGTACTATATGAGTTCATCTCGAAGATGACTTACAGTTGTCGCTACATCCACTATGAGTACTTAGTGATGTCATTTGTATTGAATAATTACCTAGTCTTGTTCATGGAACTCAGGAATAGAATCTTCAAGAAATACTTAAACAAGTTTGTAGTGGTCTTTATTAATGACATCTTAGTGTATTTAGCATCCGAGGAGAGCACACAATACAAATGGGGATGGTCCTGGACTGACTCTGAAAGCCCCATATTTATGGAATATTCTCAAAGTGTCATTTTTGGATATAAAAGGTCCACTTATTGGGACATGTTATCCCAGATGATGGAGTTTCGGTTGCTCCAATGACGATCAAAGTGGTTCTTTCTTGGGATCCAACCAAGAGAGTTACCGAGGTGCGGAGTTTTCATAGGTTGGATGAGTACTATTGGAAATTTGTACCCAATATCTCCATAGTGGCAGCACCCATGAGAGCGTTAATAATAAAGGAAAAACTTTTCGTGTGGACAAAAAGATACAAGAAGAGCTTACAGTAGTTAAGGCAGAGCTTGAAAATATCCTCAATCTTGGGGATACTAGAGGAGGGCACTGACAGAGTGGTGTTCTGTGAAGCATCAGGAATAATTCTTGGTTGTGACTTAATAGAGGAGAATGTAGTGATTTCTTATGGCTCAAAAAAATTCATATTACATGAGTAGAATGATGTGACTCAAGACTTTGAGTTTCCTGTGGTAGTCTTCACACTAGAGATGTGATGACCCTACCTTATAGAGAATGACTCATCATCTACTATGGCCCTAAGAGTCTCAATAATATATTTTCTTAGAATGACCTGAATCTAAGACAACTACATTGGAAATAGTTCCTCCATTACTATGATTATGATAGAGTCTATACTCTTGGGAAGGGGAATGTGGTGTCCAATACTCTTAGTAGAAGATCGAGTTCACAGCTATAGAACGAGGCCTCAGAGCAGTTTTCCTCGCTTCAGATGTCCTTTGTGGATATATTGGAGTCAAAGTTTATTCATTCTATTGTAGTTTACCCTCCGCTCTTATAGCGAGTCAAGGAGGCACAACTCAGATAAGCAATATTTGAGACTACACATTCCCAGATGTCCATAGGTCATGCCCTTGCTGGATATTCGAAATTTGGGGAGCACATTATTGTTTTAAGAGGATTATAAATTGTAGCAGTGATGCCTAGAGTAGAAATATATATTGGTATATATGTGTTGGTGTCATGGTGGACACTGGGGATGATGGAAGATTTTAAAGCCAGGCTTACCTATTGAGATAAAAAAGTTGAAATCATGTATGAATCTATTTTTGGGGTTGTTATTTCACTTTTTGGGGGTACCTAGAATGAAGTGTTAAGGGATATCAATGAATTAAATGATGGTTTTACCACATACATCTAGGAGACCAACAACCAACTGGGTGATCGATGACCGAATCACCTAGTCGACCCACATCTTAACTACATAGGAGTAGAGTTTAGTAGAGAGCCTAGGAAATATCTATGTGGAGGAGATTCGTACACGACCCAACACACATCATTGACTAGAGAAAATTGGATAGTGACAACAGTTCGATATTCACAGAATTTCTAGTGGAGATAGAGGATTCATAGGATAGGATCCTTTATTGATGTTCTATTACTATGGTGTGTGTTCATTAGTATCACAAGAATATCTAGGAGAGCATGCAGGAGAGGGAGACTCATATTCATGCTCAGTACCCCCCATTTGATTGATTATCCACTGTTTAGGATTATAAGGATGTGACTCCATAATGTTGGGGTAATTTATTGTCCCATAATTCCATGTAATTTTTATGAAATTATATGGGATTATTTTGAGACTTTTCTCCAAGACAATGTAAAATTCTGAGGCTTGTAGATCCTGAAATCATTAGTCAAAAAATGTTTTGTTTTAAATAGAATGGGTGAGTGGTTTTGATGACAAAAAGTGGAATAACTCTTAAATGGGTGGTGGGATCAAAAATATAAGGGTGGTATTGTCTTCATCATGGCAGGATAAACCAAAGCAGGACTTAAATTTATTTAGTGTAGGCATCTAGTGAGATAACCAAAAAATGGAATTACCAAAAATAAAATAATTAAATAATTTTTTTTTCAGAATCATATAACTCATGAACGGTGACTCAAATTGAAAATAAGAGACCATTTTTGAGCTCATTATGGTATGATTTTCTTAGTAAGAACCTATCATTGGCTAGCATGGTCCAATAGTGGAGTGTAGTGTTTTGCCATAAATAAAATAATTGAATAAAGATTATTTTATTTTCAAATCCTTAATACTCATAAAGAGTAACTTAGATTGGAAATAATATTATACCATTGAGTTTTTGAGGGTGTGCTTCACTTAGGTGGATCCTAAAATTAGTCAGCGAGAGCCGGATGTGAAACTTGTTTTTTGTGACGTAACTATAAAAAAACAATTTAAATAAACATTATTTTATTTTCGAATATTCATAACTCAAAAACGGTTACCCGGATTAAAAAATCAAGACTACCATTGAGTTCTTAATGAGATGTTCTATTTTAGAGTGGAATAACCTCGATCGGTGAGGGTTGAGGAAAAACATGATTATCAGAAATATTAAGGAAAAATAAAATAAAAATAAATGTTTATTTTATTAATAATTGATTCACTGTAAGACAATGACAAGATGATTGTTTCATTCCATAAATTAAATAGTGAAACAAAACTACAATGAAAAGTAAAAAAACATTGTTTCATAAATGAAATAATATAAAAGTGGTGACTCATCATAAAGAAATTTTGTGATGTGTTTTCTCTGTATAATAGGATAACATGAATTCGGGGTGAGAGTGGGATCTTGAAAGTCACTTTGAATCTCTAGAGGATCACCATAGATGAATGATGAACGACGATTGACAAAAACTTGGAGAACTCCCCCTCATCTTAGAGGGATCTCATCCTCAATGATGGATTGGGCACTTTTATGGATGGATTCCCTTCAGCGATGAAGCCTTCCACTGGTTAAACCTATTCTCCATATAGGGGTTTAAATTTGTGAGATTATTATTCCTATGATCTTTCTTTCTAAATTAAGAAATTGGTTCAACTCACTAACTTGTTGAACCACAAATGATTTATTCTTGCTGGATTGGGAATAAATATTTTGGGTTGATTTTGGGGATTAAAAATCATAGTGATTGAATTATGCTTCATAACCCCGCTGACAAGAATATATCCGGGACAAAATGAAAAAAGTCCCAAATTATTCATTGTGTGTTCTTTATAACCCCTCCCTCTCCCCTATTATTCTTCATTGATTGACACATGATGTCGTGTCAGGTTTTTTCAAGAGGTTATGAGTGTGACCAGACCCCTGGAGCGATGACAAGGAAATCTTTGGGCTATATAGATAAAGGCAGGGACCCAAAGATCGCAACATTGCATTCAGAACGGAAATCAGAACACCCCATGAATAGTGGTGACCCGTGAAAGGAGGTCTACTAGAAGCAGCGCGCATCAGCTCGACCACCCTACAACGGAGGTTTCCAACTCAATGTCCCATGGTTACAGGGACCCACAGCATTGTCGTGGTGAGTGGTGATGATTTTTGTGGCCTGGTGGACATCGGAGGAGCATGGGCGACGCGTCGTAGCACTGCGTCTCTATGTTGTGGAACGTGGTCAAAGTATTGTGTGTGGATGACCCAACTGACCCCAAGATGGATGTGTGTCGTTGGAGGATATAGCTAAATGTTGTGGCATAGGAGTATGTAGCTCCATCAATCCATGTTGGCAGAGTAGGGACACGATGTCCACCACATCCCGGGAGGATCGGACCGGCCCTCCCAGTAGGCTTGGGCGGACCCAGCGTCGGTCTGGACCGGTGGAGGGAACTAGGACGATGGGTGGCCCAGGTTGAAGAAGAGCTAGGCCACCAATATGAGGTGATTTGGATAGGAAACTGGGACACTAGGGATCCTGTCTTGTCAGAACCGGTCTGACTAAGTCAAATTGGACTTGATGAGAACTGGGTCGGTGGGCAACCCGGTGGACTAGAACAACGGCTAAATCAGGCCATGTCCAGTAAGGCCCAATGGGCCAGGACACTATTCCAGGAAGAACCAGGTTGGCCCAGACCCCACTGGGTTGGGTTGGGGCACCTAAAACATGTATGGTCATGCAGGACCCCCTGGTTGGGTTTTTTCAGGTCGTTCTGACCATGTCAGACCGGGCCCGGTCGCAACATATCCATGTTTAAAAAAAATTCCAATATCTTCTAGACCGGGTATCCGATTGATATACCGTCTTCAATGTTAGAACCCTTTTAATAATACGGCCCACTGAGTAGTCTCTATATGAGTTTTGGTGGTAATCGAGATATGACTAATAGATTGAGGAGTAGAATCTCCCAGAGTTAAGTGCAATAATGTGCGGGAATATTATAGTTTACCGTGACATGAAGGAAATGATGAGTGGGACCTCGGTGGTCCATGAGTCAAGCAGACCTTCATGGTCCAGTAGCTCAGTGGACCCCATTGGTCTAGTAGTGGAGTGTAACTTAGTGGTCCAACAGACGAGAAGACCCCACTGGTCTTGTAGCTCAGCGAACTATAGTGGTCCAGGAATGGAGCTGACCTCAGCAGTCCAGCAACCGAGTGGACCTTAGTGGTACAACAGTAGATCAGACAACAGTTTTCCAGAAGCCGATCAAACTTTAGTGTTCTAGCAGTTGAGCGAACATTAATGGTCTAGTAGATGAGTGGACCTCTGTGTTCCAGTAGCTGAGCAAACTTCAGTGAATAATCAAGGATGATTCCCTCAGTAGTATAATATGATTCATCCCTAAAACTTATATTATTACTTTATATACCTTGAGCTATATAGGGTGTGAGATTTCTTGGATTTGTGATCTTTTATTGTCACCTTTCCTTTATAGTTTGGGGTCCCTACTGAGTATTGTATTACTCACCCCTTCACAAGCATTGCCAACACATGTCGTGTCTCATGCAGGGGATCGATGCTTCGATGGATAACTTGTATGTTTGAGACCAGGTGGTGCTCAGAGAGATGCGACAGACGACCATACTTTTACAAATATAGGCAGTAACCCTTCACATACCTTTCAGGTAGGGTCTCAATTGGACAGACCATAGAAGTTGAACCTTTCTTTGTGGTTTTGGTCTTATATTCAGGAACCTTTATACATTCAATTTGTTTTGTAATCTAATTAGTTATCTGAGTGACAGTTGTGGTTTACTTTGAGTTTACATTCCATAGTATGAAATTTTTTGCATGTTTACTATTTTAATGGTAGTTCCTTCCCTTTTTTAGATATGCCTACTTGGTGATAGTCAGCAGCCTCTGGCCTATAGAAGTTGGGTTTGGGGTAGTCATGGCACAGGCCCTGGTGGACATGTCATGACAATATGGCCTAATAATTAAACATTATATTCATACAACTTATCCTTACTTAGGAACTTTTGTATAATCCTCAAGTGGGATTAAAGATCTTCCTCATTTTTTTAATATATACAAATACTTTCTATAAATACTACCACAAATTAATCAATGTAGTCTCTAAATTATCTATTCATTAAATTCGTGAAGAAGGTATGGACATTAATAATAATAAATAGCATCAATATAAATTCATAGTGTTCACAAAATGTATAGAATAATTTCATTGGTATAACCTACTTCATGAATATAAAATTTATTATATAATTAAAGAGGTTAATCTTGTAATAGTTTTGAGATCTACATGGTTTATCAAACAAGAAATCAATATTTCATACAAGATACTTGTTCTTTATAGTGATATTTGTATGATATCAATAATCATTATATAGTCGCATCAATAATTATTTCTAATTAATAAAAAGAATTAGTGCACCCCATAGAGATGGAAATGAATGAATGAATCCCCTGTATAGATTCTCCTCAGTCTTCTTATTCAATTCTTGTAACTCGATCATGTTCAATCTCTATGGAGTCAACAAAATTGGTGTAGCACCATGTAAAAATTCTATTAATAATTAAACATCAAGTTTTGATATTAATACTAGGATACACTTATGGAAAGACAAAATCCTACTTCAATACAATAGGAATATCATTGATGTTGTGTTTCTCACTAACCATTTGATTCAAACACCCCTCATTAGTAGGAATCAAGACCCATATAATGTACTTTATTTCCAATTGATGTTTATATTTATCATCACACTGATAAGAATTTAAATCCAAACTCAGAAAATAAAATGTTACATCCCTTCCCCTGAAATTATGTAGGAATTTATATACAGTAAGATAATAAATGTCTAAGATAACAACATATTTATCCAGTTGGAGATTAAAACATATGAAACACATTCCCATAAAATTAAACAAGATACTAATCATAAAAATGAGACTTTATCCTCATCCCATTAGTGGTGTTCACTACTAATTAAACATCTAATCATTAGGGTATAATTTTTATACCCATATGAATTTCATTAGATATAAAATAGTGGGTCGATCTATAGTAAAACAATATATTTTTAGTTATGATGTTGATGGTAAGTGTTCCTTTCTTCGTGTCATTTTAATAGACCACATTAGTAATAATGAGCACATGATATTTCTATATTTCTCTAGGATTAAGATGTTTTTTGACAACAATTGTCATCATTACCATTTTAATTTGAGCACTTGTCACCAAAATTACTACAGTCCTTTAAATTGAAGCATTGTAGTGTGGTAGGTGAATAATATGGGTTGTTCTCTGTATTCTCAATATCATATTACTTCTTCCGATCACATTGGTATAATATTTTCAAATGAAATTGCATTGCATACATAAAATATTGGTCGGTACCCCAAATATAATTCCTCTAAGTTTACTTCCAAAATTTAAGAATAAAAGAAATCCTATTTTATTCATTCCATAATTTTTATAATTTCCAATTAATTCCATATTTATTTTATTGTCAAAAAAAGGATACTCATGGGAAACTATAATCCATATTTCTACCTTGATGTAAATTTAAATTATTTCCAAACATAAACTAAAATACATTGTGGATAAATCCATATAGTGAAATGGTTTTATTCCTCTGAGGAATCGATTAAACTTACAATCCTATTGTATGATAATACATATAGCATACCTCTTAATTCCAGTAAAATTTATCTCATAGTTACCAACGGATACATAATTATTCATCTATTAATGAATTAATTCCTTTTCTATTTACATATGAAGACAACAAGGAAAATAATTATTCAAAATTAAGATCATAATCTTATCCTTCACAATAGAGTGTATTTCTTATTTTTTCTCATGATCTCTATAAAATTCCAACATTGATCTTTGTTTCCTTTAAATTGATAAATGAATAAAATAATATTTCACATTATAAACACTACATAATGAAAAATATATTTTATATGGTAGTGATCCATTTCTCAAAAATTATTTGGATATCAATCACACTAAAAGATGGTGTATGTTCTCTCATGATTACATCAACATAGAATTTTTTTTACTCCTTTTCTCATGTCATAGAATATCAATATTCTAAACATGATAATGTTGTATAATGCTAACCAAAATATTTTCATTTTAGATCCCATAACATTTGGTTTATCTAGTGGAAAATAATTTTGTTTTATAATAAATTTGATATTAATATTATTACTTTGAGATCCATCCATTTAATAGAACCAATAAACAGACTCTATTAAACAGTAATCATTGTATGAAGCCACAAAACCATGTAAAATAATTTTTGTGATTTATGTGTCCTGAAAACATCTTTTCAAACTATTACATGTTAGTTTTAACATAGGAAATTCATTTTCATCATCTATTCAAATCCTTCATAATGGTCCATTATTAAAATTTAAATTATCCCAATAAAATCCATTATGAGTGTCAAACCATGTTTAGAATAAAGGGAAACTCAAATTGCACCTGTATGATTTCCAAGATACACTAAAGAACACTTTTTAGGGTTATTACCCCTTGAAAAATCTGTGCCAAAACCACATATATAAATATTATCTAGGATGGGATTTTATTTATTGGACAAACACTTACCTTTGTTTACAAAAAAAATATGATAGTCTCTTAAACATTCAATTATCCTAATGGTTCGTCAAAACAATTCATCATAGTTTGAAAAGGTAACTTAATAATCTTATTATTCCCCTTATAGATAACCATACATTTTTTAATTAAATATTACATATTAAAAAATTAATAATCAATACATAACCTTATGATCCATTCCTTAATTGAAAATGATTAATAGCATTGGGATCATGCATACACAAACAACTATTTAATAAGTAAACTATATTGCCACCCTCATTATTATTCATAAATTAAACCCTTATTAGATATTTCAATCACAATACCATTCTTAATAACATTCAAAAATGAAGCCTAATAATTGTTGAGATAATAGAAGAGTAAGGGTAAAAATGGGAGATCTCATTAAATATATAAGGATAAAATAAGAATAAGGGTATGAGAATGTGATCTAAACTTGTTAAAACCATTACCTGGATACCATAGATCAAAATATCAAGTCATAGAATAATTAGTGGTAAATTATAACATATAAATCATATACAAATTGAATAACATGAGCCATTATAGTATAACATAGTCATAATACATTAAGATTGTGGAAAACATGTTAGCATATAAAATCATTTCCTTAGTATTCAAGGATCATACCAATTTAATCATAGTGGATTGGGTTCACTCCCCATTCCATGTTATTTGGAAAGGATCACTATCAAGGATATCATAGTGAAAAAACTCCCTTACTACACTAGGATTACATCCCCATTATAGTCATTTCTACCTCAAAATATATTCATTTTAACTTAATGAATTTGAGTTTTTTATGGTTTTGGGAACACCCATCACATATTTAAAATCATATATATGTATTCCACAATATCATAAAAACTTAACAATTTCATAAACCATGGAAAGTAAAAAAGTTTTAATTAATATTTCATTAATGAATCAATTCATAACTCATGGAAGATAAACATGTTTCGTAATGGTTTCATCACAACCTAATTACCCTTTGAGAATGAAATTGGTTTCGTAGAATCACCCAAAAATCATAATCAGCATGGGTCATCCAAAGAATAAAAATGGATGGTATCTGTAGATCATGACCACAAAAAATAAAAAGTAACATCAAAAGATCGTATCATAAATAAAAAATTCTTTTAAAATACCATTTGAACATTTTTTGAGGGAAATATCCATTTCATATTGAATTCACTTATTTAAAATGTAAATGATTTATAAATACTATGGACATTAATTACATTAATAATAAAAAGGAAAATATTAATTTAATATTAAAATTATAGATTGGTTATTATAGTGGTAAATTTCATTACTTCCATGTATATTAAAAAATATTCCTTTCACGTTTCTAGAAAATAATCAAAGGAACTAGTTTTCAAAAATGACAAAATATTCCTTTGAAAAAAAAATAAAAACTATAAACAAAATGGTAAAAAAATATTTAAAATTTTATTTGACTCTAGAAAAAAATTATAAAAATTCATTTTAATAATACATATACCTGGAATGGAATGTATTTTCAATGGAAGAGAGAAATAAAGTTGATTTTTCTCAAAACAAATATTTCACTATATGACGGTAATATATAAATAAAAATATATCAAAAACATGTTTTTTTAATACAAATTGGATTTTAAAATTAATAATATTAATGTGGGGTATATCATGAAATTTCATTATTTTAATCATAATAACAAACAATCATTCTAAATAGTTAGATTATAATCTAAAACCCTTTCATGATTTTCCACTTGATTTAAAACTACTCTAAACTTATATAAAATAAATTGAAATTTGTAATAGTTATATAAATTAATCCTTTTAATACTTATAATATCCTAAAATTTTCAATTATTTCATTAATTAACTATTTATTTATAATTCCTTATTTTTATCAAAATTTCTGGGTGTTAACTGTTTTGTTTTTCATGAGAATTTTCGTTTTGTAGTTATGGTCCTTGTCCAATGATCATGGATCCGTGATATCCATAATGTTCATCATGATATAAACATAATGTATATTCATTATATATATATATATATTTATTTATATATTTTAATCCATGTAGGAATGATATAGACAAATGAATTACACAATTCATGGAGATGGTATGTTGTATGTTCAAATGAACATTATTTTCCCTTTTTGATGAATCGAATGAGAAAAGGTAAAATATAATTTGAGTTTAAGTAATCATTATTATACAATATATCGCATATATATTTATTTAATACAACCTTATAACCAATAATGTAAATGGAATTTAAATTCAATCACATCGCTTTGTGGAGGTGGTGGTCTACACATACGTGTGAGCTACGTTGTAATTTTCCAATGAATTGGATGGTAAAAAGGTAAATAATTTATTATAATTTAGGAATTATAATTGATTCAAAAATATTATTTATAAATATTAAAACAATAATAATCTCAATCCATGAATTATTTTTATGAAATAATGAATTTTATCTATCAATATTGGTGGTTGTCCACACGTACGCACGGGTGATATTTCACATCTTATTTGACAGAAAATAATGTGGATAATGGTGTTTTAATTAACATAATAACATTTGAAAAAAATTATATTGAATATATTATTTTATTAAGAATATTAAATATTTGTAGGGGGTCAAAGGGTAAATAAATTTAAATAGATCAAGTAAGATGATTAACTATCCTTCAATTAGCCTCTCTTAGATCTTTTCTTAAATACCCATAGAGTGGTCTTTAAAGATGATGATAACCTCCCATTAATGTATAGAAAATTTTTGAATAATTTTAGGTGTATTATGGTTGATAAATAATTCTCAAGGTTGATAAAAGTATAAAAATGGGGGTTTTACTTTTATAATTGCGGTAGAGGACGCAATTTGAATTTCCATAAAAAATAAAATACAATAAATTAATTATAAATCCAAATGATTCAAAATGGAATTTCAAATATGGTGGTATACAATAAGGTATAATTATTTCCATCTTAAATAATGTTGATAAGTTTTATTATAAAAACACCATTGTAATTTAATTTATCCCACCCCCCCCCCCCTTAAAAACTCATTTTATCCGGAACATTGACGATATATTTTTACTATTATCAAAATTAATTATAATTAATAAGATTTTATAAACATTGAATTTATTTGAAATTATTATTACAAATATATAAAACAGTATATAGTGTTAAATATATAAAACTTTAAGTAATAAATTTTATATTAAACTCACTAAAAGAGGTTAAACTATTATCAATAAAAATTATTTTCTTAAGTACAAAATATTTTCATTTCAAAAAACACATAAAATTAATTAAAATGGTATTAATTTAGGTATTAAATATATATATATATATGAACTAATTTTAATTTTAAAACAATTTTAAGAAAAATAAAATTTGTAGGGCTTTTTATGAAAAGACAGTTTTCAATAAAAGTCATTATTTCCCACTATTCATTGAAACAATTAATATTCTTAAGAAATTCTCAAAAATTAAATCAATGGTAATTCTTTCATGGTTATTTTAAAAATGAAGTTAATTTTTTCAAATAAATTTTTATAAATTTAGATGAAATTAATTATATTATTTCCTCACATTAATAAATGAAATCTATTTTTTCAAAAAATGAATTTTTTAAATGTATAATGACTTTATCATAAATTTAGTAATTTATTATAAATAGATTTTCTTTACTAAAACAGTTATATATATTTTTAAAAGTAAAATGTTTCTATTCATAATCTTAATCACACTTCTTGGTTATGTTGGTAAACTATAATATGGGTCATTTATACTTGGGTTTGAATATATCACAAGTTATAAAAAAATTATATAGAGAAATGTCATAAAATATTGAGGTTTTACAAATGTTCAATATATAATGATATGTTTTTAATATTAAATAATTACCATATTATTTCAAAAATCAATGATCTTTGAAAAATTTTATGTTTAATTGTGTGACACTATGACTTTATATAATGATATATGATCTTAACATTTTTTGGGTCATTTTTTGGAATAAAGTAATTATATATTCTATGTATTTGGAATTTGATTCATGTGATCTACTTTTTTGTGAAATTATTCTATAGTCAGTGATTATAGATTCCAAAATTTTTTGTATATTATAGTTTATAGATTATGATGTTTCCAAGTTATCCCCTCCATATATTAAAATAAATAAATAAAATTATATGATAATATTATTTAATAAAATTAAAACCATTTTTATATGAAAAAGTTAAATTAAGATGTATTTTTAGTGTTTAAACTATTACAACTAAGAATATTTTCCCACACCCAATATATACATATCCCATATTTTTAAATTTATTATAAAAAATGGTGTAGATAATGTAAAGAGGCCTCAAGTGGTAAAGAAATAACATTAGGATACATAATTAATTATTTTTCTATTCATTTTAAATAATATACAGGGTTTATCAATATTTATTTCTTATTTATGTTAGTATTGAAAACATGATACGATTCAAGTTTTTTTTTATAATGTTCCCTTAAAATTTATGATTCATTTTGGTGTTTTCTATATAATTTCATTACTTTATAATTTTTTCCTTGACTTCTATATTAATAAATTTTAATTCAATTTAATTATTAAATGAAATGTATAATTATAGGGTAAATTAATCACTAATTGATACTAATATACCCTCTATGTTATTTTCTAGATTCTGGTGGTCGAGGAATCCTTGATTCAATGTAATGCTTCATCTCATTGGCTTGGTCGTACAAGGGTGGGATGTAACATGATCTCTCACCACATAACTACCATAATTTTATATAAATATTCCTTAGGATAGATCATATCAAATATCAAGGAAATTAATAAATATGAAATGGTTTGATATAATAACCCATATTAAATCATTCCCCATGGAAGTCAATGGAATATATTTAACAATGGAAATTTGGATATTATTCTACATTCACATAGGTTTAGGGAAGTGTCTCATAAAAAAATTAGATGTTATCTTTTATTATTTTCTTGTTGGTACTCAATGTATCCTACTATATAGTAAAAAAAATTCTCCATATTATCCCTCAAGATATTTTCTTCAGTATACTTATATATCATGGTTTTAAAATATTATATATGAAAATATAAACAACATACTTCTTATAATAATGACTTTCTTTGCTCTAGTACTAATTCTAAAAATAATACCTCACATGAAATAAGTACTCCATCCTCTATATTATTGTAATTTTATTTACCTTATTATATATCTTCAATATTTTTATATAAAATTATCCTCTTATTGTTAATTTCTAATCTTCTCTAGTTATGATAGTTATGTTGCTACCTAACAATATTACAATCTTTCCCATTCAATTTTAATTAAAATGAAATATTTTACTAGATCATATTTTATTTGATAAATAACTACTATCATAATTAATAAAATACTATGATCCATCATAATAAATATATATTCCATATTTCTACTTTATCGTGAATAATAGTGTATTTCATGGTCAAAGACATTATGAAATTTCAGACCTCTAGTTTTCATTATATTGTGTTCCTTCGCTATGAATATATATGTGATGAACCTTCCATTCACACATATATATATACACTAAACTATTATTCAAAATTATATTTTTGTTATATCCTTAATGTAAATATTTTTACTTCCTATTATATCCTATTTTGGGTAATTATATATATTATGAATATTTATTACATGATTCAATGTTCACAACCCATTCATTCGATATAAGTTTGAACCATAGTTTTTTTCATGATTCATTACTGCAATGATAAATCCTTCTTTTCTAGTTTATAAATTCAATAACATTTTTTTGAAAACTATTTATATTTGGTGTTAAAATAATAAATAATTTACCATTAACATGCATATTTAATCCTTTATAGGTTAACATGGATGAAAGAATTTATAATAATAAAATATTTTGAATGAGGTACTAATTATAACAATTATATCCAATAAAATGATATGTTTTAGTTATATTCATATTTTTTGGCCATTAAAGGACCTTATTGGCCATTAAATGGTCAGATGATATACTATACTTGGTGAATATTTGGGTAAAGAAACAAATTATAAAATTTATCATTCAAATTTTCTGAACAACGTCTATAAAACTATTTATCTTAATATTCATAATAATATACATAAATAATCCTCATGTACCCCCTTACTCTAATAGAAATTCATAGTATAATTTTTAACTATCCCTATAAGTTTTTCTATATATTTCTTAATAAATCAATATTGTATGTTTATAAATATTATGAGAGAATTGATTAAACCAAAAGTCATAACAATGAACTCATAGTTCCCATAACTTTTTTGTATTTTTTTATTTGGTTTTTCATCTCCTTATAATTTTAATAATCATGTATTCAATAGACATTAGTTGTTAACAAATATAGAGATAATCAAGTTTATATAAATTATTCATAAAATCATTTTAATGATTTCATCCTTATTAAATTTATTTAGTTAATATTTTTATAGAAAATTAATTTACCAATCCTTCATCTTCACAAATAATTGGGGAATTATTTATATTCAAACACTCAGTCTGTTAAATCACATATCTAATTGAAAATGTATTTCAATATTTAATTATACCAATTAAATTAGATCATTTTTATTTGGGGGTTGTGGCAATGATTTTTTATTTAAAATAAGATCAATATAAAATTTTACCACTCAATAAAGAGTAAATAAAAATAGCTATATCAAAACATGTTGATGTAATCTTATAAAATTAGATAATTTCTTTAATGTAATCATTTTAATCATTTTTTTATTTATCATATACTCTCTCTCTCTCTATGGATCTCATTATGATGAAAAAATGTTTTGTTCTTTAAAATAAATTGGTGATGGAATATCCCCTCCAAAAAAATTAATATACCCTTGAGGAATCATTTCACATTTCTATCAATAGAGAATTTGTTATGATAATTATAAGACCAATTAAATCAATATATTATAATGAATTCTCTCATATGTGTTTATTGTTATTTCATATATAAAAACGAATCATATCATCTATGATTAAATATAAATATATTTTATCCAATAAATTTTTTTCTCACTACTATAACATCTAATTTTTTATTTAATTTATTGTTGGGATTAATAATTTAAAAATTTTCATATACTAGTTAATTAACCATTCCATATATTATAATATATTTCTATTATATTAAAAAATTATTTCATTTATCATAATTTTAATTCCGATAATTTTTTTTAGAATATTTTCTATAATTTGATATGTTTTCAATTAAATTCATTCATTAAATATATATTTATGAGGTCCAATGTCTTAAAATTTTAATCTAAATTTAAATGGAAATTTAACCTTAATATAGATAAAACCTACTTATTTATTTTATTTTATTTTATTTTCCATTAATAAATCATAATTTAAAAATATAAATTATGTTAAACCTGGTATTTAGTGGTTTTATATTTGTTTTTAGATTTAATTGAGAATCTATGAAATGGATATGAATTCATTGATTTAATTGATCTAATTCATTCAGTTCTTAGTTTTTTAATGTTTAAATAATTTATATTTTTATTTGAATAAATCCAACACTAAATGTTTTGATTTTCACTATTATAGTTATGAAATTGGAAATGGTATTATCATATTACTTCCACCAATCATATGAATTTCAATACTAAAATATTATCCTTACTAATATTGTTTGACAATGAATATGGACCATAATATGAATTTAGATCAAAGGTACTCATTTTTTAGGGATAAAATGTATCGGTTTGGCCACATAATGAATATGTATATGTGTAATACATGCTTTTTAAATATAGAAATCAATGTCCTGATGCTATAAATGGGAAAAATATGCATTTTTTATATTTCATTAGGGTGATAATGGTGACATGTGTTTTTAATAAGAGATGAATAATGTTCATTCACATGCACCACATGTTTCCTCGATGCACTTACTCCACTACATCAATGTAAACAATTCAATGTGTAATTGTGAAGATAATATTATGAAGTCTATGAAAAATTATTGTTGTGCAGGTAAAGTCTACATAAATGTATCCTTAAATTTTGTAAGGGTTATTTAAATATATAAATCACATGCCACATGATGTTTAAGATAATATCTATTTGCAAGAACTTCATAATAGTTCCACTGATATTGTCAATTCGATGTCAGCTTACTACCTCAATAAAAGGAATTGTATAAATATCATAGACCACTACATAATGGTAATATTATTTTTCATCAAGATACTTCATAGTAATAATGTAATAATTTAATGGTAGCATCATATATTTATCCTCTACGCTATAGTTCTCTAACAGTTTCATAAATGTACCACCACACCTAGAAATTCTGTATAAAGGGAACATAAAATCATAAAATAGAAAAGTGGTATAAAGTAAAAATTAAATTCATTTCCTAGTTTAACCTTTTTGAGAAGAAATATTCTACTTTAAATGTGGAATTCATCCCTCTAATGAGAAAGGAATAGATCAAGGGAATGAATTTCGTGCAAGGAGATGATTCAAATGAAGCTATCAAAAGAATGATAACCCTTGGTCGATGCACATGGATTTCAACCCAAGAAGGAGGGATTTCACCACCCACATTGTTGAAATTATTAGACATATTTGAATAATGATATAATGGTATGAAACTTATCCTCTATAGTTTTATGGAATTTAATTCCTTTCCCTTTGCATTAAACTTAATCCAGAATATGAATATCATATATTAAATTTAATCTTTAATAGTTATTTCAACTTGTTCATTATTTTATTGGAGTTATTATTTTCTCTATAATCTCATTCTATTTCATCATCTACTTTGATGTACCCAGTGAAAATATAACCCCTGTTTATAGGTAATCGACACATTTTGGGTGGTATAAGGTATATTATAAAGTGATTACATGAATTCATACACTTCATAATCAATTTATTGATTACCTAAATTTCTGTGATAGTAGAGGTGATTATTAGGTTTTTGATTAAAAATCTATTATCAATCAGCACTACCTCATCCTACCACAAATAAAATTCCAAAAAATTATATTCTGGTATATATAAGAGTTTTTATAATGGATAATAATATCATATATAGAAACTATTTTTTCTAATAAATGTATAAATGATATTGTATTTTATCACTTAATTTGATGATTATTTCAAAAAAATAAACGTATTGAATGCACTGGAATTAACACTAGCATATTTTCATAAATTGTCCTTCCTCGGCCCATAAAACATGTCATCTGATCCCATGGTTCTCTTTTAATACCTCTATTTACTTATAATTATAACATATAATATTGAACACTAGGGTTACATATATAAATAATGAATTTTCCCATTGGAAAAAACATGTTCTTTCAGGGTTCTTTTTCCCCACTCACACACACCCTCGTAAACATCATGGTGGTCACCCATCCTGACACTGCTCATGGACAAGCCTCACATAATTTTAGAGTTAAAATATTGTATGATTATAAATTAAAGGTGAACCTTATATACATGGGTAGTACCATTAAATCATTTATTTATAACTTTTCTAGAGGTATTAAACTTCCTCCACTCTCCCAGAACAATTCAATCAATTTGGACCCACTCCTCAATCCCTTCAATCACCACTACACATCAGACTAGATATTGTCTCTGATACAATATCTAAGGACCTGAATTTATTTAAAACATGAAACAAGTTCTCTAACCAAATGGGTCACTTGTAATACCTTGGTTTCCTTCCTAGTAAGGGTTTGGGGGTGAGGGGCAGGTCGCGGGGTCAAGTCCCCGAGCTTACGATTTAATGTAACTTTCGTCCTTGTGTGTGTGTCGCTTTCGCGGTTGTACCCAATTTTTTTATAACATATAATTTTACCCACCAAGGGAACATATTTGATAAATTACTTCCCCAAAAACCAATCTTAGGTTCTTTCAATGTGATTTTTCCACTCTCACACTCACACTAAGAATCATCTCAAGGGGTCACCATATCTTAAGGAATATTAGGACCCATAATTTTTTACTTTTGTAATTATTTTCTACGTGTCCCTATTTTTTGAAGAATAATTATAATCTGATATATTATATGTGGATTTTAATTTCAGGAACTAATTTCATTCTGAACTTGTTTAAACTGAAGTATAATTAGATTCGCACTATATTTGTTCCTATAATTCATATCATATGTATTAATACCTAGATAATAATGACCTAGAATGAAATGAGGAAATATTATATGAATATAAAATATAATGTCTAATATTTTCCCTATGAAAATTATAAGACTTCATAGATTTTTTCCCATAGAAAATGAACTAAATGTAATACATTATAGGGTGATAACATTTAAAAAGACTCATTTAATTCTAATTTTTTATAAGATAAAATATCCATTTATATCCACTTTTTTTATTATATAGACCCTTATCAATGAATTCATATCTTGGATAATGATGAAGAAGGGATAGAAGAATTTTTCATTGATGAAAGACCCATGGTCCCTCATTACACAAGCATGAAAAGTGATATTATATGGATTTTATATTAAAAATGAGCATAAAAAGATGAAATAAATGCTTATAACTTCTTAAAATTAAATAAATTTTATTTAGATATTGTTGATATTCTATATCATTTTGATTTCATTGATTATAACACTTCAGACACAATAGTATTTCTTCTATCCCATGAAAAATATAAAATAATTTTTTTAAAGGAATAAATGAAGAATATTTTTTCAAAAATAAATTTAAGTAGGAGATGGAATTTAAAATAAATTATATGATGAAAAAATAGTTCACGTTATACCATATTAAAATCCATTACTGGGAGTAGGTAACTCATAATATTTAGGATACCAATGGATGAAAATAGATGAATAAGTATTTAATGATGATATTTTTTATAATTTGGTAAAGAGTTTCTTTAAAAAGGTGGATGATGTGGATGAAGTGGTAGAGGAATAACAAGAAATATTGTTCTATAAATAATGCAAGGAATAACTATATTTGTTATTCGGAGATCATGATGCACTTTTTGAGAAAATAAATGAAAATTCCCATCAAAAAAATAGAATTTATTATGGTGGGAACGGTAAAGAAGGGTTTTACGGTATATTCTCTTGATGAAAAATAATTACAATGTACTGTATAGAAAGAGGGTTATTTCAAGTTAAACTCAAGATAATTAAATTATTTTTATTTTTAATTTCATACTGATTTCCCCATAGACGAAAAGTTTTATGTAACCAAAGAGAAGAATACTGAGAGGATTGCACATGTGATGTGGAGGAAGAGTTCTATTACCTAAAACTTCCATCCACACTCTAAAAAAACACCACATAGGATTGGGGGATTTAATAAATCATTCATAGATTACATCTAATTAACATATAAGGATAATTTCAACTGTAGTAAGAGAATATAGATATTTTCTTCACAAAAAAACATCATTTGGATTATTCGGGATAATGGTATAAATATATTTCTATATAAAACACACACACACACAGAGATATATATATATATCCCCCATTTATATGGAAACCCCAATGTATCATTCCCCATTCTATTTATTTTTTCATTTTAATTTTAATTAAATAAATTCATTAAGTTAAACAAAATTCATTATGTTCTCATGTGATTATAAGATAATGAGAATGATCACAATATTTTCTATAAAGACCATAGTAAGAGATAGGCTCAACACTATAAGGGACAATAACAATACATTTTTCAATCATTTTTATTTGTTTATTTTTTTATTTTTATTTGTTTATTTTTTTAAAAATTAATGGGGTAGTGTTGAATATCTTTGGGGAGGTTTATGAAAAACATAGCATTATTTTTAATTAAATTTCAAGTTTATTTATAATTTTTTAGGGAATTATTTTATAATTAATAAATATTTTTTGTTTTGTATTTTCTATTTCATTATTATTACTTTTGAGTGTCTTTAAAATCATAATAATGATATCTAATGTTGGGTTTCATAGTAAGAAGTATCTAGGAGATTTAAAAACAGTCCATGGGAAATGAAATTTGTCATTGTAGAATTTATGATTGTTACACTTATTAAAATTCTTATTCCATAAATATTTATTCTATTTTTAAATATGGAACATGGAATTTTCATAAATTTAAGTGCTGAAAGTAGCACGAATTAATATAAGAAGCATAGTAATTATAATTATGAAAGAATATTTGATTTTTTCCCCCTCTAGAAAGTTTATTTATGTTTTGGAAGAACTAAAATTTTACAATATATGTAATTTATCATATTTCAATGGAGTGAAATCATGTATTTGTGGGGGAGTGATAAGAGCCTATGTTTTAAATTTCTAGTCTACTATCCAATGAAAATTTACCCATAATATTCATAAATCATGGAAATTAATTTAATTTTGGTAAATTTATTAATTATGGCCATTAAATTATAAATTAATGTAAACAATTTTTTTAGCGGTTTCACATATTTCTTGATTAAATTAATAATCCATAAAATGATGTTAAATTCTCTGATTTTTTTCTCTAAGAATATAGTTTTTATTTTTACCCATTTAATTAATTTATATTATTATTTGAATAAATAGTACGTTGAATTTAACTATATTAACTATTATGGGTCAAAAATGAAAAATAAAGTATCATGTGGCTTTTTCCATTATTATAATTACCATTTATGCATTTATCCTAGCTAAAATCATATGAACTTAGATGAGAACCATCATATTATATCAACTTAAGGGTCCTCATTACTATAGTGGGAAGCCTTCCATGAAATTACATAGTTAACTAATATGTTGGTAATATAAAAACATTAATGGTTACGGCTAATGTCCCAATTTAACATCTATGACATAGTTTCCACTAAACCAGTTCCTCGATTTGGGTCCTCATATGGCCTCAGGCATGCAACCCCACATTCCTGTGTCTAACAACAAGAAACACGGGTTTATATAGATACTTTGTAGAGACAAGAACCTATTAATGGAGTAATATCATACTAGAAATAATATCAACTGAAAAAGATCCAATATGAACCATAAACTGTCAATATACAAAAACCCAATAGGTAAATAAGTAGAACATGCTATAATAGTAGGATGAATACATTAAAATACCTCAATTTATTACATTGGAACAACCTCAAACACATATATAACAATTGGACTATGTGAAAAATCTTTAAAACCACTTACCGCATGTCCTTTGATAAGCACTTTTTTAACCTCCACTAATGATTAAAACTCAAACACACATTAAACCACCAAGATATAACCTACTAGAAAAGTGAGGTATTACGGTTTTTTAATGAGTAGAATGATTCTACCTACCCTAATATATAAAAAGGAATGTAGATGAGGGTTAGACTCACTTAGATCTTTAATTCACACCATAAAGGTCTCCAAACAACCAAGAAATGAAGGGGAATTGTCCCTTGGAAGTCTATAAGGGTTTAGTTCATCAACTAAGCTATTAGAGGAGGAATGGGGAATAAATTATGGTTAAAAAACATAAATCCAAAAAGGGAAAAACTGGAATTTCCCACCCTTTAAGGGTTACATGATTTGGCCACATGGTCATCCAAACTGTACCCCAACCGTACAGTTCCCTATTTCCTAGAGGGGAGAAGTGTCATTGTTTTCAAAAAGCACCCACATGGTTTGTAAAATTATAAGGTGACTGTGTAACATCCCCTATCTGAAATGGGGGTTTCATAGTGTTATTACCATGTACATGTGCATAATTAGTATTAACCATGCACCAACCATGTACTACACCATGTTTGGCATCTCTTCCCTCTCCTTCCATGCCCTAAACCCCTATATCACCTCCTAAACATTTCACACAAACATGAACCACTTTATTTTAAATATAAATAGATGTTTAACAAAAAAAATAAATAGGGACATACCTATAGTAGTGGTTATGATCTTACAACCTCCAATCCTTATAACAGTTCATCCTCGATACATAATTCGGCTATTTACAGAGAAATCAATACATAAAGGTTTCACCCAAGGTCCCACTTACCAACCCTCATCTACTAAGTTTTCTCTTGAAAATGTCTATTCCATCACCATAACCAAGCCAAATAAATAGAAATTCACTAAAGAAACTTCCCCCACTGTGATCCACAGTCGCGAACCAGATTCCCCACCAAAGAAGAATTTACCTAAAACTCTTTGATTACTCCATAAAACACATGGATAAAGTCTAGGTAAAATCACTAAAGAACTTCAAAATAGTTTTTTAGAAACTAATAAACTAAAATGGGAGAGCTGACCATAAAACCTTCAGTTTGATTCTCTCTACCACTTGTAGAAAAAATTTTGTAGTGCCCTGTTGCCATGTTTTCAAAATTCAAACTGTGACCTAAACATTGCATCAACAAAGGAACAAATAAATTAAAATAGCATTTCATTACATACAGAAATCTACATAAAAAGGCTTAATGGCCTCACCCTACGTCCAAAAATCTATTGTACAACCCAAGAATAACCTTCAACTCATGGTACTCAACCAATCAAAACCCTTTCCAATGGTCATTACCAAAACCAAAAACACCATGAAGATAATCACTAAAGCCCATATAACCTTTACCACATCTCACATCATCAAAAATCCTATTCCTCTATATGGTTCTTCCCACCATACACATTAGTTATCCACTAACATATCCTAGTGTTGGGAACCTCCACCAACATTGTAATTTAGTCTTTCCATCAAAACCACATGGATCAGACATGTGTACACCCTCTACATGTAGACTAAGAACAACTTGACCTCTCTCATGTTATCGTTCATCTATGAAACACACCATCCATTAGAATATCAAAACTGAGGTATCTCATAGCTTTCCAAATCAATTAATTTTATCGCATTTTTTTGCACCATCCATGACTGACTTGACCCAAAACACCCCTCTTCTACTATTAACACACTACTCCTTACACCTACCAATAGTGACATTTCCCTTAAGGTATACCACCTTCATTTTTCCCACCAACCGATGTCATTCCCTGAAAGATATTAAAACTCGTCCATTAGGGAATCCACTACCCTTCAAACCATTATCATTCCCTAAATCATCACTCAACACATCTATGATGTGATTAATCAGATTAATTTTCAAACTGGACCAAGTTGGAATCCATTGCTCGGCTCGATCGACCACCATATGCAATTCCCACATGGTCTTCCCAATGGTACCCATCCATGAACATAAAAAAATTCTCATTGTCACCCTAATGTCACCACATAAACTATATGGCCTACTCCAAACATCCATTAATAATATAATTCTCCCCGCCATAGGAGTATCATTTTCACTGCATTCCTCTAGAAATTATCCACCACCATGGCTAACGCTTCGATCAAAGGCTAAACCCCAAAACATGGATGAGTTCATCCAACATCGAATAGGTAAACACACAAACATTGCCTATTATTATTTCACTTCATTTGAGAAAAAACTCAAGGAATTATTTGACATACGAAACATCATGAGGAGCTCTCCCATAATAGTTAGATAGTTCACTCCCCACCAAATAACTCCACATACACCACTCCAAGATCTTATCTTCTAGGACTCTTCATTTCTAAAAAAACAAATTTAGGTAACTAGGAATAATGTTATTGATCTATTAGAGTACCCATGATGATTTCAAGATATTGGGAATGATTTTCACATTCTAAAATTATTCTATAAAATCATTAATAAACACCACCATAAAATATATATCATTGATGTTACCTCCCACTATGAAAATACCTAGTCCTTTTGGATGTCTCAAGATTCCATATCCATATACATCTCATAATCCATAGCTCCAATGGTATTGCCAAAAAACTCAAATCCACTTCACACTCCTCTGCAAAGTGGTTGTGACGGAACATTCCATTTTTCAACATAGCCATTTTGCCACTCGAGTTCTTCCAGCATGACTCTGGTGACTCAAAATATAAACAAAATGATCCATCACGTGATTTAAAAACTAATGTCTCTCATATAACCATGCTCTTGACTTTGGACTCCCCTAAAAAAATAGGCTCTTCTTTGGAGCCACCCGTTTACCCATCCCACAAGGAATCATTCCCTCCCAACATGTTTACATATCTGGACCACATCATAACCCACTACTACAAAAACAAGCTTTTTTAGCACTCAAAACGGGATTTAACGATGCTAAAAAGTGATGTAATGATCAGCGCTAATATAGGGGGTCCCTTTTATCAGCACTCCAAAAAGAGCTGATAAAGTCCCATTTTATCATCCCTAAAAACAGAACTGATAAAAGACCCCTTTATCAATGCTTTTTTTAGCACTGATAAAAGGGACCTTTTTCAGTGCTTTTAAAAAGCACTGATAAAAGTCAAAAAAATTAAAAAAAAAGAATTATATAATGCTGGGAAAGTTTTTAATAGCGGTTGACCCCCCTTTATCAGCGCTTGGTGGTCTCCTGCGCGCTTCCCTTCTCGGGTATCCTCACACGCGCGCAACCCTTTGCTCCCACCCGAACTTGAACATACAACCTCCCCCCTTTCGTGGCTCCACCTTTACCAATTTTCCATTTTGTTTTTTCTCTATTTAATGATATATATATTTATATATATATATATATATACTAATATTTATTCGTATGTTGATATAGATTCATATTAATATAAATATATTTATTCATATATTAGTATATATATATTCATTTGTATATTAATATATATTTATATTTATTTATATATATATTTTTAGTTATAATTTTTTATCCATATATTTATTTGTATATTAATATATAATTATAAGATTAGTTTTAAATACATTTATGAAATATGTTTTTTATTTGTGTTTATAAATAAATAATACATACATACATACATATATACAACACACACACACACAGGCACACACACACGCAGACACATATATATTTACGAATAAATACATATATATGTGTCTTTTAAAAGCCATAGAATGTTATGACGGCCATAACTTATAATATAGAAGCCCGTTTTAACTCCACAACCAGTCAAATCGAAGAAAATGAAACAGTCTTCGATATGATATGTGGTACAGACCTAACGGACATCCGGATCGGATGTTATACATATTCGAATGTTAACAAATCGTGGTATCCCGACTAAAAACTCAGTTTTAGAGGCCTTCTGGGATTTTTTTTTCCTCAAAAAATGTGACAAAAGATTCACTTGCATCACTAGAGGGTAGATTTCATCGCAGGCTTTGATTTGATATGTTGTAAAGCCCAAACGGACACCCGAATCAAAAGTTTTGGCCATTTGAAGTTTGAGTTACATTTTCAACTTATTTTAGATCTTTTATTAATTGTTTTGATTTTTTGTGTCATAAAATTGTAATTAAATGATTTTTAATCAATAATAATAAGCACATTATTAATTAATAATATTTTTTATATATTTTAAATCCATTTTCACTAAATTTCTTATATATTAAATGTAATAGTCTATTTATACGTATCTAAAACATATTTAAAAAATATATATTATATTTATATCAATATAAATATAATTATATAACAATAATTTATTTTTCAAGATTTTTTTTGAAACATAAAATTTATCACCTGTAGGAAAAATTACTGATTAAGGGGGATCTTTTTCAGCGTTAAAAAAAGTGCTGATAAAGGGGGACCTTTATCAGTGCTTTTTTTAGCGCTAATAAAAGGGTAGCGCTTCCCTTGCCCATTTTTTTAGTAGAGAACCTTGAGGTATCACACATTCCTATGACTCCTCCCTGAACCTAACTCTATATCCCACATGTTTCTTATCTCCATATATAGGTCCAAATTCCACTTATGCATCTCACCATACTTCTTGATCTGTCATCTTTTTCGACTTTAAGGTATTATCAACATCTCACCCAATAACAAAACCATGTGTACATCCAAGACCAACCACATAACCACCATTACCCTGGGTTCCACATCCCTAAAAAAATTCATCCATGCATTTTTCACCCTTTCCTTTTCCTCCCCTTTGCAATATCGATTTCTGCTCCAAACATAATCAATAGCACAAGATTCGGTATCTGAATGATCCTTCCCATCACAACAACTATTAAAACCAAATATAAGAACTCAATTTCTTTCTTGAGATGAGACCAAGGCATAAAAATGAACATTTACCAAATTATATGACAAAAACAATTCATCAAACCCCCCGCTCTAAAAAATTCCTATGCATCATATTCTACAACTCCTACAATGTTGGGCTAACCCCCGGCGAGGCTACCCTCGAATTTCCAAGACTATCGACTCATCGCCACAAATCGAGTCACATATCCAAAACCAATAAAAAATTCTTTTCCACCTAGAATAAAATTACACTATGAAACACTATTTGTGTGAAATTTCCAATGTTCAGAAGGTCTACATATTCTATACTCACCCAAAGGCACTAGAAATCCTGACCGATCACTCGTACAGTTAACCTCAAAATTCAATGGACACAAACTCCCTAAATCGGATTGCCATCATGAAAATGTGACTTTATTTTTATCAAATAAATACATAGAAAAAATAAAACAACCTTCTTCTCATGGTTGGTAATCCTACCCCTCATTCTGAACACACTATGTCTAGCACACCAAGAAAACACTTACTATGGGTTTCACACCAAAGATACTCACACACATTCATCAATTCCATGATCCAAACACCCAATATATGGTCCCAAACACAACACACACGCTCTCAACACAATATTGTCACGAAATCCACATTAATAGAAAAAAATTCACAACTTTAATGTCACAACCAAACCAAATACAGAATAAGAAACCTTACATTAACCAGAACATCAAAACCTATTATTTTCTCACATTTTGAAACCCCAAGTATCAAAACAAGGGATCTATCACTACCCAAACCAACCATACAAACATCAACAACCAAAAAATGAAATTCCCACCACCAGTGTCCCGATACTTCCATAAATTTATCTTTTCCCTTCACAATTAAACATTTCCATTTAAAACCCATGGTTTCATATTTCAAAATATTACATTTCAAAACCAACACAAATACACTTCCAAAAACATTTTGCTTAACCCATCATTACAAAAATGAATGTGTTATTCAAATTTATATTTCAAAATATTTTCATTAACAACAACTTATAAGAGAGATAAACAATCTTAAACTATGGTTTGATAGAACACTGCTAACATGTGAGTCCTAATAAATTATCTTTCAAAGGTAATATACATAATAAATATCCCTCCTATGTGCCTAGCATGATGCCTGAACTCACACACCATATCTTCCCATACCAAACCAAGAGATAAAACCTCATAAAAAAATAATATCACATCAACATTCACTACTCATAGTGGACTTGTCAAACAACTATAAAAGAATAATAAGACATCAATTCCCACCCCTAGAAACTTTGTTTTTACCTTGTATATGGGGATAAGGGATCCCATGAACTAGATCATTACTAACTCCCAATAAGATCCTTGTATCATGTCTACCATGCCCCAAATATAATTAAAAAATAAATGGATCTGAAACCACTTTGTAAATTCATTGGCTCGTAGACAATAAAGAGGTTCCCCGATCCGGTATGTCACATGACCTTAGGCATGCTTCCCTATATGCCAATATCTATCGAGTAATAGTGTTGGTATATAAAGATACATCGGGGAGAGTATAATTAATTATTAGAGTAATATCACAACATAAATAATATCAAATAAGAAAAGTATCCATCCGAAAAACAAATGGATAACCTAAATAAAAATATAATAAGTAACCATATAGAACATGTCATAATAATATAATGAATACACTACATGTCAGGATGTTATACATATAAAATATCTAGTAGAAAAACCATAAAACATCATAAACACACTCTTGAGTCCCAACCCGGTCATAACATCCCACACTACAACCCAAAACCACATTCATAATCCAAACACCATGTCCTAGTGCTAAACCTATAATAGTATCTAGTAACATATGTTCGAGTACCTAAGTCTCATGACAGCCTGAGCATGGTGTGAGTAAAACTAAATAGGTCACCACCAATAGTGTCTAAAGCAATAAAAAGTCAAAAAGATAATGTATGTAGGAAAACAAGTTTGATAAATAAACATGGTAATGAATGGAACATGTTTCACATTTAACGATCACTCATTTAACCAAATTTTATCAAGAAACAGGTCTTTCATTTGAAAAATTATTAATTAACCATTTTACATATAAAGTTATGTAGGGTCAATCATCAAACTAATATACCACTGGTCACACCAAGAGCCTAATCTATTGAATAATGGCTTATGAACATTACAAAAAAGGGAATTTAGTAATCATAATTTATCTATATAAACTAGAGCCTTGGTCTAATAATCAATCCAGGTCTATGTCTTTGGGAACCATAGAGCCTCTATTTAGGTAGTCACTTAAAATTAAACTATTAGTCACATAGATCCTCAGTACGACTGCTTAACCCATGAATTATAGGGGTGGGGTTCGTAGCCTCATTCCAACCTAACCTATGGGCGTAGAACCTCAATTAAACACTCCCATACCACCAATCGGTGTGCATATGCTCCTTTAACCATAACAAATATACCATTTACATTCTTGAGCTAATTTCAACACATATAACACTTACTAACCAATACTCATTAATCACACATACCATTATTCCATATGCCCCCATTCTGTAATATTAATAATTAGAAAACAAAAAATATAAATTTCCTTTCACAATACATGATAACACAAAAAATGACTTACTCATTTATAATAATCTTTAATTCGCCCATTTAAACATTGTCTTATTTATTGAAAAATGAAAACATTCCCCGATGCTTTATTTTCCATTATCAACCAATCATTTATCATTTTTCAGAAGGGTAAAAACCCCCATTTCAAATCATTATTTGATTTCCATTAATAATAACACATTTTAAAATCATTTTATCTCAACACCTCCTTCAAAAAAGTATTTTACATTAATGGAAACCATGGTCTTGTCTTAACCCAAAATAGGTCATTTAAACCATTTTAAAATCCATTTGTGAACATCTAAAACTAACAACTAAACATACCAGTTATCATATTAACCAAGAAAACACACCCCAAATAAAATTCACAACCCATTTGTTTATATAATTACCATATCTAAATTTTTACCAAACCATTTCACCATTTTTAATGGTTTAACATACCACAAGGGTAGTCACGAGTTCGGTCTCACATCATCACCAAACCCAAAAGGGCCCGTGAATATTCTCACACATCAATATACATCCCAAGTAAATTTATGTAGTTAATGAAATTAAAAAAGAGTAATTAAATTTGAAAAAACACAGTCATATATATAACAATTACACTATGGAATAAAGATTTAAAACCACCGACCTCATATCCTTGAAAAATAATTTCTTAACCTCTACCCTTGATTTGAACTCTTACACCAATTTAATCACCAGTATAGAATATAATGGAATAGTGGGGGTTTAGGTTTTGGAATAAGTATTATGATTCAAAATTCTCAGATCCACAAAATGGAAAGGGAGATAGTTAGACTTATTCAAATCATTGATTCTCACCTAAAATATATTGATATGTGCAAAAATAAAAGGATAATCATCCATTGGACGTATATAAGGATTTGATTCATCCCTAATGCTAATAAATGAGAAATATGGAAGAAATTAATGTTATAAACCTTTAATTTCATGAGTAAAAACTATAATTTTCCACTTTTTAAGGGTTTCACTATTTGTCCACATGGTTATGCAAACTGTATGAAACTATGTGGATCCTTATGTCCTATAAGGGCCAAGACACATAGGTTCATAGAAGCATCCACAGGGTTTATAAATCCATGTGGTTACTATCCTCTAAACTCAATCTAAAATTGGGGTTTGGTCACATGGATTCCATGGATAGGCGCATGGTTAGTATAAATCGTGCGCAAATTGCGTGCTGAAAAATATTTTCCCCCTCTTCCTTATCTTTCTATGCCCCAAACCCCTGTAACACACCCAAAACAACCCCTAAATCAAATAACCACATCCCTGTACATATAAATAAATATATAACTAATATTTTAAATAGGGTTCTAACTCTTGGAAAGGTTGAGATCTTACACCCATCCTAACAAAAATGTTGAAATTATGTTTTCATGTTCAAGTAGGGCAACACAGGAACCGTGTGAGGGTAATAAGGGATGCAGAAAATTCATTCAAACATTCCATATGATGTTTCAAGGAAATTACTCTATTATTTCTTGGTTATCATGTTGTTTTGTAATAGTGATGTACATTCTATGAAAGCTATGTAACGGTTCATCCAAATGGGAAGAGAATATATAATAAAATTCCTTTAATTTCGAATGAATTGGTAAAGGTATAAAGTTTATATTCAAATCCTAAACTCATTTTTTAATAATATTTTTATATTTTAAGAATCAATTATTTATCTATCATTCTAGATCTAATTTTATTAAAATTTAATGTTTTCATGAACGAGGTATATATTGTATAATCAGCTCATGACTAGTACTAAACATGCAGAAACAGTGTGATAATCATGTAGTTTTTCTCATAACCAATATCCCTATTGATGAAAATTTATTCTAATAGTGTTCCCAACCCATTTGGGGTTCTCTAAGTCCTCTTGTTGGAGGTTCATGGTTGGTTCAATCACAGAATCAATCCATTCGTAGTATCCATGTTATTAAAAATGTAGAATTTTTATTTTTACCCCTCCCTTGTTTTTACCCATAAGTGTACCAATATCCCCTCCTACCTCACTTATTCATTGTAACCATATCCCCTCCTCCCCATGTATATTAATCTCCTAACCCAGACTCATTTATTCGTGATTTAATGTCCAATCGTCTTAGGCTAGGCCATCTTCTACTCCTTCTCCTTCATCCCATCCTTATTTCTTCCCTTATTCTTCTTACCCCTTGTTTTTCATGATATACACCAAACACTAGTGTATAGGATTGACCAATTTTTTGGTTTCGTAGTGTGACTCTGGAGTAGAATCTCTATTATAGGTTCATTACATCCTGTGTTAAAGGTTTCAGACCTACCAGATTCGATTTGTGGTATGTTTTCCACATGCATGACTCATTAATTTTTGAATATATGATTTCATTGATTTTATATTTATATTGTGATAAATAATTATTGTATGATAAATTTATTTGGAATTTATAAAGTATAAATGGTGTTTCATCACTATTGTTATAATATGAAAAAAAACCCAATTTTGGATATTTATTCAACAAAAAATTTGTATAACTATGTACATCAATGGTATTTGAAATTTTATAAATAAATTTTATGAATGAAAAATGTGATTATAATTTTTTTGAAACATAAAAGATAATTCTCAATTAAATTTTATTTTTTATATATAATTTTATGTTATAATATAAATTCTATGTATTGTAAAATTACTTTTAGATTCCTTTTGAATAATAATGTGAGGTGTCCAACTGTCTCTTGACATATTTGGTGTTTAAATGCATAAAATTGGGTGTTATATATATATATATATATTCAAATTAAAATTATAATATCAGAATGTTTTGAAAAAATGATATATATATATATATATATATATACATATTTATATAAATGTTAATGTATAAAAGAATAATGATAGAGGGAATCTTTTGGAATTAATGTATAATATTAAAAAACATTAAAGCAAGTTTTTTAGTGGATTTATAAGTAATATTATAAGGATTAATTGGATCCTTATAAAGGGTACTATAATGAATGTGAGTCACCAAAATGGAAACCCATTAATGTATACTAAAATTTAGTCCATACATTGTCATGATTGAGTATGTTATCATGTTTTCTGAAGAGGGAATTCAAATTGGTTTCATTAAAAAGTGTGATGGTGTTATGCATTTTACTTTTATTTAATTGTGAATGGAAATTGATATTTTCACCAAACCTCCAACTGTTATATTTTTTTTGGGATTGCACTTGGGAACCCCTTATACATAGGAGGGATGAAAAGGCCTTTTATGTTATTCTTTAGTCTACCAAACCTAGCCTTTGAAAAATGATATAAAATCAAATAAACGTAATGTGACATGGATTTTGATACATTTAGGACATTCCCATGGTCCTCTATAGTAGTTAATGCATAGGAATTGTATTTTATCATTTGATTAGTGAGTGTATGAGGATCCTATATAGAAATTCTTTAAACATGGTTTCACAAGGGTTCCCATGTGGTATTTATCCATATGTAAATTTTTTATTAAGGAAGTTTATTAGTGATAATTTTTAACTATTTTTTCATTGATACAAATATAATGATTATTATTATCATTGAATCCTATTTTCAAAATCTTCTCTTATGAAACAAGTAGTGGCCTATTTTCATTAAAAATAATATTCAATATTTATTTTTATAGTACCTTATATTTTTTGTGAATTGTTAAATAATGATTTTTCATTTATTTCATCTGTAAAAATAAAAAATCTTTAATAATGGGATTCTTCTAAAATTCATTAGAATGTGGTATTTATAATGGGAATCTTTAATAACATTGGTGTGTATCGATGAAATGTTTACTATGTGATTTTTATTATCAAAACAAAAAAATTATTTTTACAAATTTGGATGACATAATATTAGATTTACTTATCATATAAATATTAATTTTTAATGTTTATTTGTAAACTAGTAAAAAATTGGATCTTTATCAAAATGGTTTGAATGTGGAATGTTGGTTTGGGAACTACTGGGTATTTCTATACTCATTCCTATATTAAATTTCTATTTCATGTCCATGGGCCATTTTATGATCACTCGAGTGGTGTTCATTTTTTAGGTAGTAATAGGTACTTGTGGAGTAAAATATGTGTTATTTGATTGATTAATTTTTGTTTTTTTCCTCACCACATCAACCAAATATTATTTTCCAACATTTCTATTCTGAAATCAGTGGTGCATTATAAATGTTTTGTTCTAGATTTTGAAGCATGTAGTTGTTCTATGTGAAGAAGTTAGAGTTGAGTGGGTATAATTTCATTTCATTATATATTTTATATTTTTCTACTTCTATATGACTTTAATTTAAAATTTTATTTTAATTTTGGCATGGACACACAATTTATAGACTTATATTACAAAAATATCTAGATTAATTACACTACATTTGACATATTATATATTAGGGAAAATTGTACCAAATTTTGTATGTGAATCCAAGTATTATTTTCATCATCTCATATAGATGTTTATGGAACTCATCTAGCTCAGAATCTGACATGGGTTCCTAGTACAGTAGTTTCTTGGGCTTGTTAATAACCAAAATTTACCAAATTATAGGGTTCTATTATAGAATTTTCTTCAAATAACTCTTTGTTAGTTGTAATATTAAGAGTATTGAAGACTAAGACTGTCCAAACTCAAGATGTTGGTGTAGGAAGAGATTTGTGATCCCTTTATCATTTAGAGTATTTATTTTGAATGGGAATTTGGTTTTTGGGAAATTTTTTATTTCTGATTTGTTGTCTCTTGGGTTAATTATTTGTAAATTTTTTTGATGATGTAAGGATTATTTCATGGAAGTTATGTTATGTGGTTATATAATACAAGTAAAAATGTTTGATTCAATGAGATCATGAATCTAATAAAACCATATGGATCCTGAGTTCCTTGGTTGATATGACTTCCACTAGAGGTTTCACAACATTCACATGGTTTACCAAATCTTTTGAACAATTAATGAACTACCACTAGTCCCTAATAATGATTTTTTTTAATAATGTGATTATATTGAAGAAATTATTATTGTTGTTGTTAATTTTGAAAATAAAAATTTATTAGAATTTAAAATTAATGAAATGGGATTCAAATATGATAATTTGGTTACTAAATAAAAGGATTTTTTTTTTATTTCAAAATGTTTTTTGGAATTTTAAATGTGTTTTTTAAGTGAAATTTGGGATTTGACAATAAAATAGGAGAATTTAAAACATGGAATGATTTATTAAAGTGTGAAAATTATTTTACAATTATATTTTTGGGGTATTAAAATGATTTTAAAGTTTTATATAGGTTCTTTGAAATTTAAAATATTATTATAACACGATTTTTTTTCTAAGGGGGTTGTATTTTTATTATTGAAAAAAGTGATGATTTGATATTTTGAGTGTGGTGTTTCATTAAAATGGTGTCTAAGATTTTAAAATTTTAATTATGTTGTGTAAATATAAAAAATAGTTTAATAGGGGGTTTTAATTTTCTTCAAGGTTATAGCTTTCTTGAGTTGTGTTGTGTTATGATTTAATGGGGATAATTATAATTTATTCTTATGATTTGTTGTTTGTTTCTTTATCGGATGAGTTGATTATGATTTAGTTTTCTCTAGATTTATTATTTTTCATTCAATGTATACCTCAGATATGGGTTTTAGTGAATCTGATAATTATTATCAATTGAATTTGGTTTTATATATATTACTTCTATTTCTATGGTGGGGTATAGTATTTTAAATTTGTATAGTTTTTCATGTGTTTGAAACTTACATCAGAAATAGTGGGAGTCCTTGGTGTGGCTGGGATTTTTAAAATGTTTATTTACTATTTGAAATCTTTATGGTCAGGTCTATAATAGATGCATATTAAAAATAGATACATGATGGAATTATTTATTTTAATAGTTCTTATATAATTTTTATTTTTTTAATTTACAAGACTATATATTTAGTTATAGTTATGATTTGGGTTGTACTAGTGTAGTTATTAGATCTTTTCATGAATTAGTGTTAATTGAAAGAATGCAATCTTAGTTTGGGGTAAAAAAGGATTGTGTTATCCTTTTTTGTGGGTTTCCCTAGATCTGGTGTTTTATGATCACAATCCTAAATTTCCCTCACCATAACCAAGGAAAAAAATAATGTAGTTATTATTGAGTAATGGTTTCATTTGAAGAAAAAATAACATTCATATATTTTTTTTTAGTTTTTTAATTATCTATGTAGTGGTATCCTTTTCAGAATTTAATGTGTCACATATTCTCTATATATCACTTCATTATTTTATCATATATATTTATCTTAATTAATTTTCATATCTTCGATAGCATTATTTACTCTCAACATAAAACATAATAGAAATATGATTGAAATTATAAAATATATTTTACATTTTTGTTTCGATAGTATGAATACATATTACCAAATTATAAAACATATGACTAAAATATTTCCTTAACAAAAATATCTTGGACAATTCTGAGGAAAACGAGTACTCAATTTTAAATTTCAAGAATAAAATCATTTGAGGTTAATGTATCAATTTAACTAGATATTGTAAATTTATATATAAATTATATCATTATCCATAATAAAAATTAATTCTTCAGAAATATATTCATAATTAATTAATAATAATTTATATATTTTTTTCAATTTGATATAAAAAAATAAAAAACATTTTAAGGTAAAAATAGATGCTTTCAAAAAACCTAATTGTATACATAAAATTTTTTTTATAGTAATTAACTAAATTTATCATTATTGGTAAATTAATTATACTAAATATGTATATAATATGTCAATAAAATATTTTAACATTCATCTAATGGGTTTTATTTTTAAATTAATGTGAATTAATTCATATTTATTAATCAAAAGTAATTTTTTTTAAAAAAAATCTTGTCATCTTGCGTTGTTGCCGTAAATTATATGCCACTTATAGAAATTTAAATTTATAAAAAGGTTTCATAATTTTATAGATCATAATTTTTTAAATAGTTAAATTTAATTTTTAGTCGTAGATTATACTTACTGTGGAAAATATCATTATTATGGAAAAGGTCATAAGGGATATTGAGGGATTGAACAAAAGTAATAGTGGTTAAAATAAATTAAAAAACTTTTTAAATCATATTGGTTGAATTTTTTTCAACACTGTATCATAAAATATTTATGATTAAAAAAATTTCAATCCATGTTTGTATGTTATTGAATTTAATATATTTTAATGTTATTATAATTGACATGTTTTCCACTCACCTCACTTATAAAAGATAACTTCCTATAATCACTTATTCACACCTTATGAAAAACATATTGTAACCAAAATCAACTAGAATCCATTATATACTATCCTATTCGTGTTCTAAAGGTATTGGTTTTTTAGAATACTGACCAATAGTCTTTAAGAAGATATCTAAATGAGGCATCTCAAATAATATTTATAACCCTTAATATAGTGTTTTCGTGTTTATTTCATCTTCATAATAATTATAATATTATATTAACATGATTATATAATGACATAAATAGTTTTACTTTAATTAAATTTTATCATGTATATAGAAAAACACTTTTTTATCTCCTTTTCTATCTAATAAGAAATTAAATAATCGCTCGCGTGTACATAAAGACTATCGTCTAAAAATTACAATACAATTAGTTTTTCATCACCATATCATAGATATTTATTTAGTGTAATTTAAATGTTATATAGGTTTTATTTAAAATTATTATAATTTTAAATAAATAATATTATCTTCCTCCATTACTTTCCATCCATTAGTAAATGAAATCATTGATCGTGTGTACGTATAAGCAGCATCCTCCATGAAATGATGTGGATATTTTTATTTAGTATTTACATGGATATTAATAAGGAAATATTTAATGATTATATACAATATTTATTATATAATAATGATTCTAGAAAGGGAATTATCATATAAGAGTATTTGTTTCCATCGAATGAAAATTAGAAACGCCACATGTCTATATGTGTGGACTACCACCTCACCAAAGTAATATAATTCATTTTGTATCACTAACTTACATGAATGGTTATAAAAGTGTATATAATAAATAATTTTAATAATTAATACATTAATACCATTATATATATGATTAAAACATGACCATGGTGCAATGGTATGAAGCATGAAAATGAAACACACATAAAAAATGGACTAGTTTTCACTGAAATAATTATTTTAAAAGATAATTAATAATAATTGGGTAATTAAAAATTATTATAAAATATATTATTTTCAAATAAGTATTAATGTGATTATATTATATACTTATAATAAATATAAGTTAATTATATATGATCTCAATAATACATGAAATAAATTTTGGTACTGGAAGTAAGAATTTTCCTACCAATAATGCTTCTTTGGGGTATGTTACATGTTATTCACTTAATTATCTTTTATGGTGTATAAAATTCAAAATATATATTTATATATATATATATTATGAATCACTTCATTTTAATGGTATTTAATGATATGTTTGATGTTATTTTTTCATTGGGTCTATGATTAAAAGAGACCAATGTTGTAAGGGCTTAGGTTATGATCACATTTCATTATTTGATTTATTATGATAAATATACATTAAAAATTAAAGGATTTTTTATATTATATTCTCCATATACTGTATTCACATTTGGTTATTTTGGGGTATTTAATGATTTTAATTCATTCTGTCCACATTGGTACTAATAAATCAAGAAACTGTATTTTAGAAAATTTGACCTTATTTTCACTTTTGACGGTGAAATTTTTAATCCATGAAAATATCTTTTAAATGTTCTCTAGAATTTTATTTTCTATGATATAATAATTATTAAATATATTTTCCAAAAATATTTAAAAACATTTCATTTCTATAAAATTTTTAATTGATTAATTTTCATCGAAAAAAAGATATTTATGAATTTTTATAGAAATTGTGGTATGAATCATTAATTTAATGATTACTTCATGAATGAATTATTCCAACACCATGAATATTATTTAAACTAAATTTTCCATTACTTGTTCCAATATAAAATTTTAATGAAATTTATTTTTTAAATATCCTAGAAATTATTGTTTAAAATATTATCAAAAGAAAAGTATATTTTTTCATGTTGTGGAAATAAGATTAAAATGTTATTTTAAATGTATTTCAAATCTATTCCAACCTCCAAAAAATATTATTATTCATAATAAAGGATTTGATTTAATTTTTAAATCCATGATTTTTCTCTGGAATTATTATAATTATGTGTTATTTTAATCATTATGAAGCCCATTAATTTTTCACAAGTTATCCTATGATGAAATGAAGAATGTTTTCAAGATATTTTGTGACATATATATTTTTATTTTTTGATGGGTGGGCCTCAAATTATATATTCCTCTAATGAATTTTTTAAATATTGATATCTCAGGATAAAATATGAACTAGAATGGTGAGTGCACCATTTTTATTAATGCACACTATATTCAATCATAGTCATTAGATTGAATGTTGTCTATTCAAATGAGGGAATGAGGATTTCAACCAATACAATATGGGAATCTAAGCAATATGTGACCAATTTTTATGACTCGTGTGTTTTTTATTAGAAAACCTTATACCATGTCTCATGATTAATGATATTTGCTGATTTAGAATGATTTTCAAACATTATTATCAAGTTCTCATAACCTTGTTTTTATCTTATAATAACCTATTATAATTTATTGATATCTATGAATTCTACCATTTCTATGCATTTTATCTCAAAAATTTATATATTTCAATTTCCCTAGATTTTGATGAATGGTTTTATGTGGGAAATGTATAAAAATAGTTCAATGTGATAATAATAGTATGTTATCTTTTAAATATAATTAATAAACTAAGCTTATTATATATCTATGCATTAACGAAAATAATATTTTTGGTTGTTAAACATGTATGATTTTGAAATGTATTTAAAATTCAATTAAAATAATGAAATATTTTTGTATGTAATTCTTGTTAGATATCATTTTTTATTATGGAAGGGCTTAGTTATTTTTAGATATTATGATTGGAAAAATTAGTGATAAACACTTGGATAAAGGATTTGGAACAGATTCCCAAAGTGGTAATAACCCTGAAAATAATTAGTGGGTATTGTCTGGATCTCACCTGGTGTATGGAAAGGAGGCCTAACTTAATAATCTCTTTGACACATCTAGTGATATTTATTAGTTGATTCACATTATTTTCATAAACCATTATGAAAAATTAAACTATTAAATATATGACATACAATGATAATCCCTAGTTTTATGGGATGAACATAAATTGTTATTTTTTAAGGAATATTTCATAATTTAGTATATCATAATAATTCTTTTAATACTTATATAAATTATTATATTGATCATTTATTTATGATACCCAAATTAAGCTTATGGGTGTTATCCATTACTTGTATCTAGTTGGGGTATTTTAATCAAATAATGTGATAAAAAATTAAATGATAATCCTTATAAGAAAAAAGTGAACTGAGATTTGGAACATAAAATATTTTGAGTAAATCTAATTAACTATCTTGATTAATGACTAAAAACATGAAATAAAGTGAGTTTTTAATTCACCTACTAAGATTGAAATGTAATTTATGAAATGTTCTTGCAATAAAGAAGATAGAGGGAAGAAAATTCAGATTTCTATATTCCAAAAATATGGGGAGAAGAACCTACTAATAATTGTCAAAGGAAATTAAATATGTGCTATGTATGTGAAATAGGGGGATAAATAAAAGCATTTATATGGAAAAAAATTAGAGTTTTATAGAGGTAAATATCGTTTAACCAAAGGTTCCACTAGTAGTTCCATATCATATATATTCTAAACATGGTAATTATCATATTTTGTTCCCTAATATTAAGGATAAATATTAGGCCAAAGAAGTGAATATGATATATCAATTTATTATTTGAATCATGATAGTTATATAAAACATATACTCTATTATATAGATATGAATGTAAATTTAAAATAACATTCTATATAAAAATCATATTATTTTTCTTTAGTGAAATTTAATGTGACATTAAGAATTTATTATCTCTCTATAAATAGATCTATTAAACTTTATATAATAATTAAATCCCATTTGATATTTTGAATGAAACAATGATTATATATTGGTCTGAGGTTGAAAATGAACATTGAATGGAAATTTATTTCATTGGATGGGTCTTATTGCCTATTCATGAGGGTTCTATATCAAAACTAATTTGGGAGAAATTAAACCATAAATATATTAATATTGTTTTAGAATATGATCACGTATTTATAAAATGGATTCTTAAGCTTTCTTTGAATCATTAAGTAGAGTTTTCATTGAAAATTATACTTGGAATTATACATATTTCGATGACCCCTTATAGAAAATATATGATTGAGTTCTTTTAATTAAAGAAGAAACTCTTGGATAATCTTGATAAGGGATCAGTACAGATGATTATATCACCTTGGGGTGAATCTGTTCATTTTGTGGATAATTCATATGGTCTGATGCCTTCGTTAATTTATTATTGGAAACTGAATAAGAATATTATTAAAAATAAGAATATTTTATCTCTAATTGAAGATTTAATGGATAATCATTTAATATCTCAATAAATTTCCATGACTGGCCTATAACTAGATATCATAAATTGAGGGTAAAAATAAAGGACATATCTATGATACCATTTCATATATGGTATTTTAATTATCAATTTATAATGATTCCATTTAGTCTTGCTAATGAACATTCTGTATTCATGAATTAAATTAATAGTTTCTCAAGAAGTTACCTTGAATATTTTTAGTTATTCCATAGGATATATTATATATATTCTAAGATAAAGTAAGAGAGTAAAGATTATTAATGGTTTAAGTGGAAGACTATGAGATAGGAAGATTTGTTTTCAAATTTATCCAGTGTGGATTCTTTCTATAAAATGTTTCATTATTGGGTCACATGATTACCAGTTAGGGTTTATTAGTGGATCCTTAAAAGACATATGTTATTTGAAAATAGATCACCCCTACCATGTTGATTGAAAACAATCATTTTATTAGTTTAACTTGAAAATAAATATGATAAATGAGGGATATATTATTACTATAAAATCATATTTTCATGATTACAAGAAAGGTATCTATGTTATAGTGGATAGATAAATGTGTAAAAAAATTCAAGGAACTTAATATAATTTTTTTCAATGAACACACACTCACACTACCCTGTAGTGGATAAGGGGGTTGTATATATCTTGATATATCTAATAAGGGATTATGATTATTCCTCATGAAAAATGATATGATTATTGGTTATGATTTTCTCTAATTTAATGTTCATGAAAAAACTTATAGTACCCATGATTTCGATTTGGAAGATTTAATTCATTATTTAATGATTTAGAGAAATTGTATATATGATGAATTATTTTCTAAATATTTTGATAAAAAATGTTAATATATTGTTTAAGACCATTATAAATATTATCTAAACAAAATGGTTATAAGTGATAAATGATTATTAATACACAATAAATTGTCACCCTAGAAATGAGAACAAGGTGGATGTGTTTCCCTAACAAGGATTGAAAGAGATCTAATAATTTCGTATTTGTAGAATATTTATCATTAACTAATGATAAAAGATGTTAAATCATGTCATTATCATATGAATATTCAAAAATCCATCCTTTTGAGGATTAAATAGGAATCTAAGGATGATATGGAAATAAAGTTAAATTTTGGGAGTATTCCTTTGTTTAACCATAAAAATTATAAAATTATATGGTTCAAGAGATAAGTATGTGATTCATCAGTAATATATTTTTATAATGATTTGTTATAAAAATATTACAGTCCACCATAGTTTATTCAACCTAGATGTATTGAGATGTATATCATTCAAAAAGAGTATTTCTTTTGGTAAAACATGAAATGGGATATTATGGAGAATATATCTTGTTTCATGGTATGTATAAATATTAATACAAGTTGACTAATTTTTAAAAGGATGTTATAACCATTACTCATTATAAAATGGAAATAAAAATGGATCATTAGGGATTTCATCAACGGACCCCCCAAAATATGTAAAGGACATAATATTTTGGGTTTTATACAACCTCTAAATTAATTTAGTATATTTTATATTAATTATATAATATTTTCCTCTTTGTTAGTTTTCGGTTATAAACAATAAATATGTAGTAATGTTTCAAAGAGTACAGTATTGTATAATTTTTGTCAAGACACAACATTTATCTTGGTTTTATATAGAAGTTTCCAATATGATTTTAGTATAGATATGAAATAATGAAATTCATATGATACCACGATAAAATAACAATTTGAGGGTACAATTCCAACACTAGAAGATATGTTGAGAACTTGTTCTATGGATTTCTAACTTGTTTGGGTGGAACAAATTCATTTAGTTAATGTCTCATAAAAAACAAAATTTCACTCAAGAACTCAAAAGCTTAATTATGAAGTCAATAATATAAAAAATTTAAAACTCAAATGTAATGTGATGAAGTTGGAGAAATACATCAATTCGGACTTGGGATAGCTAAGGAAATTAAAGAGAACTCAAAATTATTCAATCATGTTTGAAGCATTGTTTTATTCATCATCAAATAAATGTAATTATTTTTCAAATGTTTTTTATATTTAATGATATAATTCTATAATATAAGGCTGGTTAATGAAATTTTTGTCTAGGTTTTGGAAAGATATACTGCCCAAAAAGTCTCTTTTTTGAACATGATTCACCATTGAAAAAGACTCACTGTTGAAATTGATTCACCACCTAAAAAGACTCACTATGAGTGTTGAGTCACCAATAGAAAAGACTCTCTGCTGAGGTTGAGTCACCTCCAGAAAAGAGCCACCTCCATGAATGTCTCACCACCCAGATGACCTACATATATACTTTCACTAATTTTATGTGAGTCACTATTGATTGGATTTACCATTGAGTCGGGTCACCATTGAGATGAGACACTGTTAATATGAGTCACCATTGAGATAATTTACCACTGAGACAACTCACTAAAAAGAATGAACAACCACTGACTAACCTACTACTATCCTAAATTGTCATTGGATTAAATCACTACCTGACGCAACTCACTATCTTTTTGACTCACTGTCACTATTTTGGTACAATTAAATTAAATAATTATAATTACTATAATAAAAAAATTAATTAAAAGACATATTTTATAATTATTTTCTTAACTGTTTTAGGGATCATTGAAGTTTTTTTCAGGCATAAGTATGAGTATGTTAGAAATCGTGAGGATTATTCATCAAATGAATCATCATTATGCAACACATTATATTAAAATAATTATTCCTCGCGCATGAAAAAAGGGTATGTTCATGAGATTTTTGGCTGAGTTTGAACAGATGATTTTGTGTTCTACTAACTATAAAGCTTTAAATGAAACATTCTTACCAAAATTTTTACAATGAATGAGTGGATAACATAGAAAATATAAATAATTTCATATAGTTAGAACATTGAGAACAAACGATTCTCTATTTTATTGTTATTTTCAAAGAAACAACTCATGATTCTCTCCTAAATAAATCTTTATAGTCTTAAGATTCTAGAGAACATAAGACTGAGAAACACCATATCTTCTCTATAATTATACTTTTTATTTCTGTTTTTTCATTTGTATTTTTAGCGGTGTGTTATTTATATTTTTTTATCAATAATAACTATATAATGTTCTATAACCTTAATATACATGATATTTTCTTCTCCCTATTTTTATATGTATACACATGGTGTTTGTATAAGAGGTCCTTATGTGACCTTTATTTGTTTTATTCCCGTGATAATTCTGGAAGAGTTCTAAGTGTGTCCTGGATAGGTCGGTAGTTGTTTTGTATACCTAATCTAGGTTTTGGATCATGATTATATTTATATAATCATTGTTGATGTGGGTGATTACAAAATGGAAGGGATTACAAATTACCTTGAAACTAAACCCCTTGATTTTATTCCACATTTTTCTTTTTTGTCTCATTTCAAAGATTTAAATAAAATTTGTATTAAACCATTAACAAAACATACTTTGACAGTTAATCATAAATAGTATTCATATTCCAGAAAGATGGAGGGGAACATCAGTTTCAATAAGATAATCAAGTGACATCAGTAATATACCTTTTAAGGAGGAGATTGGAATGTTGATCATATATGAGTAGGAACATAAATTTAACTATGAATAGAAATATAAGCCTAAAATTAATTATGTAACCTTTAAGTCTACTAAATTAAAATAGAAGGAAAATTTTCAAGAATAACTCTCATTTGATGATGAATCACTAGCCAATAATGATGTGGAGATGGCCCATATGTAAATAGGGATTAATAAATTATATAAAAAGAATAAATTCTTCAGGACACCAAGAAAGAAGTGAAAGTATGAAAATAGAGGGAATTAGAAGAAATACTAAAAAGAGATTATCATTCAAATGATATTACCAGTTATGAGTGTAAAAGAAGAATACATTTAAAGGTTGTTTATCCCATGTTAAAACAAAAAATATATATGATTATAAGGATATAAAATATATTGAAGAAATTAGATCCACCTCTATGGCTTCTGAAGATAGCTCTAGTCAGTCAAACTTGAATCATAATGAAAATCCTGATTGATAAAATATGTTCTTAATGAAAAACATATCTAAGTTAACTAATGTCACTCTTATATTTAATTCGAATTATTATAGAGATTATGATAAGAAATAAAATATAAAAAATGTGGAAATGGTTGAATATTGTAGTATGCATGAAGATATAATCAATGAGTTCAAAGATAAATTAATAATTCTAAAGAGACTTCATGCAATAAATTTTAATATTTAGTTGTATATGTATGTAAAAAACTATAAGAACTTTCAATTTTAGAGATAAAATACTTCCTTTATATTTTCTAATAAACAGTTAAAGAAATATTTAGAGAGATTTATGAATTTTAGAGAGACCCTCACTCAATTATTTTGAAACAAATATCACATAATAATATTACTAGACTAGGTTGTAAATCTAGAAATAGAAAATTTTAAAGGGAACATTTTATTCAAAAATCTATGTTTTGTAATATTTACTAGAATTTTTAATTCAACAAGACAAAATAATTTTTTTCTCCGAATGTTTACAATATACTTATAGGAAATACTTTACACAAATATGTGTTCCAAAATCTATAATTACTAACAATTATAGACTCAAGAATATTTTTTTACCAAAATCATTTTTCATGTAAACATTGTTTTTATAGGGGACCTTCTTGATGTGTTCATATAAGAGTCTATGGTAACTGGATTGCAGTTATTCTAGAAATATGATAGAATATTACTCAAGTTTCAACATTATGATAAAGGATGATAGTGAACATATCACCATTGGTGGAAATTCTAAATAGAAAATCATTGGCCATAACCAAAATTGTAAATCTAACTTAGTTTTATTTTAAATTAGATTTGGAAGAAGGTATAAAATAAAATATTATTTTAATATCACAACTATGTTATAATGGTTTTAATGTGAAATTTGAAAAACAATTCCTAGTAATGTTTTTTATTTTAAATTTATTTTAGTATTTACTACCTTGATAAATGAAAATTTATATCATGATAATGTCGAATCATTAATTTCAAAAAAATGATTCATGATTTTGTTTCTTAAATAAGGATTCTTGGATTTGGAATTCGATGTTAGGCCATTGAAATATTTAATTACGTATAAATATTATTAGAGAATTCTTAGTCAATGGTCTACCTAACTTGAATTCCCAAATGATAAAGTGTGTAACCTATTTTAAAAAGGGAAACAAAAAAAATATATATTTCAAATAAAAGAATGAAATTTAATCTACTCAGCATCTTGAGTTTGTTTATATATTTTTTTATCATATATATTATCTACTCTAGATGGGAATCACTATGTAGATGTACATATAAATAACATCTCTATGTATATATGGGTATTCTTTTTCACTAACAATGTTGAATCCTACTCTTAATTTACCAAGTCTACTAGATCTATAGAAAACCCAAGTGGATTTATGATTAAGACCTTAAAAAGTGACCATGGACATGATTTTGAAAATAAAGGCTTCAAAATATTTTTCTCAAAAATGGATAGAACAATAACATCACTAATCCTAGGACCCCCAAGCTAAATGGAGTTATAAAAATAAGATATAAAATATTTCAATAGATTTATAGTAATATTCTTACTGGATATTACATCTCTATTTACTTTTGGGAAGAGACTGTGAATACATCAAGCAATATAATTTATAAAGCATTAATTAGGCCTCCTCTAAAGAAAATTCCATATAAGATATGGTATAATAGAAATTTTTAGGTTAATTACATTGGGGTTTCCTTCATATTATATATTCTAAACACTAATGATATTCTTGAAAAGTTTTCTTCTAATGGGGATAAAGGAATATTCCATAGTTATTAAACTTCTAGTAAATATTATAGAGTGTTTAATAAAAAAAATAAGAATATCTAAGATTATTTTTATGTCATGTTTGATGAGATATATCCACATAAACCAAAGTACTTATTATAAAACATTGATTATGATTTTTAAAGTCGTCACATTAATGGAAAACCTATGGACACATCTATAAAACATGAAGGTAAATCATCCAGTTCTGAGGAACTTTTCCAAAGAAAACATGAAACTGTAGATGAATTTGAAATGACAAAACATTATTTTTAAATATAGGTTATAAGTTATAAATACCATATTTATATATTACAGTAGGAGGCCTAGTCAGAGGTATATAGGATATATATTATCTTAGGAATTAGGTTGAACATGAATAATTATTATCACATCATGAACCTAAGAACATAACTAATATAATTAATGATGAATTCTAGGTAATTTCTATGCAATAATAACTTTACCAATATGAAATAAATAATATTTTGGAATAAGATAATATACCAAAAGGTACCATGACTATTGGAACTGTATGGATATTTTTTTTAAATGGTTTATGAATTTGGTACTGTAGTAAGAAATAAGGATAGGCTAGTTTCACATGGGTATATTCAAGAAGAGGGTATAAACTATGGGGAATAATTTGAACATGTAGTTAGCCTTGTATCTATATGAATATTTCTTACTTATGTAGAACATTAATATTTATAAATATTATTATTATGATGTTAAAAGATTATTTTTAAATGGCTATGTATTTGAAAATGTTTTTGTTAAACAACCCTACATTTATAAAAAACCAAATGTTCTAAATCATGTTTTTAAATTAAAATAATATATTGTTTAAAACGTACCCTATATGTTTGTATGATAGGAAAACCTATTTTATTATTTCTAATGGTTTTACAAAAGTTATTGTTGATTATACTCATTTTAAAAAAATAATCTCAAAAAAAATTTAGTTGTTCATATTTATATTCATGATTTTATCTTCGGATCATCTAAAAACCCTTTCTATACTAATTTTTCAAACATGATGAAAAATTATTTTGATATGAGTTTAATGGGTGAACTAACATTATTTCATGGATTTTATATTTTTCAACAAAAACAATGTAATTAATTTCAATAAAATTATATACACCATCTACCTTTCAAAAAATTTTGGATTATATAAAAATAAGAGTGATGTGACTACCATAAGTGCCACTTATAAATTAGACTTTGATAATGTTGTGAAACTAGTAGATCAAACCAGTTATAGTGACATGATTGGATAAACTATCCACATAATAGCTACCAAAGAGAAATTATATTTAGTGCATGTAAGTGTGATTTTTTTTAAAAAAAAAAGAGTCTCATTTACATACAGTTAAACTGATTTTCAAATACCTCAAATATACAAACAATTTAGGTATGTTCTACCCTATTGGAGAAGAATCAAACAATGTGAGTTATTTAGAATCTGATTTTAGTGTTTGGAAGTTAGGTAGAAAAATTTTCTATAGAACATGTCATATTTTTGGATAGTATCTAGTATCTTGGTGTTGTAATAAGCAAACATGTATTGCACTATATTCTTCTAAAATGAAATACATATGTAAAATTAGTTTCTATGATCATATATTTTAGATGAAACACACCCTAATAGAATATATATATCAATTTTTACATGTTAATATAAATTATGACAACACAAGTTCTATAAATATTTCTAAGAACCCTATATCTCAGTCTAGAAAAAAGAACATTGATGTAAGACATTGAATTATGAGATCATTTTAAAAAGTTTGATATAACTCTTGAATACATTCGAACTAAACATTATTTTAAGACATTTTAAATTAGAAAATGAATTCTGAGAAGTCAGAATACATAAAACATGAATTTTTCAGGATAAATTTGGGGTTGATATTAATTTTTTGTACCCATCCTAGGAAATTACCCACCATTGTAAATTACCCTCAATTAGATAACCTAGAATTGGATAACCAACTATTCGAAAACCAACTATTGGATAACCCACCATTGGATGACCCACCGTTGGAATTATATATTCTTTGTTAATTTTAATTTATGGGTAAATTTTTTGTTTAAATGTATTATTTTAGTTTTTTTGTATTTATATCCATAAATGATATAAATTAAATATATTTCCTAATATCAATGTACTCTCTCCCTTAGGACTTGTGTTTTAACTTATTTGTGGCCATTTCCCTCCCAACATTTCTCCTTCCATCAACCTCTACCAAACCTTCAAAAAAAGTAATGGATAGAGTAAACTGAGCATCATTTTCAACTATCAAGGAGTCACATACTTTTAATAATAAGAGTATATTCATGCATATATGTTACTTTTATTGGAAACCAATAGTTTGATAATTAAAAAGTGATACCTGAGAACTGAAGGTAAGTACAAAAATTTTATAAAAATATTGATTTTATAATTTTGGAATATAAATACTAGGTTTGATGTAGTGGGAAGAAGGTTTTGTTATCTTAAAATCGATTGGATATATTTCTTAAAGGACTTACTGAAGGGGTTTGAAAAGATTATCAAGGATCGATATCAAGTCATAGTAATTCATTTGTGTCGGAGAATTCTTTAGTAGAGATGAAAAGAGATAGAAACCTTAGGAGACTAGCTAAAAAAAATTTGATTGTGAGTTATTTAGGTTTATTTTGTACATGTTGTTCTTGAGAAAATGTGATTTTTGAATTATGTGATATCAATATGTATATCTTCTCTAACATATGATAATGCGAGATAAAGTGAACATGTGTGGGTATTTGATATTTCATATGATTGAGATGATAAATATATCATCCATTTCAAACACCATCATTTACCATAACTTTATTTTTTTAATGCTGATGGAAAAGGTATTGGTTGCTGGGGATGAAGAAACCAAGGTGAAATATGGAGTGTTTTACCTTACCAAAGTCATCTGTAAGAGAATGATGATTAATTGTAACTCATTGTTATATAAAATGATTGTTTATTATGATTACATTTTTGAATAGATGAATCCTTTTGATCACCCAACTTAATAGAAAAACCATTTTGGTCCTAGCTTGGAGGTAACTTAAGTGGTTGAGTACTCAGGTGGAGAGGAGGAAGAGGAGTTCGCTCCTCTGTGTGATGAACAAGAGTTTTCACTTCATAAGTGTAGTGACCCGAACATTTGAATGTTCCCTTCTTTCACTTTTGTTCTGTCCAGAAATAATTGATATCTTCTAGTTTGAGAGAATCATGTATGTAAATGTGAATAAATTTAAATATAAATATCATGGGAAGAACAATATAGGAGTTACTATTCCAAATATTCATGAGGAAGTTGTAGATTTATATAATGATGGAAATTTTGTCGAAGAAAATGGAAGTGATAATGGTAATGGAGATGGTGAGAGGGATAATTTTATGTTAAATGTAGATGAACAGTATGAATATGATGATCTTAATGATGACAGAAAAGGTGAGAGAGATGGAAATGATGGTGTATCTCACAATGGTAGGCATGATGATCATGAGATGCCTTAGAAACTTATTTCATCTCAAGGATTGTCTATTTCTTCTAGATAATTTGATTGACCAATCTTGGTTCAAGATGTTGATGAAGCTTCTTAAAGTGAGTTCAGGGAATTAGCTGAGGGGGGATAATCCCCAAGACTCATTAGTCACCATGGTGACCTTGTATTTGATGAGCTTGTTGTCGTATCTTCTACCAGAGAACGTTTTTTAATCTCTTGAGAAAAGGTATAGATATCTAAGATATGTTAGACATGTATTGGAATACACTGACTCTAATGATAATAGAATTCTAAAAAACCATGGTGGACATGCTATCTTAGTTTGAGTACAGATGGATTCTAAGGGATCATTTTTTGATTTGATATATACCCCATGGGAGTACTATAGATTTCTTTCAGATGTTCCTGTAAGACATGATCTAGAAAAAGACACTATTAAAAGATTTTATAAAACTTTTCTAGTGGTTTACCATTTTCAACCTATTGATATAGTTACCAAAGATTACTAGGAGTCCTTAACATAGATGATCATTTCTAACTATTAGAGGATTCTGGGGAATCGACCACCCATGGTCACAAATATTACTAACAAAGATGTCAGATTCCTATTTTATAAAGTATAATGCCACATTCATCCCATGACATTTCATCACATCTATAAACTAGTGATTGAAAACATGAGTATTTCTAGTAAGATGGATCCTTTAAGGCCGATGGTAGATGAAATGCGGACTTTTTTATCTACCAGTATGGATTCCTTATTGGAGATACTAGGTAATATTACATATGTATCTTATTCTTCCAATACTCCTCCATCAGTTGATAGTGAGATGATTTGGCTAGTGGATAGGGGCAGCATCAGTCTGTTTCAATTGATGTATAGGATATTCCTTAAAAGATTTTGAGTCTAATTAAGAATAATAGTGATCATGTTTATAAGAGTCTAAGGGATGCATGATAGATATAAGTAATGAATGAGAAACTGTCAAAAAAGTATATCAAGTATAATCTATCCCAGATCTTTAAAAACAACAATTTTAACTCACATTTATTGTTTGTTACTAAAAACCTTTGGTTAAATATAGTTACTAATGATTTCAAGGGGTATAGAACTCAGTTCAAAAAATGACACCAGTTCTTCTGATGTTTAAGGAGGAGAAACATGACATTTTTAGTTCCATGCAAAGTGGAGGAAATAAAATCATCGACTTTATCAATATGATGAATCCATTTCTACATGTTTCTAGGACTCCAGTTATTGTATATGATGAAATTCCAATAACTTTTCATCTAACTTCTTTGGATACTACACATGAGTACTTAAGACCAACTATTTCTTGGAATCCAGATGCATCTTTTTCCAGCTCAATATCAGCCTCTTAGCTTATCTCTAGTGTAATATGTGTAGTAACATTATTCAGTAATCATCATGAAGATTCTGCATTTTACCTTTGTTTATACATCATCTCTTTCTATCCCTCCATCAACTACAATATTGTCATCTTTTAATAATGTTCCCTCTAAAAATTATAATGGAAAGTCACATATTTTTCCAACTTCATAGGCTGAGAAGTGATTAGGATTGGGATTTTTATTTGATAAAGACTATTTTGTATCTTTATGGAATTACATTAATTTTTTTTCATTAATATAAACTCTATTTTTATTCATATTACATCTCATTAAATTTAATATTTATTATCGTCACTTTTTAATCTTCCAAAAAAGGGGAGAAACAATGTAGAATTTTTTTTAAATGGATAATTAATGAGATTTTTCATCATTTTTTATGTAAATTCATTGATATAATTTTTTTAATTCCAAATTTATTTATTAATATTCTGTATTATTTTTTAAAAATTTATAATAAAATTATCAATATAACTTTTTTATCTTTTAAGAATATGTAATAACTTTTTCAAATCTATCAATTTTATGTCAAATATTATATCATGTAGTGTTTCCAAAATGTTATGATTTGTTATCTTCCAAAAGTAATAGATTGGGGGAACCCTTGTTTTAATGATAAAAAAATTCCTGATAATTATGTTTCTAAGGGGGTTTATGTTTTATTATTTCATTTTTTAATATAATTATGTTAGAATGAATTTTTTCCTTGTTTTTGAAAGATCCACCACTGGAAAAGACTCGCCATTGATGTTGGGTCACCACCAGAAGAGGTATGACATTGAAGATGATAAACCACCAGAAAAGACTCACCATTGGAGTTCATTCACCACCAGAAAATATTCACCATTGAAGTTAAGTTTCATACAGAAAAAAGTCACTTACAAGAGTGAATCACCACCTAAATGACCTACCTCCAGACCTTACCAACCATTAGTGAGTCAATAATGAGGTGATCCTCCATTAAGACGATTGAACATTGAGATGATTCACCCTTGAGATGAGTCACGCATGAGATGATTCGCCGTTAGTAATGACCTACAGCTATATGACCTACCACTATCTAGACTCACTTCTGGCCAGACTCACCACCAAACAAGAGTATCCATCAACTTGAATCACTGTTAATATTCTTGGATATTTAAATTAAATAAACCCAATGGGTATATTGTTGGAACCATGGAAATTTTATGCATGAATTGGAGTATGTTTTGTCTTTGTTGTCAATCCTCAGTGGATGTTCATAATATGTCTCAGCAAAGTGATCATATAGTTCAAGCAGACAACAGTATTGAAGGTGGCACTGTTTCCCAGTGTTTTCCAAATTTTTGGGCCTCAAAATCAGAAAATGAAGACATGGATTGTTGTAAAAGTAGTTCCATGCAAAGATAAAGTTGTGTGTGAAATATAAGGGTTGTGTGCGAAATAATTGAGTTGGGCGCAAAAAACTGCGTGGTGCATGAAATAGTGGATCGAGGTTTTTCATTCAAATAGTGTTTCGGAATCAAAACATCGAAAAATAGAAAAGGCATGGGCTGCACAAAAAATCTAGAGATGTGCATGAAAAATGATACCAACGCGAAAGATTACACACTAGATGAGAAGTTTTTCATGCCACAGGTGGTTTTGCATGCATGGGTCTTAGACGTCTATAAATAAGAGGTGACCCCCCCTCATTCCGTACCGTTGAAGGCTTAGAGAAGGTCCGAGGTTTGATGCGCATAAAAGTATAATGTAAAGGGGCTTGTGCGAAATATTTTGGGTTGAGTGAAAAATTACAGGATGCGTGAAAAAGGAAGAGTTGCACGTAAAAACTGGAGCAGTGCGTAAAAGACTCAGTTGCGCGAAAAAGGGTGTTGTTGAGCGAAATATTTTTCCACGTGAAAAAGAAAATTTTTCGCTAAATAGTAAGGTCTTGCACGCAAAGGATAGGTGTTGCGTGCAATTTTCAGTGAAACTTTTTTACACGTTTTTTGATTATCTGGATCAGTGGTTCAGTGTGTGCAGGAGCATCAATTCAGGACTTCGATGCAATAATAGTCTCATGCTGAGTAGAGAAAAACACTTCAATGCAAATCTTCTGAAGATACCCTCACATCTATAAAATGAATAATACTTCACCAAAGGCAGTGAGCCAGGGGAGTCAATGGGAGTGACCCAAGGGACGCGGTGAGTTATCCCTAAACTTTTGTAAAGGCAGTGTACTTGGGACAGAGAGATTGTACCTGAACATTGTAATCCGCATCTAGTGAAGTTTAGTGGAATTACGTATGACCGACAACCTGTCGGTGTATGCTCCTTGGACGTAACCCTTTATGGTGAACCAAGTAAAGGTGATGTGTCAACTTCCTAATTTCTTTTGTATGATAGGTTTAACAAGTTCCTACCAACATGGGAACAAGATCCACAACTTTAAAAAGAAAAATTTAACACCCTGATTCACCCCTCCCCTATCAGGGTGTTCCGGGGTCCTTAAAGTGGTATCAAAGGGAGGTTAACTGGTGTTTGATCTATCATTTACCATTATGGACAATTCAGCCAATGTCAGAGGAGTCCCTCTATTTGATGGAAGTAATTTCTAGATCTAGAAGAATAGAATGAGATCTCATCTAAGATCTCTTGGAATTGAAGTTCTTTTTTCTACTGTTTAAGGAATACAAGTCACTAATCCAACAGGCCTGGCTATGACTGACGCAGACAGGAAAATTCTTGATGCATATGCTAAAGCACAAAATGCACTCACTGCAACCCTTTCTAATCAGATCTATCTAAAGGTGATGAGTTTCACCTCCGCAAAATCCATGTGGGATAAACTCGAAAATATTTTTGAAGGAGATAGCAAAGTGAAGGAGGAAAAATTACAAGTTCTACACAATTGGTTTGATGATCTGAAGATGCATCCATACGAGAATACAGACTCATTCTTCAATCGAATTACTGAAGTGGTTGGAGAAATTAGGGGTCTAGGAGAAGAAATCAAAGAAATTTTTATTGCAAATAAAATATTAAGAAGACTTCCACCCCTTTACAATGAAAAGGTGTCATCCCTTGAAGAAAGAGATATTTCCAAACTTTCTCTAGATGATCTACTGAGCATCTTGGTAGCATATGAAATGAGAGTCAAACCAGGAGATGCTATGACTCATGTGAGAAAGGAAATGGAATTCAAGGCCATGGATAAACTGTAAATTTCAAAATATAGTAGCGGTGAAGATGAATAAGAAAAAGAAATTCCTTATCTCATTGCAAAGAAGTTCCAGAAGGGAAAGGGGAAATTCAAAGAGAAGTTACCTCTCGCATGTTTTCGTTGTGGAAAAGTTGAGCAATTGTCTCTCAGTGTTTAAGAAAGAACAATGATGAAGATAGTGAATATAAAATCATCAAGAAGCCTGGGAAAAGGTTTTTCAAAAAGTGAGACTTCAAATATGGAAAGAAAATATAGAGGAAGAGTTTTCTCAGTGAAGATGAAGATGAGGATACTGAATTTTGTGAAGAAGAAGAACCCAAATTTAAAACAGGAAACCATGCTTCCATGATGTCTACCGTTGAAAATTCATAACCCTCAATCAATAAAGTCAGAGATAATCAAATTAATCCTAATGGTGATTCAAAGACTCAAATTAAGTATGCCTTTTCCAAGATTGATAATAAATGTAAGAGATTAAATAAGTGGAAGGAAATGGTGGAAGAATCATCAGAATATGTTGATGAGCTTGAAGTATAAATTGAACGACTAGAAGAACTAGTGAGAGTTCAGTCTTCAATCCTTGAAAGCATAGATGATGTTGTGGAACTAAAGCTTAGAATTGAAGAACAAGAAAAGGTCATAAATGAACTTTCATCAAGACTAGAAGAGAATTCCAAGACTATTGAGGGACTTGAGAAAGAATTTGTTACTCTTAGCAGTAAAATTAAATTTCAATCAACCACAAATGAGGGCAGGAAGAAAAGTCATTTTAGAAGATTCTCAAATGCAGAATTACTAGCAAGAGAAAAGTGTAGTTCAGATAGGGATGGAAAAATCTTGAGTAATCAAAGACCCGCTTGCATAGGAAAGAGTGGAATTGGCTGTGAAGCTAAGCCATAAACTGCTAGAAGTAAATTGATCCAAAAGAAATACAAGATGAAAGTTGTACATGTTGAATTATTACCTGACGTTCTGAAAAAGAAACCCTCAATCCAAACTAAAAGAAGAACTGAAAATTATCCTCAAACTTTCATAAATGATAGGTAGTTCAAATATTCTCCCAAGTAAGAAGTCATGAGGAGAAATTCAAGTGAGAAGACATTTCATCTCATGAATTTTCATTTCTGTGGTTATTTGTGTCATACCATGTCATATTGCGAAGAGGCAAGGAGATACTTGAATGGGGAAGGTCTGGGATGCCAAAAAAGGAGACTGACTTCTTATCCTCCATCTTATAGAAGAAATAGTTTCTATGGATACTATTTTCATTGTTCTAACATTGGCCATAAGGCTATGTATTGCAAGAAGAGATTCAATAGGAGAGATTCATACAACTCTCAAAGACGTGTGAATATTCACCCGCCTGATGGTGTTGATCTAAAAAATAGGTTTTCTCCTCTGGAAGAAGATTATGGGTATGAAGAATTTGATTATGTGGAAGAAATAATTATAAGTCCATCAATATCTTATACTCAATCCAATATCTCTTGGAAAGAATAGAAGAATATCAATAAGTCCAATCTTGCATAGGTTTCCCTCAAAGCTATAAAAAACAATAGCACCTGGATTCTGGATAGCAGTTTCTCATCTCATATGACAGGTAATGCAGGACTGTTAACAAACATCAAAAGGAAGGTTAATGGTATAGTAAAATTTGGTAATGATGGAACTCTGCAAATCGGAGGCAGTGGAAGTACTGAATTAGATAATGGAGAACTAAATAAGATTGAAGTCCTTTATGTTGATGTACTATTTCATAATCTACTCAGCGTGAGTTAACTCTGTGACTCGGGACTTATAGTTACTTTTAATCAGAAAGGCTGCACTATCAAGGAAAATACAGGGAATTCACTTATGAAGGGATGTAGAACAGAAGGCAACTTGTATCAGGTTGATAGTAAAGAAAATGTTTGTTACATGACTATTGAGGAAGAAAACATTTTGTGGCATCAGAGACTGGGACACATCAATCAAAAAGACATGGAGAAAATATCAAAATGGAGGATTGTCATAAACATTCCCATCCTAAAGAATGAGTGTGAAAATTATTGTGATGCTTGCATTTGTGGGAAGCTGGTCTAAAGTTTATATTGGCGAACGAAGAAAATGGAATCTCATATTCTTGATCTAATTCATACAGATGTGTGCGGGCCGATAAATGTCACCGAAACTCATGGAGAAAAGTACTTTGTCCTTTTCATAGATGATTACAGTAGAATGGCATGTGTAATGGTTATTCACAGGAAATGACAAGTGCTTGACTACATGAAAACATATCAACGAATCACCGAGAATGATATTGGATGAACAATCAAAGTGTTGTGATCTGAAAATGGATGGGAATACATGTCCACTGAATTTGAAAATTACCTAGAGAAGCATGGGATACAACATGAGGTAGCTGTTGTGAGAAATCCAAAACAAAATGGAGTTGTTGAACGTAGGAATCGACAGGTGAACAACATGGCACGAACTATACTGATTTAGAGTCGTATTCCACGACATTACTGGAAATAGGTTTTTCAAGCTGTAGTGTATATTCAAAATCGAACACGACTTTATATGGGTGAGATGAAGACACCATATGAATTTTGGCATGGAAGGAAGCCCTCTATTAAATACTTTCATGTTTTTGGAAGTAAATGCTTCATCAGGAAAAAATAAGGAAATCAAGGGAAGTATGGTGACAATGCAGATGAAAAAATTTTCCTTGGATACCCAATGAATAGAAAATCCTACAAGTGTTTCAACAAGCGATTAAGAAGGATCGTGGAAAGTAGTTATGTTAAGATCATTGAAGAGAAAACCACAAATGCTTCAAGGATTTAATATGCTAATGTGATGGAAAGTGAAGAAGAAAATGAACATGGAGTAAATACAAATACAGAAATAGAGGAAGGTGGACAAAACCCTTAACAGTCACATCACAATGTTGACTCAGAAGAAGAATCTAAAGAGGAAACCTTGGCGGGAGAGAATGAAACTGAACCGCACAAGAGAAATTGAAGAGCTGAGATAGATCCATCTAACATAATTGGGGACAAAAGTGCACCCACACAAATAAGGAGGATGAGGAATAACACACAATCTGCATTTCTGTCAATTGTGGATCCATCCTCTTTTTAAGAAGCAAAAAAGGATGAATCTTGGGTAAAATACATGAATGAAGAGTTAGATCAGATTGATAAGAACCAGACATGGTATCTAGTCAAGATACCCAAAGATCACAATGTGATTGGTACAAAATGGATCTTCAAGAACAAGTTTTATGAGCATGGAAGTGTTATTAGAAACAAGGCACGACTGGTATGAAAAGGATATTCACAGATTTAAGGTTTTGATGTTAAAGAAACCTTTTCACCAGTGGCTAGACTGGAGTCAATCAGGATTTTACTTGCTAGGTCACTCCAAATAGGATATAAAGTATATAAAATGGATGTCAATATAGCATTATTGAATGGTGTACTCAAAGAAGAAGTCTACATAGAACAACCAGTGGGTTTTGTTCTTGGTACTGATGAAACAAAGGATTTAAAACTAAATAAATCTCTATATGGTTTGAAGTAAGAACCACAAGCATGGTATTCCCGGCTGGACTCTTATCTCAAGAAGCTGTAATTCAAAAGAGGAGGAGTATATCACAATCTATATGTGACGAATTCTCCAAAATACTAGTTCATGGTTCTAGTCTATGTGGATGACATTATATTTGGTGGCAGCAGGCAGAAATTAGTGGATGAATTTTCCAATCACATGAAATCAGAATTTGAAATGTCTATGATTGGGGAACTCACATATTTCTTGGGGCTGTAGGTGATTCAAAAGAAGGATTTCACATTCATTTCTCACGAAAAGTACACAAGAGAGCTGCTGAATAAGTTTAATATGCAAGACTTTGAACCAATGTCAACTCCGATTGCAGTTGGAACCAACTTGGAAAGCATGAGGATGGGACATCTATAGACCCCACCATGTACAAGAGGATAATTGGGAGCCTGATGTATCTGATAGTGACACTACCAGATATTGTCTTTGCAACATGTCTAGCAGCCCTCTTTCGGAGTAATCCAAAGGAGGAACATATGGAATCATTGAAAAGAATCAATGAGGTATATTCAAGGAACTCACAATTGTGGCTTATACTTTTCTACAAGAAGGGACAGCAAACTATCAGCATTTTCTGATGCTGACTGAGCTGGCGATGTAGTGGACATAAATTCCAATAGTGGTGGAGTATTATATATTGGGAATAAATGTGTTGTCTGGTTGAGAAAGAAACAAGAAAGTACTTATCTTAGTACTACTGAAGCTGAGTATATATCTGCTACAAAGACATGCACTCAACTACTATGGATGAAGCAACAATTGACAAATATTGGTGATGAGTTGAAACAACCAATAGTGATTTACTGTGATAATAAGATTGCAATTGATCTTATGAATAATCCTATTCAGCATTCTCGTACAAAACATATGGAAATAAGGTATCACTTTATCAAAGAGAAAGTTGAGCAAGGCATGATTAGAATGGATCATGTGGGAACAGATGAGCAAGTGGCTGATATCCTAACCAAGCCACTGTCAGCGGCTGTGTTTGAGAAGCATTGGTTGAACCTCGGTGTTCAGCCACCTCCTAGTGCATAAGGAGGTTACAAAATACCCCTCTCCCCAGTTATGTTAATTTATTTTTATCTATTTCTGGCTGTGATGCAGGTTTGTGGGGGAGATACTATCTAGGGGGTGAGTTTTGAGATGAACAATGAACAATTACTAGTCTTTGGGTTTATTTTCAATGGGGGAGAAAGGAATAAATTTAGGCATTTCATTGACATGTAACGCTTCTATGACACAATGAGTATTTAGTGTCGGTGATAGGATGAGAAGGGATTCAATGGAAATGTAATTCTTATATGACACTGTAATAAAATTACTTGGGCATCATTGAGAATTCCAAAACACGGGAACCCAATTCAAGCTTCATATCTTGTTTTCTACACCGAGCATTGCTCATGTAGACTTAGAGTGTTGGCTGAGTTGACTCTTGTGTTTTTGGTTTGCCTGTGTATGGTGATCAATTGAATTTATTTGGTGATTGCCAACAAACCCAAAGGGGGAGATTGTTGGAACCATGTCTATTCTATGCATGAATTGGTGTATGGTTTGTGTTTGTTTTCAATCCTCAGTGGATGCTCAGAATGTGTGCCAGAAAAGTGATCATATAGTTCAAGAAGACAACAGTATTGAAGGTGGCTCCGTTTCCCAGTGTTTGCCAAATTTTTGGGCCTCAAAATCAGAAAATGAAGACATGGATTTTTGGTAAAAACAGGTGCGTGCAAAGATGAAGTGGTGCGCAAAAAATAAGAGTTTTGTGCGAAATACTTGATCTGGGCACAAAAAACAGTGTGGTGCACGAAATAGTGGATCAATGTTTTTCGCGTAAATAGTGTTTCGGAATCAGAACATCAAAAAATGGAAAAGGCATGGGCTGCGTGAAAAATCTAGAGATGTGCATGAAAAACGATACCGGTGCGAAAGATTGCGTGCCATATGAGAAGTTTTTCGCACCACATGGTGTTTTGCACGTGGGGGTCTTAGAAGCCAATAAATAAGAGGTGACCCCCCTCATTTTGTACCATTGAAGACTTAGAGAACGTCCATGGTCTGATGCACGTAAAAGGAGCACATAAAAGGTCTTGCGTGAAATATTCTGGGTTGCGTGAAAAATTCCAGGATGCGCGAAAAAGGAAGTGTTGCGCGTAAAAACTAGAGCGGCGCGTAAAAGACTCAGTTGCATGAAAAATGGTGTTGTTGTGCGAAATATTTTTCCATGCGAAAAAGAAAATTTTGCGCGCAATAGTAAGGTCTTGTGCGTAAGGGGTAGGTATTGCGTGTAATTGTCAATGAAACTTTTTGACGCGTTTTTGATTAGCTGGATCAGTGGTTCAGTGTTTTCAAGAGCATCAATTCAGGAATTCGATGCAAGCATAGTCTCATGCTGAGTAGAGACAAAGTCTTCAATGAAAATATACTGAAGAGACCCTCAAGTCTTTAAACTGACTGAGACTTCACCAAAGGCAGTGAGCCAGGGGGAGTCAATGGGAGTGACCCGAGGGACGCAGTGAGCTATCCCTAAACTTTTGAAAAGTCAGTGTGCCTGGGACATAGTGACTGTACCTAAATATTGTAATCCACATCTAGTGAATTTTAGTGGAATTAGGTACGCCCGACAACCTGTCGGCGTATTCTCCTTAGACGTAGCCCTTTGTGGTGAACCAAGTAAATGTGTTGTGTCAACTTCCTACTTTATTTTGTTTGACAGGTTTAACAAGTTCCTACCAACGTGGGAACAAGATCCACAACTTTAAAAAGAAAACTTTAACACCCTGATTCACCCCTCCTCTCACAGGGTGTTCTGGGGTCCTTCATATATTAATATAATTCATTCCAATAATTATTTTATAATTACATTATTGACTATTACAGGGATCTTTAATGTCTATGTGAGATCTTAGTATGAAGATGCATAGGATCATGATGAATATTTATAAAATTAAACTCCATCATGTATCACCTCATCTTATTGTAAGTCTCCTTCCTTAATGTAAATGGGGTACATGTTTGGGATTTTTGGATGAGTGGGAATAGATGATCATGTGTAATAATAAATGAAGAGATTTACAAGAATCCTTATTACCGATATTTTGACAGTGATATATTTTAGTAAATATAACATATGAATCATTTCCTACATTTGGAAAAAATTGACCTTATGATTCTCTATTTCACTATGGTTTTTAGAGAAATAGATCGATATTCTTTCCAAGATACATCCAAGGAATCTCAAGCTTCTATAGAACATCAAACTGAGAACACAAAATTTTATTATACATTATCTTCATCTTTGTTGCATTTATATTTTGAGTTGTGTCTTTTCTATCTTCTTTATCAACATGAACTATCTCCTGATCTATTAATAGAACATACAAGATATATTCTTCTCTCTCTTTTCATCTGTCTATATATGGTGTTCATGGAAGAGGTCCATGTGTGACATGTGTTTTTTTCTTCCAATGGTTATTGTGGAAGAGTTCTATGCATGTTCAATACAACTTGTTAGTTGTTGTGTATAACATATCCTAATTGGGGATCAAGATTATACTTATGTAATATGTTTGGAAGTAGGTGGTTTCCATGTTGAGGGAATTTTGATTCAGCCTGAAACTAAAACCATTATTTTTATTTTGTTATGCATTTTAGTTTGTTTCACTTTAAATCATTAAACTATTTTTCCTTAACTATAAAAAAACATGCTTTAATAGTTAATCTTATCCAGTATTTATATAAGTGTTTGATTAAGTATACTGATTTCAAAAGTTAAAATAAATTTAATTTTTTTAACCAATCGCTAATCAAGATTCATGAAATCTTTTAAAGGTGAAAATAATATTAAAATAGTCTTTTTATTAACTATGAGGATTTAATTTTAATTTAGGGATTCCATTTGTACATTTTAAAAAGAAATATTTATTTGGTAATCTATTTTCCCCCTTCTCTTGGGTTTCTGACTCTAAACAAAACATAGCACATATGGGTTGCTCAGATTCGACATAAAATTTATACTCACAGGCATTGGTAGTATTTATTTTTTGAATTTAGAGAAATGGTATTATTTTGAGTATTTAATTTGAAATTGATTATAAGAGTTATAAGTAAGTGGAAATTTAGACCTACATATATTCACCCATATGAAATTATTGATCATATCGGGACAGTCACTTATATATAGGAACATTGAATAAATCAATCTCTAATGACTTCCATGTTTCACTTTTTAGGAAGTAAATACCAAATCCTTATATATACTTAGAATAGAGGTTATACCACATAATAAAGATTTTTCATATGAGAAATAAGTGGTTTATATTCTTGATCAATGGTATAATGGGTTACAAAATAATTCCACTCATGTGTTAAAATTTATCTGGTGAAACAATATATATTAGGAAGCTATATCTGAACCTGAGGACGTAATGAGCTATATGTATCATCATTTATTTATATTGAAGTATAAAAATTTTGGGTTAGAAATTATTATAAGTGGGTAGAATGTAACACCGCAATATTTTATAATATTTATTTCTAATTATTAAATTTAATGTCATCAATAATATTCTTTACAAACAACACCGAAGTTAAATAAACTGAGATATAAGTATTATATTATACATGAACTTTTCATCAGATTTTTGTATGTGAATATGAAAAAAAATAATGATTCATATGAATAAAATAATTCAATATCCAAACATAATTTAAAAATTCTAATGAAAATTAGTACTCAATTTTAATTGCTAAGTATAAAATAACACAATTTTGAAGTATCTATTTTTTTAGATATTATATTTTATTATATTATATGTATCATGAACACTAAAAACATTGATTTTTGGAACAATATTGGTTTTTAATGAATAAAAATAATACATTAGTTATCAATTTTAAATAAAATAAAGGTAAAACCATATAGAGGAAAAAATATATGTTTTTCTTAAAAACATATTTCTGTGTGTAATATGTTTTTATTTAAATAAATTAAATTAATAACTAGTGATAAATTATTATAATGAAATTTTTTGATAGTATATTCAATAATATATTTTAACATTAAACTAAATTTTTTTATGATGAATTAAATGAGAATAAATTCATTTTTATTCTTAAAAAAAGAAATATTCTAAATAAAACATTCATTTTATTCTGTGAACTTATATTAGATTTTCTACAAATTATAGACATTTTATTTGGAAAAATTATTTCCAAATTTGAAATCATAATTTAAATTTTTTTAAATAGTTCAACTTATTTTTTTCATACTAAATAGTATCTTTGGTAAAAAAATTATTACTATAATAATGGTTAAAAGGGTTAATGACGGGTTAAACTAAACAGATAATGGTTAAAATAACCTTAAAAAATATTTAAATACTATTTGGTGAATGTATTTTAACCACATATCATACCATTTTTTAAATATATCTCATTTGGATTCATATACCCCTGATATTGACATAATAATATTTTAATGTTCTTAACATTTACATGTTTTTCAACCATGTCAATTATAAAAGGATGCCTTCTCACTTCTAGACACCTCAGGAAAAATAGATTGATGAAAATATATCCAAATATATTCTAAAATTAAATATAATCTTTCTAAAAATATTTTATATTTAGAATAGAGTCATAAATATATATAGTTAGAGATCCAAAGGAGGTTTCTCAAAGAATAATATCAACTCTTAACCGAGTTTTTTCACATTTATTTCTTTATTTTTATTGTTCTACTCATATATATCGATGGTAATATAACATAATTATTATCTTAAATATAATAAAATGAAACTATAATGATATAAAACCCTTTTACATCTCATTTAACATTCAATAGTAAATGACATCATCACTTGTGCATTTTTATGGACAACCATCTTTACATAGCGATGTAATTAATTTATCAAAATCAACTAATTTATGGTTATTTTGATGGATATAATTGTTATGTATGTTGACTATGAAAATATTATAACCCTATAAAGATAGAAATTTTTTCTATTTTATTTCATCCCTCATTCTTTGTAAAATGATAATGACTCCTGTGCATACATGAATCCTACCAACTCTCCAAAGGTACATGATGGGATTATCATTTAATATATACATGGTTGGTAATAAGGATATAATTAATGTAAATATATGATATTTATTATATAATTATTATTTTTTAAAGGATAAATATTATATATTATACTTTAATTCCTTTAAAAATAACGAAAACATAAACTATGCATGCATGTGGACTATATCTTATATAAAGTGATGCGATTCATTTTCACCGCACAATTATATGAATGGTTATAAATGTTTCTATAATGAGTAAATATGATACGTATATTAAAATTTCTATTTTTGATATGAATAAACCATAACCATGTTGTATAGACCAAACCCATCAAACTGACACATTCATGGAAAGGGAACTTGGATTCACCCTAAAAATGATTTTAATTAAGAATTTTTTATAAATGAAATGTTAGAAATTATAAGATATTGTTCAATGGTAAAATACTTATGAAAATGGATCTATAATATGTTTAGAATAAATATATTTTTTCTACATAAGATTATGATAACGTGTAATAATAATTTAAGGACTTGGAGTATGGGTATTTCATCTCAATATTGGTTTGTTGAGACATGATTCATAGTATGAACATATTTATGTCTAAATTGTCTATATAATACCATTTATACATTATATAACTAATTTATTCATAATAATGGTATATGAAGTTTCATTTTATGTAATTTCAATAATGTGGTCTATTATTCAAATGTTACCCAAGTGATAAGGGTTTATGTTACAATATCAATATATTTAATGATTGAAAATGTAAAATTTTCATTCAGGGAAATTATATGAATATTATCTTTAAATGAATATATATTTTATTATCCTCTAGTAATTTATATTACTTTCATGATTTCCATTAATTATGGTCTATTTTTTACCTAAAAATCATTAAAATATTTTGAAAAAAATTAACCTTCTTTCTTCTTTAGTTGGAGAAATTTTCCATCCATTTTCTTGTTCCTTAAAATGTTTCCAATCATTTTATTTTTTATGATCCAATAATTATTTATTTAAATTTTAAAACATATCTTGTTTTCATTCATGTAATGAAAATTTAAATTTTTATTATTTTTTCTTAATAAGATATTTAAGAATTTTTCGAAAAATTGTGAAATGAGTATTTTTTTATAGTTATGGAATAAATGCATTTTACCACTATCAAGATCATGCATTAAATTGATGTTTCCAATAAAAGATTCATTTTTTTTAAGAACATAAATTTTAAAATATTATTTAATTTTTTATTTAAAATTTCATCAAAATAAAAAAAATTGATGTTTTCAAAGAATGGTTTGAATATTAATTTAATGTTTTCCACTATTTCAGCATCCATTGATGATTATTTTTCTTCACTATGAATAATATGAAATTATTCCATACATGTTATTTATCTATAGGGATTATGATTTTGTGATATTTAAAATATTATGAAATTTTATTATTTCTCATGGATTATTATATGAAGAAAGGTTTCCTAAAGGGTATTTTTAAGAATAATTCTACATCAGAAGAACATTATGGGATATTTTGAAGATATTTTATGAAATAAATTTATTATATATCTCATATCCAAAGAAACTAAACCTTTCATACTCTTGGAAATTTATAATTATTATATTAATGTAATATTCATAAAAATGATTTAATATTTCTATATACAATTCAATTTTCAGCTCACACTAGTCATTTAATGGGTTCATTGAAAGTTTCTAGTCATTATTTTAAGAATTGGTTCTTGGGTTTCTTTCTAATATAGTGGGGAATCAACTATATTCATTTTTAATTCTACATTATTTTTTTTGCAGTTCAAGTAATAACTCATTCTTAGTTGAGGAGTTTGATAGTGGTTGGTAACTATTGAGGTTCCATGGGAGATGAATTTATTTTAAATATTCTTTATTAATGATAACTATTTTGGGTCCTATTCTTTAAATTTTTATGGGGATATTTTGATTTAATGAAGACATGTTTTATGTGGTAGTACATTTACATTTCTATAGGCCATCTTGACCAACTAAATCAATTAAGGCTTACTGTGGGTAGAAAGGTTCACGGTTGAGTGAATTCCCATACCACAACCTAGGTTTCCCCCATTATTTTATTATTTTTTATACTCAATTATTTCTCCTTCCTTCATAGATAAATTCCACAGAAATTTAAGGTTTCTTGGATACTAGAGAATTTCACATAGTAAACTCACTATAGAACTAACCATGTGGAAAATATCTTATATTTCTATATTTTTAAGAAGTTACATCCACACGGTTGGTGTATTATTTGTTTGGCCATGTTTCCTAGTTGACTGGAGTGATCTAGGACCTCCTGTTAGAGGTTCATGGTTCCTACAATGCTTATCAAACTATTTGAAAAAACAATTTGTATTGTAAAAATTATTAATAATTTAAAATTTGCATTTTTACTAATACTACAATTTTATATAAAATAAGAACCCTCTCCCACTCCTTGATCATTCATGAGATAATACCATCAACCTTCCTCCTTATACGTTGGATCCCACTTCTCCAACATCCTCTCCTCACTATTTCAATGTGAATCATCTTAGGTTAGATCTTATTCTCATACTTCTCCATCTTCCTATCCTTTCTACACCGTTATCATTATCCCCCTTTTTATACACTATATATATTGAATCGTTAGAGTATGTTTAACCAATTTTTGTATATTTTACTATGTCTAGGGTTTGTGGTCTCTTTTTGGGATCCTTTAATCATGAGTATAATTTTTTATTCCTTCCAACTCCAAATAGAGATCTGTTTTACACATTCTTGGCTCTATAATTTTAGATCCATTGATTTCATGGATTTTCAATTGATTTTTCGATGTCTAATAACTGAATTATGAAAGAATATGGAATTTTTATTTTGGATATTATATTAAAATAGATTATTATTAATTATTCACATCACTCATTTAATAAATTGCCTAAGTGGACCTTATGAATGAATTATGGGATTCTAAATATTATTTATTATTTAAAGATAATTATTATTTGGATCTTATGTTTTACATGGAATTTAATTAAATACTTGAATTTCCACATACTGGAAATGTGTTTCAATTTTTTTTAATAAAAATATCATATTCTGAAATATCTCATAACTTATATGTTGGTTATACACATATACATGGGGACACACACAAAAACACACACACTTATATATATTTATATATGTGTGTGTGTGTGTGTGTGTTAAACTTCACATGGTAATTAATGAATTTATATTATAAGAGACATATAAATACACACACACACACACACATATATATATATATGTATATATATGTATTTGATCCTAATTATAGTGGAAAATAGTGGGAATTATTTATTTTTCTGAAACAAGGTTTTTAAATAACTTTTTGAGTGGATTTCAAAAATAAATATTAAGGATTGGTTGGTACCTTCTGATTATTATTCCAAAGAGTGTTATTCCCTACGATGGAAGATCAATATTTTATGTAATATTTTAGACAGTTGATTTATATTTTTTATGTTGTTTCTTTGATGATTCACAATTATTGGTGTCTAGAAGATAAATTTTTTATTTTTTTCATCGCATTATTTTTTTAACTAGATTTGATATTATCACCAGGCATCACATTATTAGATATAATTATGTATATAGAACATAAAAACATTGGTACATAGGTCTTATGATTAATATAATTATTCTATATGTAACATGCCTAATTTTAATATAGAAACAATGTGCTTAATAGAATACCTGATAAGATACATCGAACTTAAACGAACAACTAAATATTGTGATTTAAATGTTACAGTTATAACCTTGATATTGGAATGGAGGGAATGAATGGTATCCACTGAATAATGAAAATATTATTTACACATGCTTAAATAATGAATCATTGGTTTCCAAATTTATTATAAATGAAAATAAAAATGAATTGAATATAAAGGATGTGTTTTTATGAAGACCTAGTTAAAAAGAGAATAATTGTTTTTGTAAAAGCATATAACCCTTTATGGATTTTTATTTAATGAAAAATATAAGTTATATATTCAATTTAATGTTTAAAATTCATCATATATGTTTTTTATATATTATATAAGAACAAATTCAATTTTTTAAATAATAGATGTATTTTTCTTAAAATGTAGTTTTACCGCCGTTTTTTGGCGAACCCATTTTAAATTTAATCTTTCACATATTTAAATTTTATTTATGAAAACTAAACTATTTATTTAGAAGTGGGAAATCATATTTTAATTTGGGTTAATTTTTTTTATTTTTTTGATAAAATTCATATTTTATTGAATAATGAAAAATACTGCATTTTAATTCAAAACAGCCATTTCATATCATCTATTTATATAGTAATGTTGTAATTTTAATTATTTTTAAAGTTTAATTGGATTTTTTTATCATTTATTACATTTATGTTCATCGTAAGTAATTTCACATAGAAATTAGACATTACCACATGTAAATATTTGGATAATATTTACTTCTAAAAAAACTGTTGTGTGGTTTTGACAACGAGAATTAATTTTATATTAATTTATACCAATAATGTGTTTTTAATTTAGAAAAATGGATTACATATTTGGAATCAAAAGGTGAAAAATTTTTAAATAGTTACCTTTTATTTTTTGATATTATGAATAGTAACTTTAGTAATTATTTTTAGTTATAATGATTAAAGGTAATATCTCGTAAATAAGGGTAAAAATAATATTATAATAATATTAAACAACCCTAACATATGTATTAATCCTGTTTTATGAGGTATTCCCTAACATGGTCATCCTTGGGTATATTTTGATACCCCATGGTGCCACATGGGTGTGATAATGACTTGTTATAAGTATTAATTTAATGTAAATTGAAATAAAACATATACATGTATCTTTTTCGAAAAAAATAATAATATAGGGTTATATAAATGATCACTTTAACTATAAATAGTCATTATAAATCCAATAATATTTCCTACATAATGGTATTTAATTTATAATTTTTAGAAATTAGGTAAAAAATTATTTATGACAGAATGATGTTGCAATGAGGACCTAATTAATGATGGATTCAACTAAATGATTTTATAAATGTTAAAATAAATGTAATTTGAAACTTTTTATGCCATAAATTAATTTTCCTGGATGATAATGACATATTATATTTGAGTTAGTGCCTATTTTTAATCAATAAAGTTTTTATGACTATCAAAAAAGCAATTACTAAATAGTGTCAAAATTGACATAAATGAGTTTTTAAAAACAAATAATATTTTATTAAATGATATAATTGTCCTAAAAATATAAAATTAGGCCAAATTAATTTTATAATGCTTTAAATCTCATTAATTATCCTCTTGGGGTTCTATGGTAATTTTATAGAAACTATAGTAACCATATATTATGAGAATACAAGAAGGAATGGTAAAAGTTAATGTTTTTAACTAACAGTTAAAGCTAAAAGATAAGGTTAATTTTGTGACCTAAACATGTCTAAAACCTATTGGTTGAGAGGATTTCGACCCATTATAACCTTATCCTAGAAATATATCACTTTTTGACTATTATAAACCTAAAATCAATTTATAATTAAATAATAATTCAAGACTTCCCTAATGTACCCCTCCCCCCTCTTATAAAAGTACACCAACTCTACCCACTTACACACACCATTAAAGGCCCTTGGCTCAACAAAATAATTCTCAAATAATCCCCAAACATCGCTACATTTCACCTAGAATCCTTACCTTGGGAATAATGCAATTCAAGAAATCCATTTGGCTCAAATCAAAAGAAGTTACGCAATTTAGGGGTAGCTTCATATCTCAAGTTGGTTTCATTTATTCTCCTTACCCACTCCCAATGCTTTTATTATTTTATGATTAAATAAAAAAACCAGTATAATAATTATACTAGTATGATTTTATGATATTTAATACAACTGAACATTCACAAACCAACATCTAATAGATACTAAAATATTTTTTCTAAGTACCGAGAACTACTTCCCTATGAAACAATGTTTGTTCAATTTTCTCCAACCACCTCACATGGTGGCCATTATGATGGAACATTATTTATATAAGATATATATTTTATTTATAATGTCCCTATTTTTTGGTAATTTTTATTTACAACATATTTTTATACTTTCCATGATGTGTAAATACAATAATTTCATTTGGGAAAGTGTGGACTAACGCCCCCTAAAAGTGATATGAATCAATAATTCTATACATGAAAGGTATAAAGGATGGTTTTATTAATCTTATGAGATATAAATGAAATAAATATAATACTGGTATTATAATATACATTTATATCATTTGATTATTTTTCTTTTAATGTTACAATGTAATGAAATTAGTGTTCATGCATACGTACAACCTACAATATCCATGAACGGTGCATTTCATTTCACATATTCAAATATTATAAATACATATATACTGAATATATATGATATTTAAATCATGGATAATATTCTGTAGATGATGGAATTTTAACACATGGAATTTTTACATCAAAAATGTTCATTTTTGACTCAAGTACCGAATATTGACATAATGACCGATATGAACATAAATAATAATTTCATTTTTATAACATGGTAATTAGTGATATAAATGTAATAATAAACATTAAATGGTTCTAAAGGAAGTATAAATTTCCCTAAGTATACTATTCAGGAAAATAATGACTTTTGTGATGATTCGAACTCAAGGTAAGGGAACTTCATAACCCAATTTCCATTCTTTAGGTTGATCTTATACATCTTGATTGTGTAATTCTACAATTAAGTGAGAAATGAATTTTTATATCATATCTATAATTTTTACTTGATTTATGTGTATTTATAGTGAATAGGCATAATCAATCTATTTGATTATCAAAATTATCTTTTTAAGGTTATTTCTAAACTCGATTTCCACACATTGGGTTTTACGTATACTTTATTGATTATATTATGCCAAGATTATGTGTGGAATACCTATTTATTTATTTATGTTGTTATTTACACTTCCTTCTATTTTTATATACTGCTTCAACATATAATCATCCCATATATAAATGTTTATGTCATTTATACGCACTTTGTAATGGAAATGTTAACTCAATATATATTCATTGAGTTAAATATTCACATCATTGGTTTTGTTTTTCCGAGAATATGTGTGACTAAGACCTGATTTTTTTACACTAAATATCCACATATATTGGGTGTATTTATATTTTTCACACATGATTATGTCATCAATTTATCCTTAATTTAAGGATATGAACCTTGTAAGGTATTTCGTGTTAATTTACATTCCATGGAGACTTATTTGATATTATGCACCAATTCACTTTTACATGGTGTATATACTGTATCCTGACATATTATATCATGAATCTCCTAATTCTCATGATATTATATGTTTTTTTAATTTTTTTCTTTAATTAATTTTAATCATCTCTTTTCTCAACTGGTAAGGGACTCTTTAACTAAAACATCATTTTAAATGTTTTAAAGAGTTATTCTTCTAAATATTTTACATTAATGTCAATGTTTAAAAATGGTTATAATGATTTATTTATATGTACATGAGGGTTTTAAAGTGTTAATTCCTTTAAAAATAATCAGAGTGGTATGGGACACTTTGATTCAAAACTCTTCTTTTTACTGTTTTAAATGAATTGATTATATCAATATCTTGAAATGATCCCTTGTGATTTCAATGTGCAAATGTTATTTTTTCCATTATGATTGTTTTATGTGTTATAATTATGTTATGGTACTTGGGAATTTGATGGGTGGTTACAGAACAAACACTTGACAGGTGGTTACATGATAAACCAAATATGGGTGGATCCGTGATAAACCAAATGATGGGTTGTTCCATGATAAACCATAGATGGGTGCTTACGTTATAACCTCCAATGCATTGGGTATGGTAGTTGTCCATATGGTTATTCCATTTTTTGATATGTGTGGAATTTCATTATATGGTTATTCCATTTAATTATGTTTATGTCTCATTTACCTTTATAAGTTATATATTGATTTCTTTGGGATTATGGAAATATTTTGGTTAAAAAAACGGTAAGCAATGAGCATATATTTAGTGAAGTATATTTACTAATTCTGAAAGGTGAAAAGTATTTATTTTTTATAAGGTATTCATGGTTTTAATGTTTTCCCAAGACTAACAGTTTTCTTTCTTGGTGTATCCCTTAATAATCTATTTATTCTCAGCTAATGTTTTGAAATGATTTTCACAAGACATGAAGAATAATAGAGTCAATTATGGGATTCAATAAAATTCATGCTATCTAAACATGAAATGATACCAAGTTTATTTTTAAAGTGTTTTTGTTTTATGAAAAAAATGGATAGTCAATAGATGTTTCTACTTGTAATATTTAAGTTTCTATCTACGAGTTATGTCTTAATTCTCTAAAACTCTAAACCTAAAAAGATCCTCGAAGTGAATTAAAGTAAATTGTTGACTTGTCTCAAGATTAAGTAATGATTATGTTTCTGGCCTTATAGTTAGTATCAGAGGTTGGTTTAGACAAATTTAGGGATAAGGTGTTTTGGATAACCACATGGTAAGTCTCTATCTATTCTTTCAGTTAAATAATTATTTTATTACTTTTTTAGATCAAGGAATGTTGTATACTAATGGAAGGAGGAGGATCTCAAAAAAAATTCATATCTCTTCCTGATGACATGCCTACAATAATTATTGCAATGTAATGTTCGGATGATTGTGAAACAATTTCTATCATAAAACTCACTTGCAATAGGTTTTTTGTGATATCAAACACCTCCATTATACCTAGATATCATCGTGGGTCATGGTTTTTATTTAATCAAATCCTATTTTCTAAATATTCTCATAATTTCAATAAAGGTAAATATTATCAATGCATTTTCAAATATTTTACCTTGTCATAAGATTTTGAATCATATCATGGTTTTTAAAAAGGTGCTGAAGAAGGAAACCATTATGCAGCCTATTTATATTTTATTTTAAAATATAGTCTTTCATCACATACAAATGGTATTTTAAAAGGATTATTGATTGAATGTTTCAACTCAAAATTAGTCTGAATAATTTATAAAATCATGTTTTATCAAATATTTTAAAATTATATGTCATACATGATTATTTTCAGAGAATATTTTTCTATAAACAACCATATTACCCAAGTTTTACACGGTGTATTTGAATAAAGGAAGGAAATTATTATAAATAATGTCTAAATAATTTTTTCAGTATATGGACCTTCTATCTACATGAACAAGATGATGATGAAACAAGTTGGACACCATGATCAAGGTATGATGTTCTTTATTTTGGAAATATATTTATTTTATCATATGAAGGTGAAATAAAAAGAATATAAATATATATAAGAATTCATGAATTAAGATGTTGAGTTCATTATGATTTGATATTAAAATGAGAGGTATAAGACTACCATTGAGGTTAAAACATGATAGGGTTATTTTTGAGTTTTATAAAAAGGGAAAAACTAAAAAATGGGGGACAACCTCTCGAATCGTGGAAAGGCCATGGGAATCTAACCCACAAAAAAGGGTGAAAATGGTGAATCGCCTAACACTGGCCTAAGTGAAGTCCCTCGTTAGTATGTGTAACATCTCGGACCCGGATTCCACTCGGAATGGTGTCCAAAAGCCGGTTTCTCACATGTCTCTAGCACATCTCCCCAAATTCCATAATCTACTAACTAGAAGAGAGGGCCTAGAATTTCCTAAATAACTAAATGTAAAATGGAATGTGTAAATTGAACTAATGGATAGAGAATTCACCTATACCAGAATTTTTAGTGGGAATGAGGCATAGTTCTAGTGGATCAATGGGTGTTATTTATACTGTCTTGTCATGAGGAGTAGGTTGTTTGTTTGACTTGGTTTCTAGGAGGGTTTTGAATTTTCCAATGTTTTGAGATTTGGGTTATGATGTTGTTCTTTCCTAAGGTGTGTGTTTGGAATTATAGAGACACGCCACTACGAAGACCACTAGTGTTACTCTGCAATGGAGGTGATGACCATACATTGGAGGTGGTGGGTAACAGATCTGGATGCCACCCAAAACGGTGCCCTAAACCTGATTGGTCACATTGACTCAAGCACCTCTCAAAAAATTCCAGAGGTTGCCGACTAGAAGTGAGGGCCTAGGTGAATCAGTGGGGAGAAAATGCCTTCATTACAAGAGTATCACAGTGTAAGTAAAACATATAATAAAAAATATAATAGAGATAAACAGAAGACAGTTGAATTTAAGACAATACATGAATATTTATCAATAATTGGATATATCTCATATAAAAAATGATTCAGATAGTACAAGTATCTATAAAACATCCCAAGTAGTACATGGAAGTAAAATACAATATAGGTATACATAAAAGAAAAAAAGGCCAAAAAGGTATCCCAGTATCAATCCTCTACTTGGTCCAATGCTCCCATGCTTTAAAGCCACAATTAACAACATGTACTAGGGTGATTGAACCAATCATCACCTATAACCATATAATTTTTTTGTGTCCCTGAGATGGCCCAAATAGGGTTTGAGATAAACATGCTATAAAGAAACCACCCAGGTCTATAAAGTTCTAACAAAATTTCTATGAAAGTGTTATCAAGTGTAAACAACTAGTAAGTAAGTTCATATGCCATGGGCATAAGTCTACTACAGTAAGTAATACCAAATAGCCCTCAAGGATACCTATAAAAGAGAGTCACCTCCAAACAAGGTAGAAATGACACATCATTCATGAAAATCACATGGCCACACCATACATCCATCTATAATATGCAACCCACATCCACACTGTATAAAGAAGTCATGTATCCCACAACCATGTTGTATATTGATGTGTAGACCGCAAGTGCCATATCCAAGGTGTCATGTACCAAGGCATCCAAATAATATATCTAGACCATGAAAGTCCAGATCCAAGGATCATGTCCAAGTAATCCTATCAAGTCCCATGGGAAACCCTGGTGGAAACCTAGTTAAGCACTAGGTGGGGTCCTAAGAGCATGGTAATAGAAAGTCCTATGCGAGCATGAGAAAGTTGGGTCTATGGGGTAGTAAGGCCTGAGGCATCCCATAGAATCAAGACCCAAGGGGCAGATTCAACCCAAGGTATCCACTACCTCCTTCCAAATCCATTCATTCATGCACTCAATTTAAACATTCAATTTAAACGCACATTCCATGCAATTATACCCACTCGCATCAACCCATATTATACATTTGATATGCTAAACTATCAAAATATAAAATGAATAACAATATATTCATTAATCAAGGAGTATGTACATCTTCAAAATAGGTTATTCAAGATATCAAGTCATCTATGGGATTCTTATAACTACGAAATCATAAGAACACACCACTTGGGTGGTTAAAATAGGCATAAAAAACATATTTCATAAAGGTGAACCCCTTGGGTGACCTTGAATAATGTAACGGGCGACTACATAGCTAAACATAACCTATGAGAATCCTAATGAGGTCACATTATAAATACAAAAAAAACTCGCTAAAAAAATCCCCACTAGAAAGTATGATGGCCGACATATCGACTGAATTCCCAAAAAGTATAATAAAATCTTATAGAATGTATATAACACATACCTAGCCTCGGTTGTAGATAGATCCTCCAGTATCATGTCTGGATTCGTCTTGGTTTGGGGAGTCTAAAGAACGGATGAAGAATGGGATATTGGGGCATATGGGCCTGAATCCAAATAGCACAGTCATTGTTCGGATAATCATGAACGAATAAAATTAATTGAGGACTTATCTTTGCGAATCCAATGAGAAAATCGGCGATCAAAACAGAGGTCGGATAGAGACTCAGGCTTGATCTGTAGCTTAGCCTCAAAAGGAGAGGGCTCCAAGGAGCTTTTGTGCATTAGAGGAATAAAATCCACATGGTTTTAAAAATAAAAAAAAAGGTTTTTAATTTAAAATTTAAAAACAAAACAAACACAGTATGGTCTCATGGTTTACCGTCACGGTTTTCCAACCCATGCAAAATCCATGTGGACCTCACTGTCTAGTAAGGGGACCATCACATGGTTACCCACATTGTTTACTAACCATGTGGTAACGGTGTGAAAGAATTCTACTAAAAAACATCACTTTTTCAGACCTCTCGCATGGTTTTCCCAACCATGTTCATGCCATGCACAAACAATGCGCCTGAACATTTTCAGCCCAAAACATTGTTCTGGCCTCCGTACAAGCCACATACTCCTCCAGAACACTCATGATCAAATTAAGAATTCATAGAAGGTTGTAAAAAGAAATTTAAACCAAAAATGAAAAGGAACAGTACCTTGTACTAAAACCTTGGTTCTTACAATCTTCCCCCTTATAGAAATTCATCACTCAATTGCTCTCAGAAGGGTGGTCAAGATTCGTCTGAGAACAAATCCAGTCACTGAGCACGTATGTCAGCCTCCCTCTCCCATGTATCTTCCTATAAAAGGTTATGCTTCCATAGAATCCAAATTAGTGTAACTAAAAGTCTGTGGAGAACCTTCAGGAACCAATCAACTATACAAATCAGATGCTCCTCAAAGGACATATCAACCTATAGCTCAACCTCCCTAGGTTGAAAAACATGAGACAAGTCTGTGTGATAGTGGAGTAGCTGAGATACAAGGAATACATTATGCATGTCTTGGTACATCTATGTTAATTGCAACTGATAGGTAAACGACCCAACTCTCTCCAAAATCTCAAATGACCTGAAATATCTCGGTGAAAGATTACCATGTCTCCTGAACTACCTATGTCCCAACCTCGATGAAACACATAATAAATCCCAATCCCCAACCACAAACTCTATAAGTCATTTTCGGCGATCAGCATATGACTTTTTAGTGAGACTGTGCGTTATCCATCCACTTCGGAATCAAATGGACCTGCTCAGAAGTCTTCTTAATGAGATATGGTCCCAATAAAGTTGTCTCTTCTACCTCTAACTACCATTGTAGAGAACAACATGTCCTAAAATATAAATCCTCATAATGTGATATTTGTAACGTCTCTTGATAACTATTATTGTAGGATAACTCTACCAAGAGAATGTTACTCTCCCATGATCCCCCAAAATCAAGGATTCATGCTCACAACATGACCCCTATCACTTATATCGTACGCTCTCACTGGTCATCAGTCTGAGGGTGGTAGGTTGTACTCAGATGCACCTATGTACCTAGTGCCCTTTGAAAAATCTACCTGAAACAAGATGTAAATCGGGTGTCCCTATCTAAAATCATAGTACACGGGACCCCATATAGTCATACCACCTCTCGGATGTACAACATTCTATGATCATCATCACTGAATGTCTCTTTGATCATAAAGAAATGTGAAACCTTTGTAAGCCTATCAACGACAACCCCAACTGCATGTTTACCTCAAGGAGACATTGGAAAACCCATAATGAAATCCATTACGACATCATCCCATTTCCACACTGAGATTTGTGACTATTGTAAAAGCCCAACTGGTCGCTGATGTTCTTCCTTCACCTGCTCACATGTGGAACACCTCATCACAAAACCAGCTACCTCACTCTTAATTATCAGCCATCATTACTGACATCACAAGTCAAAGTACATCTTGTTGACCCCAAGAGGCACTGCCCAAGATGAATCATGAAACACTCACATCAACTCCTCATATATATCCCTTGTAACCAGAACACATCCATGGATACACAAGATCTCATCATCCCCTACCATCCAACATAGAGGAGGTTCCTCACCTTCCACACCTTCCTATATAACTAGGCCTTCTGAATATGATAGATACCTCATCCTAACTCTGTGATGTATGGTAGAGGTAACAACTAAGGATGATATAAAATTATTCCCCTGTCTATTGTGCACCTCCAGATGCATCTCAGAAAACAACTCCATAAGCTGCCACTCGCTAATGGCATGTTTCACTGCCTGTATTTGAGTCCTCTTGCTAAGTGAATAAGATATTAAGTTTCCTTTACCAGAAGTATAGGAAATCTCAGAGTCAAAGAATTGTAGGTACTCCACCCACCTTCGCTTCCTTGAATTTAGATGACGTTGCGTGAAGATATACTTGAGGATTTTGTGGTCCGTGTACAACACAAAACCCTCTCCCAGTATGCAGTGCCTCCAAAAGTGAAACACATGAACAACTATAGCTAACCAGAGATCATGAATAGGGTAATTCTTCTCGTGAGGCCTCACCAACCATGAAACGTACACCACGACTCAAACTCCCTGCATCAGCACTACCCCCATCCCAATACCTAAAGTGTCCTAGTACACCGTGTAGATCATTCTCTACTCAGGTAGTATCTGGACTCGTGCTGATGTCAACCACCATTTGAACTCACAAAAGGTTGTCTGACAAGATTCTGACCACACAAACTTCACACCCTTCTTAGTCAATCTCATCAATGGTGCTACTAAGCATGATAATTCCTGTATAAAAAGCCTATAGTATCCCGCCATCCCCATGGAACATCATATTTCAAAAATGTTCTTATGATGTTCCTAGGAAACTATATATCTCACCTTCTCTAGGTTCACTAACACTCTTGTATCTGAGATAATGTGACCCAGGAAGTGAATCTAATCCATCCAAAAGTGACACTTTGTGAAATTGGAATATAACTAATGATCTTTTAGTGTATTAAAAATGATCTCAATATGGTTGGCATTATCATGTTGACTATGAAAATACACCATGATATCATCCAAAAAAACCACCACAAAAGAATACATGTAAGGATGGAACACTTGGTTCATCAAATCCATGAAAACCGTTGGTGCATTTTGTGAGACCGAATGACATAACCAGATACTTGTATAACCCATACATGCTATAAAGGGTTGTTCAAGGTATGTCTATAGGTAGAACACACACCTGGTGATATCCTGACCTTGTGTCTATTTTTGAGAACACTCAAAATCCTCAAATCTAGTCAAACAGGTCATCTATCTGTGGAAAATGATATCATTTTTTAACCTTAATTTGGTTCATATTTCTATAATCCATGCCTAGCCTAAGAGTTTCTTCCTCCTTTTTGGGAAAAATGGACTGGCAAACCCCATGGAGAAGTGTTGGTCCCGATAAACCCCTTTGCCTCCAAATCCTCTAGCTTCCTCTAGAGCACCTAAAAATCTATTGTATCCATCCTGTAACGAGGAATAGATATCGATGTAGCTCTTGGCACTACCTCAATGGAGAACTCCACCTCTCTCCCTTGAGGAAAAATAGAAAATTCATCAGGAAATAAACCATTGATTTGCTCAACCAATAGAGGAAAGTCCTCATGACTCACTCCCTTATCATCTATAATCAACCTATCAATCTGGGATGTTATCTTGCAAATCCCACGATGCTTGGGTCCATCTCTCCTTTCCTGGACATCCCATTCACCCTTGTGAATAAACATTGTGCCCTTTAGTGGTGTAAAAGTCACCCTCCGGAGATAGTTTTCAACATATGCTTGATAAGCTATGAGACATTCCATTCTAATAATGATGTCAAAGCCTGTCATCTCAAGGACTTAATGATCGTAGATGAAGTGATACCATCCAACTTTAAAGGGACATTCCACACACTAGTGCAAATCACCTGTTCTAACTCCCAATACTTCGTCTAGTAGAAAAATGACCTTGGAAAGAAAAACCACAAGCCTAAGGATTTTTACCACAAATGCAGAGATAAAATGGTTAGAGGAACCTATATCAAAAAGAGAAGATATAATTGTATAAGCTTCTAGTATCTTACCTCTCACTGTAGAGGGTCTGGGATCCTGCCCATGTTGGGTCTATGGAACTTCATAAGTTTGTCCTATACTACATCCCTATGACCCTGCCTGGATATCTTGAGCTGATCCGCCCTATTGTCTCTAAGAACTTGGGGTCTGAGAACCACGACCATGACCACCACTTCTTTTTCCTAACCTAACTACACTACTCCAACTCCCATCTTGATGCGGAGCTGGAGAACATACTTCTGAACCTGGTGTCAGAGCTAACCCCTACCACATACAGCTAGAGGGAAGGTTCTACAAAACTGTTGTATGCGCCCTATCCTTCTGAATGCTTGGTAATTAACTGGGTAGCAGTCACATTGATTTTTCATGTGGCCTCGCCTACTACATTGAAGAAAATATACCAAGATTCCTACACTAACATCATGACTAGAACTCATGTCATGGGAAGCCTCAAAACGATGCTTCCTTCCTGAAGATGTAGATCCACTAGGACGTGAAATACACTCCCATGTTCTGAACCCCAAGATTCTCTTAGGTTATACTCTATAATAAGCACCAGATTCACAATCTATGTGATAAAAGGAAACATGAACACATTGACCGGAGATCTGATAGAATGTCTGAGACCTTCCTCGAAGCACCTCACCCTCAACATCTTATCAGTAAGATACATCGGTTCAAAATGTTGCAACTCTATAAATCATGTTGAGTATTCAATAGCCGTAATCATTCCCTTCTCTAGACGAATGAACTTCGTAGCTCGCTCTTCTTGTAGAGTCACGAGGTCAAAGTAGTCATAGAAACATGTTTTGAATTCATCCTGACCCATATTCTGTAGCCCATCAACCTGGTTCAAAATGTCACACCCAATTTTTGCCACTCCACACAGCATGTAAGTCGGAGCTTGACCCTTTGCTCTGGTGGAATATCTAGATGATCAAAAAAAATTATGTGGTCTCTAGCCACAGTTCTTCGGCATGTGGGCCACCATCCCCTAAAAAAATAGAGGGATGCTACTACTGGAACACCCATGTCATCTCATCCATTGTCAAGGTTGAAAGTGATGATCCCTAGAAATTATGCATATAGAGAATGAAACCATCGCTAAACTGTTCATAATCACCTTAGTCCAGAGAAACCTCAGATGCTGATGTTATCTCTATAGGAGGATCAACCGGTAGCCCATGGATCACTGTCTCTGAAGAATGGACATCGCCTCCATCGCGGGGTACCACTACATTTCATCATGGTGTCATGTCTCTACAATTCCAAACACAAACATTAAAAAATAACAACATCAATACCCCAAGATCAAATCATTGGATAGCTCAAAACCCTCTTAGAAACAAAGTCTAACCCACAACCTTCACCTCAAGCTTGGATTGTATATGAACAAACAAATATCTAGTAGAACTATGCCTCTTCCCACTCAAAATTTGGATAAGCTCAAGTATATATCAATTAGTTCGAGTTTCCCTTTCCATTTAACCTTCACTTATTAACACCACTAATTTTTTACCAATTTCTGAATCCATGAGGGCCTATAACACCCCATTGACCCAAAACATAGTTCCCATTTTGACCATACATGTAACAAGTTCATTAACATTTACATTTCACTAGTTCTTCATTTCCTAATTCCTAAGGGCCCCTAATCCTTATGGATTGAAATATAACACCATACATTTATCTACTTCACCCAACTAACACAAAAGTAGACACAACTATCTCATCAACTATCGCAAGAATACACAAAATCTAATACATCCCGGATGGCATGGCATACTGCATTGCATGTGATTATAACAAGTGTCTATATGATTCATGATATGTCACACCCTCTTCTCATTGGGATGGAACTAAAATAGAACCCAAAATTGCATCAACAATAATAGAATAAATAAAGTGTTTCCCCCAATGGTGAAATAAAATCATCTATAACACTTAAAATCCATAAAATCAGAACTTAATTCAAGGTAATTTGGATTTTCCATGTATGTGGTGTTTCTACTCTCAAGAAAAGTCTATTAACAAACTTCATTTCCTTCTTATCATTGTCTAATGTCACCAAACATAATATTAACCAAAAAAGAAAACATTGTTATACCATTTTGTAATGTCTCGAGCCCGGATGCCACCTGAAACTATACCCCAAACCTAGTAGGTCACATGGCCTCAAGAGCATCCCCCCAAATGCTAGAGGCAGCCAACTAGCAGCGAGGGCCTAAGTGAGTTATTGGGGAGACTATTCACTCATTACCTAAATATCACTATGAAATTCAAACATATAATAAATAGTATAAGAAAAATAAAAAACAAACAACTGAAAGAAAGAGAAGATAGGAATTCATATCAATAATCGAAAGTGTCTCATATACCAAATGATGCAGATAGTACAAGTTTCTAGAAAACAACCAGAATAGTACATGAAAATACAATACAATACAAGAATACCAAAACGAAAAAAAGACCAAAAAGGTATCCCATCATCACAATCCTCATCTTGGTCCTATTCTCCCCTTCTTCAAATCCATAGTCAACAACCAGTACTAGGGATCTTTCCACCATCATCACCTGGAACCATATAATTTGTTTTCATCCTCGAGAAGGCCCAAATAGGGTGTGATATAAACATCACAGTAGGTAACCGCCCTGAACTATATAGTTCTAATAATAATTCTACAAAATTGTTATTAGGTGTAAACAACGGGTAATTAAGTTCATATGCCCATGTCATTATTCTACTGCAGTAAGTAGAACCAAACAACCCTCAAGGATACCTGCAAAAGAGATTTATCTCTTAACAAGGCAGCCATGACATAGTATCCAAGAAAGTCACATGGCCACCTTGTACATCCATCTGCAATATGAAACCCACAACCATACCATATAAATAAGTCATGTATCCTACAACCCTGGAATATAGTAATGTGTAAACCTCCACGGCCGGATCTAAGGTGTCATGTACCAAGGAATCAATATAATATAAAAAGACCAAAGATCTATGGATCCAAGGATATTTTCCATGGAATCCTATTTTGTCCCATGGGAATCCATGGTGGAAACTCAGTTAGGCATTGGTTGGGGTCCTAGGATCATGGTAATAGAAAGTCTTATGCGAGCCCCAACAATCCAGATCCATGGGGTATAAAGGCCTGAGTCATCCCACAAAATCATGACCCAAGGAGTAGAGTAAACCCAAGGCATCCACTACCACATTCCAAATCCATTAATTCAGGCATTAAATTTAAACATTCAATTTAAACAATCATTCCATGTGAGGATACCCACTGGCATTAACCAGCACAACCCATGAGTATACCCACTCATGAAAATTGGTTATCAAACAAGTATATGGGCCTAAACTCCCATATAAATAATTCAACAAGACATTATTCATTCCATATAGGTATAACCACCCATTATATCCATTTAACATGCTAAATTATCAAAATAGAAAAGGTATAACATGATTTTCATTAATCCAAGAGGCAGTACATCTCCTAAACAATCTATTCAAGCTATAAAAGAATCTAAGGGATTCCTATAACTAGGATAGTACAAGAATGCACCCCTTGGGTGGTTTAAACAAGAATAAACAACATATTTTATTAAGGTGCACCCCTTGGGTGACCTTGAATCGTGTAACAGGTGCCAAAACACCTAAATGGAACCTATGGACATCCTCACATGGTACGACTTATACTTAGACAAGAAACTCACTCAAAAATGAGGCCTCTTCGGAAAGTCTGACGGGCGGTATATAGAAATAACACACAAAAATCACAATAAAATATGAAATAAAGTATAGACCACCAACATTGCCTTGAGAGTATATTGCTCATCCAGTATCAAGTCCTGATTCTTCTTGGTTTGGGAGAAATCTGAAGATCGGATGAAGAACATGATATTATGGCATATGAGATTAAATATAAATAGAACAGTCATTGTTCTGAAGAACCGTGAGTGTCTAAAATGGAATCGATCAATTACCGTTATGGATCTGATAAGACAATTGGTGATAAAAATGTAAGTCGGTCGGAGACTTGGGCTTGATCCTCAGAATGGGCACCAAAGGAGAGGGCTCCACGGAGCTACTGTGTGATGGAGGAGAAAACTCCACTTCAGTTTAAAATGAAAAAGGTTTTTAATTTAGAATTTTAAAAAAACAAACATAGTTGGGTCACACGGTTTCCCAACCCATGTGGAAACCCTGCTCACCTCACTGTATATCAAGGGGCCCTTCGCACGGTTACCCTGCATGGTTGACTAATCGTGCAGTAACCATGCGAAAGTGTTCTACTAAAAACTAAAACCTTTTTAGACCTCTATCATGGTTTTCCTAACCATGCGCAAGCCGTGCGCAAACCGTGAACCAGGTCATTTTTAGCTGAAAATATGGTTCAAGCCTCCGTATAAGCCCTAGACACCTCCAAAACACCTGTGACCAAGATAAGAATTCACATAAAGCCATAAAAAGGAAATTAAACCAAAAATAAGAGGAACAATATCTTGTAAGAAAACTTGGGATCTTACATTCTTACTTATTCTTTTTAGTTAAATAATTTTATGGATCAAGAATATGTTGATTTTGGGAACATATTTCTGGTCAAATAAATATCCTCGATATAGGAAAATGATTTGATGATTAAGATATAAATGTTATTTTGGAATACACTCACTATTTTGCAAACCCAATATACCTAATGAATATATAATACTATGGAATTTCATTGCATGAGTAATGGTTAAATTTTATTTTGGAATAATCTATGATTTTATTCTAGACTTTTAGAGATTTGGGTTATTATAGAAATGACTAAACTATCATGGAGAACGTGTGATTAGGTTAATTACATATATGTATGAGACATTATGAGTAGTTGATGTTATTTAGAGATAAATGATACAATTTATCATGGATGACTTTGTGATCAAATCTTTCGTAATTTTGGGTTTCCATTTAAGGATGGGTTATTTTGAGTAATTTTGAAAAAAAAATTATTGAATGGTCTTTATAGAACATGAGTATTAGTGTTGAATTTTGGAGATTAAAATTATCCCTTCTCCTTTTAAAGGATTATTCTTTTTGGGGGATTATCTGATATTGTACTAGCCATTTTGGTATTGGTTGATGTCTAATATGGGGGAAATATATAACTAAACTTTTGGGGATTATGGGATTCTCTTGAAGTTTATTCTAGGACTTCAGGTGAGAAAAAGTTATATTGAGTACTCATCATTTGGAGAAATGATGAGTTTTTGGTTGAAATATATTAAAGGATGAAACTCTAATTGAAAAGTAAGTATGATTCCTTATGTTCTTATTATATATATTAAAAGAATTCATCAAATTTATTGAGTGGATCTTAAATCAAAAATGTTTCCCGTTTACATTTTCCTATTACGAAATCAAATACTATTTAACCCATCACAAATTTATGGTTTTCAGGTTTTTAACATTCTCATAATCATTTTTTATATCACTCTTCATCATAACTTAACTCTTAGTTTCTCTTCTATATCCATGTTTTCCAACAAGGAATCCTAGTATGTGTTATCTCAAGTGACTTTTTTAATTCTCTTTCATTCTTTTAAAGTGAGATTTTTATGGACAATTTTTCTGATGTGGGATTTTCAATGAACTTACTGAGCCAAATTTTAAAATTGTGAGGATGTAATTTCTAAAAGAAGTAATTATGTAACATCCCATGTTTTAGGAAATAAACACTTTTTTCAATAGCATACATGATACGCCACATCAAGCTTAACGAAACAAAAAAATATTGTTTTCTAATTTTTATTGTTATAACCTAGCCATTAGAATGGTGAGAATGAATAATATCAATTGAATTACAAAAACCTGGTTTAGAATTTTTAAATAATTATTCATTGGTTACCAAATTTATTAAAAATTGAAATAATATCCAATTTAATATAAAGGATGTGTTTTTAATAAAACCTAGATAAAAATAGAATAATTCTATTTATAAAATCATATCACTGTTTATGGATTTTTATTTAATGTAAAATATATTTTATATATTCAATTTAATATTTTAAATTCCTCTTATATTTTTTCTACATATGATATAAGAACAAATTCGTTTTTTGGATAAAAGAACTATTTTCCTAAAAATGCAGTTTTACCACCTTTTGTTGAATAACCCTGTTTAAATTTAGTTTTTGACACATTTATATGTTATATTTTCAAAATAAACTTATTATTTATATGTGGGACATAAAAATTTACTTTGGAAGAATTTTTGGTATTTTTCTGATAAAATTAATATTTTAATGAATAATGAAAATACTGCATTTTAATTCAAAAATGCCTTCTTGTCTCCTTATTTACATAGTTAGATTGTAATTTTAATTGGATTTAAAGATTAATTGTATTTTTATAACATTTAATCTATTTTTGTTCATTTTAAGTAATTTCACATTGAAATTATACATAAACACATGTCAATATTTTGATAGTTTTATTTCTTTAAATCCTGCTTCTTGGTTTTGACAACGTGAATTAGTTTTAAATTAATTTCTTCCAATTCTGTGTTTTGAATTTGAAAATATGGATTCTGTATTTGGAATCAGGTGGTCCAAATTGATTAAATGGGTACCTTTTATTTTTGGACATTATGAATTGTATATCCGGTAATTATTTTTATTTAACATGGTTAAAGGGTTAATCTGGTAAATAATGGTAAAAAATAATATTATACTAATATTAAACTACCCTAACACATGTTATAATCAAATTGTGTGAGATATTTCTTACCATGGGAATCATTTTGTCTATTTTGGGATCCCATGAAGAAAATTGGATGTGATAATGACATGTTCTATGAATTAATTTAAAGTAAAGAGAAATAAAACACAAACATATATCTTTTACTAAATGTTTTTTAATATATGGTTATATAAGTGATATATTTGACTAAAAATAATCATTATAAATCTAAAAAAGTTTCCTACATCATGGTTTTTTATTTAAAAATTTTAGACACGAAATAAATAAATTTATTTTTGAGACAACAATGTTGCAGTGAGTGTCTTATTAATGAATGATTCAAATAAATGATATTAAAAATATTAAAATAAATGTAAATTGACCATTTTTATGGAATAAAATAATTTTATGGATGATAATGACATATTATATTTGATTTAATTTCTTTTTTTAAGGAATCATTTTTTTATGACTTAAAAAATTCCATTACTAAATAGTGTCAAAATTGACATAAATGTTTTTTTAAAGAAATTAATTTTTTATTAAATGATATAATAGTCCCAAAAATATGATATTCATAAAAATGACTTATATAATGTTTCAAATTTCATTAATTACCCACTTATGGTACTGTTGTAATTTTATAGTAACTATAATTACAATATATTATGAAAATTCAAGAAGACATGGTAAAAGATAGTGTTTTGAATTAAGGGTTAAAGCTAAAAGATAAGGTTATTTTTGTGAAATAAACTTTTCTAAAACCTATTTTTTGAGAGTATTAAGACCAATTATCACCTTATCCTAGAAATTCATAACTTTGGAAGTATTATAAACCGAAAATAAATTTATAATAATATAATATTTCAAGACTTTCTTAAAGTGCCTCCCCTCCCTATTATAAAAAGAATCTAACTCTACCCACTTACACACACCTCTCAAGGCCATTGTCTCATCCAAATTCTTCTCAAATATTCTCCCGACATCCCTTTATTCCTTATATAAGCCTTACTTTGGGAATAAATAAATTCAAGAAAGCCTTTTGGCTTAAATCAAAATAAGTTACCTGATTTACAGGTAATGTCTTCTTACAAGTTCCTTTCATTTATTTTCCTTCTCCACTACTTATGCTATAATTATTATTTGATTACATAAAAAACTAGTATCCTAAATATAATAGGATGTTTTTTTGATAATTATTTGAACCAAACTTATACACACCTCTATCTAATGCCTACCGACATATTGTTTCTGTCTACGACGAACTACTGCCTCACGAAACAATTATTGTTCAATTTTCTCCTACCACCTCTCATGGTGGAAATTATGATGGAATTGAATTTATATATGATATATATTTTATTTATATTTTATCTATTATTCTGTAATTTTTATTTAAATTATACATTTACACTTTCCATGATATGTAAATATGATAATTTCATTTTAGGAAGTGTGGACTACTGCACCCTGAAAATGATATGACTCGTTCATGCTATAAATGGAATGTATAAACGACAATTTTATTTTCCTATGATAAATACATGACAAAAATGTAATATGGTTACTATAATATACATTTATATAATTTTATTATTGTTCCTTTAATATGAAAAATAAATGAAAGTAGTGTTCATGCGTACGTATGGTCTCCCATCTCCACTAACTGTGCATTTCATTTCTTATCTCCAAATATTATAAATATATATATATACTGGATATATATGATATTTAAATAATGAATAATATTTTAGAGGTTATTTACTTTGACAAAATGGAATATTTACATCAAAGAGTGTTCATTTTCGACTCAACCACCGAATATCGACAAAACAACTGACATGAACATAAATAATTTTGAAATTTTTATAACATGCTAATAAGTGATATAAATGGAATAATAAACATGAAAAAGGTTATCAAGGAAGTATAAATAAACCTAATATTACTATTCTTGAACATAAATATTTCACGTGAAGAGTCATACTCAAGGTAAAGGAACTTCTTAACCCAATTTCCATTCTTTGGGTTGATCTTATACATCTTGATTCTGTCATTATATGATTATGTGAGAAATTAATTTTGATATCTTATCTAGTATTTATAAATGATTTATGTGTTTTTATTTTTAATAAACATAATAAATCTATTTTATTAACAAAATTAACTTTGTAATGTAATTTCTAAACTCAATTTTTACTCATTGGGTTTTATGCATACTTCATTGATTAAATTATGTTAAGATTATGTATTGAATCCCTATTTAATTATTTATGTTGAAATTTCAACTTCCCTATATTTTTATATACTATTTCTAAAATTAACTACCCCATTGATAAATTCTTATATAATTTATACAAAATTGTTATGGTAAATCTTAACTCAAAATTAATTCATTGAGTTAAATATCCATGTCATTCGTTTGGTTTTTTCAAGAATATGTGTGAATGAAACCTTATTCTTTTACAATGAATATACACATATATTAGGGGTATTTATATTTTTCACACATAAATATTTCATTTATTATTCCTTAATCTACGGATATGAACCATGTAAGGGATTTCATCTAAATTTATATTACATTGAGACTTATTTGTTATTATTCACCAATTCACTTTTACATGGTGTATACACTACCCTTTGACATATTATATAATGAATATCCTTATTCTCATTTTATTATTTTTTTTAATATTATTATTTAATTATTTTTATTCAATTATTTCCTCAAGTGGTAAGGGACTCGTTAACTAAAACCTTGTTTTAAATATTTTAATGATTTATTCTTCTAAATAATTCTCATTAATGATCATGTTTTCCAAATGGTTTTAAGGATTTATTAAGATGTACATTATTGTTTTAAAGTTTAAATTCCTTTAAATAGTTTCACAATGGTATGGGACACATTGATTCAAAACTCTTATTTTTGAATGTTTTAAATGAATTAATTATATCAATATCATGAAATGATATCCTATGATTATAATGTAGAAATGTTATTTTTCCATTATTATAGTTTTATGTGTTATTATTACATTATGGTACTTGGAAATTTTATGATTGGTTATGTGATAAACCAATAATGGGTGGTTATATGATAATATAAATATGGGCGGTTCCATTTTAAACCAAATGATGGGTGGTTCCATGAAAAACCGTAGACGGGTGGTTCCGTTATAACCGCCAATGCATTGGGTATGGAAGTCGGTCGTATGGATATTCCATTTAGTGATATGTTTGGAAGTTGACCATATGGTTATTCACTTTAAGTATTTTTATGTACCATGTTACCTTTTTATGTTATATATTGATTTCTATGGGTTTATGGTGGTCTTTTTGTTAAAAAATGGTAAACAATAATCCTATATTCAATAAAGTATATTTATTACATCTTAAAGGTGATAAGTATTACATTTTGTTAAATTATTCATGGTTTTCATGTTTTCTCAAGAGTAATAGATTTCCTTCTTTGTGTATCCCTTAATGAGCTTTTTTTCTTATCCCATGTCCTAAAATAAAATTCAAAGAAATTAAAGAATAATTGAGTCAAGGATGGGATCAAAGAAAATTCATGATGTTTAAACATGAAATGATACCATGTTTCTTTTTAAAGAGTTTCAATTTTATAAAAATAATGGATAGTGAGTATACTTCTCTACTTATAATACTTATGTTTTTATGTAGGAGTTATGGCCAAATTCTATAAAACTTTAAACCTGAAAAGATCCTCAAAGTGAATTAAATTCAATTACTGACTTATCTCAAGATTATGTAATGTTTAATTCCATGGCTTTATACTACATGTAGGTATAATTTTCCAATTCATTTTAAAATTATAATAAACCAACTACACATCATATGTTATATTTTTTTTACCACTTGGACTTTGGGATGGTTTTACATGGTGTATTTTAGTGGTAAAAATATAGCATGGTTCGATCACTAAATGTATTAGGATATTATTCTAAAATACCCAAAACATAATTTCACTAGGGTTACCCCTTGGTTCTAAATCATATGTACTAATATTGTTCTAGATGTTTATTATTCATCAACATTCACATATTAATTTCCTTACTATAATTATTTTTTTTATTATCATTCATTCTATTTTTCAATTATTTATCCTCTAAACTAACTTGTGGAATAATTTTTTTAAATGAGAATTTAATTATTAATTTTATGGTACCTTCTAGTTTCAAAAACTTTAAGAGTATATTGTTTTCATTATTTATTCTATAAATGTTAAAAATATTTGAATAAATGGATATTACTATTATATCTTATAATGTGGTAATTAATATGTGGATTTTCAATAATAGATGTGTACAATAATGAATGTTTTCTATATGATTATATCATTTACTATAAAATGAAATTAAAAATTTCTAAATTTTTATGAAATGATATTTGATTTTCCAATAAATTATAATCATATTTTATATTTTTATTTCTCAGATAGTTTGAAGTTGGATCATTGTTTAATGAGATGTCATGTAGCATAGAGGGTGGTGACATAATATGAAAGTGAATACTAATTCCTATATTAAGTTACAGTGTATGGTTCATGGATAAATATGTGATTTCATATAAGATGTTTATTGATTCATGTATGGATGTTAACTTAGGGGGTCAAAAGTATATTTTTGATTGTTTTATTTTTTTTAATATTCTTATCGCATTATCCCAATGGATTTTCCCTTCTTTATTTTCATTAATTGATGCTGAATTATAAATGTGGTAATATGGGTGAGGAAGTATTTTTTGTTCTATAAGAGTATGTTGGAGGTTAGTTGAAAAAATTTATTAAATTTTCATTTATTTTATTCAACATATTTTAAAGGAATCTTATAAAAAACCCTTTTTAATTTTGGAATTGATGTTCAACATATGGATACATCATGATGGAATTTATTGGGGAATTCTACAACTAATTTACTCATATTTGTTGTAAAATATAAACTCAATTAATTTCTATTAAATCTGAAGAAACTTTTCATTATCCAAAGGCATCTAGGATTCCACATAAAATATTTCATTAAATGGCTTGGGTACCTTTATTATAGGGGAGGCTTTAGTTGGTTCATGACATAGATGCAAAAAACATTAACAGTTGACTGGTTTGTGCAGGAAATATGTAAGGATACCAAAGAGATTTTCAATGTGGTATCAATGTAACCCCTCTATTAAAATATATATATAATGTTCATAAGGATTTCATCCTAGATTTTTTATTTTCATTATGGTTCTTCATGATATATATAATGTTATCACTATCGCCAAAATTAATATGAAAAGTTTTTAAGAGTTCCTGAAATAAAAAAGAAACATAAACTAAAAGATAAATTCATTTCACTTTTTTTGTATTTTAGGTAGAGCTCCTCCACTTAACATTGTTCTAAACATCCATATCAGTAATAAAGAGAATATATTTGGAATTATTTACGAGAAAAAATATTATTTAAAGGATACTATAAAAAATAATCTCAAACCATCAGTGACACATGTGTAAGTCATCCATGGAATATGAGAGTTTACCACCCTTGACACAGAAATTCTAGGAGGATGATGAAGAATTTTATCATGCTTATAAATATATTACCCCTCTCCCATTATAAATTACTTGATACCATGTCCACTTTCCTCATCATTATCATGTATATGAATTTTGGTTTATCCATTTATATATTATTGTTAACATCTTTTTATTCATTTATTTGACTATCTTTTTCTTCTCTCTATAATTTCATCATGTCTACTCATCCCATATGATGTAAACATTATAATTATACTCAATTGTTATGGAGAAATAACATATTATGGGTTATATAAGGGGAATTATAGTGTGTGTTCTTGAATTAGTACATTTAGTTATAAATATATTTATTCTATGATTTTGTTTGAAGTGAAGGTGAAGTGTGGGTTTGAGATTGAAACATTATTCTAAATAAATACAACTCTAAACATGAAGTTATGTACTTTATAAAAATGATTTTATTTTCTTCTTTAAATATTTAGGATAGGTTATTATTCTGAAACAGAAGGAAATAGTGGTGGATAAAGAGATACATGGTATTGGATATTCTCATTGAGTTGGATGATTTAGAACAGAATTAGACTGTGACAAAACTCAATGGAAATAACACGTAAACCATTTTTATATTTTTTATAACTCTAATATATATATATATATTATCATTCATTGAATTGGAAAAAAATTCACCCAACATGTGAATATTTCATACTTCCAACCATAGAAAAAAATAAGTTCTTCAGTTGTGACTCTCATAGCCCATCTCCTTAAGAGAGGACCATGGATAGACATGTTCTATATTCCATGAAATTTTAAATTATATTTATTAGAAGCCTCTAAATAAATAATTTATCATATATGTTATGAATTTTTTTAATAAACTTTATATAAGACCAATTTTAACACTCCAATCCCAATTTATATAGAGTCAGTAGATTATTTCTTCATAAGGAATATATATATATGATCACATATCATTTATCCATAATATATTCATCCCTAAGGAATTAGATATATAAATAAACATTATATTGAAATTTTAATAACCGGGATTTAATGATAATAAATTTATAAAATATATATTTATTTTATATTCAAGATATACATTTAATGTCATATATAATATATATTCGCATTTTCTGGGAATGAAATGAAACATAACAAAAGGGTGATCTACACCACAAACTAATGGTTATAATATCAATGAATATATATAAATCAAGATCATTGAATAAATAATATGGTAGGATAATAAAAACAAATAAATACATAACAAATAATTCATGATCATAACATCATCAGTTTATAAAAGTTGAAAACATATTTAATGGATATCATAGTTAGAGTGATATAAAATATTGAATATCATACATATATCATCAATTCCTTGTGAAAATAAATCATATAAAGGTTAAATATTCTCCCAATACACTATTTTAGTTATCTTAAGAAACATAATAGAATATTGAAGGAAAATATAATTCCATGACCAACCCATCACATAAATCTTCCAACGAATGCAATAATATAAAAAATGTAGAATAAATAAATATTATAGTTTTCAATAGTGAACAATATATAAATTCAAGGATTCAAAATTAATGATTTACATTACACTTTAATCCAAATATATTAAAAAAGATACATTAATATCAATAGTTTTACTTGTAAAATGAATCATATTAATATTTAAATGAAAATACATTAACTAGAATATTGATGCCTATTTTATATAGTGTGTAAAATATATACTAATCTAATAATGTTTTCATTTTTAGAAAATAGTGGAAATTTCGATACTAAAAAGTCTCCATTATGAAAAAATGAAATATTATAAGCATCTAAAATAGGGTGTTTTACAAAAACCTCAATCGAAGAGATGAAACACACTAGTGGGGGATTATCCATATAGATGAGGTCGTTGATTTCTACATAATTATTTTCTAGACATTATGAAACAATGTTTTATTCTCAATGTGTATTAGTGTTAATATTATCAATATATCTTAGGAACTCAAGGAAATCCATACATTTATCTATAAAACTCTTTGAGAGATGGGTATTATTTTAACTAATTTTATACACTATAGTTTTGAAGTTACTCTCCAAACATATATTTGTCAATCCTCTTTGACTTGAAATATTTACCACATTTATGGCTCTGAGTTTCTTACTATTAAGTGAAATGGTGATACAACATGAACTATAAAAGAACCACATGATGATTTCAATATTATTGTACCCATGTGTTTAGTTTATCTTCAATGATGTGTCAATGTGTTTTTCTTCAGATGATATGATGTTTTTTATTCTTGGAGAATTATTACCAAATAACATGATGGAACTCGCTGACATTCTTGAGAAATTATCCATGTCTAATTTTGATTATTTTAGGATGGATATTATGTTCCAAGATATGTTTCAATAAAGAAAAAAAAAATTTACAACAAGGTTTGAAGAATATTAATTGGAATAAGGCTTGGTAAGAAAAATATACTTTCTTAGGTAATTAAAATAATTCTATGTAAAATATATCTACATTTTTATATAAATAATATTTGAGGAATAGGATATGAAGAAGAAACTATTGTTATATTTTTTACTTGAATATATATATATATATTCATATTTATAAATCTATGTTTATGGAAAAAATATCCATAAAATATAGCTAAGGGACCAACTCAATTACACACATTGGGGTGGAGGGCCTCAAAAATGTGGGAGAGGAGGTCCATGAGGACCACATGGTGGTAGGATGCATTGCTCAATTAGGAGGTAAGGATTAATCATAATGATGGTATATGGTTTTTATGGGATAGTATTAGTGCATATTGGATCGTGATGTTTGTGTGTTTTGTTGTGAGTGCCAATCCCACACTTCCCTGGAACATGTTGTCTTTATATGGATTCATTTATTATGCAATGCATGACTATTCCAAGAACTGATGTCGGATGGAAGCACCATAGGTACTACTCACCCATGTTAAATGATTTACATATTTTATACAATATCTGATCAGACAAAGATAGGATGTCTGATCCTCAGGTGAAAACATCTTATACCTTTAGAAATTATTTGGATTTTCTATATGGTTATTCTATTATTTATGACATTAAATGATCACAATTAGTCCATGAGTTTTGATCAAAGAAGCACGTGTCATACATCCATGTTTAATTCGATGGTTTTTTGTTATATTCAATTATAATTTATTCATTTAGTGCATGAAGGACATTCCAAAATGAATGAAAACAATAAAATAACATGGTTGGGTCATTGAAGCTTAGAACATGATCTCTAATGATAAACTCATGATGTAATGGATGGTTTTGATTGAAATTAAAATTACAGGTGAAAATATTCTATTTAGTGTCGTGGGAATTAAAAATGTAAAAGAGATGAGTCCTAGGTATTCATTAATAATGTAGATCTTGTAAATGATATCCATATAACCAAAATACTGAGAGAGTTTACATGTCCATTTTCAAAAGAGGACCATATTGTTGAATTGTGAAGATAAATTCACACATCCATTTCTATATGAAACCAATTGTTCACATATATATTTTTTCAGTGATATTTAACATAAGCATCTATGAAGAAAATGACATAGTTTATTCATGAATTTATACATTTTTTAAAAAATCTATTTTATAAAGAGAACTGTGTAACAGATATTTTAAGTTGTTTCACATGGTTTATTTATAAATAATATTTTTGAGATTATTCCATATTAGAATTTTCATCATTCTGTGTATATTTTACTCTTTGGGAAGTAGGGATTTGTATATGTTATGGAAAATATAATTCTATATAAATTAAAGTGATGATATGTGAGAATTTCATATACATTAAATGGGTAGGTATATTAGAGTTTCAAATGATGATTTTATTACTCCAACAAAAAGGAAAATATAGATTGGGAGAAATCTCCTTTATGTTTTAATATAAAAGAGAAATTGGAAATCATGGGGAACATTCTATTTTTTTTATAAGAATTTTTTTAATATTTAATACAATAGAAAAGAGTCAGAATTTACAAATATATAAAAAAATCATGGGATCTAAAGCTAATTCTAAGAAAATAATTTTATGCTAAATTTATTATTTATGATTTTTTTATATATTTTCTGGAAAAATAAAAGATCGATGTGAGAGAATAAAAATGTGGGGTTATTTTTATTTAATATTGAAATTATATATAAGATAATTTAGTATCAAAGGTGTGATTAGTTGTTGAGAAAAATATGAGAGATAATTCATCAATTATTAAATAATAATTTGAGATGATTGATGTATCCATGTATCAATTAGGTGATTATAATATAATGACAAATATTACTTGTGGGTGATTTCATTTGATTTATTATTTGATGAACTTGAGTAGTATCGAAAATATAATAGATCTGAGAAGTGAGTTTCATGATTAGTGTAACTGATCTTTATTAATTTCTACAGACGATCTTGATGAAGTATGAAAAGAAAGGGTATCCTTATTTCCTATGATAAAAATTCATCTGTTAATGAAGGTCACTATAAATTTTGATCATAGTTTTAGAAGAAGAGTGGATTTGGAGTGTTAAATAAGCAGTTGACTGAGATATTGAAATTAGGGTGTGTAACCAGCTATATTCACTTACGAGTATAGTAAATAATATATAACTGATGGGATAACCGATTGCAACTTATAGTTTGATTTTATACAAAACCTTGTAAATATTTGTGTGATTATTTTCCTATTATTACAACTACACATGAGGTGATAATGGGAGATAACACTGAGTATATCATGAACCCTAACTAGTTTGAGATGTTAAATTTAAATGAAAAGAGAATTCATAAAAATAAACTACTTAATCACACCTCCCTCAGTGGTTCATACCACCTTGTAAAATATAAGTTGTACAAAAGGGGGTTCACACTAAATATCTAAATTTTTTCCTAGATTTTTTAAATTTATTCTATGAATTGAATATTTCAGAAAGTGTTTTAGTTACCTTACATAGAGGAAACATAATTTACTTCATAGAATATAAATTAAATGTTTCTACAAAATATTAGAAAATTAAATATAATTATGGGAAGAAATTTGAAGAAAAATCCAAAGATAAATGGATATATATCCTAAATTTAAATTTACCAATGTGATATAAGTACAATTTTTTATTTTTATTATGATTCCTTAGATTGAGATAGTTTAAGATATAGTTAGGAGATGTAACCTAGTGATTTCACTAGGAAATTAATGAACATCAAAAGAGGGTTCATAAAGAAGTGATAATTTGTTTTTCAAGAACTACAACATGCCTTCAAAATGAAGGGATTCATCTAGAAAAATAATATAATTACATGGAAGAGGAAATGGAAAAAATGATGGTATTTTAAATAATCTCACAAAACTTTTGAAATAGTAAATGAAATATTATATCTTTTCAATGAAATATATGAATAATTGTAAATTATTTTTGGAGAATGATGTCAAGGATACTTTTTTTACGAAACATATCCATGCATTAAAAAAATTTCATGGATTTATATGGATTTCAATAATTATTAATTAGATATTAAATCCATAAGTATCAAGGTGTTTGACTAAAATTTATTTTTAAAGAACAAATAAAATGAAGTGCATGTTGAAAGTATTAGGTAGCATGAAGAAGACAAAAGGGTATCTACTAGAGATAAAAAATACTCCCTCATCATGAGATGTGTTGAGAGGTAAATTATGATATCCAAATTTGAAACTTATGATGCAAGGACATCATGATTAAATAATCATGCATCAACTACCACATAGTTCTCTGTAGAAGATTATACTAATAAAGGATATACATAACAAGGAAGGAAGGTCGTTACATCATCTAATGTTATTTCTTAATTAGTTGTAAAGAAAGAAGTACCTTCATTATCTCAATTTAAAACTTTTTATAAAAGTGTTTATACAAAAAGTGTAGGATGGGATAAAAATTAAATTCAGATATAGATGAGTAAAAATAGAGAATATCACTACAAAATGTATATGATGGATATAAGAATATTTATATGTAATGTTTCCCTAAAGGAATCCTAATGGGTGGTGAAAAAAACTAAAGCACTATTCTTGAAATTCTAAAAATCATACTGAAAATAAAAGAAGATAGAGGTTTCTTGTTTAACATTGGTTTTGTAAAATATTAAGGCATCACGCATCGGATTTTTGGTAAAATGATTTAAATTATTATTAAAAAATGAAACTTTTATTAAAGGGAATATATAAATAGAAAATGTTATAATGGTCATAGACTAAAAAAATATATTAGATTCAAATTGTTTTAATGTTTATGATTAAATATATAATGATTTAAATAAAATTGGTCAAACATTTTAGGAATGTACGTATCAAAATGTATCAAAAAGTAATTAGTAGAGAATGCCACATGGGAAGGAAAAATTATCCTTCAGTAGAAACCTAGAAAATGATACCTGTCATATTACTCCGAAAACATTTCCAGATAATAAATCCATAGACACAATTCATAAGAAGCATAATATATAAATATCATAAAAGATGATAATAAATTTTATTATATCAAAGAATAAATAGTTTATGAAATCGGATCATGTGATTCCATGTCGAAACTACAAACCTACTATCAATATTCCCAGTGAAATCCTAGTTATTTTTCAAAAAAAATGGATAAAGAAAGAAAGTTCAAAGAAGAAAAAGAAAAATAAAGTGCTAAACGTAAAATGAAAAATCTACATGAAGAATATGGGTATCATGATAGGGTTTTCAAAAATGAAAAATATTGTATTGGAGATGTTCTATTTGGGATATGTAATAAATATAAACATAATACAAGAGGATGTTTAACCACATTTAGTGCATAAGAATAATCTATACAGATAATTAATATTGAATCATGAGATGCAATTTATTTAATGGATGAATAAAAAATAACTTTCTCACGTGATGAAATCATAGATATGACAAGATCCATTTTACCAAATTATAAATCAATATTTAAAACTAGATTTCGAATCTTGAATATTGTAGAAATTGGAACTACTTAGTTGAGGATACCATATCAACCTTGCTGTTCAAATTGTGTAATAAGTTTTTCCACCTCATTCCCTTATATCTTTTAGGTATTGTATATTTTCTTAAAATATATGGCATTTAATTTGAATCAAGATTTTAGGGGGAGAACCAGAGATGTACTGGGTTATATCCATTAATTACATTATAGAAAAATAATACACTAACCTTGACTGATTTATATCATGAAATGAAAATGTAACTCTGATAGACAATCGACATTGATAAAGTAAAAAAAATAAAGACTCCATCCTGGAGTGATTCATTTATTCTCATGAATTTGTATTAAAGAATATTATACTTTATGATGGTTCAGATGTTATCAAAAGTGTACATCCTCAAAAATAATTACATTTTGGTATTTTATCATATTAGAAAATAGTAAAATACATTATTTAAGAGATACGCCTTCAAGATTATTTTTATGAGTATATCCCTTGAGGGGAATCCATGTTGAGAAAGGAGACTACTAAAAAATTTATTTTGAATCTATAATTTTCATGACAGCTCATTATGAATTGAATTTTAGGTATTCATAAAACACTATGAACTCTTATTTATAATTTTAATAAATTTACTAACTAAAGAGGATTTTTTTGATATAAAAACATGAGAAAAATGGGGAGTTATATGAACTATTTTTATAGTTTATTAATATTTATACATCATACATGATTCTTTTAAAAGAAAACATTTCTCATAATATTTTTCATAAATAATATTCTATTAGCTTGATTTAAAATGTGATTTATTTTATATAAATCCTATAAATCCTTGGATATGCATCACTTTTTTCTACACTTCGTTAGCCAACATAGATTTTGAAATTATAACCAAAGGATCTATTCCAATCATTATATGATATCATTCCCATCTTTAAAAATTAAAGAATTAGATTTCGATATAATTTATTAGATTATAAAACCCTACATTCACATTGAAATTATTTTTCAATAACAGGTTGAATAATTAGATTATAAAAATTAAATTTAGTAATGTGAATAGATATTGATAAAAAAATACAAATCAAGAGATTATTGAACCTAAGTGTTGTATTTGTTTTCAATGATGTGTTTATATTTTTCAAGAGAGTTGGGAAGAATTTGTTATTCTTAATGAATTTTTATGGACTCACATGATGGAATTAGATGTCTTTTATATGAAATTTTCCATGTTCAATTGTGAGAATTTTTCTTCTGATCTTATGTTTAAATATATGTGTCAATAAATATGACATAATGTTTATAAAAATTCTTAGAGAAATATAATTGGAAGAAATAAATTCTACATAAACATTATTTCCTGAGGAATTAAAAAAATCCATGTAATATGTATTTAAATATTATCATGATGAATATTAGAGGTATAAGATATGATGAAAATATATTTTTTCACATTTCAGTATATATGATAGAATTAATATTTCTAACTGTTCTAGAAAAACTGTCCAACTAAGATAGCTAAGGGACTAACTAAATCTAACATGTGTTAGATGAGGACCTAAACCACATGGGAGATGAGGTATATGAATCCACCTTGGATTCAGGTTGACTGAGAATATATTAGGTCTCTAGGGATACTCATTTGTGTGAATATAGATGTGTTAGGGCCAAGGTGGGCTAGCATAGGTGCAGTGCGGCCAGTGAAGAATGTATGACGTGTTATGGGTGTCAATCCCCCACTTCCTCAGAACATCTATCTTAGAAATTTAATTATTTATTATGTTCCACATGAATAAGCTAAAAAACAGTATGGTATGGATGTTTCATGTGTATTATTCACCCATGATAAATGATACGCATATTTTGTATCACAACTGATCAAATCAATGCAACCTGTCTGATCATCTTACATAGTCATCATATAAATCCTATGAATAAAGGATTCCCCAAATAGTTAGTCAGTCATTTAACAACCCTAAATATCATATAAGTTCAGGAGGTTTGAACCATTCTCAACCTATCATCATTCCTTTTTTACTTCAATATTTTGAAGATGGATGCAAGCATTAATTACTTTTATACTCTGAGGGGTGATTAAAATACATGGACATTAACAACTACCATGTATGAGTTTCAAAAGGTTAGATCATTATTTATAATGATAATTTATGGATTTAATGTATTGGTATGATCATAATGTGATATATTGGTGATAATATGGAACATAGTATTGGGGTAATCTCAAATACACATGATTTGAGTCATGGGTATTCATAAATAGTAGGGCCACCGTAAATGATATTAACTTACCCTAAATACTGAGGGAGTTTAGGTACCCATTTATATAAGTGGACCATAGACCTTAATGATTACATGATATTCTAATAACTTTTTTGATCTATAACCAATGTTTCACATAGAAATTTTCATTACAAAATGACATAGCTTTTTTTAGATGAAAAAACTTTGCATATTCATTCACATATGTATTTTTGATTCATAATTATTTTTAAAAGACAATCTTGCTGCTGATTTTCTAATTCATTTCTTATAAACAATTGTAACATTAGAGTTTTGAGATTATTCCACATTCACATTTGATATTTGAATTTTATTGTTTAAAATATTGGATATAATGACATTCAAGAAGTTATAGACTTTTGAAAACCATTTAAATAATTATGATGATATATTGGTATTATTAAAATTTTAAACGAGTTAGTATTACGATTTTTTAAGGTTTATTTAATTATAACAAAAAAAAATATTTAGAGATCATGGGTAATCTTCTATATTCTATAATAGAAAAGTGAAATTCGGTGTCGGGGGGAACATCCTCTAATTTTTTTTCATAATTTTATTCTTATTCATTATAATTGAAAATGGATATAATGTATTAATAGGTGGAATGTTCTTGGAAAACAAATTTTGGGAAAAATAATTTGACATTGTGATTATTATTCATGATATTCATATATATTTTCAAGAAATACATATTTTTTTTGAGAGAATTAAAAAGTGTTTTAGTTTCTTTCTCTAACACATAGATTCTATAGAACAGCTTTTAGTATTGATGGTGTGATGAGTTTCATGAGAAAACTAAAAGATCTTGAATTCATTATTCATGAATTATTTTTGAATCCTAATATATCCATTTATCAAACTAAGAAGGATTCAAAGTTTATAAATATTTCAAGAGGGTGGTTTCATGTTCTAATGTTTTTTAAGAACTAGTAGAGTATCCATATCATACTATATTTGACCAGTGGAATGTAACAGTATGAAATTTTGTTGATGATCGTGATGGATTAAAAAGGAAAGGGTATCAAAATTTATTTTGGATAAATATAATCTATAGATGAATATATTTATATATCGATATCATCAACAAAAAAAATATTGGATCCATGGTGTTTAACCAAGAACTGATTGAGATATTGTAACTAGGATGTGTAACCAATTATATTCACTTACTCGTATAGTGATAAATAGGTAACTATATGGATAATAGTTAAAAAAGTATGATTTTATGTTTAACACAATAAATCCCTATAGGATTATTTATCAATTATAATAACTACACATGATGTGATATTGAGATATATCATTGAGTGGATCTTGAATCTTAATAATTTCAAGTGTTTTCATTTCTAATAGATGAGAATTCATGTAAAAAACCAACAAATAAAACCCCTATCCCCCTTCCCTCTATGGTTCACATATCCTAGGGAACTGCAACTGTGATTTATGAATATGTAACCACATCTCATGATCTTAGTAGTACCCAAGGAATCTCTGTCCATATTTAATTTAATCTTACTTGAAAATATAGGCATCCATATAACTTCAAATGTGCATGTTGTGGGGATAACATTTCTAGAGATGTTAAAGAATTTAAAAAAAATAACATCACATATATAGTTATTTAGAATCCTTTTGACATGGATTAGGGATACATGATATTATGTACAATCTTGAAATGTAAGTCATGTATGTTAAATCTAGATTGTTTTTTAATGATGGATTTTTGAATTCTCCATCTTATGTGATTTAATTCAGTGAAAGTATTCAGGAAGATATTGAAGAGTTGAGGAAACACCTATAGTATGTCACTATCAAAGATAAATCCAAAAAAAAAATTTCCACTAAAGTGATGGATATAAAAAAAATACTAAAATAGAGCATTCCAAAGGTCTGGGGAAATATTAAGACTTCTGAGTTGATGATATATGACTTCCCTACATTTTCTAGAAAGAGATCATTTATAGCATGGAGAGATCCCTGAGTGTTGTATAAAGACCTCTGTGGGGACTCTTCCATAGGAAATCATCCAAACCAAGGTCAATAAGGAAGGTAATATAAATTTATTGATGAATTTATGAATAAAATATTATCCTAAATATTAATTTCAAAAAAAATAGATAGAACAATTTATCAATGAGAAGGGAAATTCTAGAAGGCTCCCTAAAATGTAGTCTTTATTGATGGGAAGATGAATAATCACTGATAATATTTTCAATGTTCAGATATTAATTAAGGTGTGGTCAATCTTGATAATATTTAATTAATAATATAAAATCATTAATTGATTCTATGATATCATTAGAGTGAATTATAGGAGAAACAATCTAGTTGTCAAGCCAGAATTCGATGTTAGAATCCTTACATGGAATCATTATAGAGTAATATATAATATTGGATAAATAATCTTTATGGGATGGTCATATTTTAGAATTCATGTAATTAATGTTGTAGTTATTTTGTTTCAATTGAAATTTCGACTTAGGAAAGGAAAGGGATTCTTATTTTTTGGGGATGAGTCTTAATAGGATGTGAAAATGTATGTGATAATTGAAACATGTATGTTTTTTATACCCATTAAACTAGATATGATGGTCATAGATAATTACCTATAAGTTAAATTAACCATAATTATTTCTAAGATGTTCCATTTTTAATAAAAATTATACAGGCATTCTGAGTTCTGATAATAAAGGAAGTCCATCTATAAACCATAAAACAATAACTAGTTTAGAATCAATAATGGATTTAACCAAGCATAAACTTCCATCCATGTAGAGATAATTCCCTTTCCATGGATCCAATTTAATTTTTACCCTTCAAATAATTACATCAAAGTAAAATTCATTTGTCCTACCCCAAAACATGGAGACACCAATGTATTTAAATTGAATGACTCCCTCTCTTATAATAAAATCATTCAAGATTTAAATTTTCCTAAGAGGTAAATGATTCTTCCAAAAGAATGTAAAATAATTTTACCAGTTTTCATAATATCCCAATACCTTTACATAGTGGGAATGAGTTTCCTTCTATAGGTGAATTTTTTATTTTACCTCTCGTGATAAATAAATTGAAATCATTATAAAAGAGGATGTGAAGAAGGTAGAGAGACCACTTCATCCTTAATAATATTTCGGTCAGCTTGATCTACCATTATAGAGAGAAGACTACAGAGATACTCCTTAACAATTTAAAAGATAATATAATCTAAAATATCACCTTTATAACCCCCTAAAACATAAATAATAACCCCTTAGAGAGCCATTGATGAGAAAAAATGTTGGTATTGATGATGAGATTCTGAACCTAATTGATGAATGTATCACTAATCAAAACTTACTTTAGATTTTTGAAAATTAAATTTCAATCCATGTTGTTAAAATACTTTTTAAAAATCAATCGTCAAATAAATAGATCCATATCATGTAGTTTTACTAATAGTTTTTAAAAATTAAGAGGTAGTAAGAATACAATCTTGGTTAGTTATTCATCTAATGAAACAAAATTTATTCCATTAAATAATAGTCTACAGATGGAACCCAGACTATTGGATATGATTATTATAATAATCATGTAAATTTTGTTAACAAGAGAAATAGGCTTGAAAATGGTCATCCTAAAAATTTTACACCTTAGGGATCAATGTGACAAATTTTTCATTGACACCTTCTATAAAGGAGATATTAGATAAGAAAAACATTACAATCCTATAGAAAACATGTGAATACCAATTAATTATATATTAATGAATAAGTAAGAGAAGAAATCCTATAAAAGGATAAATCTTAGGTTTTATTCTAAAAATGGCCTTTCTAATCTCAATATCAAGGGTAATTTCATTGATCCTGCCATTATCATTTTACTAGAACATAGTAGGAGTAATTTTGTATATGATTCCCTTATTTTATAAGATACATAGAGGAGTTTTGTTTAGTAATACACCATGATATCATTTAACCTTTCCCCCTTACTAGGGATTTAGTGCCCCTATCTAAGAATGAAGAGATGTATATTTTCTTTTCTAACTCTTTAAAGGGATTTGTGGATATTTCTATTTCCATCTCTATATTTAACAAATTTGACTTTGAAGGACTAACTTTTTATACATTCCTTCAAGATGAGTAATGTTTTGAACTTATATGTGAACACAATATCCTTCTTTATTTTGAGAGAAGATAATTTTTCATGGAATCATCCAACATTTTTTCATTTTAGCTTCTATAATTGAAATATTGATCTCTATATAATTGATAGTATCCCTAACCCAATACTTTAGATTCTTCATTAAGAACATTATCTTTATGACACTAAAAAAGGTGTTATTCCCACAAATAATTTATTTCTAAGAATTAAAAATATGGATAAATAATTGAAGAAGAATATCCCATTCTCTATTAATCCGAGAGGGGAGAGGGTTTAAAATCCACTTTCATATGGTGATGAATATTTGGTGACAATATGAGTTAAACATTGGAAGGGTGATGTAGGATAGAGGGTCCAATTGTTCATGTTCTTGTTTGTTATTAAAATATATATCAATCTTACTAGACCTCATTATGTTTGAATATACTATGTAACATGGGTACGTAACCCTAATTGGGGAGACCTTAATAAGGTCATTTCTAACCATACTGGCCTTAAAATACCTAGAGTATAAAGGACACTAAAAACCACCAGTATTTTCAACATGAATCATGATGGAAAAAAAATTCAACCAGGATATCCCATGAATTTCTAATATAGATGCTAAGGAATTAAATTTGATAAAAAATGAATCCTCTATATTGATACCAATTTTTTAATAGATAAATGGGAAAAACATAAGAATCACATATTGTTCTAGTTCAGATGTAACCACTTATTCCCTTGAAATGAATAGGGTTACTATATTAATTGAAGTATTTATAATTACCCAAAAATATACATATTACTGGAACATTTATACTAGTATATGAGATGATACCCCATGATATCTAGATAGGATCTGCTTAATGAGAAAAATTTAATGGGTTTAAATAACCCCATATTTTTTGTCATAAATTTTGTTGAAATATCTTAACTAATTTGGTGGTTTTTTGGTTGTAAAAAACTCCAAAATTTTATAAAATGATATTCATTTAAACATGGATTTGGATTATTACTCTCTATTAGATTTATTTCTCCCATAAATACACTTATATGAGGATCCTTATGTACATAATAGTTTTATTTTTTAGGATTTTCATTATTTGTTTTATTTTCAACCTATTCATTGTAGTCTTTTTCCTCTATGGTGTTTTTATTATCATTTTTCATAGGGATCGCATTGTACTCAACTAGATCATTAGTATTATAAGATGATGATCCACTTGTAACCTTTCCCTCTTCCTCCACAATATAAATATAATTTTTATTTATAGTTAAATATATAGTATATTGGAAACTATTTTATCTTAGAGAAATGTATTTTCTAGTATCCTCACTTATAGTGTGAGTCATTGGATCAAGTATAGAGAGATCTTCTATATTTGGGGGTATTTCCACCATGTAATTCTAAATCTATGAAGAAGAAATAACTATTTCATTTCTCACATATTATTAGTTTTAGTCTTTTATTTGTACCTTTTTTATTCTCTATGTTAAGTATTTCATATTTTATAACACCAAATTCTATATTATTGGAATTCTGTACACTAGTTTGGTGAATGTATTCCTCCTATTTGGCATTTCCAACCTTCTTTTTAATGAGTTTACACTTTTCAAGGATGATTCCTTTTTTCCTTTTCCATCACCTCCATATAGATCTTATTATTTTATATAGTCTATGGTTTGAGTAACCTTTGCATGATTCTGAAATTGTAAATTTAGTGGCCAATGATATTAAATAATTCAAAAAAATTGTAAATTACTCATATTCTAACTTATCTTTAAGCTAACTTTTAGGAACAATATGGTTGACTATATCATAAAACATGGAATCCATGTTACTATTCACAATAATGCAGTAATTGTACATTAATTCACATTCATGTTCTTGATAATCCATTTTTATAGAAATACCTATGCAAGAGGCAATGTAATTCATAATTTATTGATGAAAGAAACCCCAACTATTATGATGCATTATGATCTAAATCTAAGTCATTGATTTCTTCTAGGTAAATGTATTGATATTAAGGTCCAATTTAGAAATCCTAAATAAACCGAGTTTCAAGGAATTTTATTTGGAATCTAAATTATCGTCGAGGTCCCCTATGTTGTTGACTATGATATGGAAATACCTCCATCCAATAGTAATGTTCCTCTAGTTCTTAATTCTATAATATTTCCCTACAATGGTTTTGATATCTAAAGTGTTCTAATGTTTTCCTTCTTTGATAGAATGATTTTTCCAAGAAAAGAGAACCTATAATGATCTTAACACTATTATAAAGCCTTTGTATTTACCTCAACCCAAATACATATATCCTCTAATTAATCAATTATGGTTTCCCTTCTCAATTAATCATTATTTATCCCAAGGGTTATTCCAAGGGCTTCCACAGGGGAGACCCTAATACATCAAACCATGTATTTTTCCTTGACAATAGAATTATTCAATTATTTTCCATCGAAAGTGAGATTCCAGTCTAGGTGAAAATATTTCATGAAGCATCAATAAAGCTAGGTTCTTCCAAGATCACTATTTTGGAAAATCTTCTAAACACACACCATCAACAATCAAAGAAAAAATGGTCATATAAAAATACTTTCAATATAAAAATCACATTTATAATGGTTGAAGATAATTCTAGTGATATGAATCTAATCGTTATATATTATATTATGAAAATCACTTATGATAATGTTATAAAAATCTATAGAGGCTGAGAAATTAAAAATATACAATATAATATTCTTTTCAATTAAAAAACTATATTTTCCATCTATAGGGAGATACAATGATTTTGATGCAAAATGTTTTTTCATAGGAACATCGCTCATAAAACTATATTAGTTGAGAAGTTTTCTTAATGAATTTATATAGTATGGAATAAAAAAGGTTGTTATGGATAAATCCCCTATTAAATATTTCAATTCCTTAGGACATTAGATAAATTAAAACACAAACAATAGAGATTTAACCATAATATTATTTCAAAACTTAATTAATATATATATAATAGAAAATTAGATTAAATTAGTGAAATCTCATGGATAACACGTTAATGAATTAAAAAAATTGATAGAAATTCATAATATGAAATGAAAAATAAATTTAAAAATTTTTGTAGAAAAATAATTTCTATTATAAAATGATAGTGGAGTTGGAAACATTACATTACTACACTCCATCCTTTAGAACCAACACATTAGATCCTCTATACTACTCAAATTGGATATTCATATTAATATAATTATATAATAAGGGAAAATGATGGATATTAATGGAGGTTTAGTGAGTAGAATGGTAAGATACTTTCATGGTACTTTTTGGAATAGTTTCATGAGTGACCTCATCAAAGGGTCCAAGATTTATTTTATAATTTATAGTTCTAAATGCATATAGCCTAGTATGACATATGTAGGTTTTATTATAGTGATCCTCATAATAAATCACCAACCATGTTAAATATTATTTTTTTTAATTTTTTTATTATGTATTGAATTCCTGTAACAAGGTTGGTATGTGAGTAATGATGAAAAAAAATAGATAGAATTGATTTTTTTTTTGAAAAGTAAATATTGAAAACTTGGTTTTACATAGTATATTTGATACCGGTGTATGTTCCATGTTGTATAAAAAATTACAATCCCCTTATTAACCACACTCAATTTATAGAATCAAAATCACTCATTTGGACACCTCCCGGTATTTTTTAATGTAATGATATAGTAAACCGTTATCACATACAGATTGTCTCTTTAAATTTTCCTACATCCAGTAGTGGTATGTATACCACAATCGATTATTTGATGACATAAACTCTCCTAAACATTCCTCACTGAGTATAGTTCATTAGTTTTCGTTGATGAAAATCACTAGGTCAGTCCCCATTGTACTTCCCAAATCTATAATAATATGTTCCACACAATGAATGGATCATTGTATGAACTTAAATGAATGATAAAGGATAAATGAAAGATAATATTGAATGAATGGTGAACACTGATTCATTCTCTCATACAACACTCACCCTCTTATAATATTTAAAACTAAAATAAAAATATGTAAATATTTTGAAACTCATCTAACTATTTGTCTCCTTTAGTATATCCACATAGGTGTTATATCAGCATGACCATGATGATATATATCTACTATGATATAAAATAAAAATATAATGACACAAAGTTTAACAAAATATAGAATATAGAAATGCATTTAATCATATTGTTTTTTATTTATACTCCAATCAGTAAAGTGTGAACACCTTATTTAATGTCCCTTGATGGAAATTATATGAAAAATAATCTTTTTTATTCTTAAGATTTATTGATGATGGGAAATTAAAACCCATATGTGTCCTCCTACATCTCTTTCCAGTATCAAGTTCCATATAAATAATTCAATGAGTGTTTTCCTGATATTTTTAGGCATTTTAAATGGTGAATATTTTATGGTCCCATCAGGTTGTCTATCGTAAACATTATATTTATTTCTTATCAATTTCCTTGGATTGTATGAACATTATTTTCATTATTAATGAACTGTGTATGTTTATGGGGGAATTAGGGGAGTGTTAGTGTTTTCAATGAATCCTTTAATAATAAATAATTATAATTATATATTTTGTAGAGAACACTCACTCTGTTTTGATAATAGAGTATGTCGGATGGAAGATAGATAGTGTATTTATAGAATATCATCTATTAGTACTTGGTGATTCCATATATCAGGCTATGACTTCATCGGATCTTCTTAATTCAAATCTATGATAAAGGTCAAAATTCCCCCAATATAGAGTTGTGTAACTCTAGTTACCTTGCATGTACATCCTATCCCGTTTTTTCATATTAACTATTAAATTAATTGGTGAATTATTGTTCATTGGATGATTAGACTATATAAAAATGTGATATCATTATATATGGTTAACATAGAATTTTGTAGTGTTCATAAAACTAGATGATTATGAAGTTACCCAGTCAGGATCTGAGTATCACTGAGAGTGGGAGGGATGAATCAGTGATATCATTTTATTTTATGATTCATTTATTTTTGAAACAACCTTCACCTCATGTAAAAGAGTTCTTTCCCTACTGAACACACACAACTACAGGAACACAAGAGTTATAAGGTTCACTACTCAACAAGATTAGTTGTGTCCTTATTATGGTATAGAAATAATCTAGTACCACACAATCCACTAGAAAACAATCATTTTATGTAGAATACAATGAGTAGGATATACCCTTACACTCTTGTAGCACTTGGGAGATAATCCCCAAGTGTGTGTGAACTCTCTTATCACAAATTGGGTAATTCATTATCTTTGTGCTTCTGAACAAACCTTCACAAATGTGATCTTAGAAAAAAACTTATCTCTTTCCAACCCAAAAGCTGATAGGAACTACATGGACTCTGTAATATACTTGTTCATATATCCCAGTAATACATTGATTCACTTCAAATCACTTCTCACTTAATTTGGGTTCTCAAATCTTTAGCTCGTAGAGCTCCCTCATCAAGCCCTCATCTTCACATAGCACTCTAGTTCGTAGAGCACTCTAGTTTGCTAATATATCAATTTTGTAGAGATCACTAGATCGCGAAGCTCGCTATTTTGTGGAGCATAGATTGGTATTTGTAAAGTTCACTTGTTTCACAAAGATCAAAGGATTTCTGCGAAGCTCCTTTCCTTCACGGAGCATACTGCCTTCATAGAGCTCACATTCTTTGTGAACCTTTATCAAAATTTGAGAGCTCAAAAATTATCATTAAGCCACTATACATTTCTCGAGGCGGTAGGTGAATATTTATAAGCATTTCCCACTGACTCCAGGACATTCTAGCCACATCGGCACCACATCATCACCAAATCATAGAGATCTGAAATTTCCGCCAAAATTCACTCTGTTTTGCAAAGCACCATGGCTATTTTATGGATTTTTAAAGCTCATCGTAACCTCAAAGAATTCCATTAAATCCTCTACATCACCACAATTCTCCACTCACAATGTTCTTTTCTGCCTCAAAACTCGCTTGCAATGCTCTTCACCTCTTCCATTCATGAAGCTCGTCATGGTCATAGAGAACATCATCAACAGTCATAGTTCCTATGTGAAACACTATTCGTAAATCCTAACTTCAGGAAATTAATTTCATTTACATGTTTTTATGATATCTTCAAGGAAATACAAATTTTTTAATGTTATCCCAACTCTAAATTTTGGACTACAAAAATTTGACAAACACTGAAAAACTGAACCATCTTAGACACCTCATTCTGCAAGACCAACAATACTGAATGACCGGTTGTTTTCTTCATCTTTCCTTCATAAACCTCACATCACAAGTTCTCCTGTCAACTTATGATTTTTTTGATATATGAATCAGAAATTCATGATCTGGTTTACCAAGGAAAGTATTATAACTTTTCTGTCCTTCGTCACCCACTTATACAAAGTGAAGTGATTTCCTTTCTTCTCAAAATTCCCTAACAAAAACTATTATACTTCGTGCATCCAAACACATCATCTTCCAACTTGGTCCAAATAGATTAGGCATGTGGTAGTATTTGAGTGCTAAAACCTTCTTATTATATCAGACATAGGAAACAACGGTTAATAATATTGAATTAAGAGCTGGAATGAGAATATAGTAGAGGTAATCATAGAATATATGCTTATATTAGATGATATTGGTGATCTAACACATTCCTAGAATCAAACATAGGGTTTATAGATGTGTTTAAGAACCCAACATTTCTTTTAATATTTATTAATATCCCATAAAATTTTCTATTTCTCTATATCCCCTTTGACCATTATCTTATGTAAAACATCAAATATCATGATTTAATTTTTGTCCATTGACATTCAAATAAAAATGTCCAATACATCATCAAAATCATGATTTTAGTCCATTTTTTTAATAAATGCAAAATTAATCATAACAATTGATTATGTAGTAAATTTTAGTGCATTATGATTTATACAGTGATTTATATAATTAATTTTGTAAAAACATTAAAATTTTGTACTCTTTCACTCCCCCTAAACTTTTATTTTACACTCCTATAAAAACTAATATATATTTAATCATATACATACCCATTTTTCATAAGAACTATACATGTCATCACATCTAGTCACTACATAAAATGAATGTTAAAGGACCAAAAAAATGTAAAATAAAAAATCATAAAAGGGTCTCCAATTTGAATATCTCTCTCCTTATTTCTTCATACACTATTCAATAACATAATTCATTGACTCATATTAATGAAAAAACTTACATTTCATTTTTCTTTTATTTATTTGATTTCATTATTCTACCTCTATTTCACCAACCATGATAAAATTAACTTATTCAAATTTTATTAGTCATTTTATTTAGAATATAGATATTTTAATAAGGAATACCTCAAGGTTATTTTTTATAACCATTTCATATAAATAATAAAATCTAGATTGTAACCATATTTTTTGAAAAAAAATAGTAATGAATAAACACTATGTTTCATATATATTGTGAAATTTAAATTTATTTTTCATATGATTAAACTTTTATAGAAAATATAGAATTATTATTTATATTTGGACCATGAATTATTAGATTTGTAGATAAAATGGTTTTCCAAACATTAATTTAAAAAAATCCATCTCATCTATGTTATGTTTTGATTCACCTTAAAAATTTCTCTTAAAAATCATTTTGATGTCCTCTTATATAATATTTCAGGATTTTAATTTCATTTATCTCAGGATTTAACAATGATATTAGACACCCATTCTAAGCATAAGAGTAACTGAAACACCCCTCAAATCAAAACTATAATAGAACATGGATGTTCCATTATAGTTTGGAACTTCCCCCCATCACCTAGTTATTATTATCCTCTTCGATGCTCAATTATATATATAATATTAAGTACAAAATATGTGTAGTAGTATTAAAAATAAAACCTCAAATGGTTAAGTAGAATATGTTTAATTATTTTAAATCGAATGATAAAAAACATGACTCCCATCTCGTAGTTATTCTAAAAAACTCAATGGAAAAGTTATCAAAATTAATATAATTAATTACTTAAAAAATAAAGTTTAAAGGGATATAAAATCAAGATTTAATAAAAAAATATACTAGTTTCATACTAAATCTATCCTTGCGTAAAATAATATTATCACTAATCATATGAGGGATTTTGTATCATTATTATAAACCAAAACGTATTCTTAACATTAGTTCTCATGATGCAGATTTCACTGTTCTAGTGGTGCCCATTAATAGATAAAAATAGAGTCCCCACCACTCAAGGGAGGGTGATGATCATTGATATGGGGTATAAGATGGTATTATTTCACCTTAATGATACATAGATTGATATTTTTATTTATTTGGAGTTGTATGTAAATATCAGGAAATTTATTATTTTATATTTCTTTATTTATATGTTGTACATTTTTCATCTATTTATCACCATCTAAATGAGAAATTGAAATCAAATTGATATAATATTCTATTTGAAACTCACTCTACTCCTTCTTGTCACCCATGGAATTATTAAAATGTAATGAATATGTAAAGACTAGATCTGGGAGACCCGTAAACAATTAAATTTGAATTACATTAAAACAAGATGATTTATCTTTAAATTTCCTCCTTAATCATACTATTTTGATGTTACTTTTATACTTGAAATTCCCATCATATTTTTTTGTTTTTCATTATAAAAATTATTGTTCTTCAAAAAACACTACCTCATATATGATTTTATGTTTCCTCATTTTCACTCTCTATGGCCTATACCCATTTAACTAATTGAATATTTTCATACAATGGAGAATTCCACATGGTTGAGTTTCAATAGTTTTCTAATGAAATGAGTTCACTATTGTGAGATCAACCTTATCACAATTTTTTTTCTATCTTTATCCTACTTAAAATCTTCTCAAATTATTATACTTTAATGGGAAGTGGGTTTTATTTTTTATGTACTTATTATACCTCTATAATAAAAAAGTTTATTGGTTGAAATTACTATTATTTTAAAGATCCTTCATCATTCCCTACCATTTATAATAATAATATCCTACAACATATGAGAGATTGATTAAACATGTACCCTTATTTAATGTTTTATACTCTAAATGAGACTTAAGACTTTCTCCATTGGCATATTCAATAAATCACAAGTGTTTTGCACACATTATTATTACAATGGGGAATAACGATATTAAATATTTGAACAATAATTCTATTCCCATCCATAATTATTTTATAGTTTTTTCTACATTTCCATTTTAAAATGTTCTATGAATATATTTTTATTTGGTATGGAGGGTGGTAATAAGGGTTTTTTTAATATTATAACCTCTAAGAAATAACCTCTACTCAACTAAAATGTGTGGAGAATTGAGTCTTTTTAATTTACTACACCTATGTGTTCTGTTATAAATAATGTAATTTATATTCATGATAATCCATCATGGATCTATTTAGATAAATAATCAAAAATAAAATGAAATAAAGGAGATGATGAATGTATTATAAAAATCATAGTGACAATCCAAAAAATGGCTTCTCAATAACAGTGCTAATTTTTTCATAAGGGGCATTTTCAAATGGTTTGGGTGTCAATTATAAATTTATACTTTAAAATATATATGGAATGGATGATTGAAAATTGGTTTTCTCTCATTGAGCCTCCCAAAAACTCAAAATCCAAGTAATTTATAAGTATATTAAATTTTTATTTGAATTCAATTTTTATTTAAATTGAATTTTTATAGTGGAGTATGTGTGTGAGTAATTAATATATGGAAAAATAATATATAATTTAATATGAAATAATATGTATGTTGATAAAATTTTGTATTCCTCAGTGGATTTCCCATTGGTGAAACTTCTTTATTTTATTATAGATTTATCTGTCATTACTATCACACTCAATAGCTTGAGTCAATAAGTTATATCCAGCCATCTCTCTCTGTATTTTTATGTAATTTGGATGTACACTATTTTCATATATACATTATCCTATGGGATTTTCCAAGTATTAGTGGTGGTCATTGTACCTTAGACATGTGTTTGAGGACCAACAATCACACCACAGTAGGAATCACCATGAAGAGAGATCCATTATTTATAACTAATGATCCCCAGACCACTCCCCAATCTACTATCCAACTCAATAATAATATGGACCACACAATGAATCGAAGAATTAATAGATTTAAATTTACTGAACATGGGGGAAAACTAAATAATAGAGAATTAGTTAGGATCATCAATTGAACCCCTCATACAACTATGACCCTAATTTCATAATGTATTTTGAAATAAGAATGTATTATTTTTTATAATCTCAATAATACAATACCATTTTCTCCATCACATTATAACCATGTACTAATTTTCTTTACATGATCCTGGAGATAGGTATCTGTTTAGAGAGAACAAAAATATAGAATGAGAAAAAAGTAAAACCAAAATCCTTAAAATTAAATCTAAATCAAGAGGCTTGATAATCCAACTCTAATGAAAAAATTGGGAACACCATATTTTGGGGGCTGGGATTGAATTTACTGGTATAAATCATCTTAATTTTTGATGAAATAAGAAATATTGAAAACTTTTCCCATGATCTTCCTTATTCTTATATTTATAATATTGGGTTCTATGTGGTTTTTTTTAAGTAGTTTCTAAAATTGTTTTTGTAAGATCCAAATTTTTGGTAATGAGGATTTACATTTTAATATTTTTATTTAATGAATCATTTATCTAATTAAAAAACAATGATATTTATATATATTATAATGATTAAGTTAATAATGCCTTTCTATAAACATTATAAATTTACCAATTTGGTTAATTTAGAAAATTTATATTATGAACATAATGCATTAAACATATTTTATTATTTTCCACAAAATAATTTCCATAAATGATTATTATATAGCTAAAAGGTTAGGGAATATCCCTTCTTATTCAAAAAAAAGAAAACAAAAGACAACATGAAGGATGACGGGGTCATACAAGCACACATGCCCTCGTACCTAAGTAGAATCAAATAGAAGAACTCAAAAGTCAATGTCACATTGATAGGATGTGCCATAGTATCCATCCCAGTTAGACTCAAATTCTAGAGGTCCATGAGACCTAGTAACCATGGTTGGTTGCTGGTATGAGTAATCCCTCCTCGGTCTCGCTTTCCTAAAAGGAACAGGTTGAGATCTTTCAACATCCACCACAATATTTTTTCCTTTGGAAGAAACCTGAATGTATGTTGGTTTTTTTGGGGAATCATCCTCAAATTCATCCCATATTACCTTGATGTCATTTGAGTCCTTTAGTTTAAGACTTTACATGCGAGTCCTTGAAATATGCTCACCTTGCTCCTCCAGAATAGGGTCCATTATCTCCTGCTCCTTTCCCACAATCACTTCTGGCCTCATGTCACCTTCACCCTCAGTAGTGCACTCCTCTGTTTGATTCACCGAATCCACATCCTTATACACTTGAGGCTCATGGGGAGACTCTTGGGGAGCATCATCCACCGCTCGTGATTTTTTGGCCTACGTTGATTGTTTCTTCACCTTCTTCCTACAAGAAGTCTCATGATGTCCTTTTAATGAGAAAATGGCGCAAGTAACATTTTTAAAACACCTCTCTTTAGTAAGTCCAATAACTTGACAGTCATGATAGAAATCGGACAATCTCTCATACTCCACCTTGAGAGAGATATCATTATCCAAAGCAGATAAAATTATTTTATGAATCAGACAAGTACTTAAATCAACTTCTACCAGAACTCTAGAATAGTGACCAAATTTTGCAGCCTCGGTGGTATGGTCCATTTTAATTGGAATGTCAACCACAGAGGAAATTTCAAACAGAAGTTTAGGATTCCATAATATCTAGTGAAGACCCAAAATTGTGATCCAGACCTGAACTCTGGTGTTTTTAATAGAGAAAGGATTGAAATGGAAATCCCATTCTTGAAAGAAAACCATACCTGATTTTAGAGAAATTGACCCGAACCCCCAAGCTCTCCGCTTAAGACTGTATGATGGAAAAATAATATGATAGAATCCACATCCCATGGGTATACATCGCCAATCATAGAACCCCCATTAGAGATGAGTTTCCTAAAAAAATCATCAATTCTCCATGTTTTACCTCCACTAGGAAGAACAATTCTAGCTATAATTGAAAGCTCACAGAGCTTAAATCTGTCAAGAATAGCCTCCCTAGTAGCAATAACGTGGGCAGTGTCACCCTTCCTAACAATGCGCACAAAACTACCATCACGCACGGATGTAAAGTGCCTTCGTTTAGATTCTCCTGCAACTCCTGAGGGGGATTTACTAGATTTACCTGCATCTGCTAATTTATCAGACGAAATTTTAGTCTCCATGAGGACCCTCTCTGTTGCAGATCGAGCATCAACAGCGCCCAAAGCACCTGTGCAATTTAGGTTCAATTTAGAGGGATGATTATCAATCACCTTCGCAACTTCAAGAGTAGGGAAACCCAAATCTAAAATTTCAATATTCAGCACTGCCTTGGAACCCACAACCTTAGCATGCGAATGAAGCTTGAACACCTTCGGGACAACATGACCCGCACCGAAGACATCATCCAGATGTTGAACCTTCAGTACAACATCAATAGGAGAAACACCTGTATCTGTAACCACCAGGTCCAGTTTATATCTACAGGGAAAGCAAGCAGCAGCCGTCTCCAGCGAAGCCACATGAACCCCAACCTTCCTCTAATCCTTCATTGCAGCACCCTCCAAGGATCAATTTTCATCCCTCGCATCACGCGCAACTGCTGGATTCAGATCCATTTTAGATCTATATGAGATACTCTCGGCAGCCAAAACCACCTGAAGACCACAGGACGGGCCATTCTTCTCAACAGAAGAAGCCACTATAGGGATTGGACCACCCGTAATAAGGGATTTACCAAGAAAATGAGGGAAACCCATTGAAAAACCTTAAGTAAGCAGAAGACCGAAATCACCATGAGGGGAAGCATCCCGAGCACCCGCCATCCACCATAAATTATTATAATACTTAAGGATATATTTAGTGAGTTCATATTTTAATATTTATACATTGAACATATTTTATTTATGATCATATGAGATATATTTTAATAAAAAAATTTATAAAAAAATGAAATTTTAAAAATTATGTTAATACATGATAGTAAGTAAAATGAATTATAATAAAAATATTTCATTTTTTAAAATATGATATATTAATTTAAATTCAATATATATATATATATATATTACATAACATGTTTTGAAAAATATTTAATGATAATTTTACAAGTTAATTGTTAAATATTATTTATGATATCATATAAAATATTAATATGAGACAAATATATAAAAATAGAAATATATTGATGATAAAATAAAGATATAATCAATTTTAAACAATAACATTGTTATGTTTTTTTTTATATCTTATAATTCCAAATATAAACTAAATAAAATATTGATTTTTTTTGAAATATAAAAATTATACATAACATTAATTATTTATTGAGATGTTATGTAATTAATTATTCTTAAACTTATGGGTAAAAAAGAAATTATTTTTTAAAAGTGTAATTTATGTGATAATAAATGATATATATTGATTAATATAGATTTAAATATGTACTTCATAATTTCATGAAAAATATAAATAACATGTTAAATAAATTATCATACTATTTTGAAGTGGTATATTTGGTTTGGATTTTAAATTCTTATAAAAATGCATTCATTATGGTGGTGTAAAAATTAATAATTCACATTAGAATATATATATATATATATATATATATATATGTTTTTGTGTGTGTGTGTTTATATATATATATATAAAATAAATTATAACAGTAGAACAAAAAAGAGAATAATTGTTGAGCATAACCATCATTTACTTAATTTACATATGTATATTTTTGATATTAACCACCCCTAACTAGCATGTACCATTGAAAAATTAAACATTATTGTTTTACTCAACCATAGGTACAACTATAATAAGGGTAGTTCACATCACACTCATCGTCAGATATAACACTTATGTATGTCATTGCATTTTCATCCCCTTCTACCCAGAATGGTTTCAAATATACAAGAAATATATATATATATATATATATATATATATATATATGTATATATGTATATATATATGTATGTATGTATGTAGATATTACCAAGGTGCGATCGATGATTGGATGATCAAATAAGATTAGGGTGGATTCCAATAGGATATGATTATCTCTTATCTTGAAATCATTTCACACTATAAATACCTAATATAGGCTACACATATATATTTACTTGTATATGTATATATATATACACACAAAATAAAACTAGTCTGAAGATTTATCAGATACATGAAGGATTTGGAAAGGGAATTAAAAAATTCAATGGAAAATAATAAGGGCTTGAGCCAGATCATCACCTACCATTCAAAAAGATTGATGTTAAAATTTCTATATGTTTTAAATATTTATGTGTATGAAAATATAGTGGATGTGTTTGGGTGATTAGATGTAATTATAATTATGGAAATGAAATGATAAATTAAAAAAATGAAGGAATGTTGACAACATAATCCTTAAAATTATCATTAAGTGGTGTTCTATAGTCATACATTAAACATTATTAAATACTGAAAACTGCACACATGGTTTTCATATAAAAACAAAAGAAAATTAATGTGAATAACTGATAATTCTTAGTAGCATTAGATCATTTTAAATGAAAATTTTGATAATATATGATGTTTTTATATGTTTTTTGGAAATTGTTGGTAAAATCATTAAGTTATATAAAATATTTTTCAAAGATATTTATTATATTATGTGAATATTCCTTTTATATATTAATCTAATAGATATATGTATACCCCAAGGCTACCATTTATGGGATGTATAGACCAGATATTTAGGGTTGTGAAGTTCTATAAATGAGGTTTTATTAGAATTTATGGGTGTGTGGTCAGTGAAATTATTTTTGAAATCATATTATCAATGTATAAAATAAAAAATATCTTCTTACATGGTATTATAAAGAAAAAAATTCTTTTAATGTGATATATTTTTCATAAAATATGTTTTAAAATTTTAAAGATGAAATTTTGTTAAAACTTTTATTTCAAATTTCCAATTGGTTTTGAAAATTCTATTTAATTTTTAATTTCATATATAATGGGAAAATATTTTATTGTTCTATATTTTTATATTTTACAAAAACAAATGATAATGAAGGTGAAAAAAAGGCTTTAAGATTTTATCCTTTATTTGTTTCATAGAATAAATCATATTTTATAAATGATTCCCTTTGTCAATATTGATTTTCAATAAAAATTATAAAGTAATAAATTTAGTATAGTGTTTTACTTTTTTAAAAAATTTTATCATTTTAAGGTTATAATATAACACTTAAATAGTGTTGTTTAAAAAAATATGACATCCACATATTATATTAATAAAAAAATCTTTTATAAATTAGAATTTAATTTACATGAACTAGTTTATTTATATGGATGTAATTTGTGATAGATTATTTTTTGGAAATATAATAATTCTTTTATAAATGTTCTATATTTTCTAAGAAAAATATTTTTTAGAATTAATTTTTTAAAATATATAATTCCAATAATTTTAAGTTTCTTATGACCTATTTATATATTTTTTAATTTTATATAAAAAATATAAAGCATTACATTTTCAAATAAACATAATTTCTAAAAGAAAATTAATATGTTTAGAATATTTTTTGGATGAAAATTATTGAGAAAAAAATAAAGCTACAAATACTTTATTAAAAATATGACACTTTTTCATTGTAAACAACCAAGGAATTATGAGAGAACCAAAACCTCAAGGTTTATATTCCACCATTTAATAGGTCATCCCTATATGGAATTCAATGTTTCCTATTTCTACATGGTTTTATTTTTAGGTATGTGAATTTTGTTTTTTAAAAACCACTGTAATTAATCTATAAATGAATAATTTGAAATAATATTCAAAATTGAAATTATATAATTGAAAATGGGTTTACTGATTTTACAAAAGGTTTTCAATATAATGTAATTTGACTATATTTTTTAAAAATACAATGACATATTTAAATTATGTCATGTTGATAAGAATTATTACAAAAAACCAATGGAATTGAAGAAGTAAATGGTTTTTTATTCCCCTATTAAAAAAATGCTTTGTTAAATTTGATTTATTTTTTCTTAAGGAAATAATTATCATGGAATTTAATGTTATTTTAAAAGTTACCTGTTTTAAAAACACTTAAAATCGAATTTTTTACTCACCCATAAGTTTTTAAAAAATTTTACAAGGATTATAGATTAGTATGGGATATTATTAAGAAAATATTATCTTCTGTGAAGCATCAGTAGTATTTAAATAGTTTTTAAAATTTCATTAAATGGAGTAGAGTGAGTTTTCATTTATTTAAAAAATTCTTAATTCTCAAAACTCTAGACTTAAAAACATTCTCCAATATGTGGTGACTAATAATCTGGATAGGAGGTTGTAATTTTTTTTTTGTCCCTTATTGTAAAGTCCTCTTCAATAACTAAAAGGAAAAAAATAATATGGTATTTTTATCTCCAGAACCGGGTGTGCATGTCTAGGTATTTATAGATTATATCATATGGAGGTTTAGATAAATTTTTAGATATGGATGATTATTATTTAATATATTTCTTTACAGAATTTATTTAGGATTTTTTTATTATAATTTTTGTTACTAATAATATTTTGGGAAAAAAATAATTTTAAGATACCATGTGACCTTTGAAAGAAAAATTAGTCTTTTGGTGTATATGGTATAAGATAATTTTTCCTCTTCCTTAATTGAATTTTTTTTCAAATGATAATATTGAATGAAAAATCACATATTGTTGATCACATGTCAATGTGTATTATTGTAACCATTTTATTTTATTTAGTCGAGAATAGGATAGTGAGAATGAATATATTAAAGGTATGTTCCTTAAGACCCATTATTTCTATTGCTAATGAAGTGTATTTGGCACCAATAGAGGTGAGAAATTAGAATAGTTATATTAATATATTAAAAACTAGTCTTTCATCAGATTTTAAAAAAATAACTCATAATAAATTGAATCGTGATTATATGTGAAATTATAATTTTGAGTAAATTTTTTAATTTAAGTTTAAAAAATATAAAGTAGTTTTTAATAAAAAAATAATGATAATTATAGAATTTAATTGAGAAATAATATTTATAGTGGAATATAAAATATTAATATGAAATAGATATATATAAGAAATAAATTATATTGAATTTAATATTTACATGATATCAATTCTAAAAATTAATTTCATTAAGTGTAATTTATATTTTTTCATTGTAGAAATAACAATAATAAAATTAATTTCTCATTAAAAATTTATAATTTAACACTAATAGTATTTATTTAATAAGTTTTTATGTACTTATTTTACCCTAAAAATGGGTAAAAATGAAATTAATTTTTAAAAAAGTTTGAAATTTACTTGATTATATGTGATATAAATTGATAAATATAGATTTCAATTTTTAAAGAAAATTTAATTTAGAAATATATATATTCTGGTAAATTAAATCTAATATAAATTTAATGTGGATATATTTGATGATGGTTTTGAATTATTATTGTAATATATTGATTATTATGGTGTAAAAATTAATATAATAATCTATTGTTGAATTTATATACATATTTATAATAAATAAATTCTAGGATTATAATACAAAAGGAAATAAGAAGTGGAGAAGCACCGTTGTAACACACAGATACAAGAAACTCAGAGCCACTAGTTATTTTACTACATTTTCATAAAATACAAGTGATCGAATCTAAAATGATCTAAATGTTTACTTGTATTTAGAGACTACATGCATATATGATTCTCATATTTCAGTTGAAAACATGAAACAAAACACTAAAATTCTAGTGAGAACGTTATTATTTATTTTAGTAAATCAATGATAACATTTTTAAATTCCTTCTTGGTATTATGGGGAATGGAAATCATAATAAAGTGTGACCTCATATTATTAGTAAGGTAATGATGAAAAAATAAGAAATAATAGGACAAATAAATCATGAATAATATGGTAGTGATAATCAATAATAAAAAATACCAGACAACTGAAATCAGAAACGGGGGGATAAATACATGGATAGAAAACCAACATGAATAATCACATGGATAATAATAACTTGTTTCATAATGATAGAATACATAATTTCATACATCATAATCATACAATAATTTCCTTTCTAAAAAACATTGTACATAAATAGGTAACATGTAGAAAAAATACACAAATCTCTTTTTCTCATTTGACCTATCAATGCAACAAGGGATACAACGGGCCCCACCCATCATATGTTTTATCCAAACTATTCAACATGTGAAGTAAATTAATAATAATTAAATACATAACCAACATAAAAATTCTTATCGAAAATTTAACTAAATTAATTTTAATATTTTTACAGTAAATAATTAGAAACACATTATCATAATACATCCATTATAATGTGGTGGATAATATCAAAAGGGTATATCCTATGTAAATTATAATATTTATAAATGGATATTGAAATTTAAGAAAATAATTTAAAAATATCACTAGAATATTTATTGGGGAACACACACATTTTATTTTTAAAAAAGATTAATAAAAATCAAAAAAAACCCAAAATATTAGGAAAACATGTTTCTTTCAAAAGAAAAATTGAAAATTGTAAAGTAATGTTCAAGTCATCCAAGATAATATTTTTATTTTAAGGTAAAACCACATTAGGATTTGTGGGAACCATACAGCATATGAAATCAAATACCACAACTAATCCCCGCATTCCGTCACAGACCACAGATTCAGGAAAAACATATACCGACCATTCAAATTTCAAATTTTCAAAAATTGGATGAGCTGGTCGGTGAAAACCGATAAAGTTTATTGAGCCCATATTAGATGCAACCCATTTCTACCTCAACTATCATCATCCCTAAAACATCTATCATCCATTCCAGAAAAGTATAACCATGGAAAACTATATCCATAATGAAATACTACATGGAATAACCAAGAAGCTATATCTCCCACATTTAAAGCCAGGAACTCAACCATGAAAGACACACAAAAATCTAAAACTGAAAATAAAAGAACACCATACCAATAAGAAAAAACATAGTTATCCAAATAATCTTCATCAAATTGACATCATCAATATCTAGGGTGAAACACAATGAGACACTTTTATCGAACAATCAAGAATATGAGACAATAAATAGACAAATGAAATGAAAGAAACACTACCATGAAACCAATATTATCTATTGAAATATCACAGCGCCAAAAAAAATTTCCAACCTCATAAAACCAATAGCAAAAAAATACCAACACTATTGAAAGACAATAGATATAAAACCATCGCAATATAGATATTTCCTATAGGATTTCCCTTGTGTTATCCCAAACAGCTGAATCTCCATCGCATCTTCGAGGAGTGGCAATCACGCGTAGTGGGAAAATTAGTAATACAAGTAGAAGGAAATAAACATAGTAATACCATAGGATAAATTTGAATCTTAGTACCCATATAAATAATTACAATATGAATCTATAAACCATCTCCAACATAGTCCCACAGCAACATAAATTTCTATCGCACCAGAGCAAAATTAGGTTCTACGCAACGAGTTGGGTAGATAGAGCAGTGGAAAATTGAATGATGTCATCTCCCAAAGCCTATAAGGGAGACACAATGGAAGGGGACTCTAGGGCTGAAAACATTTAGAGATATTAGTTTCCTCTATAAGAGGAATGGGAAATGTTAAATCTAAAATTAGGTTCAAACCGTCATTAATAATTGCCTCATTTATATAGAGATAAGAATTATAATTTAAAAATTAATTATATAAATTAAAACATGATTAAAAATTACATTAGTAAATTCATAGATAATATTAAAAACATTCATAAAACATTTTAAATAAAATATTAACATGGAATAATAATATAACTAACTGACAAGAAAAACAAAATCCTTTATCCAGAAAAAAATTATTTTGGACTTTTGGGTACTTAGGGAGTTGAAAATGGAAGGAAAACATTTAACATACATAAATAACCCTTGGATAAGAAAATATATGGCTTTTCTGATAGGAATAACATATAATTTCAAAAAATAATCTTTAACATAAACAATCTCAAATAAGGATGAGATTGTGAAATAAATCCATACCACCTAGGTAACAATGGAATAATAAACCCATAAAATATATAACTCAAATTAAACTTTATATACAATGAATAAAAATAGATTCACGATATAAAATTTAAATTGGATATTATAAACACTACACAAATTAAATAATTCACAATTATAGAATATGTCTCATGAAAATAAATGAGACATGAGAAACCCTTACCTCATGTATATATTTTTCATAATTTCATTTAAAATTTCATATTACAAATTTATATTTATTATAGTTCTATATAATAACCATAAAAAATTTAAAATATCATATATTACCTACTTATAAAATTTCAACACCTATTTATTAATAAATATTTATTAGAATCATCATTTCTGAGTGTTATGTGTTTCATTTTCCCTTAAAGTTTCATTTCATTAGTTTTTTCCTTGAATATTTATCACGGTTTCATAATATATATTATGTTAATAAATATATAAATATCATATATATATATATATATTCATTATATACATTTTTATATTCAACTATATAACTAGGATGTGATAAATTAATCACATTTCTTCATAGAGGTGGTAGTTTGCATGTACACAAGAGTAACATTATCAAATTTTAATTGTTGGAAAAGTATTGTGGTAAATTAAATATTATATTTCATACTAATATTGATTTTATAAATATAATATAAATTCAGTAGTTCTATTTTTATCACCATCCATGTAAATTTTTTATCGAAGAAAAATTATATCGCTATGTGGAGATTGTAGGTTGTATGTACGCATGAGCAATGTTTTCTCTTTCTAAAGAATGGAAAATTAGTGGAAACTAGTTTTCCCACAATCATTATAGAATATAACTATTTTTAAGATATAGGATTAATTATTTTCTTATGGTTTAGTAATTTATATATGAATTAGAAGAATAAATAATCTATAGTCAATAAAAATGATTAAATCTTCTTTGAGTGGCCTCCTATGAATAAAAGCTTAACACTTATTAGTATTGTCTTATGATAATAAAAAAAGATCAATAATAAAGGGAAGTAATCATTGATTTATTTGGGTAATGATTGAGATATTGTTCTCAATATACTTTAATAATGATGTAAACTTGGATCCCTTTATAATTGAGTTCAGTGATACAAATGGAATTACTTAAAACATTCCAACATTATAAGGTCACTTTAATGGGAATATGACACCATATAGCTTAATATTTTAACATATGAAAGGATAAAAAATAAAATTATTTTTAAAAAATAATAATGGGAAAATTTAATGTTACACTATTACCATTATCTCTTATATTATCCCCCCCCCCCCCCCCGAAAAAAAAGTTTTACCGTAAACTGTTGTAAAACATTTTACTAATTTTTTATTATTTATAAAAAAACATAAATTTTATCCTAAAATATTTTTTATTTTTTATTTTTATTTGAATTATAAAATCCATATTTCAATATTAAAATTTTATAAGTGGTAGAAATTCACTTTAAAAAAGTGGGTGAAACGTAATAACACCCATTTTTAAAGGATGCATTTTGTAAAAATAAATAAATTTAGATTAATTTCTAACATAATAAAAAATAGAATAATATTAAATATAATATTGAATAAATGATATATAAATTTCATAAAAATTATTAGTAAATAGTTATTTATATAATTTTTTAATATAATAACTCAATGCATAGAGAAAACAGTTTTCAGATAATTGTGTTTTTATCCCCAAATTGAACTTATACCAAAATAAAGTACATCATTGATTTTTTTAAAATAATTATATTGTTTATAATAAAATTATAACTATGTTGCTTTTATAATAAAATCAAAAACATAATTTTACGTTTAAATGATGTGAAACAATGAATGGAAATAATAGTTTTACACAAATAAGTATTTTTATACTATTCATGGAAAAATAAATCTTTCACAAAAAATACATCCAAATCACCCTAAGATAATATAAAGGATATTATTTAAGAAATAATATTGAATACAACATATAAAATTTCAAATGATTATATACAATAAATATAAAAATTCAACAAATATCATTTTCAAAGAGAACATATTTTTTAAGTATAAAATGTCTTCACTAAAAAACAAATAAATATTTAATATGAATTAATCAATAAATTTTAATTACATAAAACCTTAACAAGTATTTTCTCATAATTTTTTTCTTCTTATTAATATAATAATTTTACTAGATAATTTATGATATTCATATTTGAAAAATATTATTAAAGAATATCATAGTTATTATAAATCAAAATATTGATTGTTAAGCAAGAAATCAAACATAATATTATTTTAAAATAATTTTTTTAGACTTTTCACAGAATCTAAACTTAAATAAATTAAACCCCAAAAAATATCTTTATTAATAAGGGATTAATATTTGAAAACACATGTGCTGAAAACTCACATCATACAAACGCATAATAAAACTCCCATAGAAAAGGGAAAGTGGGAAATATAATGGTTACATAAAAATACCACATAATCAAATTCAAAAATAAGGGTATGATTAGTGGGAAGTGAAAATATAGACAGAGAGGTGAAATATAAATTCCAAAAAATAAAAGTCTGGTACAAAAAATAATTATGATAATGTAAATAACCACAGAACAATAAATCAGTAAGGGGTGAAAAGACCGAAGATTCATTAGATTTTATTTTAAAAAGAACAAAAAAATAATTTTCAAATCCTAATTTTAGAGTTATAAAATTATTTTACTATTTAATGTTGAAATATTTTTACTTACTTTATTTCATCAAATCTATATTAAAAAATTCATCATTTGGTTAAGTGTATCAATTAATTTTTGCCTATTTTAATTCCATCTTACAGTTTTGAATGAACAATATGAATTTTGATTTTAGGCATAATAAAATAAACTTTTAATGATTCAAAAGAACCAGGAAGAAATGAAATTTTATTTTACATATATTAAAAATAATACCAGAATGATATAATATTATACTCAATATGATTAAACAACTATGAAAATAAGTAATTCATTAATTCATAAAACATCAATAATAAAACCCATTGAAATATTAAAATACATTAAAATTTTAATTATAATAAAATTAGTTCAACATAGATTATTTTATTCTTCTTCATCACCAAAAATAATTAAACTCCAAAAATAAATATCATTTTAAATTCAAAAATTGGCATAACAACAATGTTTCCAACTCAAGAATGATTCTGCATCATAATAGAAACTACTAAATATAATATTACCATACTTCTAATTGGTTTCTTGATTGAAAATTGTTTCATGTAACTGTATATAAATGATTTTATGTCAATGAAAAATAAATTATAGTTAGTAGATCTATAATAAAATAAATCATAATTTTAATATCAACGTATCTGTTTTCACAGCATATTGGATTTTTAATTCTAGTGTAGTAATTGCAAAATAATTCCCCTTCACCGTTATCAATTTATAATGTGAATTCTTTTGACACATAGGTCATTAATTTTTATATTTGTTAATATATTAATTGTGGAAAATCATAAAATTGTTGGATTATTTCTTTCCCTATCATTCACATGCCTCATGGACTTTCCTTCCACACCTAAATCAAACATTTATTCCTTGGAATAATGTACGATGGTTATTCATTCCATAATCATTGCATGATAGAAATTCCAAAATTTCATTATATATATATATATTCCATGTATATTTGACTCATTCATTCTGTTTTCAAATATTATTCATTTTAAAATATAAGACATGTGGAATTTCTTCCCTTCATAGAGGTCACATGATACAATAACACTATATGTTGGAAAAACAATTATAGATTAACACCCTTTAAAGGCTTGGATTTATCCCACCAATGAAATGATCAATATTACTATATTTTAATTTCTCAGAATTTTTGTGTATTTTTTTTAAATTATATGAAATTATTTCAAGATTGCACGCTTTGACTACACGTGATTCTGAGGCTTGAAGTTCCTGGAATGTAATTTTGATCTTATTTTAAGGTGCGTTTAGTAAACGTGCGATATGGGTTTTTTGTCTTTTGAACTGGTGCTCAAATAGAAAATCCAAGGGCACCATTGAACTTGTAATTATGGGATTCACCTAGAAGGGACTTACATCAACTAGAAAAGTTCGAATGAAAACATTATTTTCTGGAGAATTATGAAAATAATAAAATATCTTTAAAATGTTATTTATTTACTTCATCAAACTTTGAGCGGCGGACGGTGACGCTGCGGTGCAGTGATGAGGTGACGATGAGGTGCATTAAAGGAATCCCTTTAATGGCTTGTTAAGTTGTTGTATAATAGAAATGGTACGATGTGTTCCCTTTTTAATTAGCTAACACGTTGTTGAATTGGGAATTAAATCATAGGAAATTCCCTAATTAACCTCTGGAAATTTTCCTCTCCAATATAGAACGAATAACACCAGTGGAATGTCATCGACTTCAACGTACCTCAAAGAATGAAGATGGGAAGAGAAGAATGATGTTGACCTCAAAAACCCTTAAGGATGGAATGCTATTGAAACAGAGGTCAAATTAAGTTGGGGTTTGAACTATTTAATGTTTCCCCGTTATTTTCTGAAAAAAATGAAGACGGATCGACCGACGAACAGGTTGATCTGTAGAATGTTCATTCTTGTGGGAGGGTGACTTTTTTTGGTATTTCTCTATCCAGGATTAAATTATCACTTCTATTGATTCAACTGCAATCCTCGAACCTCCTCATGTTTTTAAATTACTAACGTGGAAGGCACGGGCTGACAAAAACAAGTCTTGGGCCCCTCCCCATATGCGTTCTTCATTGATGAATTATCAAAATGGAAAAAAAGGAAAGTTCAAGGTCATCGTAGTGATGGTAGAAGCCTTACGATCCTGTAAGTGTAGACAGATCTAGATATGGACCATCAGTACAACTCTGGTGGCTCGCTGAGGAAACCACTGGTGGCGGCCCACATCAGAGGACATAAGAGAAGGGAGGCGGCGAGCCCGTCGGTGCGCTGCGGCGAGCCCAGCAGCGCACTACGGTGGTAAAGGGCCCTGGCCAGCAGCCACGGTGGAGTAGAGATACGGTGTTGATCGGTGCCACGTGGAGATGGTGGCCCACGTCCGAGCCACCCAGGAGAGCGATGGAGGATATATCCACCGCGGACACGATAGTGGAGACCCGCGACACCACAATGGAACCGCATTGGCCAGGTCAACCCGCAGATTCGGTCTTCGGGTGATGCAGACTGCGCGACTGGTTTCATCGGCCGTGTGTGTTGAAAACTAGATGCGACGTTGTGTCCTGATGGGGGATTCGTCCCTATAAGGTGTGTTGGACCTGCGGCCTAATGGGACTGGCCCAGGCTGGTCCAGATTAGAGTCAGGTAGGGTCGACCCAGACCGGGTCAGGTCGGACCGGAGTAGGCCCCAACCCACCCCTGTTTCACTAAAACACTCGTATCTCTCAAACCAGGTGTCTGATTAATGCACCATTCATGGAATTGGGAACCTCAAGAAAAGTAATTCATTATGAGATACTCTACATGAGTTTTGTTGAAGTTTGTAATATGGGTAGGTTAGATCGGGCTCAAATCCAACTGACCCTTTTTACCAAAATGCCCAAATGTTATAGACCTGGCGTCTGTTTGACGTGTCATCTATTGCATTGAGATCCTTATGTTGAGACAAATCCTTTTGGGTTACTCTATATGGGACTTTGAGGTGGTTGAGTTGTGAGTGATGTCTTGAGGATTATATTCACCAGGAATCGAGTGCACTTCGTTTTGGAAATCGGCGGCTGGCTGAGACCCAAAGACTAGTGACTGTGTGTGGATCGGCCCTTAGCGACCCTGTTTGGATCATCACCTAGAGACCCTCCATAGATCTGCACCTAGAGGCCATGTGTGGATCAGCACCTAGTGACCCTATTTGGATATGCACCTAGCGACACTGTGTGGATCTACTCCTAACGACCCTATGTGGATCAGCACCGAGATACAATGTGTGGATCATCACCTAGTAACCCTGTATTGATAAACAATAGAGCCTCTCAATAGAATAAGATGATCTATCTTTAAAACTAATAATATTTACTTCGATACTTATGTTATACCTTGGTGAGCTTTATTTTACTTTGTGTTATGTGTTTTGAGATCTTTCATAGTCTTATTACCTCTGTGGTATTTCCTTTATGGTAATTGTCTTTGTGGATTTCTAAGGGAACTTCGGGGTTTTGGGGGTACCTATTGAGTATTTTTATACTCACCCATACATGGGATTCTCTCATACCTATTGTGCCTTGTGCAGACAACAAATAGTTTTGACTGGGACTTTGGGGATCTAGGGTTAGATGGTGCTCGAAGGTGGGTCAATATACATAGTGTTCTACGGTGACATCCAACAACGATTTGTACCTACCATTTAGGTAGGATCCTTTTCGGATGTTCTCTGGAGCATGAATTTCTTTTGTTGTAGTTTCCTTTTAGTTGGGCTTGTATTTTGGCCCTTTTACATTCAGTTTACACCTTTTTCTCTTAGTGGTGGTACTTTTTGTGGTTGTATGTTTTCTTTCCTTTTTGGTTTGCTTCATGCAATATTCTATATCTGTGTGTGTATAGTTGTAAAGTAAATGCCTTCACTTTTGGGGATATTCTTTTCTGATGCTAGTCCTCAGCCCCTGGCCTATGGATTGCGGGCTTGGGGTAGTCATTACATGGGCCCCGGGGGATGGGTCGTGACATAGTTGTATCAGAGGTGGTGATTGGTTCTACTAGAATAACAAAGAGTATGTATTTTGGATGGGAGTAAATAGTGTTAAGTGTATTGAGTTTGGATTCCAGTTCAGGGAGTCCATTGATGGTTAGGTGGCTGACGTAGCCATACACTAGGACCCTGAATTCTTTTTTCCAACTCGGTACATGAAATCACTAGTTTCATGTGTTTTGGAAATGTTTTTATCTTGGTCTCTTTTTAGTCATCTCACCATATATATCTTATTTATTGTGGCACATCTATTTCCCTATATGATGCATCCAATAAGATAGCCATCCAGGATTCCATTGAGAGATCACGACGATGGCTAACTGAGTAATGAGACATCGATGTAGGGACCACTTACAGAAATAACACCTTCATGTGGTGTACCAGCTGCACCACCACGCGTAGACTAGAAGTTTCTACCATCCCCACCAGCAGATACTATATATCGACTTAGAATACTCCACAAGTTCCTGAGATAGAGGCCTCTAAGGTTTCAAGGAGATTAAGATCCTTAGGTAGTAGAGGATTGGCTGGAGGTATACACATGGGATTTTTTCCTGGTAGAGACACCCACAAACTAGTTGGTGGTCCTAGCCGCTACCCTTTTTTAGGGCACAATAGGGAGATAGTGGAGCTTGATGCTCTAGAAAAACTAGGAGGCAACCCTTGTCTGGTCAGACTTCGAGAGCCTCTTCATGGTAGAGTTCATACCAGCGACACTATGCTTAGTGCATATTCAAGAGCTACTACACCTACCATAGGGTAGCCTGAATGTGGCCCCATACTCAGTGAGGTTTACCAAATTCTCCAAATACTCCACCGGCATGGTACGTGACCCTTTCTTCTGGGACCATACCTTTGAGTTGGTACTCTGATAAGAGATAAGGGTGTCAGTGGTTTCACACATCATCCCAATGCAGGAAAGATTACTAGAGTGAGCTCTAATGGTGGAGATATTCCTAGTCGAGAAGGAAACGATAGTGAGAGCCACCACTATATGACAGGTGGTCGAGTCATCTACAGTAGGTAGTATGGAAACGATGCAGAGGTACAAGTGGGATATACCATCTGGAGGATAAACCTAGTACACGGGGTCAGAGGTGTTGATCTTGCAAGGCAGAGGACGTCATCTAAGGGAATGAGTTTTTTACTCTTGATGAGGACAAGGGAGAAAAGCTCGTGACTATTCGACTCCTTGCATAGATGATCAGTAGATGGTTTAGGGACCACTGAGACAGTGACATATGTTCGAGTGAGGAGGATCACAAGGCGGGAGATGTGGTAGGGGAGCAGGCCGAATAGAAGGCACTGGACGGTGGTTTGAGTTACTACCACCACCACCCCCAGGTGGTCCACCATGGGATTAGGGAGATGATGGACAAGGGCAAGGCCAGCTTCTACTTATGGATTCCTATAACCACAAAACTCCAAAAATGATTAGATATATTCTATTTGTATACTCCCCCTTAGATTTTCTTATCATAGACACAAGTTTCAGTCAGTCTTTCCTTTCCAAGGACCTCATTTGAGGCTTAGTGATTCTGGTAGAGCCGATGGATCGATCCTTATGATTAGAGACTACTAAAAGAGGGGATTCAATGATTACACACTAGTTCCAGTAGTCTGGGCATACTCTAGGATGTGAGAGCTTCCATTAGGATCTCTTAGTTGCAGAGTTGAGGCCTTATGACATCATCTTGGGTATGCACTGGTTATCTTAATTTCATGCTCAGATCGACCGTTTTAGGTGAAAAGTGAGTTGTGTATATGAGAATGGGACAAAATATTCATTCATTGGATAGAAGGGAAAAATTTTAGCATCAGATGGACTTTCTCGGAGGAGGGTGTAGCCAATCATGAACTAGTTGGCTAGCCTCACCCTCAGTGCATTGTACAAGAGGAGTCCAAGATTTCTTATAGTGGTCGATGAGTGTGAGAATGTTTTTCCTAAAGATGTTCAGAACTACCTCCTCATAAGGAGGTAGACTTCTGCATTGAGTATTACCCAGGGACGACACCAATATAAACACCTACATATCAGATGGTTCCAACGGAGCTCCGGGAGTTGAGAGTACAGTTCGAGGACTTGCATAGGATGGGATTCGTAAGACCTAGTTTTTATCCATGGGAAGCCCTGATGTTGTTTTCTAAGAAGGAATATGGGAACATGAGGTTGTGCATGGACTTCTGGCACCTACACCATGTGGCCATTGAAGAAAAGGTATCCACTACCGATGATTGATTACCTATTTGATCAGATAAATGGAGCAAGGTGGTTCCTGAAGATCGACCTCAGATCGGCCTATCATCATCTTCATGTGTTGGATGAAGACATATCAAAGACAACCTTTATATTCCGGTATGGAAACTATGAGTTTTTAGTGATACCTTTAGGCATGAACAATTCCCTAGTAGTGTTCATGGGACTCATGAACAAGAAATTACATCCTTAACTTGATCATTTCATAGTCGCCTTCATTGATGGAATATTGGTGTACTCTGCGTTTGAGGAGGAGCACACTACACACCTGCGGATAGTCCTAGATGAACTATGAGAGCACCATATTTATGGTAATATCAGGAAGTGATACTTCTTGATTCTGGAGGTCCACTTTTTGAGACACGTCATCTCATAGGTTAGTGTTGTTGTGGATATGGTGATGATTGGGTAAGTTCTTGATTGGGAGCCACCCAGAAGTGTGACTGAGGTGCAAAGTTTCTTGGTGTTGGTCGGATACTTCTGGTGGTTTGTGATCATGTATTTTCAGTCTATAACCATCCTTTTCATATTTTAAAAATAAGGGACCAAACTTTGTGTGGATGGGGAGGTTCAAGCAGAGTTTCCAGGAGCTGAGTTGGAGACTGATGAGTGCCCCCATCATGAGACAACCATACATGAGAATTGGGTATGTAGTCTACTATGATGAATTAGGGACCAGAGTGAATTCTGTCTTTATGAAGGAGTGATTATTGATCGCCTATGGCTCGCGACAGTTGATGATGCATGAGAAAAACTATGTGACCGATGACATGGAGTTAGCAGTGATGGTATTTTCCTTGAAGTTGTGGCATAACTACAAGATGGGTGAACCGTTTACCATCTACATCGAATAGAAGATTCCCAGGTATATTTTCTCACAAAAGGATATGAACTTGAGATAGTGGTGATTGTTGGAATTCCTCCATGTCTATGAATTTGAGATAGTCTATACTCCTGGGAAGAGCAGTATGGTAGCAGAAGCACTCAGTATGAGGTATGGTTTACAGCAACTGAGTGATGAGATGGAGCAGCTTGCCGCGATGCAGATATCCATTGTGGATAATGAGGGATCAACCTATCTTTAGTAGATGACTATCACTCCTCCACTCTTACAGTGAGTTAGGTAGGCACATATTATGGATTTTGACTCTGAGGCACGACATGCTCAGTTATCCTCATGATAGGATCCTGATGGATTTCTGATAGGTTGGGAGTACTTCATCCTTTTCAGAGGACACATCGTAGTGCCAGTGACATTACGGGAGGAGGTGTTGAGGGAGTTCCATAAATCCCCTTTGGAATTACATCTTAGTGTGGAGAATATGTACCAGGACCTCCGAAGTCAGTACTAGTGGACGGGCATAAAGAAAGTGGGAAACGATTTCATTTTATCAATGCTTAACTTTTCAGCAAGTGTAGGCTGAGAATTAGTTCCCAAAAATATTGAAACAACCACAAGAGGTACTGAAGTGTAAGTGGGATGACATCTCCATGGACTTTGTGATGGGGTTACCATGCACGTCCAGGGGATCGACTCTTAGTAGGTGATCATTAACTAACTCACCAAGTTGACTCACTTCCAACCCATCTGAGAGCAGGGATAGCTAAATGGATTGGGATAGCTCAACATCCAGGATATAGTGCAACATCACGGGGTGCCTTGGACAATTGTCTTAAAAAATGATGCACACTTTACATCCTGGTTTTGGAAGGGGTTTCAGGAGGTGTTAAGGACTCAACTGTGCTTGAGTATATCTTTTCATCCCTAGATGGATGGTTAGACAGAGCAGACTATACAGACCTTGGATAATATACTTGGTCCATGTGTTCTTGATTTTGGTCATAGTTGGGAGGACCACCTACCACAAATGGATTTTTCATAAAATAATACTATCACTCCACCAATTGCATGGAACTATTTGAGGCTTTGTAAGGGTGGAAATGATGATCACCTCTATTCTGGATAGTCCTAGGGGAGTTAGCACTTATTGGTCCAGAGTTTGTAAAGTCTACCACTGAGAAGGTGCAAATCATCCAGGAGATGATGAGTACTGCACAGAGCAGACAGAGGTCTTATGCCGAAAGGATATAGAGACCCTTGGAGTTACAGGAGGGAGACCATGTTTTTCTTTAGGTTTCACCCCAATATGGATTGTAGATATTTGGTCAGGGCGAAAAGTTATCTCTGAGGTTTATCAGACCTTTCTATATTCTTAGAAGCATTAGCGAGGTGGCACACCACCTAGATATTCGCCCACAGTTGGAGTGAGTGAACGAGGTGTTTCACATGTCGTAGCTGATTAGGTATGTGATTTATCCCTCACATGTCATCGACTGGGGAAAGATAGACATTGAAGTTGGGGTGACGTTTGTAGAGTTCCTGGTGGAGATAGAGGATATATAGGTGCAGGTACTTTGTGGATGGTTGATTCCTATGGTGTGCGTTCAGTGGTATAAAATGAACCTCTATGAGAGAACATGGTAGTGGGAGGCTCAGATTCGTGCTCAGTACCCCCACTTGTTTGATTAACCCTTGTTTTTTATTTCAGGGACGTAAATTCCTAAGGTTGGAAGAATATAATGTCTCATAATTTCCGTGTCATTTTTTTAAAATTATATAGAATTATTTCAAGACCACAAACTTTGATGTCGCGTGATTTTGAGGCCCATAGTTCCCAGAATGTACTTTTAAACTTATTTTATTATTTGTTTAGTAAATGTGTGAGCGGGTTTTTATAAATTTTGATCCAATGCTTGGATTGAAAATACAAGGGCTCTGTTGAACTTAAAAGACTGGGATTCTCCTAGAAAGGACTCAACTTCGACTGGTAAGGGTCTGAAGGAAATGTTATTTTTTGGCTTCTCAAAAAATAATAAAATAACATGAAAAGGATATTTTATTTCTTTCCTCAACCATTGAGTGGTAGACGGTGGCGCTGCGGTGATGAGGTGATGATGAGGCGCTTTAAAGGATGCCTCTTAATGGCTCATTAAGTTGCAGTGTAATAGCTACGTTTTTTCATAAATGAAACAGTGTAACAATGTAATGTTTCTATGTAACACAAACATTGAGGCATGTTCTATTTTTAATTAGCTAACGTGTTGGAGAGTTAGGATTTAAATCATGGTAAATTCCTTGATGAACCTCCAGTGAGTTTCCTCTCCAACGAAGCACAAAGAACACCGACAGAATTTCATCAACATTGACGCACATTGATGAATGAAGCTGAAAAGTGGCGAAAATTGTCGACCTCACAAACCCTCGAGGATGGAACACTATGGCAAAGAGCATCAAATGAAGTAGGGGTTTGAACTATTTAATGTTTCCCCATTCTTTTCTGACAATGAAAAATACAGATCAACCCCGGAACATGTTTATTCATGGATCGTGTTTTCTTGCTGGAGGGTAACTTCCTTGGGGATTTCTATCACTATGATTAAATTATCACTTGTATTGATTGAACTACAATCCTCAGACCTCCCCATGTTTTTAAATTATTAATGCCGAAGGCATGGGTTGATATGAACAATGCTCCAACCCCTCCGTGTGTAAATATTTTTTGGGTGAATTCTCAAAATGGAGGTAAGGAAATTTTGAGGTCTTCATAGTGAAGGTGGAAACCTTGCGATCCTATAAGGACTGATGGATTGAGAAAGGGACCACCAGAGCAACTCGGGTAGCCCTTAGAAGAAACTGTCAGTCGCGGGCGGAGTGAGGTGGCGTGCCCATGGTCATATTGTGGTGGAATAGGTCCACGACCAGTGGCTATGCTGGTGGGGATATGTGGCGTTGACTAGCACTGAGTAGAGGGGGCAGCCCATGTTTGGGCCACCCGGGCGAGCGACAGAGTCCATGGCCACCACGGTCACGACGCTGGAGACCTGCGGAGCCATGATGGCTCCAGGTTGACCTGGTCAACCTGTGAACTTGGTCCACAGGTGATGTGGAGGTTTCTCCAGTCTGGATTCAGGTCAGGTTGGACCAAACCTAGACCCAATCGGCCCCCATTTCACTAAAATGCTGGTATCTCTCAAATTGGGTATCTGATTGACATGTCGTCAGAGGATTTGGGATACTTGTGATGAGACGGTCCCTTTGAGTTACTCTACATGGTTTTTGGTGGATTTTGGCGTACAGCTATTTTGGATCTGACTCAGTTCCAACCATGCCATTTTTACAAAAATTACAATATCTTAGAAATTGGGAATCTATTCTATGCACCATCTATTGCGTTGGGACCCTTACGATGACATGGTCCTTTGGGTTACTCTATGTGGGACTTAGATGTGATTTTGGTATGACTGATGGAATGAGGATAAGATTCTCTTGGAATCAAGCATGCTTTGTGCATAAATCAGGTAGCTGGATTAGACCCAAGGACTAGTGACCCTTTATAGATCGGCACCTAGCGACCCTATGTAGATCGACACCTAGAGGCCCTATGTTGATCAGCACCTAGTGAACCTGTGTGGATCACACCCTAGCGACCCTATGTGGGTCAAAACCTAGTGACCCTATGTGAATTAGCTCCATGCAACCCTGTGTGGATCTGCACCTTGTGACCCTATGTGAATCAGCACCTAGTGACCCTCTGTGGATTAGCAGCAGAGCCTCTCAACAAAATAAGATGATCTAGCTTTACGACTAATCATATTTACTTCTGTACTTATATTATACCTAGTTGAGCTATATTTTACTTTTTTTATGTGTTTGGAGATATTTCATAGTGGTATTACCTCTATGGTATTTCATTTTTGGTATTTTTATTTTTGGATTTTTGAGAGACCTTGAGTGTCTCAGGGTCCCTAGTGAGTACTATTATACTCACCCCTACATGAGCTTTTCCCACACCTATTATGTCATGTGAAGATAACGGACATCATTGACTGGGAATTTAGGGAGCCTGGACTAGATGGTTCTCGGAGGTGGATCGATAGATGTGGTGTGCTAAAGTGACATCTAATAGTGAGTTGTACCTACCCTTTAGGTAGGATCCTTGGCGGATGTCCTTCAGAGCTTGTATTTATTTTACTATACTTTCCTTTTAGTTGGGCTTGTATTCTGACCCCTTTATATTCACTTTACACCTTTTTCTCTTAATGGTGGTTCTTTGTGGTCATTTAACTTTTTCTTTCCTTTGTGGTTTGCTTCATGAAGTATTCCGTATTCGGGTGTGTACAGGTTTAAGTCAATGCCTTCACTTTTTGGTATATTCCTTTCCGGTGCTAGTCACCAGCTGATGCCCTATTAAATTCAAACATGGGTAAGTCACGTCATAATCCCTTGGGGATGGGTTGGGACATATTCTGATTACATACATAGTCTGTAATATGACTTGATAATCTAGTAATTTTTTTATTCATACATTAAAACAGTTTTTTCTTCCCATTTACAAACTTTAATAAGAATTTTTCCAAATTAACTCATTTCCCAGGAGGAATGTGTTTCATAGTGAATATATCTATTAATGTTCCCCATTACAGACACTTTATATCATAGTACTTCATAGTATTTTTTATTAACATCTGACATTAATTTTTATCTCTCATTATAGAATACCATTCCATAGCATTTCCCCCTTAATTACTTCTCGAAAATATTAATACTTTTCAAGGGACTTGAACCTCTATTCATCAATCAATGGATTAGTAGTTCCATTAATGGAGGGTGGTTTATACCCCATGAAGTGGACTAAAATAAATGAATCATAATGTGAAGAAATAGGTTATTCCAAACGGGAATAGTTATTTCATATAACTTGAGACAACTATCTTAGTGTAGCCATAATTTTCTCATATTGAACACTTGTCATATATAATTTATCATGAGTGAAATCCTTACATCGATTATAGGTGTATACATGTTTTTTATTCCTTTCATTAAGTTCCATTTATAAAAAAAATGAATCCACTAGATTAGATCATAATATTATTAACCATTTATATAATTCCAAATAGAGTGAAATAACTCACATTAATTTTAAAAAAATTCATAGATAATCTTAGAATCATAAAACTAGTATCATTGGGTATATCTTAAAATAATTATAATGTTTCTAAATTAATAATAATGGATTGAAAATGGAGTATGAATCAACCAAATCCACTTGGGTGTTTCTATAAATTTGTGTAGTCTTAGTCCTACTCATCATTCACCTATGACAATCAAGTTAGTTATTTATCTCCTACTTTCAGAGTGGTTACTCCTAAGGTAATCTAAAACATAGGAACATCTACTTTCTAGTATCCAAATATGATTTAATTTTTTAGGAAAACAACATAATCTCTCATTTAACAAAAAAAGTACATTTTCATGTACATTGAATTATCCTCCAATTCTATCATAGTGTTATGTTCACTATTCATTGTTTCCTTAAATCAAGTTACCATGGATTATAATAGAAATTATATGATAAAAAACAATTTCATGACTCTTATACCATAGTGATGGTGGTTATATTACTATATTAAAAGAAAATAAAAGGGATTGAATCCTGAATGATTTAATAGTTTTTTAGTCTTGGAATAATAGATAAATTCATGATTCTCACAATACATATGACAAAATGAAATAAAACATTAAAATTTTAGTAATAATAATATTATTTCTTCTAGAAAATCCCCAATACCATTTAATGATTAATTCTCTATATCATAGGGAAAGAAAACTACAATATACGGTGGGATTAGACGCTCAACAATGTTAAAAATACAACAGAATATATCATATAATAAACAAATCTTGAATAATATTATAGGGAAAATCAATAAAAATATTTCAAATAACATATATCATAAAATGGAAAATAAACCCATTGATGAAATAGTAACACAAGTAGTCTCATGGATACTAATAACTAGTTTCATAGTGATAGAATTAAAAATGTCACGAATCATAATCTTACAGTAAAAAATTTAATAAAATATTGAAATTATCTTCAACCTGAGGATCCTAAATAATTAGTGAAATTCGCATCATGCTCATCTCCAGATATAACATAAGGACACATCATCTCTTCATAAACCCCTTCCACCAGAAATAATTACATTAATTAAATATTAATAAAAATATTTTTATATAGTTATAAACAAGGGTTGTTTGATGTTTGGATGGTATAATGAGGATCAGATGAAACATATTATTTCATGAATACAACTTATGTTGATATCCTATCACTTTACACATGCCCATTATTATCTGAACAATATATGTATATATATATATATATATATTTACTTATACATCATTGAAACCACTTTGAAGAATTATTAAATGCATGACAGATTGGAAAATGTTAAAATGGAACTCACAAAGACCCAATAATGCTTTAATATGAATCATCACCTACCATTTAAACAAAGTGTTTTAGAAATTTTGGTCACTTATATATATATATATATATCCTATTGGAGTGATGGGAAAACTATTACAATGATTGATACACAATTTAAAACTGAATCAAATTAGTCAAGTAGATTCCATATTCCCTAGGAATTCCATTGTTAGGAGGCCATTAGAATACATGACACGAACTTTAATTTTTAGAACAACACACAAAGTTTTATTGGATAATAAAAATAGGATAACAGGGAATAAGTTATCAGGATTATGAAGCATATATTGGTTTAAAATATAATATGTTCATGTATACTAGTTGTTTCACGACATTTTCCATGGGTTTCTAGATAATTAATTAATAATAAATATTTTTCACACGGATGGATCCTATAAGGGAGCTCTTCCTTTAGAATGTTTAGGTAATAGATAATTTTACACCCCTAGAAGTTTTTATTGAAAATTATGACCAAATTTTAAGTGTTGTGAAAATATATTAAGGATGTTTTATAGGCATTTATGGGTGTCTACTAAGGTAAAATATTTTCATGAATTATTTAAAAGTATCCAAGAAACAAATTATACTGTTCTAATGTATTTGATAGGTAAAAATATATTTAAGGTGTTTATTTTTCAAAATTTTGTAAACAAATGTTGAATTATTTATTTATTTAAAAAATATATTCTTTTTATTTTAAGTTAGTTTTTATTATTTTACAAATTTTATCATTTCTTGTGTAAGGGGAAAATGTTTTATTGTTATCTATGGTAAAATTTTCCATAATTAACCCTCATTTAAAGGGTAAAATTGTTTTCATAAATATAATTTGTCATATTTTTTTAAAACAAACTTCATATTTTTTTAAAAATTCCCAATATTTATTCAAATATAGAATCAAAATAAATTTCTATTGATTTTATTTAAATAATTTATATTTATAAGTATTTTCAATCTTTAAAGATAACATTTTATTCTTAAATATTTTTATTTCAAAAATTATTCACATCCATATTTAATTTTTTTTAAATGGTTTATTTTGAAAAAAATAGTTTTATCCTGATCTTGATTACTTCTTTGTATGTCATTTTTTATTAAAATATTGCGTGGCCATACACTGGTTCTCTTATTTATGTTTCATGTCTTCTGATAAAAAAAATTCACCATAGTCCTATTTAATTCTATAATTCTGTGAATTATCATTTGACTATGATATAATTAAATGTTTATTTTATGTAATGGAAAATTTTATACACCGTTCCTTTTAAAATATAAATTTTAAAAAAATGTTAATGTTTTTTAAATGTATTTTTAAAGATAAATAAAGTGAATGATGAAAGGTGAAAATGTTTTATTTAATATATTGAACTAAGACATTGTATGTAGATTATGAATATGATGTGAACCAAAACCTCAATAGAATTTTTCCACCAGGTGATGAGTTGGCTCTATATAGCCATTAATGTTCCAGTTTTCCACTTGGATCCCATTTTTATGATTGTGAAATGGTTTTCTAAAAAATGATATATTTATTAAATAAGAAAATATTTTTGATATAATATTCAACAATAACATTTTTTAATTCAAAATGGATTACATGAGTTTATCAAAGGTTTTCAGTTAAAATTTTCTTTCAAATATTTTTAATTTCTTTAAAATAAATATTTTAACATACTCACATTTATAATAATGGTTTCAGAAAAAATTTAGAGTTCAAGAAGGGAACAAAATATTTATACATCAATAAAAAAATTTATTTCTTAAATATAATTTATTTTTTCAATGATAATTTCATTCAAATATTTTTTAGTTATTTTAAAATAGTTATATTTTAAAAATCATTAATGGGAAAGAAATTTTACCCACTACTTATTAAAAAATGCATAGGTCTTAGAGATGAGAAGGATAAATTATTGTGATTTCATTATGTTGTGAAAATATGATGGAATAATTAATGTGTTCTGTTAATTCCAATTAATGAATTACCATTAGTTTTAAATTATTTTGTATGTTCATAATACCGTAAAATTGTAGATAAAAAAAGATTCTCAAATTTTTTGAGACTCATCATCTCGACTGAAGGTTGAAATTTTATATTGTTAATTTTGAGACATGTTTTTTAAATTATTTTTTGATAATCAAAATAAGAAAATAAATGTAGTATTCTTTTCACATAGAATGAGGAGTGAGGGTTTAGTTATTTATAAGTTAAGTTAACAAAATTGGGTAATCCTCTCTATTCCATCATGTTATATGTGTCTCATATGGAATTTAATCCCAATCAGCATCCAATGATAGTTCATCCTTTATGTCTCTTAAGAATGTAATGTGGAAGAGTCAAGATGAATTAGTTGGGAATAAGAATTGTATTGTTCATTAGATGATCAAATTTTGATGTAGTGAAACACTATTCTTACTATTAGACACAACATATATTATTTCCAAAATATATGGAGTTTTGAGCATGTAGAATAATTAATGGTTTAATTCCTTTTTAGAATGGTGTAAAAAAAGAAATATTTTTAGTTGACATAGCCATATAAGTCAAAATAATTAATAGCCTTTGGTATTTCATTTAGATGAAATTAGTGATCTAAAAAATAGAAAAATTCCAACACATGTTCAATTTAAGTATTCACAAACTCTACATTTTTTAGTAGATTTATCAATATCCTGAGAGATTCTTAATTCATTTATGTGTCATTAAACATTTTATCCAATAAATTATCAAAAAAATATGATTTAATATAAAACAATGTATATTAAACAAAAACCATTAATGAAATAATTGCAATAATATATTTAGGTTTTATTTGTAATATACTATAATATATTACCATTCATGGAATATTTGGTAAATTATTGATTATTCTGAATAATGTCGGGTGAAAATCAATGAATTTAAAATGAAAAATATTAACAGTTTTTAATAAAACCAATTGTGAAGGACATTTTTATATATAGGGTTCAGCAAGAAGGGTAAATTTTATTTTATCACTAAATTTATTGATATTATTTGACATATTGTCCATCCATCTACTCAAATATTTAAAAAACAATGTTTCAATAATATTTATTTACATGAAATCAATCAATTTCCATCTATTAACTATGATATTCACATACCCTGATTTATAATTCACGAATGTATTTTAATGTTTATAAAAACATAAAAAATCACATTTAAAAATTTCAATATATTATATCAAAATTTTGAGAAAATTTTATTAAAATATATCCTATTAATATGAAATTTATCTATTATATTACATATACACTTTTTAAAATCAATTCATTAAATAATATATCTAATATAAAAATTATAGAAAATTTTATTAAAAATTTGTTTATATATTGTTAAATATTATAAATATAATATAATATAATATTTATTTTTTAGGTATTTTTAATGGTTTTATGATGTTTTTTTCTAATTGAAAATGAATTTTGAGAAACTAAAAACATCCAATGGGATGATTTCCCATTACAATGGCCATGTTTTATTTTATTAACCAATATATATATATATATATCTTAAACACGTAACATTTCACTGAATTATTTTTCTCTCATGGAGAATAATATTTTATTTACAAAAGTCAAACCATAAATAAAAAATAGTTTTCCCATTACATAAAAGTTCAGGGAAGTGATAATTTTGGAGTTATGATCCATCATGTTTACAACTATTAGTAATCTAAATTACTTACCATTGTACTTATACAAATAAAATTTAATGTATTTTCACATTATTTAAAATTTACATTATTGGAGAAATAAAATAAAGTTCATTTTATATTGAACAAATCAAGTCTTAAAAATACAGTTATATATATAATACAATCTATAAAGGTTCATAATTATTTAAATACTAATTAAAATTTTTCAATCAGAGTCTTCCATCAAAATATATCACCTTTAAATGGTTAGGTTCTATATTTTTATGTTTGAAGATTTAACATTAGTTTTAGTAGATAATAATATATCTTTATATAGTTTTGAGTTCTTAATTATATATAAAATGTTTGATAATCAGATTATAATATGTCTTTAAAGTGTTTTTATGGTCATTATTTTTATTAATATTTAATATAATTGTTTTATTTTCAAATATAAGGTTACGGTTGAGTAGGAGAAACATAAATGAATGAACAAATAAAAACATCCACAAGCGATATTAAAAAAAGAAATAATAATTAAAAAAACCAAATCATAGATGGTATCCCAAACTAGCCCACTAGAAATATTCAATGTATATGTATAGGGGGTAAGAGGTACCATATGAAAAATGATTTACTTCAACCCAAGAAGATTGGATATCTATATTTTAATACTTATCAATATGAAGGACATTAATTTTACTCATCAATTCATGTCTTACACTAATCAATGGTACCACAAACCACACCTGCATCTATCAATTGAAATCACTATCCAGGTTAACACCAAAATACATCATCATCATCGATTAAACTTATCCCATGTCGTAACCCCACCACCATCAAGACACTAAAATGTAAATGCCCCTATAAAAATTGACCACCCACTATCGAAACCTAACCATTGAATCGTAGGTCCACCAAAGAACACATATTATAAAACCAAAAATAATGTTGATTTTTCATTATTTTAATATACTCAAATGGTGCATATCGGAAAGTTTAAAACATATTTATAGTTTTTTAAAAATTATGTTATATGGATGATTAGATTTCAATAAGTTAAAAACCATGTATAAGAATATTTTTAAATTATTTTAATTATGATTTATCAAAATTGGAGGTTTGGTTAAAAAAATATTGTCCTTGTGTGGCCTTGTTTTAATGTTGTTCAAACATAATATATACTATAATTTTTATCATGAAAATCATTAAGTAAGTTTACCATTTATAATAAATGATAAACACATAGTTAAAACATAATGTCTTTAATATATATATTTTTGGGCTCAATCTAAGTTCATAGAAAATATAAAACCCCCATAATATTATATTCTAAACAACAAAATATATTATTTAAATTTTTATATGGTTACTTTAGTAGAACATTTAGGGGATGAAGAATATTGTTCCCTGATTATATCAAATATAAATAACATTGTATTATTTTTTATATATCAATATTAGTTTCAAATATATTAGTTATAGATAAATTGATGGCTATATGGTCAAAAACATAATTATCCAATAGTTATAGTAAAAAAGAAACGACATATATCTATAATGTAATTTTTAATAAGGGTAATTTATTAGACGAAAATATGATTTAGGGTTTCAATTGTAATAATTATAGTCATTTTTATATATCAAAACTATTTAAAAAAAATTAATGAATGTTAAATCTGTCATTTTTCGTTGTGAAATGGTTTTCAAGATTTACATTATTCCATTCATGTCATGTTTGTCACTAGAAGAATTTTACTTTGAATTTTCATTATTTGGGAGATATGGAGATGACATAAAAACTATAAGATATAAATAATATCTCATGTATGATTAAGTGATTATGTGTTCGTGTATTTATTTACTTAGCCAAGCACCTTTAGACCACAACTGGATAGTAGTAATGTAGATTGTGACACCCTAAGTCTATTTTTGATATGATAAGGGCCACTTAATACCATAAAAAGTTATAACATAAACAAAATACAATAGAATGGTGATGAAATTAAACGTCAATGAATCGCAAAATATAATATATAATAGAAATATAAAAATGTGGTCCTGATGGAATAAAAATGGATATTAAAATGTATTCAAACAAATATCATGAATCAACTAAGGTTGATATAGATTCAAGCACTACAATGAAAACATGAGGATACGAGGGAACTAGAGATAGAATAGTGAAAATAAAAATAGTAAGAAACCTTTTCACAATGAAACCTCATTCTGATAACTCAACCAGTAGCCACCGCCATTGATAATAACTAATCATTAGCTCTACAGATTCCACATCTTATTATTTCTACACTGATCATAATAATTATTACACAGAAATAAATGTAGGTAAGAAGAAATTACCCAATAGGGGTGACCAAAAAAATAAATAATAGGAGTCCCTAAAAATAATAGGAGCCATAAAATAATATGTTGTTTAATGATAAGAGGAAAAACAGAAAAATCATCAAAGTCACACTAGATTGGAATAATGATTAGGAATAAAATGGGTGAGATGATATTTCAAATATACGATCTAGTTTCAGCATAACTAACTCACAAAAATTGAATATGATAAATTTCATAATTTAGCAAAAAATCATAAATAAACTCCAAAAAGTTTACTAAATTCCCTAAATTAAGACTACACCACCATTACTATTGAGAAAATGTATGGGTATGGAGAAACTTAACTGAATCAATGAGTTTATGACATCAAACATTAAAATTAACCTCAAGGTAACCTATAATTATCAAACTAAAAAAAGAAAAATTCATCAACCTTTATGATAGATTACTATCTCTTTACTCACAATATGCTCATTAGGAAATGAAACAAGTAAAGAAAACAAGCCCCATATTGTTCATTGGAAGATGAATTCTTCCAAAAGAAACCAAATTAAAAAACACACACCAAGAATATCACATCAATATATTAGTTATGGTGGATTGCCCATATCTACTCTTAAAGAACCCATATATGTTAATAGAGTACTAATCTCGCATATGGGTAACCTATTCCAAATATAATGGGTGAGTTTATTACCCTCATCATATATAGGGAATGAAAATTTACATGTTAATAACACAACAAAAAAGAATTCATATAGCCCATTTTTAATATGAGGGACATGTACCATCATCCGTGAGGAAGTATTTTATCTATTAATATAATGTTAAATCCCACTTCATCAATGATACCAACCCCAAGGGAGTACATATCCCTATTCCCATACATCTCTTCAACTAATTGCCACAGAAAATAGTATTTTATAGAAGATATAACACTAATGACTCTATTATGAATGGGATTACTCTATATCTCCCACATAAATCCCATTAGATTAATAAATATGAGTAAATTTTTTACATTACCTTACCTAAACCCACCTAAAAGTCTAAAACATACCAAGATTCTATAACCAATATCTGAATATATTCATTTTTCATGAATGTACCACAACCATAGAGGGGATTCTAGGGAACATATTTTATGATCTCAAGGAGGATCTACAAGCCTCATCCAACATCCCCTCAACTATAAATGAACCACCAAAGTTATAGCTTCAATATTAAGTGTATTAAACTCTTCCACCAAACATAAATCAATACATAGATTCCAAAATAGCTTCATTTTAGTGTTAATCTCTATAATATATATTTGGGAATTCAACTCAATCAGTTACACATTTTTAGTGGAGTAACTTACCCCATTTCTTTTCCAAACATCTCATGTATACCTAATCCTAATAATCATAAATATAAAAGGGTAAAACAATAAAATATTCCTTTTAGGTGGCCTCTTATACTGAATATGACACCACTATTTTAATATATGTTGGAAATTGGTCCGAATTGTCCATTTTATAGTTTGATTATGTGATCTAGGTTATAATATGATAAAAGTATCCAAAAAAGGGAATTTAAATGCATTTACTCTGTCTAACTCAACATTTTCACATGGAGGATAAACATGTTGTGTACTCCAATTTCCTTTTTATGTTGAATAAACATAAATGGTATGTTGTTATTATCAAATGGAATGTATAGACTTTAGGGTAGTTAGTAATGAACCTCAATGTACCCCAATTTATGTTTCATTCATAACATGGATTGTTATGGTAAGATATATGCCATGTTAAATAGAGGAAGACCCGAAAAATGGGCCGGCTTATATTAGACATGTTCTAGTTTAGGGTTACTAATATTTCTCAAATAAAAGGCTCAATAAGAAAATAAAATTACTCACACACAACATGTGATACCCCAAACCTACAATCTTGAATATGGTGCCATAAATATATTCTTTTCATACTCTATCTAATACTAAATGTAATATCTAGGATGTAAACATCCATAATTAAAAAATTAAAAATAATAATTTATTCTCTTATAACCCAATAATATTTTTAGGTTTATTGGATTTAACATTCTAAAAAATGAATAAACTAATAAATTGCATATTAATCTCAACTAATGGGAATTTTTTTACACAATTAAATAAACTAGATAATTTATAATAAGTCTTCAAAATCACACATAAATGTTTCTAAAAGTGTTATGATTATAAAACTATATTGTGTACTAATTATATGAAAATTGTGTGAAAATAGAAACATAATAAATGGGGTGTTCTCTAAAACACTATAAGGTTAAATTATAGTTGTAGGTTTCAAAAAACATATTCATCAGATACATAGTATAGAATGAATAAATATTATGAATAATTATATAATCAACTAAAACTAAGAATATTTTATATCAATGGTAATTAAAGAAAACATGGATAATAATAATTACTAATGTCATAATAATGGAATGTATAATTTGAAACATAAAAACATGTTTTCAAGTACTAATTCCATGATAGTATCCTTTTATAAGAAAATATATACACCAAAAAACAACAAGTTTTGTCAAATGAGACCTATGGATGCATTAAAGGGATATATAATGTTGGGACTCACATTTCCCTTGTTTATGTCCACTTATTTCAATATAAAATTCAATAAAACATATCCTAATATTCTCTATAGAAACGATGGTTAAATAAGAACATGGTTGTCCATATAATAAAAATTATGGAATGTAAATACATAATTAAACTATTCCTTTAGTTAATAATTGTCGATAATTTCAATAATTTTCTCCATGAAAATAAAATGCATAACATAATAATATCCCATCCAGATTAATAATTTTTATGGTAAAATAATACATAGTATACTAGAAATGGATTATCCATATCAAAATAATAGTTTATTGAACTCCAATACTTCTCCCTATGTTAATAAATAGATTTTATTTCTAGTTGAACATCCTCCAATCCAAATTATTAAAAGGGTATATTCACAACATATAGTGTAAAAATTATATGGTTAATTCAATGAAATAATAACATGATAATAATACATCCCAGTAAATAAATTGGATGGTCACAAAAGATTGCCTCCCAATTTCAACAAAGAAAACATTGTTGGGTGTTGGTAAAAATGTTCAAACGCCTTTGTAATGGAATGTTTTGAATGCTATCACAAAATAATGGATCAGGAATTGAATTTTTTGATATTGAAATTTCAATCCCTCAATGATAATATATAATTATTATATGATAAATAAATACCCAAAACCCCCATTAGGGTAATTTTTTTAAATGAATCAGAAAATGGATTCAAAAACATAAAAGTGATTCAAGAAAATGCTTTTGAGAATGATATAAAATACAAATTTACATATCAATTTCAATGGAATATTTTTAAATGGTGAAATGAAATATTTTTTAAACCTTTAAATAAATAATAATATTAAAAACATTACCCATAAAAATACATAATGTTTCTTTTTTATTAATTAGTTTAAGAAGGGATATCAAGTGAAAGTGAATTGAAACCCCATTTTTATAATTTTCAAAATACTTGTCTTAAAAAATCACATTGTAATAAGATTAATAAAAAAATCATTTGAAATAAAACATCATAAAACAAAATAAGATTTTAATGTAAAATATAATAAATATTATAGTGGTTTAACCAAAGAATGGATGAAGTAAGTTCATGATGAACTAATATATCTTAGGTGAATGAGACTTCTTTTAACAATATTCATTAGGAGTAGTATAATATTTCAAGTAATAAATATTTAAAAAGTGACTAATTTCACATAAATTTAAATTCATATAAATAATATAATACAACTCAATATTTTAAATTGATGGATTATCCCCATCATTTATGTCCATAAACATGATCATAACATAATGAATGGAATTTATGTTACTAAAAACACTTATGATTGTGGTAAAATATGATTCTAAAGAAAATTATTGAAAAGAATGTAGTTTGGATTAGTTTATTCCATAAATTAAAATAAAACATCATATAACGTAATCCTCATGCATAAAATGTAACTTGTCTCATGGAGTCATAATTAATTCCATGAAACCACTTCTAGGTTGAGTAATGCTTTAATCTGAACCCCATGAAAGATAGGGTATGTAATTTCACCTAAAATACCATGATTAAAAGATAATACATGATATTATATCTCATATAGGTATTATATACATCATATAATTGAAATAATTTTCCTAATACCAAACAAGTCTAAAAGACATGAAGTTGACATGAAAACTCTTCCCTTGGTCCTTATTAATTCTACAATTGCACTGAAGATCTAAAATAATTATATTATGTTAATTAAATAAATAACAAGGATATATATACATAAATATAACTGTTTATGATCCATATTTTTAATTATTCTATACGTATATATAGATATATACTTGTTAGTTTTTACCTATTTTCAACACCATGTCTAAATAATATTTATTATTTTGAAATAGTTTTGTAAAAGTTATATTTGTATATATTCATTTCAAAAATTCCATGATTATTAGAAAATAAAATATAATCTAATATATGTTTCAATGTATTTTATAATTCAATTTTTTCATTTAATAATATTTTTAGTTATGATCTATGAGGTTGAAATCAACAATGAGCATGTTTCGGTGTTACTTAATGAACTAATTGTGGATTATTAATTAATTAGATAAATGTTGATATAACCATAAAAGGACAAAAATAATAATTCTTTATGTATTTATAACATATTATACTAGTATATAATCTTTTATATTCAATCCTGAAATAAATGAAAAATATTTTTTAATATTGTTGTTAAGCCGACAAAAATAAGAAAGCACCATGATTAATGGATGATTATGACATGGATTAGTTGTAATATAATTATAATAGAATAATAATTAATATTTTTGGGTATAATTAGTGTAATATATTATACTCTTATATAATTTTAAATTTAAAATAAATTATTATAAGAAATTACTTAGAAATCTTAGATCATATTCCTCCTAGTTAGATCATTTTAAAGGACAGAATTAATGATAATCCTTTATTGATCATATAATTAATAGGTTATGAAATTTTCCATAGTATATATTTAATTATTTAAGTATAGAAATATTTATACATTAATATCATACTCATTAACATACTTTTAATGATCTTATGAAAATGAAAAAAAAATCTTTCATTGGATGTGATAGTCCACACATACAAATGGTTGACAATTACATTTTCCATTTAATAAGAGATTAGAGTGTTATAGTTTCATGTTTCAGAATCATAAAAATGATATAAATATAATAATTATTAATTATTTTTCTCTATTATACCATCCATGTATGGTGGTGATATAAAATTAAACAATTGTGTCTGGGAGGTTGTAGTCTACAAAACACATAAATTACGGTTTCTTTTTTCATAATAGTAAAGGTAAAGTGTTATTAATTATTAAAACAACTGTATAATATCATTTATTATATCCAAAATAACGATCTAGTTAAAAATATATTTTAAAATAATATGTATAAAAATTCAAAATGAAATAAGTTATGTTAAAATTATTACACGAATTGAACAATTTGATATTTCACTAGAATAACCCTTAGAAATGGAAAGAATATTCTAGTGTATTGCGATTGGAACCTCAATAGAGTGAAATATTATTCTGTGAAATTGTAAATAGTTTGTTTTTTAGAGGAAATTTAATTTTTATGAGTTCCTAAAGGGGTGGTGAGAGACCCCATTTATAAGTGGAGAGAATTGAATTTTTGGAAATATTTCAACATTATATAAAGGGAGAACATGTTAAACATGTCATGTTGCTCAATATTGAGAAATAATTGAACTTGTAATATATAATGTAGATTAAAACATTGTACATTCAATTATAAGCATTTTTTAACAGGTTTCATGCCTTTTACCCATTGAATTTCTTATTTTACCTTTTTTTATTTTACTGTTGTAACCAGCTATTACCAAATGTAAAGTAATCATTATTCCAAATAATAAAATGGTACATAATATATAATTTGTATCCTATAATTATAAATTTAAAATAAATTTTATTTTATTCAATTTATACAAGTTCTAAATCTTTATTTTAAAATTAACATGTATAATGTATTTGAAACAATTTTCTAAGGAAATATCACCTATGTTCTAAAATATAAAAATTTGGGTTGGTAACTTAAAACCAACATTTTAAATATTATAAAGTCACATGTAAAATATAAGTTTATTCTTACAAAAAAATTTCATTAATTTAAAATTTTTACTTATATATTAACAATTTCAAAAAAAATCATGTTATTTGTAAGAATGTCATTTTCACTCAAAAACATTTTTCTAGAAAAAATATCAACAATTTATATTAAAATTCTATTAGTATTCTCAATAAAAAAAATTATATTTAGTTTTTTAATATAATTAAATTAATTTAATACTTCAATATTTTCATATATTCATAAAATATAGTGGAAAACACTTCTTATCAAAAAATATCTTTTTAAAATGTTAAATATTATTTATTATTATCTCTTATAAATTAATAATTAATTTTTTTCATATCTAATTAATTTTATAAATATATTTAATTATTATATAACCATTATAAAAATTGTTTCTTGAAAAAAAAAATAACTTTCTAAAAAAATTATAAATTATATTATTCTCTTATTTATTTTATCTATACTAATTTAATTTCATTCATATGAAAAGTACCCATTATTTTTGTTATATAAATATTTTTTCAATATATCACTAAAAAATTATTCATTATAGATAAATGAAATGGTTTTAATGGTCATACATAATATTTAAACATTTATTAAAATATGTCATGGTTTCTTTTTAGTTAGGTATTGCGTTTAGAGAGAAACATCAAACACATTGACTTATTTAATGTTAATCATATATTATAATTATATGTTGTTAAATGACTTGTGTGTTTTGGCCAAATTTCATATACGATTAAATAAAGATCCAATTTTGTAAATCAAATGTCTTTTTCAAGTATTATAGTAACAAATTATTAATTGGAAGTATTTTTTTATGTTAATCATAAATATAAATGGGGATTACAAATTTTCCTTCATTACTAAAAATTGGTTAAAATATTATTGTAAAATCATAGGTTATTTTACATCAATAATAACTTTAATTTTGGGAAATATCTATAATTACTTACATTTCAAAAATGGAGTTAACTAGAGACCATTCTGAAAACATGACTATTTCTCCATGTTTAAGAAAATATATAATTATAAATACTTATTTTACATATGATAGTAACACACATCACACCAACTCTTTTCTCACTACTAACATATAGTATGCTAGTATTCTATATTCCATGTTACATTGAGAATGACCTAACCAATAGCTTGTTTGGTATTGGGATAGTTTTGAGTTGATTGGCTAACTTCACTCATTTAACATGCCAATATAGAAATCAAAATTACATTGATACAATGTGTGTGCCATGTCCATATTCCATATAAAATAAAATAATACCCCAATAGTTCACATGAAATGTTCCGATCATGTATCATTATAAAAAATAACAACTAAGATCACTTTATATGTTATTTGTGTTTATAAATGTGGTTAATTTATCTTCCTACATTACTAAAAATCATGGTTTATTAAGGCGGGGTAAATTAATCCTATTTTTAACCTTTATAATTAGGCTCATTCAACAAAACATAGATAATTAGGGAGTTTTTTTTTAAATTAAGTTAATTTGATATTTTTGGTTAATTATAATTAGTTTTCTATGTTTAAGATGATTATTAATTAAAAATAAGTTATTTTCCTATTTTTCTAATAAATAATTATATGTGAATTTTAAAACATGATTAAATAATAATATTTTATGAAATTATTTTTTTAGAGGAACACATGATCACACATGTGATCATCAATGGCCTCTATGTGTTTCTATCAATTTAGATCCATGTGATCTGGTTTCCCCTAAGAACTATGTCCATAATCCCCCTCCTAATCTCCATAATCAATATATTGCACCATGTTCCCCCTTTATGTTAACCTACTGATCTGTTCCTACTATATCACCCTCATGATCCCTGACCAATAGATCCCATGATGACATCATGATTATGCATCTCAAGATATTGTGTCATCATGCATAAAGTCTTTCATGCTTCATCCCTCCCTCCTTCATATATAAATAAATACAATAATGTAATAATAGTGTATTGAACCATTAGTATGAATCCAATATGATAACAGAAGGATTGTTCTAAGGATTCTTTTAACACGACCAATATGGATATCCCCATAAATATTAGGATCCCAGTGCTAACACCATGGTAATAGGGAAACATCATATCATGAGAAGACAAGGTACCAATACCCATATAACTATCCATAAAAACATTATCACTATATAAGACTAAATAACCTATAACCCCTCTCCTAGAACCTAAAATAGTACATATGATTAGATCATATTCCATTTTATAGGATCTATCTTTACTCATGAACACACCACCCTAAGTTGCACTCTCTCTAGTAGCTATGATCATATCTATAATAGATACATCACTCAATTAGAATGTTGATACCCCCATATAAAGTGGTGTCGATCACATGGAGATTGAAACATCCTTTTCCAAGATGAAACCAACCATGAGAAGCTACATACCCCATAATTATTTGTTGTAATCGATCCAAGATATGACTAAGATACTACATAGGTGGCCTATTCTATCTTAGAAATTGGTCCCAATGATATAGAAATATATGACATGGTTTTTTTTAGGTTGAAGAAAACTAGTTGATGAGAGGTCTAGTGTTATTTAAAAAAGTAACTAGGCATTTCATCTATGTAAATTCTTAATACTAGTAAGGTAACTAGGCCAGAGTAAAACTTCTTTTATTATTATGAATGGGGGGGTCTACAACCCTCTTTTAGATTAGTCTTGTTATATCAAGACCGCAAAGAAATTGAAAAAATGAAGATGAAGTTTTCACATAGGTCCATAATTGGCCCCCATATTGGGAATTTAGTTCTTTCTTTATTAGTGGAAATTAAAACTTCAATAAAAATGTAAAATTAAAAATATAGATATCTCTTAAAGGATATTCACTCATCCCCACCCCCAAACCTGAGGTCTAATTCACTCTAGTATTATAACCACTCATGATCCTGACTCTCATCCCCCCTAAAAGACACTATAGTCTAGTATTAGCTCCACTTGTTCTACCAACTGAAGAAGCAATTCCCTCCAGTATCTCTGCTCGAGCTCCCTTTGGGAATCCCTTTGTTTAAATCTTCGATTATCTTGTTGTCCCAACCAAGGAAACAATTTTATCTAGGGAATATATATTCACCGTAGGATACACTATTCTTGTCTCCATTAATTTGGGTCCCCAACCCCCATTTTTAGAATAAAATGAAAAGGAACAATGGATGTTAAATTGAGGGTGAATGATAGGGAACAAACATAGAAGTGATGTTGGAACCATGGAGGAGATCCATAGTGATAGAGGATCTCAGAAACGGAGGGATTCAAGAACTTCAAAATAGGGTAAATATATAAAGTCCAATAGTACCTAGAAAATTGAATAATGAATAATGTCACTAATAGTAACAGATATCCCCTTCTATAACTGGGTTTTCAAATTTTTCTATGACCACTACGTTGGTTTTCCATTCTCTTTCCCTTTTCAACTACAAAATATTTTATAAATAAAGGACTCTTATATAGAATAAAATTAGATCTTGAACCTTATATAGCTTTATCAGTCCTGTGTGATAAAATATATGTTAGGTTGGGTATTTTTAAAAAATAAACATTTAATATTACTCAATAATGACTAAGAAAAACCTACGGTTGACTCTATCTGAAAGGGGTACCATTACACCATGAGAAAATATGATACAAGTGACAATCTATCTGACTATAGAGGCATTCCCACTCTATGAAACTAAATAATATATAACCCCAATAATTAAACCTTTTATGGTATATATGAGTATATCATAGTTCATATAGAGGTATATAGCTCTAATACCCCCCCCCCCCCCCCAGGCTTTACATTCTCCAGTGTCTCTACTCATACCTCCAATGGGTAATTTAGTCCATTAAAATGTTTAGACCCACCCTATAAAAGGGTTACACTCACTTAGAGATTAAAAGAGGCCACTCCTAGAGGAAACCTACCATGAGGATAAACTATTCATATAATAAGTTATGGTAATTGATCCTAGACATGACAAAAAAACCTTTATAGGAGAACTATACTGTCTCGAGATTAGGGTAAAATGTTGTAGGTACAGCTATACATGTGTAGGCTGAGAATGCATGAACATAGTTGATGAGAAGGTTCAAATTATAGAAGATAAAAATTAGACCATTCCTCCTAGAATATCCCTAGGAAATTAATACTTACCTTTTAGGAGTAAGACATCACTTTATGTTACAGTAGGTGGTATGTGACCCACATTTTTATCGGTGCTACAATTTATGGACCCCGGAGAGATATAATAAGTGAGGAAGAAATAATTAGATAGGTGAATAATGAGGTTCCATTTTAGTAATGGATTTCTCTCTACATCAAGGGTAATTGAAATATCAAATAAGAGGAAACCAAAATAATAGATTGTATAAATTGGATTTATGCTCATCGTACCCCCCCCCCCAATCAAAAAACCCATTTCCCCAATATTATCTCTTGTTTTCTCCCAACGTGGGAAAAATTATGCTCTAGTATCTCTACTTAACCTCCCCCGTATTCTGATAACCCCCTCACTATAGTCTTAGCTTCACTCAGAGTCCCCAACATGGAGTCCCTTCACTCTAGGGATTTTTTCTTTATTAGAGTATATAATCTTCTCCACTATACTAATATTGTGAAAACCCCCCTTATTTAACATCAAATTTTTAGGACCTATAAAGGGGGTTTAGAGAGGTAAGAGTTGAGGGGAATCATAGAAGTTGCAGTGGATAAATTGATTATATCTAAATGGACATAGGAACTCGTTAATAGGGGGATAGAAAACTCTGGATTGGATAAACTATATAACTACAACAATAGCTAGTAATAATTTACAAAGAATAATTTCTATAACATTAAAATATAACAAAAATTAGACATGGGATTTTGGACCTTCCTAGGACCCCAAATTTGGTTTTCCTTTCTCTTGTTCATTTCAATTGTGGAATCATTATAAAAGAAATGACAGATGGGTAAAAGAAGAATAATAGATTGTCCCTCATTCACATAGATCATTCATATATGGTCAAGGAAGTTTTATTATCTGAATTTAGTATTCAAAAATGTTATGTATAAATCTATAAAGAATAAGAAAACCCATGGATAATTCCATAAGAAAGGGTAATCATAAAACTATGAATAAATTGGGTACCAATACCCATATAACTAGCCATTTAAATAGCCTCACTCTCTAAAAATTATGTAACTCTAACACCAATAATAGAAAATAGAAAGTGTATAGGGGTAGTTCATAGTCTTTTTAATATGATCTAGTTACACTCATTCTTCCACCATCCACCTGTGTAGGGTTCACTCACAAAATTAGCTTCTTATTACCACATTTTATACATTGCTCCATAAAAATGTTTGGAGACAACACATAAAGGGGTTCCACTGACTCATAGATCAAAAACTCTCATTCCCATAGGAAACCCACTATTAGAGGCTACAATTATGTCATGATTTATGATAATTAATTCCAATATATAGCTATGATACTAAATAGGAGGCCTATATTGGCTCTGACTTAAGGCACAAATATAGAGAATCATATTGGAAGGTATATACCAAGGATGCAAGAAACTATTCGATGTGAATGATAAGATTAATTAATAGAAAAACCATGTCTTTCTATTGAGGAAATTCCTTGTACTGATATGCCAACTAGTAAAGAGTAAATCATCATCACTTTTTATGTCTACTAGTTTGTAAAACATATTTTGATTGTTCCTACTACGTTTGTACCCCATATATATGGTAGAAAGTATATATATATTATAACAATGTGGTTACCTATAAGGAACAAAGTTATCCCCCCAGTGAAACCCATGTTCTCTAATCATTGCATCACTTGTGCACTACACATATGAAGAACTGCATCGCAATAGCTCCACTTAAGAACCCATTTTCCCTAATATTAGCACCTCTCATGCTCCGTTCTAGGAACACCATCACTCTAGTCATACATTCACTCATGTTCCCCACCCTGGCTCCCCTTGTCTCTAGGTATTTTATCTTTAAAATAGGATACATTGTACGTTTCTTCACAAATGGGGTACCTCAAACCCATTTTTTGTAGTAGAGTTGGTGGATATAAAAAGTGAAGATAATAGAGGAATTATAGGGGAAAACCAGAGGAGTGATATAAAAGAAATGGAGGATATATGTTGGGATGGAGAAATATGAGAAACTTTATAGAGTCTAATTGCACCATTTCATAAATAACAAGTTATAATGTCATAGATAATAAATTAAAACCCATGTTTGGCATGGGTTTCTAGATCTTTTGGAGACTACTACTATGTTCATCCATTATTTTATCATTTTTAATTGATTAGTTTTAGTTGATGAATGGATATTAAGAGGTTTAAAAAGAAAATTCCATCCCTCCTACCATAAGGTTAGTCCCACATGAGATAAGAATGGTTAGGTCATTGATGTAGTCAATAAAACCATTAAGAATAATGATATAAACACCATGAAAAAAGATTTTATAACACCAGGGTAATGAGGAACCATTAAATAATGAGGAAACAAGGTTTCAATACCCATATCACTATACATACAAATATGATCACTCTATTATAATAATTAACCTATAGACCCTCTAATATAAAAAAGAATAATATAAATTTTTATATAATTATCCAAATATGGGATCTAACCACACTCTTTCACCCCCACCCCTAGGGATTCACTTGATCCAATAGCCCCACTCATACCTATAATATATATTTCTCCCCATTATAATGTTTAGACACCCATATAAAAGGGTTTCTACTCTATCAAATATTGAAATCTCTCATTACCATAAGAAACCCATCAGGATTTAAGGTAATTGATCTTATATAATAAAAATATACAATATAAGAGGCCTATAATTATTCAAAACTGGGGAACAATGCATGAGAAAAATCTAGGAAAGTATATCCCAAGGATAAATAAAATATGTCGTTGAGAAGGATTTGATTAGGGACAACAAGTACAATACATTTTCTATAGGAAAATTCATAGTACTAATAAGCTAAATAAGGTAGAGTAAAACTTACTTTCTTATTATAGTGGGTGGAATGCCTCTCTCATTGAAATTAGCCCTATTACTGATTGATCTGTGCATATCATAATCACACAACGATAAGCGATATATTAACAATTATTTTAATAATCATTACCCTAATTCAAGAGTGAGGATTGTTCACCTCATATTTATATTTAATTAATTAAATAATAGAAGAAATATTTTTAAGTACATAAGAACTTTCTTCATTGGTGAATGTTTATCATCCAAAAGGACCCTTTTAGATTACATTTTTTCTGCTATGATGATCAAATTAAAGAATCCCTCTAGTGGTGATCTATGTGTGATCCTATGACATCTAAGAAACACTTCTTGATCTCCTAGTGCAAGTGCAGTGAGTCAAATGTCTTGAACTGTTCGTTCTTCATCGCTCATTCTTCGGTATAGAAAAAATATATCTTTCACTTCTTATTCATGAGAGGTATATATGAGGATGTCTTGAGAGAGAATCCATTATGAACAACAATTATCTATTATCAATTCTTGAGTAATCTACATAATAGGAAAATAGTGTATTTATAGAAATATAAATTAAGTTAAAATATTATTTTAATTTCATACCATCCATTACATAAAATTCATTACAATTAATAAACCCCATAAAACATAATAATAATTATATTATTTTTATTTCATAGTGCATTCTAACTTGATCAATGAAAAATATTATACAACAGTCTTATTAATTAATAATTTTCACCAGACTATGTCTTGGTCTTCTAAAACTCCTCTATCATTTATTGAACAACATGATAAATTTTTTATTCATAAATAAATATTTTATTTACAATATAGAGAATAATTATTTATAAAAATATTCAATAAATAAATTAGATATTTTATTCAAATATCGGAAAATAAAAATTTATTGAATTTATGCGATCAATATAACTTTATTGGAATTATTTTTCAGCCTTGATAATAATATTTATTACTTTAATTGAACTCATATAGAATTTAATTAAGATCAACAGAAACACTTAGTATGTCACCATAAATTATTGTTCCTTGTTAGCATTAGGCAAGCTAGCCTACATTATAAGATTACTTTCTAGAAAACAGTTCAAGGAACCCAAGAGAAAGAACACAATTCCACAATGTTTAAAACTACATATAAACACTCACTATGTAATATAATCCCCTTTTCAGAATATCTCATCAAGAAGGTTACATAATCCTTTCACCAACCTATATGCTCAATATGCCATTCTTTGAATATCTAAAATAAACATGTTGTTACACCATGGACATGGAATTTAATTCGATGGTTATTTTAAAATAAAAGGGCTGAGATATTAGATTCAATAAAGATATATGGGACAAACCATTCCACAACATATTCATTAATGAAATTTCACTCATGACACACCCAACATATAGAAATTCTCAATGAACTATAGTCTTCATGATTTATAAAATGCATCTAAATACATGAGTTGTTTCATGCACTACTAATAATCATAAAGCCTAAGGACCATCATACATTCTCATTAATTTGAATATCCAAGGACACCAAAACATGCAGAATTCCTACAGTCGGGTTTGTTATGATAATATCATGTCATAGAGATTACCATGTAATAACATCATGAGAAGAATCCTCATCTACTTATAGGTAATCACATCTGACATTATATGCACTATGTGTCCCATCATTGTACATTATCCAACATTACAACATTATTTTTGAATATTTTCATAGCACATCACGATTCTCATCATTGTAGTGAACTGCGATGACTTTATCAATGTGACGTATACTCTATGACATTATCTTATAGGAGTCATATAGAATACCAAATAATAAGTAATAAGTTGTGTTATTAATATTAAATACATTAAATATTCATGTAATAAAAGTATAAATAGTTGTTCATATAACAAAAACTAGAAAAAAAACTCTGACATGGACTAGATCCTACAATATATGACCTTCAGTCTGCTAGACCTCACATGTTATTTATGTTTCTGTTGAGTCAAGGAATTAGTTAAGGGTTCAATAATGTTGTATTTTATAGAAATTATTCTCCCTAAAACATCACCTATATGATAAAGATCCCTCAAGAGATGATACATTTGAAGTTTATTCTTCATCCCCTTATGTGAATTTGTCTCTTTTTCAAAATCCACCACTATATCATTATCATAATAGCATGTGATTGGATATATACTCCTAAAAACCACATCATGATAATGGATAAATTTGATCATCCATAATTCTTCTTTAGATACCTCATAAACTAAAATATACTCAGAAATTAGAATATAATTTTCAACAATAGCGTATTTTGATCCCTTCCATATCACAACATCTCCATTCAATGTGCTGATGTATCATTTTATTTAACTTCATGTTTTATTGATCATTTTGGAAACTAGAATCTGCATATCCTCTGATGACTAGTTCCTCATCTCTTGTATAACACTGGAACATATCTTAATTATGAATTAGATAATTATGTATAGTATTGACTTCCATCCAATGGTCGTAACTTGGATCAGCATGATATCTTCCTACCACACTTAATGTGTCGGAAATATCATTCCTAGTACATAGCATAACATACCCGATTGATCCAATCACTAATGCATATGGAATCCTTTCCATTAAAATTCATTCCTTACTTGTTCGAGGACACATGTTCCTAGAAAGTTGAATTCCATGTGATGATAAAAACAATCAACTCATTGATTGTTCCATACTAAATCTCCTGAGTATCTTGTCAATTTATGTACTTTGACATGGGTTGAGCTACCTCTTCGATCAATCGTGTTGGATCATGATCCCATGAGTATATGTTTCCTCACCCAAGTCCTTCGTAGAGAATAATTTATTCAACCATGCCATAATACAATATAAGACTGGAATTTTTCTCCCAATGGGTAATATGTCATTAACATATACAATTAATAAAATAGATGCACTCCCACTAAATATATTATAGAAACATGGATCACATTCATTCTATATGAAATCAAATTTTATTATGGACTCATTAAAATTAATGTTCCATGACCTGTATTCTTTTTTTAATCTCTAAATTGATCATTTTAACTTGCAAACCCGGTTGGAATACATTGGACTCACAAAACCTTCAGGTTTTGTAATATATACATTTTCTTAAAGGTTCTTATTAAAGAATGATGTTTTTAAATCCATTTTCTAAATCTTATAATCATGGAAATCTATAATGGAAATTATTATTCTGATGGATTTTAGCATTCAAAATAGAAAAAAGGTTTCCTCATAGTTAATTGTTACACACTATTTAAACTCATTTGAAACCAGTCATTTCTTATAAAAATATTCATATCTCTTTGTGTCCAGCTTCTTCTTCAATACACAATTTTAACCAATGGGATTTACATCTACTAGATTTTCTACCAAAATCTATAATTATTTTTAGTGCATGGTATCCATTTCAGAATTCATAGATTCCTTCCACTGAGCAAAATCATTATCACCTACTACTTCCTTGTAGGTTAGAGGAAAATTATTATCAACTAAAAATGAGTCACTACCCTTGGTTACTAGAAAACCCTAAAATTTGGGTTCCCTAAACTATCATGAACTCATATATAATAATTGTGTATTCTAGTAATTTTTTCTTCCATGGGGCATTGTGGAATTTGTTTTGGTACCAATTCTGGGGTATCTTATGCTTGAACATCCTTAAAGTCAATATTTCTCCCACTATGTATTTTATAGATAAGATCTTCCAAAATAAATGTGGGACATCTGTCAACCACATCATTTTTTCAGAATGATTTTGTAGTTAGTATCTCTTTGATTTTGGGGGTTATCATATAAAGATACATGATGTTCCTTGGTGTTAAATCTTGTTACATGAAGATTCCTTAAGAAATTATTTGTAACACCACACACATAAATAAGTCAGTATGGGTTTCTTACCAATCCCTAATTGGTATATTATATTATCTATTTTATTAGTTGGAAGTCATTTTAGTATATATGATATTGTTTGTAACATGTATCCCAAAAAGGATAATCGAAGACTTAGATGACTCGTCATTGATGTCACCGCGTCCAACAAGGTGTGGTTCCTCCACTCACTAACACCATTCAACTGAGGAATATAAGGATAAGTGAGTTGAGATAAAATCTTGAACCCCTATAGATAACCAATGGATTTTTAATAAATATATTCTCCACTAGGGTCAGATAGAATTTACATATTATTATTTCCAATATGGTTCTCAACTTCATTCTTGTATTCTTTAAATTTTCCAAAATAATCCGACATATACCCAATTGTGTAAACATATTAAAATCTACTAAAATCATCAGTAAAAGATATAAAGTATGATACCCACCCCTTGCTTCAAATGGAAATGGTCCATACACATCGATATGAACAAATTCAAGAATCTAGTTATCCTTTTCATCTTTCTCAATAAATGGGGATCTGGATATATTTCCTTTTAATCATGTGTGACATATTCCAATGGTTTAACGTTAAAAATAATATAAATATCCATCTTGATGGAATTTATTCAAGCACATTTCATTTAAATGACTTAGATGGTGATATATTGTTGGGTGTGGTATTAGTCATGTGAAGTGACTTTGTTATCGATTTCCATTATTTGGTTCCTGTAATCTAACACATAGTGACATTTATTTAAATTTGTGTCACTGAAATAAATGATATATTTATAAAATAAGAAATATTTGAAAATAAATCAATATATATCATGTCTTGATACAGAAATAATGTTTTTGGTAATTGATGGAACATAATAACAACCCTTTAAAAACAAGATAATTCTAAAGGGAAGTGTGAGGTGGTAATCCTATTTAGTTATACTAGAAAGTTTAACTCCATTTTATACTTGAATATCAACATCTCCTCAGTCAATATTTCTTAATCAACTTGGTTCATGTATTTGAATGCATATATGATCACCAAAAGCTAAATGTAATTGCCCACTGGTAGAAACAGATAAATTCCACTCAATAAAAAATGCACTAGAAGCTTCCCCTTGTATCATTGTTTGGGTGGAAATTTTTTTTGAGTGTCCCACCGTGACAGATTCAAAATTGATAGAATCATGTTCCCTTGTATTCCCCTGGTTCTTCTTTTTCTTGGAAGGGTTTGAATATGCTTTGGGAATAAATCTCCTTAATTTCCCTTTCGATATTTTCATGATAAGGAATAATGGTTTTTCACACTTCATATCCTTATTTACCTAAAGAAGAAGTGTAATAAGATCTGGAAGAGATGTATCAATGTTTTTCATATTAAAAATCCCAAAATAATTGAAGGATTAAAGAAGGCATGGTGCTAGAATGAGTTTAATGCCCAGTTGTTTTGGGAGTTTAAACCCTATAAGCTCTATCCGCTTAATTTAACTAATGAGATTTACTATGTGAAGCCCATCTGCGGTACCCTATCCAAGAATTATCTAATAGTGAACTTTGGAAATATCAAACAGTTTATGTCTAAAACTCTTCTGGTAAAGGCCATAGAGGTTCTTAATCATGCTCTATGTATCCATGTTTTCATGAGACACCATTAGTTGATTAGACATTGATGAAAGCATCAAACATTGAATTTTGACTACATTGTTCAAATTTTTTCCATATATAATGAACCCATCATAAATCTCCTCTTTAGAAGGAGGATAATAAATTGAGGATTTTATCACAAAATATTTCTATTCATGGTGTAGTAAAACTCATAGGAATATAAATCACTGATATATGTTACTGATTATTATGAGGTAATCTTTCTCCATTATTGATCATAGGGATAGTGTGGATGATGAAATTTTAATTTTTTTTCTCTGATTAAAAAGGGAATACTATTAGTACTTTTCTTGATTACAAATTAACTGAGATATAATAAATTAAATGTTTTTATTTAATTATTTATTAAATATAACACTATTTTATCAAGTATCTATAGCCCTAAATATTAAACATGTAATGACTAGTTGTATTAACATTCTTGTGTCAAGGATGTCTATTTCATTTCAAAATGATCTAGACTTTGGCCATGAAAACCATACTAATGTAATTGGTTAGGTGGTCTTACCAACTGTGGGCTTGGAGCTCCATGATCCATTGAGTGGATTCCCCTATCCTAGAATCCTGAATTTTATTTCCTCAATAAAATCCTCCAAATTATTATTGAATATACTTTGACTATTAAACTCAATTTAATTTTTGTTATGTTGGCCAAAAACACTCATGAGAACTCACTGATAAAATTATGTGTCCAGACTTTGGCCATGCACTACACATAGTTCTTTGGATTCATTCCCAATCATGTAATGGAAGGCTTTGTAAATGTTAATATTTATTTTAAGGAATTATAATTTATTATGCATTGATTTTTATTTTGATTTATCCTTGATGTGTCTTATTAATATTATGTAGATGTTACTTAATTAAATAACCAGGTTGGATAAAACATTTATGTGTCATTAATTTATATTATTACCATCTTTTCACATTCATTCATTTATTTATGTTACCAAATCCTTGTATACATAAAAAAATTAATTTCAAAGATAGAAATAATTAATTAATTAAATTAAATGTTCATGAGTTTCATCTAATGGTTGATTTAATGAGTAAGCATTAAATAAACATTTAAGCTAGGGAAAATAACTCATATTTTTTGTCTTGGAATGAGTTACTGCATTCCATAAGTCAACATGTGTATCACTTGGGTTGGAATCATAATGGTTTCATCTTGAACCGCCTCAAAAAACCATGGCATTCTCCATTAATTACTAATATTTGTTACTGACATGCATGTGAGGGGAACTAAAGTATTTTTTAAAGTGGGTTATATAAATATACTTGGACACATAGGTCATATATAATAATAGAAGGGGGGATGACTCATAGGCCATCATTTAATTTATTAAAAAATAATTGAAAACTCATGTAATATATTAAATTAAAACATTCAACACATACAAAGGTCTTGGAAAAGCTCATGAATAGTCATACATGCAACTAATATGGAAAAGTAAATGGAAAGAATTCTTTTCATTATTAATTCATTTTTATAAAATAATTTTCATTAATTAATTAATTAATTAATTCCCTTCTATCTTGCTGATTATCCGATCTTATTTGGTGATACCCATCATTAATGGAAGTCGTGTAAAATAAAAGGTAGATCAAATAATGAAATATTAAAAACAATAAATAAATTAAGCATTTAAAATTCATTAAAACCATTATAAATGTTTCAAACACACAATGGTGTTCCAATCGATGAATTAATTTTTTAATGATGTAACTTTTATATTTAATATAATTATAATTTTTTTTTACAGAATGGGAGACTACACAGAGTGTACATGTAGATACATTCCAGGTACCTCGGTTTTCATATATCCTAGTCACATGCATGGGTCTTTGGCATGTTAACTTGGCCGAACAAAATGGTGTGTGCATGCAAGTTATACACCATGTATCTGCTTTTCATGGGACAGGTTGGCCCGGGTAAGATGTGGTGTGCAATAAAATCACCAACTATAATTAATTTCTTGGTGCATCTGGATACAATTATCATGGTTATACAATGTGTTCTTCGGTTTCACATTGTGCAACCCAGTTTTACTAACCAAATATTTGGAACATCCTGATGGAATATCAGGTTTTTATTTATTTTTTTCTTCATTCCTTATGAATATAAACACTATAAAAACATGATTAATATGTGGATAACATGAAAATTCACATCGGATTAAATTAAACATGACATGAAATGAAAATATAACCACAATTGGGCATAGATCAATAATCAAATAAATAATTATAAATTTAAATGTGAACCCTTTGATACCACATGATTGGTCTATGCCAGGTAGAAGTGTGTGGAGGTGCCCAATATATTACAACTCCTATTAACAATCTTCACCTGAAACCAAGACCGAGGATCATGCACATAAAATTTATAATTAATTAATTTAAAATTTGATTAAATAAATACATGGGATTAGTAACTTTCTTTATTCATGTATTTTGATCATTCGAATGGACCCTTTCATATTACCTTCATTGTGTTGTGAGTATCCAAGGATAGAATCCTTCTTGAGGTGATCCACACATGATCCTATGATCTCCAAGAAACACCACTCGATCTCTCGGTGCCAGCACAGTGAATCGAATACCTTGAATTACTTGGTCGTCATCTCTCATTCTTTGGTCATGAATAAATCTTGGATTCACTTTTAGTTATTGAGAGGGAGAAGGAAGGAGGAGTTGAGAGAGAATTCGTTCTGTAAAAAAATTCCATATTCTTAATTTTTTTATACTCTACACACTAGAAAAAGTCATCTATTTATATAATTTGTATTTAATTTAAAATATTATTTAATTTGATATAAGAAAATAAATAACATTTATTTCCTTCAATAAACCCCATACCACATAATATTTACTATATTACTATTATTTTGAGTTGTGTGCCAACTTACATAGTAAGTTGGTCCTTTAATTATCTTGTTAATTAATATTTGTCATAAGACTAGTTATTGGTCCTTTAAAGAACCTATTTCATTTATTGAATAACTGAATAAATATTTTGTTCATAAATAAATTTTTTCTTTACAATCTAGTGAATAAATAATTATTAAAAGATACAATATATAAAATACTTATTTTATTCACAATTGGTGAATAAATATTTATTTAATTTATACGATTAATATATATTGAATAAAATTATTCATCATACTTGAGAATAAAATTTTTCCCATTAATTAAACAAAAATATAATTTAATCGATATCAACAAAAACACTTAGTGTGTGACCCTCTAGGATTCTTTCTTGTTGGAATTAGGTGGGCATGCATAAAGTCTGAGATTACTATCTAACAATTGGTAAAGGAACCCAATATAATGATCATAATGTCACAACATTGAAAACCACAAACAAAAACTCAATGTCTAATATAAAACCTTTGTCACAATATCTTATCAAGTAGGTTGTATAACTGTGACACCAACCAATATGCCCAATATGACTTTACATGAAAATATGAAATAAACATGTCATTATGCCATGTGTGTGGAATTTAATTCAATTGTTCTATTTCAATAAAATTGCTAAGATATTATCTTCAATAATGATGGAAGGGAAAAATCTTTCATCAACATATTAATTAATGACATGTCACTTGTGATTCAACCAATTATCCAACTACACCATGATCTGTTGTAATCATGGTTTAGAAAATACATTTGAGTAAGTGAGTTATAACATGCATTAATAATAATACCAAAGTCCAAGGACCATCACACAAGATTATAGATAGGAATATATAATGACACGAAATCATGAAAAATTCCTTCTGGTAGATTTATTCTCATAATCTCCCATATTGGAGATTAGCGAGTTAAAACTTCATGAAAAGATTACTCATCATCTTATGATTACTCTTATATGAAAGACTGTGTATAATGTGTCCCATAATAGTATGTTATCCAATCAAAGAACATTATTTTATAATATATTCATGTCACATCAAGTTTCTCTTCATATAGGGGAACTACTATGGACATATTAATTTAACATATTCTCTAAGACATTATTACATTATATTCATGCATAACAACAAAAATAGGTAATATGAAAGTTTATTAATATTAATCCTATCAAATTTTCAACAAATCATAGTACAAATAGTTTTTCCTAGGACACCAACTCTAATATCTACATCAATACCATAAATAGATAGAAGGGATGAGGAATAAAGAAATCCATAAGTGAAGAAATTGGATCCACAACATGAGCATATTATTTTTTCACTAGAGAAAATTGAAACATTGGTTAATAGAGAAACATATTGAATAGTGTTTATAAAGATCTTTACTTGTCCCCCACCTCCCAAATAACCCCTTTTCTCTAATATTATCTTCACTCATTCTCCTTACCTGGGAACCCTTATGATCCAAAGCTCTGATCTTGTACCCGCCAAAACCCCTTCTCTCTAGTCTTAGATTTTCTTGGTGTACCAACATGAAAACACCTTCCCTTAATGGATTCCATCATTAACATATGATAAAATTTTTGAATATGAGATCTGAACCCATTACTAATAATAAAAGGCGGTGGGGCTATAAAGGATGATGGAGGAGAACTAGAGGATTGATGGAGGGGGAAAGAAGGATACCCAAAGTGATATAGAATCAATTTAGAGTCCAATAAAATCTAGCTATAATGATCAAATATGACAATAATAAATAGTAACCATCAACACATATTGGACATTGGTTTCTATATCACTCCTCGACCACTACATTGGTTATCCTTTCAATTTTCCCTTTTAATTAAGGAATATATGATGAATAATTGACTACCTGGTGGTGGAAAAATCAAAACTTGACCCTACTACCCAATGTTCAGTCATGTATGAGCAACAAAGGATTTACTCATTCAGGTACACAACACATTCAATAAGTATAACATCGTTAAGATATGGAAAAATGAGTGGCTAACACATTGGAAAATGGGTATCATTACACAATGAGGAAACTGATAAAAAATACCCATATAAATAAATATATGAAATAGTGTCACTCTATAAGACTAACTAACCTATAACCCCCTCAAATATCCAAGAATTTTACATATTATTATATCATAGTTTGTGTTGAAGGACATTTTCCCACACTTGCATTCCATGGGATGCACTCGCCCCAGTATCTCTACTCATACCAACAAAGGGCACTTCACTCCATTAAAATGTTCAAATCCCATAGATAAAGGCAGGACACTAACTCAGGATTTTCCACCTTCCATTCATATAGGAAATCCATCCTAAGAGTCTATATTCCCAATACTAAATTAGGTTAATAGATCATAGATATGCCTATGATACATCATAGGTGGCCTATACTAGCTCGGACATGATGCACAAAGCTAGAAGAATAACTAGACAAGTATAGGAAAATGATGCAGGAATTAAGTTAATGAGAAGGTTGGGATTAGTAATGATAAGAAATGTACTTGAACTTTGGGAAAATTATTAATATTTGTAATCAAACTATAATTGAGTAGAACTTCACCCTCATTATAACTGGAGGTTTGCAACCCTTTTTTTATCTGGCCTGAAACGCCAGGACCCCGAAGAGATGAAAGATATGAGGAAGCAAGAAAATCATGGGTTAAAATGTTGGTTATATTCTAGGAATGGATTAGAGTCTTAATTACATTCAATAAATATGAAATACAAGTGGACAATAAAATTTCAACTAGCTGTAGAAGGATATTTTTTCTAGTCCTTTCAAGGAATCCCTTTACACATGACCCTCTCCTAATTTTTCCTCAATATTTTCCACCTAAATAAATAAAATAAATCAATTCTAAGGATTTTATACTGTACATGTCACGACCCATCCACTGAGGCCCATGTCGTGACTACCCCAAAGCCCGCCTTCCATAGGCCAGGGGTTTGCGACTAGCACTGAAAGTCATATCTTTGAAAAACAGGAAGGCATTGCCTTTAAACCTTCAAACACACAGTCCAAAGGTACAACGAGAACAATCCATGTAGTAAAACTGTAGTAGTAAAATGGTGTTTACTAAAACTAAAAAGGGTGAGTACTATAAGTAAAGAGGTCGGAATACAAGCCCAACTGAAATGTAAAACAACAACAAAGAAACAGCCCCTGGAATCATCTTCCAAGGTTCCAACCAAAAGGGTAGGTACAACTCATGGTCATTCATCACTACGGCATGTCATGTCTAAAGGTCCACCTCTGAGAACCGTCCAGTCCTGGATCCAAATATTTGGTCAAAGCTGTCTGTTTTCTGGACAAGACACGACAAGGTGTGGGCGAAGACCATGTTGGGGTGAGTATAAAAATACTCAGTAGGGACCTCGAGACCCCTGAAGGTCTCCCAGTGGTCCACAAAGAAAAAACCCCAAGAGAGAACTCAATCACAAAGCATGAATCAATAGTCATCTCATACTAGGTATACAACTCAGAGATCAGGAATATAGATGATTAGTCTTAAGATATATCATGTTATTCCATTTAGATGTTACACAACTGATCCACAAAAAAGTTGTTATATTCTTGATCCACTCATGGACATAAGTTGATGTTCCATGATGGGCCACTATAAAGATGGTCCTCGTTGGGTCACACTACTGTTGATCCACTAATAGTCGCTAGAATGATGATCCACACAAGGTCGCAGGAATGCTAATCCACATAGGGTCGCTGGAATACTGATCCACACAGGGTCGCTGGAAGGCTGATCCACAGAGGGTCTCTTAGTGCTGATCCTTGATAGGCTTCTCTAGAACTTGTCCTCGTCGAGTAGCTACAATGTTGATCCACACAGGGTCTCTATGATGATGATCCACACCGGGTCGCAACTTCAAAGATAGTCGGCCACATGATTTTCCGCACCCGTTGTGCTTGAGTTTTGTAGAATCTACTCCATGAGATATCATTTATTCCTTTAATTCCACCATGCTCCACAAAGGAGTAACCCAAAGGAACTCCATGTCGTAAGAGTTCCAATGTGACAGGCAGCACGTCAATCAGATACCCGGTCTATGAGTTATAAGTGTTTTAGTACCGAGGGCCTGGTTGGATTTAGATTCAATCCAACCCGGCCTTACTCTTACATTCTTTAAAATTCATGTGGATTACACCAAAAGGATCATCTCTCTACAAGGATCCTAGCGCCATAGATGGTTCATCAAACAGACCTCTGGATTTCAAGTCATGGAATTTTAAGTGAAACAAGTCATGGATGGGTCCGGGTCCGGTCCGACCCGCCTGGTTCGGGTCACCTAACCCAGCCTAGCCCGAGTCTGTCTTGGCTTGGGCTGGTCCGATTGGACTGGGACACTGTCCAGTCTGGCGCACTGGGAGGGCTCGGTCCAACCCACAAAGGGTGTGACCCGGCCAGCACAGTGGATGCGGCCCAGCCCGCAAAGGGGCATGGCCCAGCCCACAAGGAGGGAAAGGCCCAGCCCGTAAGGGGGTACGGCACAGCACGTGATGGGGCATGGCCCGAACCACAAGGGGGCGTATCCCGGCATGCATGGGGGGCACAGCCTAGCCCATAGGAGGGTGCAGCTCAGCCCGTAGGGGGTCATGGCTCAGCCCGCAGGAAGGTAAGGGGTCTTCCCTAGCTGGCATAGGGGGGAAACATCCCCCCTTTCTCCTGAATGGCTTAGCCATTCGGGATCCCGAGCGGTAGTGCCACGTGGGGCCACATGGTCATCGTTGGACACGAATGAAGAGGTTCCCTCCTCTGCTGCAGCTTCAAACTGCGGCCCCCTACAGTGGCGCACGATGGCACGCCGCTCCGCCTCTACAGTCGGTCAGGGTTGGCTGCCCTTCTCTACTGTCACGATTAGAAATTCATGTCCTCCTCCTAATATGGCGTACGATGGTGTGATACCATCTTCACGGTCGTCTGGTGTGGACCGCCGCCATCACCTACCGGCACGGGTCTCCGGTATCACGTTGGCGGTCTTCCACAGGCCACTGGGTGAGCTCTGGTGGTCCTTTTTTTCATCCGATCACACCTACTGGCTTCCCGGGTCATCTCCTTTTCTTCTAGACCCTCATATTGGGGTTCTTCCCAACCCAAAAATTCACCCACGAAGAACGCAATGATTGAACAAGAGACAGAGGGAATGGGCCTTATTCGTTTGGTCTGTGCCTTCCACGTTAGCATTTTATCAAGGGAGAAGATATATGACTCAACAACTCATGAATTAAAAACAAGGGAAAACCCCTACCTTGAGAGTAATTTTAGAGTGTCCCACGTTTGAAGATGGTTCGGTGTTGGTAGATCCCGAATCAAGCCTCCAACGATGCCGCTCCAACGACGTTCTTCGGTTCTTTCTTAATAGATCTATTCTTCGTCAAGGGGATCCCCCAAAATCCTCCTCTCTTTTTCCAATGAAAATAGAAACTCAAAAGATAGAGAGGAGAGGTTAGTTATATTTACAACACATAATTAAGATAGGTTGGTTAATTTGGTGCAATTAATGAACCTCCATAATTTCATGTAGAATGGTTACCCATTTTTGTGTAACTGGACATTTAATATCCTCCATTAAATTCCCAACCATCCCTTGTGGTCCCCACCACCAAAACCTAAATGTAGGTGGAGGATATTTCAGATAAATTAGATTTATTTTATTAATCCTCCTTGAAAACCACAAAAACCAACTTCCTCTCTCAACCCACTGCAATCGAGGTTAAGGCTCCCTTAAGCGTATTCTGGTACTATGTGTTCAACGGTGCCCTTAGATTTAAATTCCAAGCACTGGTTCAAATGTTAGGATTTCATAATCACACGTTTAATGAAAATACTTTAAAAAGTTCAGAAATTAATTATGGACACATTGGGCTCCGAAATCACGCACTATCAAATTTTGTAGACTCGTAATAATTCCATATATTTAAAAAATTAAATAGAAAATCTGGGTCTTTAAATTCTCCCCACCTTAGGAATTTTCATCCCCAAAAGCCACAACATGGACTAAGGTAATAGATGGGGATACTGAGCACAAATCTAAACCTCCCGCTACCATATGATCTCTTAGAGGTCCCCATGCTACCAGTGAATGCGCACCAGTGGTATCGATCATCCATGAAGGACCCCTTCCCGTCGATCCTCAATCTCCACTAGAATCTCCATAATGTTTTCCCCATCATCAATGACCAGCTCTCCCCAGTCAATAACATTTGAAAGATCATGCACATACTTTCTCAGCTGTGACATGTGGAAAAATATAGGCTCATGATGCATCTGTGGGGGAAGATCTTGCTAATACGCCACCTCGACAACTCTGTTGATAACATGAAAGAGTCTGATGAACCTTGAAGATAGATTATCGACCCAGCCAAATCATCACAAACCATGTCAAGGTGAAACCCCTATGAAGACATGGTCTCTCTCCTCAAACTCCAAAGGTCTCAGTCAATTGGTAGCATAAAACTTATGTCTTCTTTTTGCAGTCTACATCTGCTTCTAAATGATCTACACCTTCTCAATGGTAGCTTGTATGAACTCTAGACCCATAAGTGATGACTCACCAGGGTCTATCCCTCTTGGAGGTGATCTGCAAGGTCGACAATACAAGGCCTCAAACAGTTCCAAACTAATGGTGGAGCGATAGCCATTATTTTATGTGAACTCCACCAAGGGCATATGATCCTCCCAACTCCAGCCAAAATCTAGGATGCAAGCACGAAGCATGTCCTCTAGTGTCAGAATGGTATGATCCATCTGACCATCTATTTGTGGATAAAAGGTGGTTCTCAAACCTAGCTGAGTCCTGAACACATCCTATAATCCCTTACAAAACTAGGATGTAAAATATGTGTCACAATCAGATACGATTGTTTATGGCACCCCATGGAGCCATACAATCTCTTGTATGTAGAGACATCTCAATCCCTCTACTAATCCCTTCTCTAGGATGGGTAGCATGTGGTCTGACTTGGTGAGTCATTCAATGATCGCCCAGATGGAATCGTGGCCCCCGCATGTACGTGGTGGCCCTATCATGAAATTCATGTAAATTCCATCCCACTACCACTCTGACACCTCTAGTGGTTACGCTGAGCCTGCTGGAACATGATGTCTGGCCTTCACTTACTGACAAGTGAGACATCGTGAAACAAACTCTGCCACTATTTTCTTCATCTCTGGCCTCTAGTGCTGACGTCATAGGTCCTGGTACATCTTCACCACACTAGGATGTACCGCCAAAGAGGTCGTATGGAACTTCCTCAACACCTCCTCCCGTAGTGCCACTGGTACCATGGTGCGTCCTCCAAATATGATGACGTGCTCCCCACCTTCAGAAAATCCATCTGGTGCCTATCCTGGGGATATCTAAGCATGTAGAGCCTCATAGTAAATTTCCCTAAGCCGTGCCTCCCTAACTCGTTGATGAAGTGGGGGAGTGACTGTCATAGACTATAGATAAGAGGCTTCATCTCTATCCATGAAAGATACCTGCAATGTGGATAACTGCTCTATCGCCTCTCTTAGAAAATATAGACCAGACATCCTACTGAGTGCATCTTCTACAACATTCCACTTCCCCGTAGTATAGACTATCTCAAAGTTATAGTCCTGGAGGAAGTCTAGCCAATGCTGATGTCTTAGGTTCAGGTCCTTCTGTGAGAAGATATACCTAAGAATATTGTGATCAGAGTAAACAGTAAAACGTTTGCCCATCAAATAGTGTCTCCATATATTCAAGGTAAAGACCACTACTGCTAACTCACAGTCATGGGTAGCATAGTTCTGCTCATGCTATCTCAGCAGTAGTGAACCATAAGAGATCATTTCTCACTCCTTCATTGGGACATATCCAAGTCCAGTCCCTAATGCGCCGTAGTAGACTAGATACCCAACGCCCTCTTCTGGTAGCCTCAAGATGGGGCACTCGTCAATCTCGGCCTTATCTCCAAAAAACTTTTCTTGCATCTCTCCATCCACACGAAAGGTTGTCCCCTCTTCGTCATCACTGATAAGGGTGACACAACTCTGGAAAATTCAGTTATGAATCTCCGATAGTACCCAGTCAACCCAAAGAAACTCCACACCTTGGTCACACTCCTGGGTGGATTCAAATATGCAAAACCTCTATCTTTGTCTGATCTACTGCAACTCCAGCCTCCGAGATAACATGTCCTTGAATGTGGACCTCTCATATCCAGAACTGGCACTTTGAGATCTTACCAAAAATATGGTTCTCTAGGAGTGTATCCAGAACTATCTGCATATGATAGGCATGCTCCTCCTCTGACGGCAAGTATATCAAGATGTCATCTATGAAGACCACCACAAAGCGATCAAGCTAAGGTTGTAAGATCCTATTCAAGAGTCTCATGAACACTGTAGGGGAGTTGGTCATGCCGAATGGCATAACCAAGAACTCATAGTGGCTATACCGACATCTAAAGGTCGTCTTCTGCACATCCTCATATCGTACCCTGATCTACTGATAGCCTAATCTAAGATCTATCTTCCAAAAACAACGATCTCCCATTATCTAATCAAGGAGATCATCAATCATCAGAAATGGATACTTGTTCTTCACGATCACCTGGTTCTGGAACTGATAATCCACACAGAGCCACAAACTCCCATCCGCCTTCTTGGCGATCAAGATTGGGGATGCCCATGGAGAAAAACTAGGCCTTATAAACCCCTTCCTATGCAATTCTTCCAATTGTACACATAACTCACAAAGATCTATGGGTGCCATTCAATATTACAGTGTAGATATCAGTGTCATACCGAGGTACAGGTCAATGTAGAAATCCACCTCTCTACGAGGTGGTAGTCCTGGAACATCATCAGGGAAGACATCAGCATACTAGTCCACCACTATAGGATATCCCGGAATCTCAACATCAACTACTCTGAAGGTAATTCTATCCAACTAATTTGTGATCATCTGGACCCTCCTCCAGGAAATTCCATCATGTGCTGCAAAGGTTCATTTCTCGCCGGTGAAGGAAAACCTGGTCTCACCCTCATGGATACACCACACTTTGAACCTAATACAGTCAATTTGAGCATGAACTGTGGATAACTAGTCCATACAAAAGATAAAGTTGTAAGGCCTCGATGCCGCTAATAGTAGATTCCATCTGAAGCTCTCACCTCCTAGTGTAATCTCACACTTCCAGCACTAGTGTGTAATCGTTGAATCCCATCCCGTAAAAGACTCTAACCATATGGATCAAGGAAATAGCTCCATCGAAATCTCTAATCTCTGAACAAGTCTATGGAAATGAAAGAGTGACTACACCTATGTCTATAAGTACTGCATCTAATGTGGAGAAGACATAGATCATACCTTGAATTATCTCTGGAGCGTTTTGGTCATAGGCCTTAGCTACATGGAGCTGAGCTCGTCCCTATCCACCAACTCACTATGGTCGGGGTGGGCCACCTAAAGGTGGTGGCGGTAGAACATCGAATTGTCACCCACTAGCTACTGCACGACTAACTCCTATGCCATGTCCACCCGCTACATGTGGACCACCCCTTTCGAATCTCTACCTCTACCTCGGTGGTTCCTCAACTATCTTCTGGTCGTAAGTGCGGTTGATCAGGTAGTCTCGAGCCATGTCGCCCTACCTGCCGCACATGAAGCACAGTCTGCCTCCCAACTGACCTTCTCTACAACACGAGATCTACACTTCCGACCCTGTGTCCCGGGGCTGTCCATTGGTGGGTATATCTCACTTGGACCTCTGTGTCATCTGTCTACTGCCTCTTGTTAATGACTCGGCTACCTGTAATCCAGTGGTATCCCTCACCGTCGATGCCTGCTCAGCTATGAAGCTCTCCACCAACAATGATTGCTCGAGAACTCTAGCCTATGTCAGTATATTCAATGATATCATTGATGCTCTGGTATCCCACTGGAGACCCTTCTCAAAGGTCTGGGCCCAGAAGAATGGGTCGCATACCTTGTCGGTGGATTAGTGTGAGATTTCAGTGAATCTCGTCGAGTACTGGGCTATTGTCAGGCTGCCCTACTATAAGTGCAGGAGATCTTGAATACACACTGATCATAGTCTTGCTGGAACAAAATTTGTACTGAAGAGGCTCTCAAAGACTATCCAGGTGAGGGTTTCCTCATCATCTTTCTTGAGTGTTAGGCTCCACCATTTCCCTTCTATTCCCTAGAAAAGGCTAGCAGCTAAGATAACCATATGCTCTGCTGGTGTCTCGACCAAGTGAAAATCTCAAGCCACAACCTCCATCCAGTCCTCAACTGCTTGGAGATTTGTCTCGCCTCGAAACCTCATAGGCCTCTATGTCTAGAATTTGTGCAACACACTCAGTCATCATGCATGGTCTGTTGGTGGGGATGGTGGCATCTGCTACCCTCCAAGTGTTGGCGCTACTAGTACACCACCAGAAGGTGCTAACATAGTAAGAAGGCTAGGCACCGAAGCATCATCACTTGGTGGGAACTCATCTTGTACTCTCTCGAGAATCCAGGTTGGTTGTATTTGCAGTGGAATCCTGAAATGAAGCAGGTGCTCTCTGATTAAAAGTTATAACTGGTGAGCTGAATCAAAAGAGATCAATGAAAAAACATTTCCAAAACACACGCAATTAGTGTTTTTGTGTACCGGGTAGGAAATCAGAATTCAAGTTCTTTTTGTATGGATATGTCAGTCGCCGCACCAACACTAGACTCATAAAACTAGATACCACACTAAAAACACTTAACACTATTGCTCCATTGGAATTATAAGAGTCTTAGTTCTTCGGTACAACCAACTCCTCTGATACCACATTTTCATGACCCGTCCCCTAGGGCCCGTGCCTTGACTACCCCAAGTCCACTTTCCATTTGGATGGGGGCTAGTGACTTGCACCGAAAGTCATATCACAAAAAAGCAGGAAGGCATTGCCTTTAAACCTACAAACACACAGTCAATGAGTAAAATGATCACAACTGAGGTAGTAAAACTACAGTAGTAAAAAGGTGTGTACTGAAAGTAAAAAGGATGAGTACTGTTTGTAAAGGGGGCCGGAATACAAGACCAATAGAAAAATACAATAGAAACCAAAAAATAGCTCCCAGAATCATCCGCTAAGGTTCCTACCTGAAGGGTAGGTATAGTTCAAGGTTAGTCGTCACAGCGGAACGTCAGGTCTAAAGTTCCATCTCTGAGCACCGTCCAGTCCTGGATCCCATGGATCGATCAAATCTCTCCTACCATTTGAATAAGACATAACAAGGTGCGGTCAAATCCTGTTCAGGTGTGGGTATAACAATACTCATTAGGGAGCCCAAGACCCCTGAAGGTCTCCCATAGTTTCACAAAGTAAACACCACAAGGAAGAACTCAATCATAAATCACGAAGCAATAACCAGCTCACACCAGTTATACAACTCAGAGATGAAGAATATAGATGATTCGTCTTAAGATATATCAAATTATTCCATTTAGAAGTTCCAAAACTGATCCACAAAAAGTTGTTCTATTATCGATCCACTCTTGGATGTAAGTCACTGTTCCACAACGGGCCACTATAAGGTTGGTCCTCATCAGGTCACACTACAACTGATCCACTCAGGGTCCCTAGAATGTTGATCTACATAGGGTCGTTGGAATACTGATCCATATAGGGTTGCTGGAATGATGATCCAAGGGTCATTGGAATGCTGATCCACAGAGGGTCACAAGGTGTTGATCCTCAATGGGATTCTCTAAAACTAGTCCTCTTTGAGAATCTATGATGTTGATCAATACAGGTTCGCTATGATGCAGATCCACACATGGTCACTACATCAAAGACAGTCAACCACATGATTCCCTGCACCCAGTGTAATCGAGTTCTGTAGAATCTGCTCCACAAGATATCAGTAGTACCTCGACCACCACTAAGTTCCACAAAGGAGTAACCCAAAGTACTACCATGTCATAAGGGTTCCAACACGACAGACGGTATGCCAATCAGACACCATGTCTGTGAGTTATAAGCGTTTTAGTACCAAGGGCCCCATTGGATTCGATTTCGATCCAACCGGGTCATACACCAACTTTATCCAAAATTTATGTGAAGTATACCAAAAGGACTGTCTCGCTCCAAGGATCTCATCGTTGTAGACGGTTTGTCAAACGGATGTCTGGATTTCATGTTATGGCATTTTAAGAGAAACTAGGTCTGGATGGGTCTGGGTCTGGTCCTACCCGGCCCGACCTGACACAGTCTGGGCTGACCCAACCCGGTTTGGGCCGACCCGACCCGTTTCTGGTTTCCCGACCCAGTTCGGATCTCTTGACCTAGCCCGGGTCTATCTCTTCTATGGCCATCCCAGTTAGACTGGGTTGCGGGCCAGCTCGGCCCACAGGGGGGTGCGGCTCAGCCTGCATGGGGGTACGGCCAGGCCTGCAATGTGGGTGCGGCCTAGCCTAAATGGGGGTGAGGCCCGGCCCGCCATGGGGGCGTGACCCAGCCTGCAGGGGGTGTGGCCTGACCTACATGGGGGCACAGCCCAGCCCATATGGGGGCACAACCAGACTAGTAAGGGGGGTGTAGCCCGGCCCGCAAGGGGGGTGGAGCCCAGCCGGCAGGAGGGTGCATATCAGCCCGCAGGGGGGCACGACTTAGCCCGCAAGAGGGTGAGGGGCCTTCCCTAGCTGGCACGGGGGTGGGGAAAACGTCCCCCACTTTCTCTCAAATGGATAATCCCTTTATGATACAGAGCAGCGGCGCCATTTGGCATCGCCTGGTCACCGCGGAGCGCTGCTTGGTCACCAAAGGACCCTCAAGAAGCGGGTCCCACCTCTATTGCGTCTTTGAGCCGTGTCCCTCTACAGCCGCATGAGACAGTGCATTGCTCCGCCTCCAAGGATGGCCGGTTTCGGCCGCCCTACTCAACCACGGTAGTATGAAAGTCGCAGCCTCCTCCTGCGGTGTGTGACGGTGCTCCGCCATCTTTGCGGCTGGCTGTTGCCATCGCTTGCCAGCACGGGTCTCTGGTGCCATCATGTCGGTGCCGTGCTGACGGTCTTTCACGGGCCACCGGGTGAGCTCTGGTGGTCTGTTTTTCTATCTGATCACACCTATGGGATTCCCGGGTCATCTCCTTCACTTCTTGGCCCTCGGATTTGGGTTTTGTTCAACCTGAAAATTCACCCATGAAGAACCCAATGATTGAACAAGAGGAGGAGGGAATGACCCTTGTTCATTTGGCATGCCCCCTCCGCATTAGTATCTTATCAAGTGAGAAGATATATGATTCAACAACCCTTGAAATTTAAACAAGGCAACAACCCAATATTGAGAGTCATTGGAGAGTGTCCTGTGTTTGAAGATGGGTTGGTGTTCATCGATCCCGAAGCAAGCCTTCAACAATTCCGCTCCCACGATGTTCTTCAGTTCTTATTTGATGGATCCCTTCTCCGTCAAGGGGCTCCTCCAAAATCATCCTTTGCTTTTCCAATTAAAATAAAAACTAAAAAGAGATAGGTGATAGGAGAGTTATATTCACAACACATAATTAAGAGAGTTTCCTTAATTTGGTGTAGTTAATGAACCTATTTAATTGAAGGTAGAATGGTTACACATTTTTGTGTAACCAGGCATTTAATGTCCTACATTAAATTCCCGACCACCCCTTGTGGTTCTAGCCACCAAAACCTAAAAAGAGGTGGAGGATATTTAAAATAAATTAGATTTATTTTATTAATCCTCCACAAAATCCCAAAAAAATCAACTTCATCTATCAACCCACTACGGTCAAGGTTAAAGATCCCTTAAGCAAATCCTGGCGCTACGAGTTCAATTGTGCCCTCAGATTTCAATTTTGAGCAATGGTTCAAAATTTAGGATTTCCCACTATCACATTTACTGAACGTATGTAAAAAAGTTCAAAATTTATTCTTGGAACATCAGGCCTCAGAATCACACGCCATCAAATTTCGCAAACTCATAATAATTCCATATAATTAAAAAAATTACATGGAAAATTCAGGTCTTTAGCGTATATGGGATCATATAAGTATGGGGGCATGAAAATCTAGTAAAAAAGATATAATAATATGACAATTTGATATTTTATATATATATATATAATAATATAAATATAAATATAAATTCATAAATTTTATTGGTATATATGGGTGTGAGTGTGTGTATAATTGTGTGTGTGTGTTCATATATATAGATTAAATTTTTAGTTATATATATATGTGTGTGTGTGTGTGTGTAAATTTATTTGAAGTGTGTATATATGTAAAATAAATTATTTTCAATTTTATATATTACCATTATTATGTATATTTATATATTTATATTTGTTATATATTTCCTTTATTATGATTAAAAATATTATCAATCATAAAATATTAATATATGTATGCATTAAAATATACTTATATTAAAAATGAATATATATATATATATATATGTATGTATATTCATTTTAAATTTTTCTATTATCATCAATAAATTGTAGTCATATATATATGTTTCTATGTATGTAATATTAAATTTAATTTTTTGTTATGACAATTAATTTTATTATTCTTTTATATAGGGAAAATAAAATGTTTGAATATATATTATTGTAATCAATCAACCCTGGGTTTCCCTCAAACTTGGAATTCGAACTGAGAGAATGATTTCATCCGAACAAAACAAAACCAACACATGGAATATATATATATATATATATATATATATATATATATATATGAACGAATAAGTAATAATTGAAATCCAAATATTATATGCCATAACTATAACAAATACAGTGGAAAAATGATTGTAAGAGTAGCCAAAAACCCCAAGAGACAATTCCAACAAAAAAGGACCAAAACTAAATAGCTAATCTATTGATGGTGTAGACAAACTCCCATCATATCATCACCAGCTACACAACCCATCTAATATGAAACCTTGCAACCTCACAATGGTTCCTTGCCTTTCCTAGCATTAGAAGACATACATAGGTCAGAACACCAATGAAGAGGTTCACAGGGTGTGAACTAACATGTTCAATAGGATCACACCCATGTCTTCCATAACATGTTTATGTATAACATTTCATGTATTCTCATTTTAAATAATACATGTCATTATAAGAACTAAAGTGGTTTTATAAAAAACATGGTAAACATTTCCTTTAAATTATAGTTCTAAAACAAAAGCATTTATATCAATTTCATAGATCATTTTTCATATCATATTTCACAAGAATCAACATGCATATCAAGGCTTAAATAGTAAAAAAACCCAATCAATACAGAAAACAACAGTAGCTTCACCGGTATCAAAACACCAATAAATTGAACAGGTCACACAACAGACTACTCATACACAAAAACCATCTATGAACTATGGATTGCAGTACCTACAACTAGTTATCTGCACTTTAGTGCTAGGGATACACCCCAAAAAATCGAACCCACAACAACATATACATACCTAGAACCAATAATCTAGAATCTAAGATAAGAGTAACACCCATAAGTTGAACCCCCGTAATGGATGATGGACTCAAGATAAACCTTCCACCTAGCACCCATGTTAATCCATGTGTCATTTTCATAATCAGCTCAATTTTTAAAAAAAACATTTCAAACCCATTTATATAGTTCAACAATTTAATATGGTAGCAATACCCATAAATTTTTCACAAGTCATTAAAGTATTTAAAAATAAACCTTCTCTTTCCATTTATGAAGAACCAAGAAAAAACCACATTTCTTCAAAATTTAATTCCAATACACACAAACAATCATGCCAATTTCATAAAAATTTATTTAAAACTCAATTTATAAAATGGATCCATATGGTTTATCAAACACGTGTTAATGATGAAACCTCCAACCTCAGAACTCAGGTCACACACATCTGCAATTTGATCCAACAATAATAAAAACCTAAATATATCAAAGAAGGCCCTATAATCTAATCCACATATCAATATTAATCTAATTTAGAAAACAATAAGTTAGTGGAAAGGAGTAAATCCACATACCTCAAGAACGAGCACTCTTCGTATGACATTCAACAATGGAACAACCTCCGGAATGAGATCACACCATAGATCTAGAAGAAGACATGAAGAATCACCAACTAAGACCAAAAAATATGATAACCCAACTATATGGAATTACCATGATCAATGGAAATGAAGAAGTGTAAATATTACTCTATCAAAGAGATGCACTACATCTTCAATGAAGATTGAACACTGAAAGGATAGATCTAGATGGAATGGTGTCTCCAAAATTTTCCAGATAGGAACTTTGGTTCAAGAGAAAGGAGAACAGGTGGTCAAATGGGAACCCAAACCCCGAACGGTGTAATAAAACTTCCTAGCTCATGGAATTACGTGGCATGTAAGTCTGTTAAATGTTATGAAATCCATGGAATTCAATTAAGCTTAAAAATATTCCCCTTAGAGAAAAATCTGACATTAAAATAACTCATGGCTTGTAACCATTCATTACATTGTGTAACCTTTCATATCATGAATAACATTCACATATTTCCCCCAACAACTCTGACACATCATGTAACATAGTTAGAAGGAATGAAATTCTTCTACAGCCTAAGAAAATCACCAATTAAAGCCGAGATTCCAAAAATCTATGACTTGATCATTATACGTATCTTCCTAATTTATTATCAGCCTCGTAAAGACACTACAAATGGGAAACCGGGATGGGGTTAAAGACATACATGATAGATTGGTAATGGGATGTTACAGACTCCCCTCCATAAAGACATTTTTTCCCTAATAAGTTATGTGGAAGATGTAATCCCTAGAAAAATATGAGGCCGCTACTCCCTCATCAACGACTTGTGTTCCCATGTCTCATGATAATATGGTCCATGATTCTATAGAACTCTGACCAATGGAATCAACTTCATAGGAAATACTTTCGGTTGAGATTCAACAATATCAACTGGTTTCTCCAAAATAGAAATTTATTAATCTAAAAAATTTTCATCTCAACATAGAATGTGAGCAGGGATAAGGTGATACTTCCTGAGCTATGAAATTTTTAAACCATCATGAATTCCTATCAACAGAACATAAAATGATAATATATAATAAACATTCTTAGTCCACTCAGTGAACTCAAATGGTCACACATATCTCAGAGCCAACTTTCCTTATTTTTCATGCTAACAGTGACCCAACCTAAAAGAAACTTTCAACAAAACCCAGTCACCAATGGAAAACTAAGAGGACAACGTCACTGATCTACTTAGGATTTATTTCAAATCTTGGCTATAACCAAATGATAATTAAAATTATGAATATTTGCGAACATCTCCATAAACCATATGTGGTCCAAAAAAACTACTTCTCCCACCTCATCCCAACAAAGAGGTGATCTGCTTGGATGATCATACAAGTCCTCAAAGTGAACGGTTCTGATTTATGATTGATAATAATTATTATAAACAAAATAAACCAGTAATATATGGTTATCCCATGTTACAATAAAATCCAAGAAACATTTATGAATCATGCCCTCCATGATTTTAATTACTCACTCCATCTAACCATCGGTATGTGGAACGTATGTTGTGCTCAAAATGACTAGAGTATCCATTACCTCTTGGAGACTCCTCCAAAATATCAAGGTAATCCTAGGATACCTATGTAAAACAATGGAAGAAGGAATCACATGTAAACTCACAATCTCTAGCACATTGATCTTACTAAGATCATCAATCGTAGTGGTATCGGTCATCAGAATGGAAAAAGAAAAATTCAGCAACCGATCAACAACAACCAAGATTGCATTCCTCCTTCAGGGAGTCTGTGGTAATACAACAAAAAAACCATGGATACCTCATCCCACTTCCATAGTGGAACTGAACAAGGCTAAAGAATACTAGAGGGTTTCAAGAGCCCTACCTTTACCTATTGGCAGGTGTAACAATAGAACACATATTCTAAAATGCCATGCTTTATACCCATCCACCAGAATTGTCATCTCATGTTATAATAATTCATTGTAGTTCCTGGAGGAATAGTCCATGAATATATGTGACAATTCATTAAGACTAAAATCCTCACAGATTCTAGGATGAAAACCCTCCTCCCAAAGTGGATCATACCATCGGAAGAAAGAGACCAACCAGAAATGGTCTCCCCATCATAAAACTTTTTATGACTTTACTGAACTCTTCATCCTACAGGTGACTCTGCAAAATAGAATTCAGGAGAGATGATTATAATAGAACACTATTCATAACCATACATAAAACATATTCCTAATCATACAATAGAAAATAATAAAAAATCTATATAAGGTTTCACTCCTTCAATTCCAAAATATCCTGCAAATTTACATTCCTACTATGAGCGTCTGCAATGGAATTTCCCTTCCCGATGTTGTAAACCATATCAAAGTAAAACATTTGAAGGTACTTCATCCATCATCAATTCCTGAGGTAAAATAATTTCTATTAAAATATATAACTCAAACTCTTATGATAAAACAATACTTCGAACCTCTCCCCAAAAAGATAGTTCCACCAACATTTAGGTGCATTCATAACTACATATATCACTAAATCATTGGTGGGGTAGTTATTATCATGAGGTTGACATTGAAGAGACTCGTAAGTAATGACATGGTCGTCTTTCATAATCACACATCCCAAACCATCACCAGAAGCATCACAAAACAGCATGTACCCCTTACCGGTCTTAGGTAAGATCATAATAGGAGCTTATGTCAAAAGTTGTTTTAGTTCTTTAAAAGTAGACTACTGATTCTCATCCCATGTGAATTTCACCACTTTCTTAGTAAGAGCAGTCAAAGGATACATGATTTTAGAGAAATCATTATCAAACAATCTGTAGTATCCCACAAGACCAATGAATCTCCATATCTCAAATACATTTTGTGGTTCCTTCCAAGACCAAATAGCCTTCACCATCTCAAGATCAAAAGATAATCTCTGTTCATATATCTTGTTCCCCAAAAATATCACTTCTTGAATCTAGAAACAATATTTCAAATGATTTCTATATAAATGAAGACTTATCGAATTTTAAAGGACCAAACTTATATGGTACTCCTTTGCATGCTCGAATTTCAAATAAACTAGAATATCATTGACAAAAACTACAAAAAAGGTGTCAAGATATTGATTGACTTTTAGATTCATCAAACCCATTAAAACTGAAGGAGTGTTATTTAGACCAAAACACATAATATGATATTCATAATGATCACACCTACTCAAGAAATCCATCTTCAGTGTATTTGACTTCCAAAATCTATGCTGATGACAACCCAACTACATATTAATCTATGAAAGCCACATTTCCCCCATTATATAATATAAAAAATCATCAACATGAGGCAAAGAATATTTTTTCTTAACTTTCACCTGGTCAACTTCTGATATTCCACTCACAATAGAAGTAGACCATCTGCCTTCATGATGAAGATCACATGGGTTTCCCAAGGAGAAACACTAGAGAGGACAAAAATATTTTCTAATAGAACATTCAATTGAATCTTTAGATTTTTTAAATCTATTGGTTACATACAAAAAGAAGGTATTGATATTGTCTATGTACCTGACACCAAGTCAATCATAAATTCTACCTCTCTCTGGAGGAAGACCTGAGAATTCATTTGGTAAAACATCATAAAAGTCCCGAAAAATAATATGAAGATCAAAAATAGAATATATGCCATAGGTATCACCCATAATGGTAGACAACAAACTCCTAAGCACTGGTCCAGAAGATTTTTCACCTCCAGTCCTCAAGTTCCAATCCCCCTAAACACATGAGAGATATGATCAGAAGTATGAAATGAAATGTTTCAATGGTAACAATCAACCTCATCTCGATGAGAAACAATAAAATCCATAAAAATGATGACATAAAACAGACCTAGATAAATAATGATAAAATCTCAGACCAACTTTGTATCGGTTATCATTATCAAAGAAGAAAGTCAATAAAACCCCTACTCTCTTCTCTTACCAAGAGGTGTCACTAACACCATTACAAAGGATGAAAGATCCATTGGAATTTTATGATTATCAACAAAACATGTAGATATAAATTAGTGGGAGTAACCATTGTTAAATAAATCAATTGTTATGGAATTTTCAATGAGGATAGTACCTCTCACTATTTACGGACTTGCATCAACTTCCTCTAGACACTCATCTACTGTATGAAAGTTCTTCACTCCTAAGGCCTATGGATAGAGCTCTGTAATCTTAGATTGTTATCACTTCCCTAAATTAGAATTTGGAGATGAAAAATCCTGGTTATAATAAGGAATATTCATAACCCGAATGAAGCATTGTAAATGAAAAACACATCCACAATTGTTGTAGGTCTTCATGGGCATTAGATAAAAATTTCTAGTGTGACCACCCTTGCCACACTTTTTGAAAGTCAGAGGCATGCTAATACCTGTAGTAGATGGTGTGGAGGAGGATCATTGTTGAGACCCACCTCCACCACTTCTGTGATGATTCTTCCACTTCCACTTCTTCCCATGCACATCCCTCAAACTACAAAAATTTAGATATAAAGGTTTGGGAAACCAACCTCTGCCAACATATCCATATATTCCATAATAGATCTATCTACCATATCAGTATAAGAATAGAGTTTCAACATAAAAACCTATTTAATATATAGTTTCAAAACCTGAATATACTTCTGATCCTTCAGATGGTCATTATTTACCCCAATTGGAGGAAAATAGACAAGCACAGTAAACTAATTTGTGTTTGTTGGCAGTGAATGCTATCCCTTTTTTAATTACATGAACTCAAGTATTTTTTCCCAACAAAAAAAATCTGGGGAAAATATCTTCAAAAACAGGTTTTTTAAACCATTTCAGTTCGAGTCCACCTTTTTATATTCCTAGACCATAGAATCATGCCATTGCATACCGAAACCCTCAAGCCTGAATGCTTCACAATTCATCTTGATATTCTTAGGTGCCTCATGGATGTCAAATATTTGGTCGGTAATATCAATCTAGTCCTAAAATTGGTGAGGATAATTTATTCCTATAAACGACAGTGGATTCTCATGTAATAATTCCCATGATTGATACTTATATCATCCAACTCTTGGTTGTACCACAACAACTAAATTTTGAACTTATAGTACATCCTGATCATCAACATGAACTGCATGTATGATAGTCTCGATGATATTCTGATCTATTGGTAGATTCCCTTGAGAAGTATTAGTTGTAGACGACTGAGGAAACTGTGGAAGAAATATCAGAGGCATAAAATTACACAATGAAGCATAATAATGATCAAACAATATAACAAATACTAGTTTAAACCTGAAAACTAATAATTAGAAACTAATATTTAAAACAAAACCCAACACTAGAGACACATATCCCATCATCCCATGGAAACTTGAGTCTCGTCATTATAAGAGTTGTCCAGGAACATATCAAAACATACCTCTCATGTCCCGAAAATCCTATATCTATTCTAACAAATGTCCCAAGATAATGAATCTTGGGGACAAATGACGCTCTGATACCGAATTATAATGAACTGACCTAGGTTTTCCCCCAAACCCAGCTCCTGAACTGATCTATCACATACCCAAAGTGTGTTCCTGATCCCCATGGGTTGGTGATAATCAATCGGGCATCAAACAATAAACTAGAGGAAATGATTTCATCCAACCTGAACCATCACATGGAATATATATATAGACAAAGAAAGAAGGAATAACAGAAAGATAGTAAATATATTCCATAATTATAAGAAATAAAAAGAAAGCAAATGACTCTCAGAGTATCTAAAAACTCCAAGATAAAAGTCTAAATACAAAGGACCAAAACCAAATAGCTACTCAATGTGATGTGTCACATACATATCTTATTTTAAATGTATTTTTATTTTAATTTCCATTAATTCTTTGTTTTGGGGGGTTTCCAAATTTTTTATGGAGAATAGGTGAGTTTTCATGAATTGGGCCAAACCGTGAGCCCAATTCCAGATTTAAAAATAAATTTTGTTTCTTTTATAAAATATTCATTTTTTAATATTCTTCACTCATTCCAACTCCTAAATGTCCTCCCCTAATATATTAACACCACAATTAAAATTTGGAGCCTTTGGAAATCCATAACCAAGGTGTATATGGGTTTTTATTTAAGGGATTGGGCCTGCCCGAAAGCCCAATTCCAGTTTTAAAAATAAAATTTGATTAGTTAATAACTTATTCATTTTTAAGGGGTTTTCGGTGATTACAAGCCCCAAACACGCCCCTTGAACCCAGCCGCGCGTCCAATATCCTCCCACACTCGTTTCAGCTCCTTTGCATCGCGGTTTAGGTCGAAAGTTCTTAAGAACTCAAATTTCGGGCAGATTTATAAAGGTAATTTGTTTCCTTCATAACTCCTTCGATTCTTACTATTTTTCCCCCATTAAAATTCCTAAATGATCTACCTATTCTTGTTCGAACCTACCTTGAAGGTTTGAGTATTTTTGAAATCAGATACTGGTATTTTGGGGGGTGATTTCTACAAGATATTTTAAGTAAGTTGTTCTCCTCCTTTCTTCTTTCATTTTGTTTAGGGTTACATCCAATTTAGTTAGGGTTTCTTCCATTATAATTGTGGTTCCTAATGTCCAGGAAGTAGGGTTTAAAATTTAAGGTTTTATATTGTGTTTTATGGTCTGAAATTCTGGTTTTAGGTCTGGTTTAGCTTTCTTGAGGTGCGGCGGTGGTGCGTTTGAGTTTTCACACAAAGGATTCAAGGGTTTCCTTGGTTTTGGTAGGTGATTCCATTGTGTATGAAATCTTTGTGAATTGGCTACTGTTTTTATGGTATTTTCATTCTTATTAAATTTTATTATTTCTGAAAAATACAGTTTTAGTGGTGTTTGTATTTAAAATGAATCCTAAAGGCCAATTTCATGTGAAATTGGGGGTTTTTCATAGAAATGTATTATTAGTTTAATTGGGGCTACCCTATAAGTAACTAGTTGATTTTATTGAAGTATAATAGGGATAGAAATACTGTTTTTAATGATTGTCCCTTGTGTTTGTTGCTGAAAAATCTGGTTTTAATGGTGTTTGTGAACCACATGAAATTCTAAGAGTTGTGTTGTGTAATAATGGAGACTTTGCAATGATGTCGTTTCTTGAGCTATATAGGGTTGCCCTAAAAATGATTTTGTGTTTTAACTGAAATGTAGTGGGATCTCCTTTATGTTTTTTAAACTTAAATATGTGCACATAGTATTCAAGTGTGGTTGATAAGGTGTTTTGTGTCCGAAACACTACGATATTTTTGAGGAATTGTTTTATGAAAAATCTAAGTGTTTTGTTTCGTGTTTTAAGTGGAATAAAATGTGATAGCTACTGTATTGGTTATGATTGACCAGTAATGGTGTTTTATATGAAAATTTATTTATGTTGCATGCTGAAATTGATTGAGTACAAAAAGGGAAGCCCGGGTACCTAGGTGGGGCGGATTTGTACTAGTACGGCTAGTGGACCAGATGGGTTTTGTCCCTGTTTCACTTAGCATTTGGATAACGACAACTCTAACTAAACTATGTGGATGATTATTGGGGACCACTAGTTTATGGGTGTGTTCCCTACTAGTGGATCGTGCACGAGAAAGGATTTTACTATGGTTACTTTACACCGAGGTACGAGGTACATAGGGCCCAAGACAACCTAGTGCCTAGGGGTGTTCCCAATGTTGTTGCTCATTGGATTTGTAGTATATACCCATGTCTTAGGGTGTGTTTGGAAGTAAATTACAGTATATAACATTTCTATTTTAATGTGTTAGTATTCTTAAAATTTTGGATTGAAAACTATTTTCAATTAGAGGTTTCATTTCTTGAAATTTGAACACTACTTTTCCTTGCGTTTGAAAACTGCTTGCTTTTTCACATTGTATTTCTTACTCTTTGGAATCATTGGGTGGTATCCTACTGGGATTAGTCTCACACCCTACTTACACCCCTTGGGTGTAAGTAGAATTGGTTATGTTTGATTCAGGTAAAGGAATGGCTAAGTGTGATGGCGGTTCATGGTGTTAGTTCCCATTCTTGGTGCGGAGTTGTGGAGATAGCTTGGGGGCGATGACCCCTAGTCTTGTGGAGTCCTTGGGGCTGTCTTAATGCTATAATTATTTTTATTTGGACCACTTGTATAATCTTTAAACCAATGTACTCAGTTTTGGTTTTCACTTAAGTATTGTTCGGCTCAAAAATTTCAGATTTATATTATGGATTGTTTTTAATGTTTTATGCTTTCATACTCGGGTAAATCGTTCCCAAACCTATATTAATGATACCCGGGCACTTGTGCCAGCCCGTGGGGATAGGGAACGCCCTTCGGGTCATGTCACGGGCTGGGTTTGGTGCCGGTTTTGGCGGTGACCAGATTCGGTTCGTGACATGATGGAGGTGATGAACTCAAACTATATCACTACCAGTTACCCAACCCAACTGATATGAAACCTCACTGCCTCACTGCGGCACCTTGCCTTTCCCTGCATTGGAAGATGTACAATGGTATGCACACCACTGAAGAGGTGTGTATCATGTGCGATAACAATATCAATAATATCCCACCCAAGTGTTCCATAACAATTTCCTATATAAAAATTCATGTATGTTCATTTTAAATAAGACATGGCTTGATAAGAAGAAACGAATTTTTATAGAAAACATGGTAAATAGTTTCTCTTTATCACATTTCTAAAACAAAATAAGGTATATCATTTTCAAAAAAAATACATATAATCATTCACATAAATCAACATGAATTTCAAGGATAAAATAGTATAAATCTAATAAATACAAAAACAATAGTAGCAGCACAAGAATCATAGCCCCAGGGAATATAACAGGTCAGGCAGCAGACTACTCATATCAAAAAAAAATCTATAAATAGTGCATTATAGTGCCTGAATCCAATTATATATACTTCAAATCAAGGGATACACCCCATAATGGGAATCCCAAGGTCATATACATACCTAGAGACAATAATCTTTACTATAGGACAAGAGGTGCACCCCAAAAGTGAACCCCCATAATGGACGATGACCTCAAGCTAAACCTTCCACCTAGTACCCAAGGTAATTGATGTGCTCATTTTTATAATAATATTAATGTTTCGAAAACCAATTCAAAACCATTTAGGTAATTCAACATTTAATAGGGTAACCATAATGACTTCCTTTTATGAAATCATTCAATGCATTAAAAATACCACTTTTAATTACATTTATCAAAACAAAGGAAAACCAACATTTATTCAAAATCTTCCTCCAACACATGCTAAAAATCATTCCAATTTCATACCAATTTATTTTTAAATCAATTTAAAAAAATGGAATAATATGGTCTATTAAACACATGCTAGAGATAGAACCTCCTACCTCAAAACTCAGGGAAGACACAACCACAATAGGATCCACCAAAAAAACCCAATGAAGTCAATGAAGGCCCTAGATTTTAATCCATATCTCAATATTGACCCAATTTAGAAAACAATGAGTCCTAGGGAAGGAGGAAACCCACATGCATCATGAATAAACACCCTTAGTACCAAAATCTATAAAGGAACAACCTTCGGAACGAGATCACACCCCGAATTTAGAAGAAGACTAATGAAACGCCAATTTAGACCAAAAATCTGATAATGTCGATCTAGGGAGTTACCACGATCAATGGAAATGAATAAGTGGAATGATTACTTACCTGGAGAGATGAAAAGCAATTTCAATGAAAATCAAATGTTGAACCGATCAATCTAAAAGGAATAGTGTCTCAAAAAGTCACTGAAGAGGAACTTTGGTTTGAGAGAAATGGAGAAATGGCGGTCTAATGGGCACCCCAAACCCAAATTTCACCCTAAAACATCCATGCTCAGTGAATTACATGACATGTAACTCATTCACGTGTTGTGAAATCCATGGTCTTTAATTATGTTGAATGGTTTATTACCTTGGATAAAAATCCGATAATAAAAAACTCATGATGTGTAACCAGTCATCACATCATGTAACCTTTCACAACATTAATCCCTTTCAAGAATTGCACCAAACAACTATTACACATCATGTAGCCTAGTAACATTCCAAGAAGTTCTTCTAACGCCAGAAAAACCCATCGGCTAAGTATGAGAGTCAAATAAATCTATGACTTCACCATTATAGGTATCCTGCCAATTTCTTATTGTCCCTAAACGGAAAATGAAATGGAAATTCAGGATGAGGTTAACAATATACCTGATAGATCGATAATGAGATGTTACAATTATAAAATATTTATATTATAAAAATTCTATTTTTATTTATTATATATTTCTATATAAATGTAAATATGTTCATATATTTGATATCATTTTTAAATATAAATTTATAATATATATGTGTGTGTTTGTGTGTGAATAAATTTATTTACTATAGTCATATATGTGTGTGTGTGTGTTTGTGTTTATAAATATTTCTATACATGTAACAATTTTTTTAATAATATATAAATGATACTTAAATATATATATATACATATTAAAATTTAATATTTGAATTATTAAATACTAAAAAATAAATCATGTGGGTGTGTATATATATATTTTAAAACTGTTTGTTTATATATATTAAAGTGTAATAAGGTACACATATTTAAATTGAAATTACAAAAAATAATTATTTGAAGATACCAAATATTAATTTATTTCATCAAATAAGATTTACTATATTTTAAAATTTTAAATATATATTTATATTTATTTAACACACACACACCAATATTTCATTTTATGCAAAAAAATTATTATATATATATATATATATATAATTGAGAAGTCTATGCAAAACTACACACTTCTTGCCTTATATATATTTGTTATATTTAACATTTGTGGGTATGTATTTTAAAAGGGTGTATATACTTACATACATATATATATATTTATATATAATTATTATAAATTAAAATATATTTAAACAACAATGATTTAAAAATATTAATCTAATTATTATTTGTATATAATAAATAATACATTTTATTATATAACAAAATATATTATGTTTTGGAATTTTTTTATAAATTTTAATTTATTAAACACAAAAACAAACCTTTAATATTGTGTAATATTATTGTATATATATTTATTAAAATATATTTAATGTTATTTAACATGGTTATTATTTTCTATAAATTTGTATATATATATGTTGTGTTTTCTGTAAAATGATGTTACACATGTTTATACATATATATAATATATTTTTATATTTTTAAAATTTAAATTTATAATATATATATTTTTTAAATTTGTTACCTTTATCTATAAATTTTAATATATATATATATATATATATATATATATATATTAACAACATTTTTTTGAAAACATGAAATTTTTTTATTTTTTCTAAAAAACATGACTTAATTACTATTTTTTTTCAAAACACAACTATTCAGATATGTTTTAAAAAAACAATCAAATTAGTGATCTTTTTTGAAAAAAAGTAAAATTGGCCATGTTTTTATAAAACATAGATAATTATCCATGGTTTTTGGATAACTTTTCTAAATAAATGTTGTTAATTGGTCATTTTTATACAATATAAATTGAAAAACATGACATGTTCCCAATTACCCATATCAAGTAATATATAAATACTATTTGATAACCCAATCCTATGGTGTATATGAAACATGATGTATTCTTAGAGGATACACATGGTGTGGTAATGGTTTGATTTATAAACCCTAGCGACAAGGGTTTTGATTATTTCTTCTTCTATAGGAGCTCACTAAACATTCTAGCCCTACCACCTCCATTGTAGGCCCCACACAACACCCCAGAGCTATCAAATAAAATATAATCCATTTTCTATCTGTCCACCCACGGTCTATATATATTGATACCTATCATCAATTCTATTCATGTCAAATTCCTTGTTATCATGCAATCCTGAGTTTACCATCATGGATAATCATTATTTTACAATCAATTATTTCTTCCTCCACTGAAAATTTATATGTCCAATGAACATAAATGATTGAATTTAATATGAGGGATAATAGGGAAAAGTAAATTAGGGGATAGTATTTATTAGTGGAAAGATTTTCTAGAATGATATCATGAAAATTCCAATAGACATTTTTGGAACAATGTCATTGTTTTGTGCGTAGTGTGAGTTGGAGAGGTTATTAGTGTAAAAAAATCATTAAGAAATTCTTCATCATTCAGAAATTAATTTTTAGTGAAGAAAACATAAGTTGAGGGTATGTGAAAATAAAGGTAATTTAAAATAAAAAATCCATACCTTGAAAATGATTTACTAAAATATTAATGAGAGGCTCTTGACGCCCTTTATATTATCATATTTTCAATAGAATCTACCATATATATTAAAGTTGTATATATATTTAACAATTTTTTTAAATGTATCAGTTCATTGGGTGTTTCTAAAGATGATGTGTTTCTATCATAGATGTAAATTTTGGAAAGTATAAGTCTATGATACCACTTGGAGTAGCAGGAAAGACCTGTTTAGGGAGAAACCCCTTACATGTAATGATTGATATCTTGATCTTCAAGCCATAAACCAGTGATGATGGTGTAGAGTTATATTAATTAAAATTTCTAATAAATGGAGAAAAAGATTCAAGTTGAAGGTATTTTTTTATCTATATTTATGAATAAATATTTTCAATAATTTTATGAATCTCCATTGAAATTAATCAAGTGTAATTAACTTAAATAATAAATTAATTTCATGATTTAGATAATATATCTCATGAAAAGTCACCCAACCCAAGGATCGAAAGTGTAATGGCCCGGACCTCTCTAGTCCATTCCTTTATGAAAATATGGGGTTTGAGTGTTCCAGGAGGACAATGTGACTTATCACCAACACTTTTCCAATTTTCCACTTCTGTGAATAGTTCCAATGATAGACCATTGTGAACAGTGCAACGGTAACCTTAGGTGAACAGTGTCAACATTAACCTTCTGTGAACAGTGCAACAGTAACCTTATATGAATAGTGTTTCCAGAATGGTGAGGTTCCAACAGTGAGGTTCATGAACAGTGTTTCCAAAAAAGTGAGGTTTATGAACAGTGTTTCCAGAATGGTGAGGTTCATGAATAGTGTTTCCAAAATAGTGATGATCGTGAACAGTGTTTCCAGCTTCCAATGGTTTCACTCCTTTAACATTTCCTTTGACATAAAATGCATTTAAAACCTTGTTTTAATGACTCTAAGGCAGATTTGAAGGTCATATCTCCTATATTAATTATTCTTATGGCTCGGGATGTTTTTACTTGGTCAAACTGTGTGGTTTAATGCGATCCGATTTTAATGGGAAATCAAGCGTATCTTAAACCATTGCTCTGTTAAATCTTCAAAAGGGACAATATATCTTCCTCCCTTGTTCTTTCTCCTTGTTCTCTACTGCGAGATGCTCGAACCTTTCCTTCCTTCCCGTAGGAATCATGAGATCAAAATTTTTCCTTTGGATTGGTTTCCCCTTGAAGTTCTTCCTACTGCATGTGCACCCCCTGCTTTAGTGCATGCAGAAAGAGTCAATCCTTCATCGAATTAAGGTCTGTTTTATCAACATTATTTTGGGTTTCCTCTTCTCTTGTTTCTCTTTTCCATATTATAGCATGTGATCTATATGCTTCTAATATAGATTTATTGGATTTCGATTAGTGTGGACGGATCGTGGCATCCACGGGTGGATGTAGTTGTACGAGAGGAGGCTATTGTGAACAGTTGTGTTATAAAGAATGTCAAGAACAATTTGAGTTAGGGGATTTTTTGCTTCCATTTTATTATATGTGCAACTATATAGTTATCATGTTTTATCCCACTGGATGACAATGGAATTTATATAATAAATATTTGAACCAGATAAATAAATTGATATTGATCGTATGGTATTGCCTCTTGTTTTGCTATATAGTGTGATATCAATGCTTACTTTGTTTATCCGTTGGTTCTTGATGGAAATTTGTAAGGAACGTATAGTCGGGAATAAATTTATAACTGTTTGGATAAATATAAAGAGGCATGAAATAAATCTTGTTCTTCTTGTTGTAATTTGATGTTAATAAAATTGATGGTATAAGCATGTTTAATAAATTTGTGATAGTTTTATGTTTAGATTAACCATAGTTGGAACCTAAAAATAATAGATCATTAAATTATAGATAGATAAAAGAACTGTATGTTTGATAAAAAGATAATTCCTTGTAGGTTTCTGAGTTACCCTCTTTATTGTTAAAGGGCCAAGAGCCCAATTGTTAAGATATTTGTTTTTCTACTGCTTGTGTTGTGATGTGAGACTGGATGGTTATTGTGGTATGTGGGGGCATGAAGGCCTATTTGGTTGTGGAAGAGGATGATTCCTAGAGTGGCGAGATGCATCGGTTTGTGCTTGTAGGTGTTGGGGAGGACACCAGGGATGATGGAATGGGATGGATGTGATTGTTGGATGCTTGTTGTTTCTTATTGGTTGATTATCTGGTTTAATTTTCCCCACCGCTCAAGCCAGCTCGTCTTGCTTACCCTTCTTCCAAAAGAGGCGATGACATGTGGGGTATTCCATGTGCTTTCTGTGTTTATCTTCTTAAGGGAGGATAGGTCAACGCTCTTTCTATAGGCAGGAAAGACTCGACGGGTAGTACATCTACTCACCGTGTTGATCCCCCTTGTGTTTAGTAGCATAGAATGTTTTTCTAGACTATCTGGGAATATGGGAAAGTAATTCTGTAATGAATAACTGAATAAATGATGTTAACCCTTGGGGTTTGAGTTTCTGGAACATAATAATGAGGTTGTAATTTTTAAAGGGATATTGGACTTTGAGTGTGATGCTAACGAAGTTTAATGTGGAATTGTAAATTGTTAATTCATATTTAAAGAATTAATTAGCATAAAGTGTAAATGATAAAAAGGGAATTATGTAATCTAATAAAGCTCTTTAAAGAGTTGTGTGCTTATAGGATACCTAGTCTTAGAAGTGGTAGCCCAGAGTCCAAGAGATGTTAGCTGCAGTTGAGTCTAAGAGTAGGTTATGCCCATAGTGTGGTTGTAAGATATAGTATATTCTGTACTTTTTGTGTTTTTATATGATACTCCACCCTGTCGGTAAGGGAAAATGACACCCCATGGATTCTGAGCCCTAGAGGGGGTGTTTTCCCCAATATTCTAGTGGGAGGATGGATGGCTGACTACCCCCTTTGGCCTCGCTCTCTTCTCTTGGTAGTTACTTGTACTAGCAGGAACATTGGTTAGTCTTCCCCATATATGTGTGTAGAGGTCTGTAATGGCTTGTGGTTATTCACACACATATATTCTGGATATAATTTTCTATGGAATACAATAGGTGTAATGTGTATAGGTTGTGAAGTCTTGAGGATCCTCACTCAGTGTATGGGCTGTAATGGCTTGAGGTATAATACTCAATGTATGATACACGTTATGTGAGTTGTGGTGGATCCTAGAAACTACCTAGTTACTTTTCTTACATGGATGTGGTGGTTTTGTTGCACGAGGTGCATGTTTTGGTGCTTCACCCAGGTGTCTGCGGGCATGCCTTTTTGGAGAGAGAAGCTTCGGACGTGCGATGTTGGGGAAAAGTGGCAAACCAGTGGGGAAGTAGTAGCAGGGTACCCTTGATATTCATTGTTATATGATATATTCTTGTATTTATTACTTAGTGAGAGTATCCATGGTGAGGTTGGAAACTTAGTATACATGTTTAGGTGATGAGTTAGTTTCACTTTTTGTTCACTATTCTTTAGCATGATTTCTTTACTTTTTCATGAGAGGCTTCAGGGAGGATCCTACTGAGTATACTGTTATACTCACCTGATGTATTTATAAACTTCTTTTCAGGTCACTTGGATCAGGTTGGATATTAGGCTGGTGTTTACTAGCTTGGGGTTGCAGGAGCTGTTCAGGCTTGTGGTTGCTACTATTTTACTTTCTTTTGGGTACTTGCAGTTTTCCCCTTTCAGTTTTAGTAGTTTTTCATGACATTTCATATGCGTACTTGGGATTTCTTTCATCTAATTGGTTGAGTTGGAGTTATTTGGTGTCTATCTTATCTCTCTGTCCCGCATGTGTTCTCTTAGAGGGTAATGCCTCCCATTTGTGTGTTTGTTATACCCTTAGTGCTAGTTTCCAACCTGGGGCCTACTGGAGGTGGGACTCGGGGGGGTCATTATCTCCCTTCTCACATTACCGGCCTAGGAGGGGTACACTTTGTGGGCAGGGGTCATGATAGAGTGGTATCAGAGGGAGGTTGAGAGATAGGATGGAGTTTGGAGTTAGGAAAAGGTGAGGTTGCATGGGTTGGTAGGGAAATAGGGTCATTCATGTTTATCAAGTGATGTAAACACTGGAGACCGGCTGAGACATAGGCGTTTAGGCTCCCCTATGATCTGATGCATAGACCATGAAGTTTAAAATGGCTACTAAAGGAGTTGATATTATTTGTAGGGTAGATACATAAGAAAGGATCATGCATCATTCTTCTTTGTGCCTGTGTTTGAATGGGTTGATCTTGGGATAGGTTAATCTGAAATAAATAAAAGAAAATAACTAATTAATTAATGTTGAGTCTTCCATATTCCTTGTTTAGGATACCTAACTGTTTTTTATTTTATAGGTATGGTTACAGGTTGACGTCCTCGTCGGGATCACATAGAATATTTCCAGCAGGCTATTCCAGAAGATTGTCATAGGGTAGAGGTTGACGACGATGACACTTGGAGGAAGACACTCTAAGAGTGTTAGTGCTAGAGTCTACAGAAGTATGAGGGCTGCATTTCAGATGCAATCATGGAAGACTGGTTAGAGGATGTCGAGATCGGATTCAGTTTGATCTGTTCTCGGAAAGAGCATTGGGTGTCCTTGGTTGTGACGATGCTATGTGGAGAAGTGAGGAAATAGTGGTTCTTGTTCCTTAGTGATCGTGATGAGTCAGCAATCTCATGGGAGGAGTTCTGAGACATGTTTATGGTCGAGTTTATTTCTTCGACTGCGAAGGTGTCCAGTCATCATAAGCTTCTTACCCTTCAATAGGGGATCTCCAGTGTGAGAGAGTTTGGAATCCGTTTCATGAACCTTTTACGATATGCTTTGGGCCTGTTTCCAGATGAGGAGGCCAGGGCGTGGCATTTCGAGGAGGCTTTGTGTTCATAGATCTAGGGCCAGGTTACCCCATTTATGCTAAAAACACATCTTGAGGTGCTGCCGAGGGAAAAGGTTGTTGAGTGGACTTTGTCCAGAACTATATCATCATTAGAGGGGAGTCATTGTGATTCCTCACAAAGCAGAGCTATGGTCTGGGGTTCCCAGTTTTTAGGGTAGAAGAGTTTCTGTTCTGTCGGGGGTAGGTCCAAGCCCTTCACATCTTGTTTCTCCAGAGTCAGAAACTCTCAGGCTTATGACAAGGGATCATGCATTTTTTTTCTTGTCTTGGTCAAGTTCATCAGCAACAGGAGTTCACAACCTTTGAAAGTAGTAATCATGCACCATGTTTTCCGCTCCAGGTTCCTCCGTTGAAGAAGTTCCAGCTGAGGCAGCAATAGCAGGTTGCACCAGCTATAGATAAGCAGAGGGTAGATGGGGAAAGTAGAGGACTACCCTGTGATGCTCCCCGTCCTCAGAGAGAAGAGTGCGGCCATAGTGGTGGTTTTCATCAGGTTCAGAGAGGCCGTGGAGGTGGTCGTGGTCAACTTCATGCTTTAGCGTTGACAGCGCACGGTGATCCAGACGTCATTCAAGGTACCCTTTGCTTGTTTTCTACCTTGGTTTATGCCTTGTTTGATTCAGGATCAACACACTCCTTCATATAAAATACCATTTTCCATGCTTTGGAACTTGAGGTAGAGAGGCTTCCAGTGCCCTTGGTGTTGACTACGCCAGTTGGAGGTTGAGCTGACTTGTTTGAAGTATGTAGAAACTGTGAGCTTGTGTTGGGGCAGCACTTCTCTTGAGGAGATTTCCTATGTTTACAAATACAACCATATGATGTCATCCTTAGTATGGATTGGTTGTATTCGGTGCATTATATCATGTATTGTTTCAGGAAGAAGGTCATTTTCTTTGGTGCGGATGGAGATCCGGTGGTTTTTGTTGGTGAGTGAGATCATCAGATGGGTCATAGGTGTGTTCCGTCCTTATCATCCATGATGGCTGAGATGATGTTGATTTCTTCATAGGATTAGCAGTTGGCATTTCCTAGGGTTGTAGAAGAGTACTTTTATGTATTTCCAGAAGAGGTTGTATAATTATCCCCTCGACGAGTGATCGAGTTTGGGATTCAACTACAACCTGGAGCATCTCTTATCTCTATGTCTCCATATAGGATGGCCTCTTCTAAGTTACGAGAGCTACTTATACAGCTTGATGGTTTATTACAGTGTAGTTTTGTTCATCTAAGTGTGTCACCATGGGCTGCACAAGTTTTGTTTGTGAAGAAGGCTGACGAAAGTTTGCGGTTGTGTGTCAATTATCGTTGCTTAAACAATGTGACAGTGAAGAATCTCTATCCTCTTCAACACATTGATGATTTATTCGATCAACTGAAGGGTGGAAGTTGGTTCTCAAAGATCAACTTGTGGTCAGGATATCATCAGATGTGTGTGAAGGATGAGGATATCCCACAGACTTCATTTTGTTTTCATCATGGGCATTATGAGTTCGTTCTAATGTTGTTCGGTGTGACGAATGCTCCAGTTGTGTTCCTGGGATTGATGAACATTGTGTTCCATGAGTTCCTAGAAAATTTCATGGTGGTTTTCATTGATGAAATCCTTGTGTAATCCACATCTGAGGAGGAGAATGAATAGAATCTACACATCATTTTGAGATTTCTTCATCAACATCAGCTATTTGGGAAGTTGTCTAAGTGTGATTTTTGGGCTTGAGACGTCCGTCTCTTGGGGCATGTTGTGTCCCAATAGGGAGTAGTTGTGGATCCATTGATGATAGAAGGAGTTGTGTCTTGTTCATCCCCCAATACAGTGTCAGAGGTGCAAATTTTCCTTGGTCTTGCAGGCTACTACAGGAGGTTCATAACAGATTTTTCACAAGTTTCGACTCCTTTGACCACTTTGACCAGGAAGGATCAGGAATTCATATGGACTGATTAGTGTCAGGAAGCATTCAAGTATCTAAAGGAGAAGTTATTAAGTGCTCCAGTTCTTTGTCTTCCAGCTGAGGGAGTTCAGTTTTATGTTTCCTATGTTGCTTCGCATCTGGGGTTGGGATGTGTTCTGATGAAAAAATGATCAATTGTTTCTTATGGGTCTTGGCAGTTACATCCCCATGAACGTAACTATGCCACTCATGATCTTGAGTTGTCATCTGTGGTGTTTTCTCTAAAGTTGTGGAGACATTACCTCATTGGTGAGCGCTTTGTGTTTTTCACCGATAATAAGAGTTTGAGGTATGTTTTCTCCCAGCGTGATTTGAACTTGCGACAATGTCAGTGGATGGAATTATTACAGGAATACGACTTCAAAATATCATATACACCTGAAAAGGGGAATGTTGTAGCTGATGTGTTGAGTCGAAAGTCACATAGTGATGTTGTACGTGAATCTGGTGATTCCTGGAGAGTAATGGAAGAGCTATCAGCATTACATCTTGATATAGGAGAAGTTGTAGGAAGAGGTTGTCTTTTTTAGATGACGATACATTCATCCCTGGTGTATAAGGTCAAAGAGTCCCATTTGGGGGATCTATATGTGGAGGTATAGAGATACTGAGTTGTTTGTGGCGAGGCCCATGATGGTTGCTCGGAGGATAAACAACACCAAGTGTTGTATCATGGAAGTATTTTTGTTCCATTGATGATGCACGATATGGTTCTTAGAGAGTTTCATAGTTCACCTTTAGTAGTGCATCCTAGTGTGACAAAGATGTATTGAGCCTTGAGGAGATAGTTTTGGTGTTCGGGGCTGAAGCGTGCGGTTGCGGAGTTTGTGTCTCGATGTTTGGTTTTCCAGAAGGTAAGGGTCGAACACCGTATTCTTTGTGGTCTTCTCTAGCCATTAGATGTTCCTCAGTAGAAGTGGGAGGACATATCAATGGAATTTTTTACTGGTTTACCTTGAGCTCCGTGATGACATGATGATATTTCGGTGGTAGTGGATCATTTAACAAAATCGGACCACTTCATAGTGATCAAGGAGTCAAGATCAATGGAAGTATTGTCAAGGCAGTATCTATAGGAGGTGGTGAGACTTAATGGAGTCCCAAGTACGATCATTTTTGAATGATATCCTCACTTTACATCTAGGGTGTGGATAGTTCTCCACATGCTTTCGATTCTCAACTATGCCTTAGCACTGCTCTTCATCCTCAAATGGATGTTCAGACATAGCGAACCATCCAGACTCTTGAAGACATGTCACAGTCTTGTGTTCTTGATTTTTTAGGTTCATGGATGTGGCACTTACCCTTGGTGGAGTTCGCTTACAATAATAGTTTTCATTGCACCATCGGTATGGTGCCATTTGAAGCCTTGTATGGCTGACCATTCCATTCTATGTTGTGCGGAACTGGGGTCAGAGAGTCAGCAATTCTAGGACCAGAACTAGTGCATAATACAACAGAGATGTTTTAGGTGATTCGTTAGAGGATAAATATAGCGCAAGATCATCATAAATCATATGCTGATCAAAGGAAGAGACCCTTAGAGTTTAATGTTGGGGATCACGTGTTTCTAAAGGTGACTCCCTGTTGCGGGCAGTGATGGTTTGGTCATGGGAGTAAGATTTCTCCTCGGTTTGTTGGGGCTTTCGAGGTGTTAGCTCATGTTGGAGTGGTGGTGTATCGAGTAGCACTTCCCCCGCAGATGAGTCAGATACATGATGATTTCCATGTATCACAGCTCTGTCATTATCTTCATGATGACTCTCACGTCATCGATGGGGGAGAGATCGATGTTGATGATGATGCGAACTTTGAGGAGCGACCTGTGGAGATCCAAGACCGCAAGGAGAAGGTGTTTTGCGGGTGTTTTATCCCCTTAGTTCGTATCTTGTGGCGACACGGTGGCATGGAGGAGAGTACCTGGGAACGTGAGTCACAGATACGTGCTCAGTACCCAGAGTTGTTTGATGTTTAACTCTTTTCATGTAATAATGTCCTCTTTGTGGTTAGACCTTTCATGTTTATAATATGAATTTTGTTTTATTGCTTCTTATGGATTTCTCTCATTTGAGAGGTATCTCGATGGGTGGTTGTTCGGACCCCATTTCTTTTTCTCTTTAGGTGGGTTTTGAATTCTCGAGGATGAGAATGTTTTGAGAGGTATCTGATGTAATGGCTCGGACCTCTTTAGTCTATTCCTTTGTGAAAATTTGGTGTTTGAGTGTTCTGGGAGGTCAAGGTGACTTATCACCAACACTTTTCCAATTTTCCACTTTTGTGAACAGTTCAAACGGTAGACCATTGTGAACAGTGCAACGGTAACCTTAGGTGAACAGTTTCAAAATTAACCTTCTGTGAACAGTGAAACGGTAGCCTTAGGTGAACAGTGTCAACATTAACCTTCTGTGAACAGTGCAATGGTAACCATAGATGAACAGTGTTTCCAGAACGGTGAGGTTCATGAATAGTGATTCCAGAACAGTGAGGTCCGTGAACAGTTTTTCCAGCTTCCAACAGTTTCACCCCTTTAACATTCCCTTTGACGTAAAATGCATTTCAAGCCTTGTTTTAACAACTCTAAGGCCGATTCAAAGGCCAAAACTCCTATATTAATTATTACTATGGCTCGGGATGTTTTAACTTGGTCAAACCACGTGGTTTAATGTGATCTGATTTTAATGGGAAATCAAGCATATCTTAAACCATTACTCCGTTAAATCTTCAAAAGGGACAATATATCTTCTTCCCTTGTTCTTCCTCCTTGTTCTCTGCTATGAGACGCTCGAATATTTCTTTCCATCCCATAGGAATAGTGAGATCAAAATTTTCCCTATGGATTGGTTTCCCCTTGATTTTCTTCCTACTGCATGTGCACCCCCTTCTTTGGTGCAAGCAGAAAGGGTCAATCCTTTATCGAATTAAGGTATGTTTTATCATTCTTCTTTTGGGTTTCATCTTCTCCTGTTTCTCCTTTCCATATTATAGCATGTGATCTCCAATATTCTAATGGATTTTTCTTGGATTTCGGTTGGCATGGTCATACCGTGGCATCCTTGAGTGGATGTAGTTGTCCCGAGAGGAGGTGATCATGAACTGTTGTGGTATAAAGAATGTCAAGAACCGTTTGAGGTAGGGGATTTGTTGCTTCTCTTTTCTTATATATGAAACTGTATAGTTAGCATGTTTTATTCCACTAGATGACAATGGAATTGAAATAATAAATATTTAAACTAGATAAATAAATTTATATTGATCGTATGTTATTACCTCTTGTTTTTCTAGATAGTGTGATATCTAATCTTGATTTGTTTAGCTGTTCATTCTATATGGAAATTAGTAAGGAACGTAAAGTCGGGAATAAATTGATAACTATTTGGCTAAAGATAAAGAGGCATGAAATGAATCTGGTTCTTCTTGTTGTAATTTGATGTTAATAAAATTGATTTCGCGAGCATGTTTAATAAATTTGCGATAGATTTCTATTTAGGTTACCCATAGTCGAAACCTACAAATAATATATCAGTCAATTAAAGATGGATAAAAGAACTGGTTGTTTGATAAAAAGATAATTCCTTGTAGGGTTCTGAGTTACCCTCTTGATTATTAAAGGGCCAAGAGCCCAATTGTTAAGATATTTGTTTTCCTGCTGCTTGTGTTGTGATGTGATACTGGATGGCTATTATGGTATGTGGGGGCATAGAGGCCTATTTAGTTGTGGTAGTAGATGACACTTAGAGTGGCGAGATGCATCAGTTTATGCATGTGGGTGTCGGGGAGGACACTAGGGATGATGGAATGGGATGGATGTGATTGTTGGATGCTTTCTATTTCTTATTGGTTGATTATATCCTTTAATTTTCCCCACTGCTCAAGGTAGCTGGTCTTTCTTACCCTTCTTCCAAAATAGGCGAAGACGCACGGGGTATGCCACGTGCTTTCTGTGTTTAGCTTCTCAAGGGAGGATGGGTCTACACTCTTTCTATAGGCTTCAAAGACTCGATGGGTAGTACATCTACTCACCCTGTTGAGCCCCCTTTTGTTTAGTAGCATAGAATGTTTTTCTAGAATTCCTGGGAATATGGGAAAGTAATTCTGTAATGAATAATTGAATAAATGATGTTAACCCTTGGGGTTGGAGTTGCTGGAACATAATGATGAGGTTGTAATTTTTAAAGGGACAGTGGACTTTGGGTGTGATGCTAACGAAGTTTAATGTCGAATTGTAAGTGGTTAATTAATGTTTAAAGAATTAATTAACATAAAGTAGAACTGATAAAAAGGGAATTAAGTAATCTAATTAATCTCTTTAAAGGGTTGTGTACTAATAGGATACCTAGTCTTAGAAGTGGCAGCCCAGAGTACGAGAGATGTTAGCTGCAGTTGAGTCTAAGACTAGGTTATGCCTATAGTGTGGTTGTGAGATATACTATATTCTGTACTTTTTGTGTTTCTATACGCTACTTCACCCTGTCGGTAAGGGCAACTGACACCCCAGGGATTCTGATCCCTGGGGGGTGTTTTCTTCAACATTCTGGTGGGAGGATGGATGGCTGACTACCCCCTTTGGCCATACTCTCTTCTCTTGGAAGTTACTTGTGCTAGAAGGCACATTGGTTAGTTTTCCCCATATATGTATGTAGAGGGTTGTAATGTCTTGTGGTTATTCACACACATATATTCTGGATATAGTTTTCTATGGACTACAATAGGTGTAACGTGTATAGGCTGTGATTACTTAAGGATCCTTACTCGGTGTATAGGCTGTAATGGCTTGAGGTATAATACTCGATGTATGATACACGTTATGCGAGCTGTGGTGGCTCCCAGAAACTACCTGGTTACATTGCTTATGTGGACGTGGTGGTTTTTTTTTTGCATGAGGTGAATGTTGTGGTGCTTCGCCTAGGTGTCTGCGGGCAAGCCTTTTTGGAGAGAGATGCTTAGGATGTGCGACGTTGGGGAAAATCAGCAAACTTGTGGGGAAGTAGTAGGAGGGTACCCTTGATATTCTTTATTATATGATATATTATTGTATGCGTTACTTGGTGAGAGTATCCATGGTGAGGTTGGGAACTTAGTATACCTATTTAGGTGACGAGTTAGTTTCACTTGTTGTTCACCGTGCTTTAGCATGCTTTCTTTACTTTTTCACAAGAGGCTTCAGGGAGGATCCTACTGAGTATACTGTTATACACACCCTATGTATTTATAAACTGATTTCTAGGTCACTTAGAGCAGGTTGGAGATCAGGCTGGTGTTTACTAGCTTGGGATTATAGGAGCTGTTATGGCTTGTGGTTTCTGCTATTTTACTTTCTTTTTTGGTACTTTTAGTTTTTCCCCTTTCAGTTTTAGTAGTTTTGCATGACATTTCATATGTGTACTTGGGATTTCATTCATCTTACTGGTTGAGTTGCAGTTGGTTGGTGTCTATCTTATCTCTCTCTTCTGCATGTTTTTTCTTAGAGGTTAATGCCTCCCAATTGTGTGTTTTCTATACCCTTGGTGCTAGTCGGCAACCCGGGGCCTACTGGAGGCGGGACTCGGGGGGTCATTATCTCCCTTCTCACATTACCGGCCCAGGAGGGGTACACTTTGTGGGGAGGGGGTAATAACAGAAAGCTTTAGAGTTTATGAGATAAGTTACATTAACATATTATTTCCCAAAACTTGAAAACATTAATCCATAATTTCACACTTTTATACCATTTTTTATACATCGTACAATATAGAGTCATCATTATAGCCTAGTTAATGGAAACAAAAGAAATGGCTGAACTCAGATGGTCTGTAAGGGAAAATGGTATAATAATGTATCAGATCATAAATATGATGAACTAATAAATATCATAATAAAAGGAAATTGTACCCTTGATGGTAGATTATATATATATAATTTCATTCAATGAGTGTTTTAGTTATTTATCTTATTGAAAAAATTTTGGGACATGCATCTCTCTGTGGTTTTTAACAAATGAAACATGGAATCGTAATTAAAGTGTTTAAAATTAATGTTGTCATTCCAAAAAGAAAATAAAATATCTATTTAATTATTTATATCATATATCACCATTTATAAATTATCTATAGTCTTCCATGATACTGATTTTTATAATTATTTATGTAAGTGATTATAGAGACACAATCATGAATATACCATAATTAATTGGTGACTATAATGATGAAAGTTGTTTCTTTTGGAAATTATTACATTATTACAGAATAAAAATGATATCATTTATATAATTTTTTTATTTTAAATCATATTTTAATATATTTTCACTAATAATGAAAATCCTGAAAATAAAAAATATATTACTTCATGGAGGTGGTAAACCTCACAGCACAAGATCAATGTTCATTTATTTTTCAATGAGAATTGGATGTAATTAAAAAATGTTTATCACATTAGTATAATAAAACCTCAGTATACTAATAATCACGAGTATAATATATAAATATGGTTATAATGCGTTTCAATGTGAAATAATAAGAACAAAATGATAGGGACTATGTTATACTGACTTTTGGTCCTTGAACATAATCTTTAAACTCTTCGAGGAAATGAAAAGAATATGCTACCTAATTGAGACCATAGGGTTATCTATTTGATATTTTATTATTTTATGTTAAAATTTTAAGATTTTAAGGAAAAAAATTCGAGTAATAGGTGTGTAATCAATGGGTGGAAGTGTCTTAATTCTTTTGTGGAGAGAGTGGAACTTTGGTGAACACTCACTATTTTTCAATAATGGAATGAAATTATTCCAAAATTAATGGTTAAAAAGGTGAAAAATAATGTATTTTAAAATATATAAGGTCCATAAATCCCCTAGATAAATTTTAATACATTTTTTAAATGTCATTTAATTAATTTACCATTTTTTTTTTCATTTTAAAATTTTCGTTTCTACTTAAGTAACCAGTTTTTTTAACTCACTAATATATTATTTACTAAAATTTTAAATAACAGCTATTAAAAATTATGGGTGTTTTGATTATAAATTTACCCTATATTTAATCAAATTAATGTCAAAATATAATTCAATTAACAATAAAAAATAATTTAATATATAGAAAAAATGTTTCGTATAAAAATATTATTTTTAAAGTATTCTTATTATTATATAATATTAATTAAAAATTTAATGATTGTTATTATATTTATATATTTCTTTAAAAATTATATTATACTATTTTTTAATAAAAAATTTATTTATTTGATATGATAAAAAATAAAAAATATTAATTAAATAAGTCGTTGAAAATAAATTTTTTTAACATTATAACCATCTTTAATGTTAATAATGGTAGTAATAATTTTAGGCCCAAAATAAAATTTATATTAGTAAATAATATGAAAATATTTATGTAAAAGATAAATAAAAATTTATTAAATAATATTTTTAAATTTTTCTAAATTAAATTTTAATATAAGAACTCATAAACCATAAAACCATTTTTATGAAATGCATGTTTTGAAGTTTAAAATTCATGTGTACTATAAATTTATCAATTTCATTAACATTATTGATATATATATATTTATTATAAAAAAAATAAGAGTTATATTTATTCAAAAAAAACTAATTATGAAATATTATCGTTATAATGATTTATTTAAGTAAAAGACTAGAGGCATTTTTTAAATTACAATGAATTGATAATTATGATCTAAAATTTTAAAAATATGTTTTATAAATTAATTAATATATATTAAAAAATATTTTCATGAATTTTATAAATATTTAATAAATTAATGGGTTTAATAATAATCCATGTCTTTTACATATAATAATAAATTAATTAAATTTTGAATATTGGTAAAAACTATATTTTTTACCATTCAGATAGAAATCAAATATTTCAAAAAAATAATAAAAAATAATCTTTGTATAATTTTTATTTTTTGAATTTAAAAATTAAATTAAATTTATAAAATTGAAATTATATAATATTTAAATTTATCTTTTAAAATGGTATATATTATTTAGAGACTGTTACTTCTATTTATGAATACCTTCTAAAAAAATTGGTTTTATAAATCTTATTTCATATGAATTTAAAACATATTATAATATTTTTATTTACTATTTTTTTATTATTCTTAAATTTTATTAATAATAATATTAAAATATGATTTAACTAATTTTAGTTCAATGTTGTGTGTGATGTAAGATATCAACCATCATATTAATTTAGAAAAATATACTCAAAAATATAAAGTTTTACATTCTCGCTCTTTAAAAAATCATTCTAAAAAATTTATTTTTCACTTAATATGGACAATATTTATGGTTCTCTAAATATAATCATAAATAAAGATTTAATTTTTAGAGATATTTCAACCTTTCAGTCATATGAAGCATATATGTTTCCTTAGAATAATATTATCCCAAAGATTGTTTTCTTTAACCATTTGAGCTAAGAGCATATCATTATTTAGTATTAAGATCCCCATTATATAATATAAATCTAAATGTGTTAAAAATCAAATTTTCATTGATAAAATATCAATGTTTAATATTACATATGATTTCATTATTCAAAATAATTTTACCCTATATAGAGAGAATCATCCCATTAAATTTATCTAATGGATGGTTAATATCATTTTTACAAAGCACAATTATTTAAGAATAATCTTAGGAAACAATAAATATACCACTTGATGTTTTGAGAAGGCCCAACCAGGATCAATTTATCACTAAAAGGGAGAGGGGTGAATGTGTGATAATTTTTTCTTTTACATTAATGTTATTTTATAACAAAATTCACCTCATCTTAAGGAATGGTCACATTGTGGAAAAAAACATTCATGAATACACTAAAACATAAGCATTTATAGGTTTGACTACTCATTACATGTAGTTAGTCTTGGTTTGGTTTTTTAAAAAATCAAATACAACAAAATACACTATAAAAATCCTTTTCTTTGGATATTTTAAGTAAGATAAACCATTAGACTTGTGCAACACTATTCTCAACACCACATTGAATTTTCTTCTTCTAGCACAAATGATGTAAACTGTATTTCTTAAGATGTTAAGAAACCTTAACCTACTTTTTTAAAATAAAATTCATCATAAAACCTCAATGAATTTAACATTTTAGAATCATCAAAACAAAATCCTTCCCAATTCTACCCAGTAGTAGTTAGAAAAAACCTTTCTATAATTTGTACACAAATTCTTAGAAATGGCTTAGTCTGATTCCCTAATCCGATTCTTCGGTATTAAAAACAAATAGGAAATGATCCTCTAAAAAAATCTGAATCGCTTATTTCATTCCACATTAATGATAGTCTGATTGATTGTTCTGATTTGGTGACCTTATTCCTCATTCTTATTTTGTCTTCAAAACATACTCAATAAAACTCAACTGGGAAACTTTTCTTTATCCACAAAATGTTTAGTAATCTCTCACTATACAAAACATAAATATTAATAGAGTACTTTTTTAATTTGACCTCAATTTATAGGATCTCTAAAAATTGAATGTGAGGGAAACCTCTATCACCATCCTTCTCAAAAAAATTTCAAAAACTTGATTTATTCTTTTATGTCAACTTCACCTTTTACTATTTCAGTGCTTCTCTACATGTATGGATTCTTATCTAAACTTCTTGAATATTCCCAATACACTATCATATTTTGAACTTAAAAACTTTTCTTCATTCCAATTAAAATTTCATTCTAATACTATTATTCATTACAATGAATCTAATTTAAAATTTAATACTCCCATATTGATGCTCCATAACAACTAAATCTTTTAAACTAATATGTCTTTAACAATGTTATAACTTCATTATACTTAACTTGAATTATTGGATTCATCTCATTTGGATCTTGTTGTTCAGCTGTTCTACCAAAAACATCATTCCAACTTATAAAGATATTGAGACCCCTCGATATCACTTCCCCACTAGTAAAAAAATATCACCTTTTCTTCGTTTTTTCATAAAAACCTCTAACCCATAGTCCTGCTTCAAATTATATCCAATGTCTAATGATTCATCATTGTCATCATGTGTGTAATGGATCAATCTCTAATACATTATGATATATCAAAATCACTTTTGGTTTGTTGAATCTTTACCCACATAAACAATTCAATGTTTTTGAAAATGGTTGACTACATTATTGAACATCATCTAATTGAACGATCTATGATTATATCATATTCGTCGGTACCAAAAACTCTAATTTTTTTACCATCATCAACAAAAAAATTCTAATTAAACTCTAATAGTATTCTGCATCTGATACTTCTATTGATATCAATAATGATTCAAACAGATCGATGTCAGAACTCCTCTAATTGATTGATGGAATGCTATGTATGATAGACTCGTATTAGTAGCGTCATCTTTCTCCCATACTTTATTAAATTTATTGATCATATGGAATAATTTTTTAGATATTTAGAAAGTTCTATGAATTATCTAGTCTAGTGGATCATCCTATAAAAACTTTGGTAAAACATTAGAATTTTTAAAATTCAATATTCCTAACCATCAAAGAATTTATTCATTTGGTGAATCTCACACAGATTATATTGGCTTGAATAATTTTACTCTGTAATATCTTCTTCTATAAAATCTTTATTGTGTCATGAAATTCTCATGATTTTGAGAATATTGGGATCAACATAGCATATTGTGACTTATAAAACCATTTATCCTTATTTATTTTATAATTCATTGATCAAATTTTTTTCAGATAACTTATGATATTGAAAACATAAAAACATAAAAGCATCAGGAGATTTTTTTTTCAAATTACTTGGAAGATGCTAAGACTCCAATAAAATTTCACATACAGATCAAGAAATTAATTCTCAGAACATTGTAACTCTGATAAACAGTTTCAACGAGAAAGATTCTCCATAATAGAAAAAAACTGATGGAATTTCCTATCAATAATTTATTTGATCCCTTTATTCTAGTAACCAATTCTTCCAATCAGCAATAAATACAAAGAGAATTTATTTTTTAATGAAAAATAATAATAAACAATTATTATAAATTTTTTTCAGCATCTGAAGACAACTTCCATCCAACATGGTCTCAACAATATCCGTAATTAGATTTTTTTTCTCAACCAATGTTCATAAATCAATAGACATTATGAAATCAATATTGGAATTACCAATAAATAATTATAATACAACATTAGTGAACACATTATAGGAAACAAGAATCATTAAAAAAAGAATGCTTCCCAAGAGTAGTGACTTTAGAAATGTTTTTATGAAACATAAAACATTAAATATTTCAAAAATAATTCAAAATATCTTTCTTTTTTCCTATAAAAAGATTTATAAAAAAAATTAAAAAAATGTTTAAATAGTTTATAAACTTACATTCTGAGTTCACAGATTAACCACAACTCCCCCTAAAACATGCTTATTTAAAAAATTTAGCACATATCAATGGATAGATTTTTGAATTATATTTTTTCTACACCTTTAAAAACACTATATGAAGAAAATATGAGAAATGGGACACAAAAACATACATAAAACTTAGATATAATGATGTTGGATTCTCAATTTCAACTTCAATTTGATAAATTCTTCATTCGATAAAGGTTTTTTTTGAAAATTTCATATAATGGCTCCAATGTTGGAACATTTTATATTTTAATTTCATTATTCTGCAAGTGATCTTTGATGAAGTGATAATTGGTATCAATATTTTTTGAGTGGTAATTTTAAACTGTATTTATTGTAATATTTATAGATCTTTGATTATCACAACCGTAGATTTAAGATAAATTCCCTTCAATAAGTCTTCCAACTGAGTCCTCATCCACCTAAGTTGTATTGTTTCTTGGGTAGAAGTAGCATACTATGATTCAACCATAATGAGTGTTAATAAATTATTTTTCTTAGTATTCTATCTTATAAAACATTTCCCTATAAATAAAACTCCACCATATGTGGATCTTCTATCAACAACACTTCCTACCCAATTAGCATTTGTGTAACCAAGAAAATAAGTTCTTCTTACTCCATTATACTTGATTCTAAAATATATTGTCCCTTTGATATATATAATAATTATTTTTCCATCCATGTTATTAGATTTTATTTTATTTTTCGTTGTAATATTTCCCATAAGAAAAAAGTGTAAACAATTTCTAGTCTTAAGGTAGTTAGATACGACAAACACCCAATCAGCTTATAAAACTCTTTTGAGTTATCTTTCTTACCTTCACCATCATTATTCAACCAAGTTTTCTCTAATATTGGTTTGGAATTTGGTATTTAAATTTCCATAAAAACATCTTAAGAATATTATTAACATACATTACTTGAGAAATAAACATCTATTTCTTCTTTTTTGAGAATTGTGACCCAAAAACGTATTTCATGGCACTTATCATGGAAATTTAAAACAAATTATTCATTTATTAAGAATAAATTTCACATGTTATTTCATAATATTTATAAAATATAACTTCATAAATATATACAATATTAATTAGAAAAATATCCTGTCTATATTTTATATGTATATTATTTTCCACTTTTAATTTGGTAATGTTAAACATTTTTAAATAGTTATCTAATTTAGAATACCATGCACTGGTAGATTGTTTTTTCCCATACAAGGATTTACTATAATTTCACACATAAATTTATTCCTTACCAATAAAAATAAAATGGTTTTTGAATATAAACTTCTTCAACATGTTCTCCATTCAAAAAATTTGACTACACTTCCATCAAGACCAATTTTATAACTTTTTTGTGGAATAATAACAGTAAATATTCAAATTTCGTCTACCCTTGCAACTGGAGAAAATATTTATCAAAATAAATTATTTAGATTTTTGAGTAACACTTAAAAATAAATCTTGTTCTATTTATTATCACTTCACCATATTTATTCAACTTGTTCTGGAACACCCATGTTGTACCAGATCCTTTTTTCTCATTTTCCTTGGTACAAGTTCCCATGTATAATTATTCTCAATATGATGTAACTCTTCATTCTAAGAATAAATCCATTTTGGATCCACAAAACCTTTATTTATGTTTTTTATTTCTACATTTGAATATAAATAAATATGTGTAACAATATTTTATGTTCTTCTTATTCGATCAATTTTTTGTGAATCATTAATAATGATACAATATTCCACATGTTTCCTCATACTAGGATGAGATAAATTAATTTCTTCCACATAACAATAAATAGTTGATCCTAATTCTTCCACTTGATTGGTATCATAATTTTTGGAATCACTTTTATGTTGATTAAAAAATAATCCTTCATCTTCTTCGACGTCCTTATCTTCAGGAGATTATGAGATGTATTCCTAATCTTTTTCTAGAACTTTGATATCAATGAAGTCAAACATTATTCCTGTATCTATTTTAAAACATCTATTTTCTCTTCCATCCAGATCGTATCTAAGAAATAGTCCATATTTACCATTACAATCAAACTTACCAAGGTTTCCCCCTTTATTCCTTATGTATAGGGTCTCCAAAAAAATCATAACTATTTCAAACATAGGGTTTTATCATATAACATTTCATATAGATTCATATCAGAACATGGCCTATATAAACACTAATTCTTATAATAAAGAGTTGTTCTCATTTCTTGGCTCCATAAATAGTGATAAATACCATGCTTTATCAACATTTTATGACCCATATCAACCAATATTATATTCTTCCACATCGAAACAACATTTTAGTAAGGGGTGTATGGTGTACTGAAATAATATTAATTCCATGTTTTAAGATAACTTCTAAACTCTTCGTTATTGTAATCATCATAATTATTAGTTAAATAATTCTTCAAAGGTTGACCACATTACTTATCATCTCTTCTCCTAAAAATATAAAAGTATTTAGAGCTTCTGATTTATGTTTCAAATACATAACAGAAGTAATGCGAGTAAAACAATCAATGAGAAAATGATATTCTTATCTTTGAAATTTTATTTTTTTCTCATTAGCCCACAAATATCATAATGAATTTGTTCCAAGGGTTGAGTAATTATTGTTGAGTCAATAAGGTTTTCCTTATGACTTTTCCATTTCTTCTTGTTTTGAAAATCACAAACACCTTATCTTTAAGAAAATCGCTTTTATAAGGAAAATTTATTTTATAAGGAAAATCGATTTTGTAAGAAAAATTATCCTTATCGTATTTTCATCCATATTTTTCTTAAGTATAAGATTCGGATTCATTTCTATATTCTCGGAATTGTTTGAAACTTTGATATGAAGTATTCTGTTTTAGGATCTGAATTCTGGATAAGAACTATAATAAAGTTTTACTTCGAAATCCAGAATGAGAACTATGATAAAGTTTCATTCTGAATTCCGGATACGAACTCTGATTAAGTTCTACTCCAGATTCAGGATACGAATCCTTATAAAGTTCGATAACGAATTCCCATTACGAATTCTGATGAGGAATTCTCACTACGAATTCTGATGATGAATTCTCATTACGAATTCTGATGACGAATTCTCATTACGAATTCTGATGAGGAATTCTTATTACGAATTCTAATGACGAATTCTCATTCCGAATTCTCATTCCGAATTCACCTATTAAACAAAATCTGATCATCTTTGTTTTACACACTCCGAATTTATTTAGACTCCGAAAATTATTTTTTAGTTAGACTCCAAACTTTCTTTTTGCTTACACTTTTATATGTTGTCTAAAATTTGATATTTTTTTTACACTCCGAACTTTCACTCCGAACTTTTCAATTATACTTAAAACGATGTCGTACATTCTGTTACACTTGTTTTGTTATAAAACGATGTCGTCTATTCTGTTTTAAACTAACCGTTGTTTAAGTTACACGTGTACAGGTCCCTCCGATTTTTAAGGAAAATATGACCGTTGGAAAGGAGGCTAACCTTACCTATAAATAGGAGCTCATTTGAAAGAGCTCGGGGCTGGATGACTGATTAATGACTTCTTCAACATTGTGCATACATGCCATTGAAGTGATTTCTAGAGAGAGAGGCTCTTATTAACTCTCAAATCTTCGTGCGACTCCGAATGTTAGTGATTACATTCGAGGACTTCCGGGGATAGGAAGACAGAGATTTCCAACACCTTGAAGTTGAGGGATTCCTTGCTGAGGAAGACAGAGTTTTCCAACTACCTTGAAGTTGAGGTCTTGTGGGGATAGCAAGACAGAGACTCCGATCTTCGTATCGAGGGCTTACCCTGGTATGGGTAAGAAAGACTTTCTTGAAAGTATAAATCAAGAGACCTTTATCCAAGGTTGTTGGATACCCTTCTCTTTGGGTTAAAAGACTTATATCTTGTTACTTATAGTTTTACTACTTGTTTATTTCCACTGCATTTTGTATTATAAGGAAAGTATAAATTTCTTATACCTCCTTACTTATACTCTGTTTCATTTAGATTCTATACGCTTTAAGGTAGAATCTCATATTGTAATCTTTTGTCAAGTTTCAATTTCCGGAACCATATTTTCGGAACCTACTTTCGGAATCTCTTTCCAAGTTTTCATTTGGTGTTAGAGGTGTTGTGAATTTTCTTAAGTTTAACTTTGTTAAACTTAGCCCTTTACTTTGCTTAAGGAAAACATAGTTAATCGTAACTAACTTTAAAGGTTCCAAAGGAATTTTTAAAGTATACAATTCACCCCCCCTCTTGTATATTGAGCATCTACATCATTATTTCGATCCTACAATTGGTATCAGAGCAGGTCTCTAAAATACTTGTACTCACGTATAAGTTTTTCTTGCTCATTTTTTTCATTCCGAACATTCCCATTCCGAAATTTCTCATTCCGAACTTTGTTATTACGATTTTTTTATTAACAAGTTTGTGTGCCAAAGGTTTTTAAGTATGGCAGGAATTAATGTTGGTTCTATTGATAATCTAAATCCTAAAAGACCACCAATATTTGATGGTAATGATTATGAGTACTAGAGAGATCGAATGAAAACTTTTGTTATCAATACTGGAGTGGACAATTTTTTTATGCTTACTGGAGATTATAAAATTCCTGAAAAGGAAGTTAGAACTTTTACTAACCAGGAAAAGCAAGAGTATCAACTCAACTATAAGGTACGCAATACTATACTTTGTTCAATGACTAGAAATATATATAGCCAAATTTCTTCTTGTGAAGAAGCTAATTGTATCTGGAATAAGTTAGAGGTTACACACTTTGGAACTTCTAAAGTGATTGAAACTAGGAGAGCTATGATTAGAGCTGAATACCATGGCTTCAATTTTCCATATGGTGAACCAATTTGTAAAGTTCAACAGAGATTTATGACTATAGTCAACAGCTTACAATCTATGGGAGAAAAGGGGTTAGATGATGAAGCACTTGTGGATAAGATAATTGATATCATGCATAATGAGTGGGAATCCAAAAGAACTGCTATAGATGAGAACAGGAAGGTCACTCAAATTTCTCTTGATGAGTTATTTGGAACTATTCTCCAACATGAAACCAAAATGAAGAGAGATGATGACAACATCAAAAAGAAAAATGGAAATGGTACCGTTGCTTTTACAACAACATCAAATCATATGAAATATAAGACTCCTAAGAGAGTAACCAGATCCAAGTCTAAGAAGATGGTAGTTTAATCAGATTCTAATGAGAGTGAAATATCAGAAAATGAATTAGCAAATCTTGCTCGAAGGATGAACAAGATAGCTGGTCAGAGAAATTTCCAATCCAAGTATAAGAAAAAGGACAGGAAAGATAAAAAAGATGGAGAAGTTACTTGTTATGAATGCAAGAGAGCTGGACATATTAGACCAAATTTTCCTTTGCTCAAAAAGAAAGAAAGGAAAGAAAGGAATTCAGACAGGAATAGAAATAAGTATTATAAAGCCAAAGCTAAGAAAGTTTTGAAAGCTAATGACACCTGGAGTGCCAGTGGTGGTGACTCTTCAGATGAATCTTCTGATTACGAATCTTCAGGACAGAAGAATTTTGGTCTTATAGCCAGATTACCTATTGATAATCATTGTTTTATGGCTAAGGTATGAAATGCTAAATCATTGACCAATGTTTCTTTAAATTCTAATGATAGTAAGTATTATAACTCTTCTGATGAAGAATCCTCTTCTGATGAAGAAAATACATTACCTACTTATGAAGAATTCTCTATTTTTGATGAACTTATTGAGATTTAGAATTCTAAACTCAATAAGAAAATTGATAAGGAAAACTCTAGAAATTCTATTCTTACAAAAGAGATATCAGATCTTTCTAAAGATCTTGATAGAAAAAATGTTTATTTTGAAAGTATTTCAAAAAATCTTGAGGAAGTAAGTTCTGATAAGAACAAACTTTCTAAAGAGTTAGAAAAAGTAATTTCTAAGAAAAATATTTTCAAGCCTAGCTCTAGTTCTAAAACTAATGATTTTGAGGATAAATACTTGGTTATAAAACTCAAGTCCGAAATTTTTTCCTTAAAGAATTTTTTATCAAACTTTACCCATGGTAAGGAAAATTTTGATAAAATGTATTCCTAGATACGACCTTTAAGAAATAAATCCGGATTTGGTTATACCCATGAAAAACCATTTTTTAGTAACAATTATTTTGTTCCTAAAAGTGCCCCATTTTGTACTAAGTGTCAATGTGGTGGTCACTGGGCAAATAATTTTTCCTTAAACAAAACTCAATCCTTAAGATTTCACAAAGCTTACTTTTCCAAGAATATGTGGGTACCTAAAATTTTGTTATCTAGTAATCTCAGATCCAAACAAGTTTGGATTCCGAAAGTATAATTTTCTTCTTGATTTCATGAAAATAAAGAGAGTACCAGCAAAAATACATGGTACATGGATAGTGGATGTTCCCGGCACATGACTGGTAATAAAAGTTATTTTAAAAAGATTATCAAAACGAAAGGAGGAAAGGTAACTTTTGGAGACAATGCTAAGGGAGAGATTGTTGGTATTGGTAATATTGTTCTTTTAGGAAAAAACTTTGATTTCAAATGTTCTTTTTGTAAAGGGTCTTAAGCACAACCTCATTAGCATAAGTCAGTTATGTGATGAAGGATACCTTGTGAACTTTAGGAATGATAGGTGCTTAGTTCACAATTCCAAGGAAGAATTTATTCTCTCAGCCAATAGGCAAGAGAATGTTTACACTTTGAACCTAGAAGACCTCAGGAGTCAAGATTTACCTTGTCTAAGTGCAATGGAAGATCATTCCTGGTTATGGCATAGAAGACTAGGTCATTGTAACCTTAGAAACCTATGTAAACTCTCTAAGAAGAAACTAGTTAAGGATCTACCGGAGCTTAGATTTGATTCTTCTAAAGTTTGTGATCCTTGTCAATATGGAAAGAAACATAAATCTAGTTTTAAATCAGTCGGTGAAGTCTCAACAACTGATGCATTACAGTTAGTGCACATGGATCTTTTTGGTCCAACACAAACTGGATGTATTGGAGGCAAATACTATGTGTTTGTTCTAGTTGACGATTATACTAGATTTACTTGGGTCTATTTTCTAGAAAATAATTCTGAAGCTTTTTCTTATTTCAAAAGTTTTAGAGCTCAAGTCAAAAATGATAAAAACCTTCCATTGAAAACTATTCATAGTGATCATGGAGGAGAATTTCAAAATTCTGATTTTGAAACTTTTTGTAGTAAAAAAGGTATTACTCGCAATTTTTCAGCACCTAGAACTCCTCAAAAAAATGGTGTAGTTGAGAGAATAAATAGAATTCTTCAAGAGATAACTAGAACCATGTTGAGTGAATATTCTATAGCTAGACATTTCTAGGCTGAAGCTGTAAATACTTCTTGCTATACTATAAATCAAGTTTTGATTAGACCTTTTCTTAATAAAACCCCTTATGAGTTATGGAATGGTAGAAAACCAAGACTATCCTACTTCAAGGTTTTTGGTTACAAAGTATTCATTTTTAATACTAAAGATAACTTACATAAATTCGCACCAAAATCTGATGAAGGAAATTTCTTAGGTTATTCCACAACATCTAAGGCTTATAGAGTTTTTAATAAAAACACTTGTACTGTTGAAGAAACAGTGCATGTAAAATTTGATGAGTCTAATCCTTTTGTTTTTAAACAATCCCAGCCTACATCCTCGGATGTGTTTTCAAAAACTGATTATCAACCTTTGATATAAGAACCTTCTGATAAGGAAAATTTTCAAGAAGATACTTCTGAAATATTTACCCCAGAAGACTTTCTACCCTATGTTGATGAACAGGCTTTTCAAAACCCAAATCAGGTGTTTCTTAAAAATCATCCCAGTGATAGTATCATTGGTGATGTAAATAAACCTGTAAATACTAGAAGTTCCTTAAGAAATGAAGTAGAAAATCTAGCATTTCTTTCCCAATTAGAACCTAAAAGCACTGATGAAGCTTTAGGTGATGATGATTGGATCAAAGCCATGCAAGATGAACTAAATGAATTCGAAAGGAATAAAGTTTGGACCTTGATTGAAAGACCTAAGGAAACTTCTGTTATTGGATTAAAATGGGTTTTCAGAAATAAATGTGATGAAAATGGATTCATAGTAAGAAATAAATCTAGACTTGTTGCTAAAGGTTATAATCAGCAAGAGGGAATAGACTATGAAGAAACCTATGCTCTAGTAGCCAGACTTGAATCTATCTGTATTCTACTTGCCTTTGCAGCATTCTTTAATTTTAAACTTTTTCAAATGGATGTGAAATGTTCTTTTCTTAATGGTTATGTTCAAGAGGAAGTTTTTGTTGAACAACCTCCTGGCTTTGAAGATACAAAATATCATGATCATGTTTTTAGACTTACCAAAGCTCTGTATGGCCTTAAACAAGCCCCACGAGCATGGTATGATAGACTCACTGGATTTTTGCTTCAAAATAACTATGTTAAGGGAAATGCAGATCCAACCCTTTTTATAAAGAAAGATAAGAAAAATGTTTTGATTGTTCAAATTTATGTTGATGACATCATATTTGGTTCAACTCAGCAATCTTTAACCGACTCTTTTTGCAAGTCTAATAAAATCTGAGTTTGAAATGAGTATGATGGGTGAGTTAACTTTTTTACTTGGTTTTCAAATTTCTCAAAAAACCAGAAGGAACCTATATATCTCAACATAAGTATATTAAAGATCTTCTCAAAAAATATGGTTATGAAAACACTAAGAGTATAAGTACTCCCATTGGCACCTCAAACTCTTTAGATCTTGATGAAGCTGGGAAACCAGTAGATCAAACATCTTTTAGAGGTATGATAGGAAGTCTACTTTACTTAACAGCTAGTCGACCAGACTTAATGTTTTCAGTATGCTTATGTGCAAGATATCAATCCAATCCTAAGGAATCTCACTTAAAGGCAGTAAAAAGAATTTTTCGCTACCTTAAGGGAACCATGGATTTAGGATTATTTTATACTTCTGGAAATGATTTTGTTCTAAAAAGATTTTCTGATGCTGACTTTGGTGGATGTAGAATGGATAGAAAGAGTACATCTGGAACTTTTCATTTCTTAGGAGATTCGTTAGTTTCTTGGTCTTGAAAGAAGCAACATTCTGTAGCACTTTCTACTGCTGAAGCCGAATATATAGCAGCTGGAAGTTGTTGTTCTCAAGTGTTGTGGATGCAACACACACTCACAGACTATGTCTTGAGTTTTACTAAAACTCAAATTTTGTGTGATAACACAAGTGCCATTTCCCTTAGTAAGAACCCTGCACATCACTCTCATGCAAAACACATAGATATTAGGCATCACTTTCTTAGGGATCACACACTAAAAGGAGATATTATTCTTCAGTTTATCGGAACGCAAGATCAACTTGCTGATATTTTCACAAAATCTTTGCCTTCTGATAGATTTGAATACATTAAATAGAAGTTAGGAATGATAACCTTAAGGTAATCGTTCTTAATTAACTTTCTGTTGAAAAAGTCTCCTTATAGTAATAAACTCCCTTTTATAGGGGGAGTACATTTGATTATGAAAGTAATAAAATTTTTCAAAGTTAGTTTTTCAAACTTTTCGGAACTAAATTTCCGGAAAAGTATTTCCAGAACTAAAATTTCCATAATGGATATTTTCGAATAGAAAACTTCTGGAATGGAAATTTTCATATTGAAAACTTCCGGAATAGAAAATTTTGTACTGGTATTTTCATAACGGAATTTTCGTACCGAATCTTTCATAATGAGTTTTTCGTCTTAAAATTTTGTAATGAAATTTTTGTACTAAGTTTTTCGTACTGAGTTTGTTTTTCATGGTGAGTTTTGCGAACTTTTTCTTTTTGTAATAAAGATTTTTCGTAGTCATTTTTATACTACCCATTACGAATAATCCTCCCAAGCCAATCTGAAAGGTATGATTTCCTTACTCAAGTTTTCGTAGTCATACTTTACTTGCTGGCATTTTCTTATATTTTGTTTTCGGATTATAGTTTTCTTAATTCTTTGTTTTAATAAAAAACTCAAAAGATCGGATTCAAGTTTTCTTCAGAATTGGTTTTCGACCGTCAGATCTGATCTCAGCTTTTTACAACCATTCGATCAACCGTGGAAGTTAAACCGTTTTCTCGTTGCCTATATAAAGGGGACCCCAAATGGTTGTCCCACATCAGTTTTCAAGCTCCAATGTCCCGAATCTCTGCCTCTCCGTTTTAAAGTCATTCCGAGCTTCAGTTTTCTCCGTTACGAACTTCTCAGAGGTATTCAGATCCGAATGTCTGTGGAAGTAGCTTCTCAAGAAAAGTCTTCCTTTAAGCCAATTTCAAAGTGGTTAGTATATAAAGAAAGGCTGGTTAATCTTGATTTATTCAACAAGTATGACTCTCTTATATCCAAGAATATTAAGCTTAATGGATGGGAAGATGTTGTTGTGTCGAAACCCGAGAATCAAGATGAAGTCTATTCAGATTTGCTTATAGAGTTTTATGAGACACTCTCCTTTCTTAAGGAAGATGGAAGAGAAAAGTTGTCTTTTATGTCTTATGGTAAGACTTTTAAGCTTTCATATGCCAAGGAAGCTAGCTTGGTATGGCTGAATAATGAAGGAGAAGCTGAATTTATATCTCATGTATTTCCGGATTCAAAGGGTAGCTTCGACAAGGAAAAAGCATTAGAAACTCTCGGACTGGAAGATGACAAGGCTCCAAAGATTGCTAATTTATCTACGAATTTTCGAATTCTAGAATTATGGGTACAAGGCCTTATCATACCGAGAAAGGGTGACACAGATAGTTTGAAGAAGAGTGAGATCTACATGATAGATTTTATGATAAATCTGAGGAAGTTTAACCTGATGAAGCACATTCTCATTACTCTTGAGAATGTTAAGAAAGGGAATTTGAGAGCTCAGATCATAATGTATCCAGCAATCCTCTCAAAGTTGATAGTTCGGTGTCTTGAGTCTTTCAAGGAAGCTTGCAAGTCTAAGCCAAGAGTTTACAAAATTATGCTGGTGAGTGATGGTACACTCAAAAGGATGGATGTAGCCTTTGACAAGAAGACTGGTCAATTTATTGATTTACCTGCTCAAGAAGAAGCGGTTTCGAAAGTTGCTGATCCAGAATCCTCTAAGCCAGTAAGGAAGAGAAAGTTGAAAGAAGTTGAAGAAGAAGCAGAGAATCCCAAGTCTAAGGAAGTTAATTCCGCACCTCCAAAACCAAAGAAGAATAAATCTTACCCAGATGAGGTAGTTTCCAAATGGAGGGAGATCAAAGAGAAGAGAGTGCAAGGGGAGCCTCAGTTTGGCTTGGATCCTGCGGAGGCTAAGGCCTTGAAGGAAAGAACTGCGGATGAGCTAGAAAAACACTTCAAAGAAAAGAAGCTTAAGAATAAGTTGTCTGAAGCAGAGGTAGATCAAGCATTGTTGAAGTTCAATGAGATGGTTTCAGCAAATATTCCTGTTCTGAGATCATTTTCCTTGGACTCTCTTCCTGAGACTCCAGGAAGAAATTTCATCGCTCCGGAAGAAGCTATTGCTAAGACTGCTGAGGAAGTAGAGAAAATTGAGCAAGTGGAAGAGGAATAAGTTGTAGCTGAAGGCAGTGGTGAAACTGGAGATGGTTTGAAACAAGTAGATGATTATAAGGGGACACCTTCGGAACATCTATCGCTCTGAACTTCAGAAGCCGAATCTTCAAAGTTATTCACTCCTGGAAATGATGAGCAGCAAGGAGAAGAAGAAGTAGATTATCATGCAGAAGAAGAACAACTTCTACATGATGTTTCTCAAATGGAGAACGTAGAGGATGTAGCTCAAAAAGTTCCTGATGATGAAGACAATATTATTCAAGTGACTGATAGTGAAAAAGGAACTCCGGAACAGGATTCTATTCCGAAAAGAGACAAGGGAAAGCAAATTCTTGCTGATACTCCGAGCTTAGTAGTGGTGAAGAGAAAGGAAGTTGGTAGTTCTTCAAAGAGAAAGCTTGACCTAGTTGAAGAAGAAAATTCTCCAAGCAGAGTCTCGGATTCGGAGTCATCTTCATTGGGGCATGACTTTGTTGTTCAGTCTTTAAAGAAGTTGGTGGGTACTATTCCAACTTTCTCAAGTATTGATTCAAGATGTCAGATGCTCCAACATGCTTTGAATCAGAAAACATACTCTGTATCTATAGTTATGGACAAATGCGTTGAGATAGAGGCTCAGTTAAAAACTTTCTTTGTCGGCTATGAAGCCCATAGAAGATCTTGCAAGAGGATGACAAATTGGTTGAGGAAAATTGTAGAAGAAATGAGGCTCTTTGATGAATTTCAAGATAATGTGAAGGATACTTTTGAGACAGAAGACAAGAAGATAAATGAGCTTATTTCATCCTTTGAAGAAAAGCTGACAGATGAAAAGAACTTCCGGATTCAAGAAGTCAGAGATCTGAATGGGAAGATGAATTCTATTTCTCAAAACTGGAAGTTTGAAAGGGATCATCGGATTGAGTTTGAAGAGAAATTGAAGGCTCAGGAAGAAAATATTAAAGCTCAGGAAGAAAAGCTTCAAGCCCAGGAAGAAAATATTGAATCCCAAAATGCAAGAATTGTTGTGTTAGAGAAGCAAGCTGAAGAAGATCATAAAGACTTAAAGAAGATAAAGACTACTCTTAAGGGTCTCATGGCGAAGGAAAAAGATCCAAAATAGACAGATCTGATCTTTTGTTGTATCTAAATTTCTTTGTTGTTGAGCTTTTCAAACTTAATGAAAATTTGTGCTTGCTCGTTTCTTTTGTTGTTACTACTAATTTTTCAGGTACTTTGTTATATTTTCCATTCCCTCAAATTTTTTTTGAAAATCACAAAGGGGGAGAAGGAAAAGAACTCTAATGAAAGGGAAAAAGAATCTTAACAAAGGGTGAGAAAGAAAACAAACTCCAATAGAGTTTATCTAAGGGGGAGTTTCTTATTAAAGAAGACATTTTTATTCGTAATGAAAAGTCATTCCGGAAATCTAGAATATGATCCTTATAGTTTCAAAGCCTAAGGGGGAGTTAGTCGTATTCATAAATATCCTTAAAGCAAAGGGAGATAAGCCTTAATGTTTTTCTTAGAATTTCTTTTTCGTAAGGATGTTTGTGCTTTCCAAAAAGGGGGATATTGTTGAGTCAATAAGGTTTTCCTTATGACTTTTCCATTTCTTCTTGTTTTTAAAATCACAAACACCTTATCTTTAAGAAAATCACTTTTATAAGGAAAATTTCTTTTATAAGGAAAATCTCTTTTGTAAGAAAAATTATCCTTATCGTATTTTCATCCATATTTTTCTTAAGTATAAGATTCGGATTCATTTCTATATTCTCGAAATTGTCTGAAACTTTGATATGGAGTATTCTGTTTTAGGATCCGAATTCTGGATAAGAACTGTAATAAAGTTTTACTTCGAAATCCAGAATGAGAACTATGATAAAGTTTCATTCCGAATTCCGGATACAAACTCTGATTAAGTTCTACTCCAGATTCGGGATACGAATCCTTATAAAGTTTGATAACAAATTCCCATTATGAATTCTGATGAGGAATTCTCACTACGAATTCTGATGAGGAATTCTCACTACGAATTCTAATGATGAATTCTCATTACGAATTCAGATGACGAATTCTCATTACGAATTCTGATGAGGAATTCTCATTACGAATTCTGATGATGAATTATCATTCTGAATTCACCTATTAAACAGAATCTAATTATATTTGTTTTACACACTCCGAATTTATTTAGACTCTGAATATTATTTTTTAGTTAGACTCTGAAATTTATTTTTGCTTACACTTTTATATGTTGTCTAAACTTTGATATTTTTGTTACACTCTGAACTTTCACTCCGAACTTTTCAATTAGACTTAAAACGATGTCGTACATTCTGTTACACTTGTTTTGTTATAAAACGATGTCGTCTATTCTGTTTTAAACTAACCGTTGTTTAAGTTACATGTGTACAGGTCCCTCCAATTTTTAAGGAAAATATGACCGTTGGAAAGGAGGCCGACCTTACCTATAAATATGAGCTCATTTGAAAGAGCTCGGGGCTGGATGACTGATTAATGACTTCTTCAATATTGTGCATACATGCCACTGAAGTGATTTCTAGAGAGATAAGCTCTTATTAACTCTCAAAGCTTCGTGCGACTCCGAATGTTGGTGATTACATTCGAGGACTTCCGTGGATAGGAAGACAGAGGTTTCCAACACCTTGAAGTTGAGGGCTTCCTTTCTGAGGAAGATAGAGGTTTCCAACTACCTTGAAGTTTAGGGCTTGCAGGGATAGCAAGACAGAGACTCCGATCTTCGTATCGAGGGCTTACCCTGGTGTGGGTAAGACAGACTTGCTTGAAAGTATAAATCAAGATACCTTTATCCAAGGTTGTTGGATACCCTTCTCTTTGGGTTAAAAGACTTATATCTTGTTACTTGTAGTTTTACTACTTGTTTATTTCCGCTGCATTTTGTATTATAAGGAAAGTATAAATTTCTTATACCTCCTTACTTATACTCTGTTTCATTTAGATTCTATACGCTTTAAGGTAGAATCTCATATTGTAATCTTTTGTCAAGTTTCAATTTCCAGAACCATATTTCCGGAACCTACTTTCGGAATCTCTTTCCAAGTTTTCATTTGGTGTTAGAGGTGTTGTGAATTTGCTTAAGTTTAACTTTGTTAAACTTATCCCTTTACTTTTCTTAAGGAAAACATAGTTAATCGTAACTAACTTTAAAGGTTCCAAAGGAATTTTTAAAGTATACAATTCACCCCCCCCCCTCTTGTATATTGAGCATCTACATCATTATTTCGATCCTACAATTATAATATAAAAATTATTATGCATAGAGTTTGTAATAAACCTTTTTTGAAAAATTTTACAACACCAATATCTTCCTCTTGACATATTAGAAATACTATAGTCACTATCTCAATTTGATAACATTATCACGATTCTATGAAACATATATTCTAACCTTTTATTTCCAAGATTTTTTTCATTCATCGTGCTTATGTAGCATGAATTATGTACATCAAATACTTGAAAAAAAATTCCTTCTTTACATTGGTCATATGTTATAACTTTTCCAACATCCACAATTTTCACAAAAAACCAAATTTTCTAAAAACAACTCCATTTCCCTCATCAAAATGATGGGAAACACACAATAGATTGTGTTTCAAACCATAAAAAAAAATTATTATTTATTTTAACATTTCTTCCCAAATAATATAAGATCTGTCACCATTAAGTTTGAGAGATTCATTATTACCAAACACCATTTTCCATTAAAAATAAGCACAATCTTCAACAATTTTAAACCTCCATGCATATGAGTAGAACAACCACTATCCAGAATCCAAGGTCTTTCTCTTTTTATATCATTAATAGAGGTTTATGTAATAAGATATTTTTCTTTCCCTTTATCTTTCATCACATTCATCTTCTGATAATTGTTATGATTTTTTTCTGATAACAAAACAGGACACTCATTTTCAATATTTAAATATAGTTTAAATATTTCACAAATAGTTTCCAAAAGTAGTAACCTATTCTAAACATTCAAAACATATTTATTGGAATTATTTCTTTGAGATCATTTACTCTCACTCAAACATCCCTTTTTAAAACTGATAGAATAATTATAATCTTGTTGGTAAAAATAACACAAATTTTCTAAATTCCCAAATCTACTATAATACCATGAATTACTAAAGAAATAATATTTACCTCTATAACTTTCATATTGTTATGAATTTTGGTCATGTTTTCTTTAAAATTTCTTATATTTCATGTCATAACAATGTTGACCCAAATACTTTTTTATTACCACCTAGAGTCTTGTTCTTCAATTTATATTTCTTTTCACAATTACTGAAACCATTAGTATAAATTTTTGTTTTAGAATAATAATTTTTAAGAACTTATTTGCTTATAACATTGTTGGTTTTGACCACATACATGTTATTCAGATAATTTCTTTTCATAAGAAAATTTTAAACATTAATTCCAACCATTAAAGGTAAATTATATAGATCCTTCTTATGATCTCCATTTCAAGAACATTCCCCATCATTAGGGATAGAGTTTTTACAACTTGTAATTCCACACTTAGAATTAAAATATTGTTGATGAACAAGTTCAAAATATTCATCCTTTTTATTCAACTTTACTTCATGATATTAATTCTGATTATTTTCTTTTCTTAGAGAATTATTTTAAAATTCAACATATTCAAGAAACATAGATTTAACTTCAGAAATATATTTTTGATTTATTTAGTAAATTCCTTCTTCAAATTCTTGATATCTCTTTCATGTCTTACACTCTTTATGATAAATTCTTTAAACTCCTTTTTTATATGAAATTCTAAGTCGTTGTCCAATTCTTTAGAAATACTACTCCAACACTCTTCATAATTAATGGGTTTTATAAAAATATTTTCTCCAACATACATAATAAACTTTTGAAACACAACTTCACGGCCTTCCTCTACATCATCATTAGAAAAAAAATATCCTTTTGCATTTGGATAACTTTTTATCTTTTCCCCTAGAATAATATTTTGAGTTATCAATATTTTTCATTCAATATACTTTTGGCCTTTCATCATCTTCAATACTTTCTTCATCATTGTTTCTTCATGGTAAATTTGAAACAAAAAACCCAACATCACCGCATTCAAAACATTTTAGAGGTAACATCCCTTGAAACTTTCCTATACCAGATTCCAAATTTTTAGAAAATGAGGATAAAAATTCATTAATTTTGTTACTAACTAAATTTTTGGATTCAGAGTCACAAAATTCTATGTCTTCAAAAATATTCTTAGACATTCCTTTCTTGGAATACTTGAAGGAAATTTCTCATTTATGTTTTTTTACTTTAGTAACTTTATCCCTTCTCATTTTGTATGTAATGAGATTACTATGAAGGACGTCTAGTGATAGGTTTATAGGATCTTTATATCTCAATGATGAGACTTTGGCATCAAACATATCATCAAGAATTCTCATGATATTTTCATCAACAGTTGAATCTTCCATCTTCTCACTGAGATATATTATGCTTTAAACAATAACATTCAACCTTGTAATAAAGTCACATATGGATTAGAACTCACCCATTTTATGAACTTCATCCTTAATTCTCTATATTTTTATCATGGAATTCATTACCTTTCTGTTTCCATTAGAAATTTATGGTCCAATTTTCCCAGATAACATTAGTTGTAAAAACTCCCTTCACTCTAAATAATTAACTTTCTAAATGTGATGTGAGTAAACTATTATTACCCCTTCCATTATTCTCTATATTATTTATATCCACAGATATATGTGGAACATTTTCAACTAGAGGAATAATTTTAACTACAACATCTTCAAAAACATCATACTTAAGATACATGAGATATGGAAAAATTATATATTTCTAGATATTATAATTCATTCCAAAAAATACTAGAGTCTAATTAGTGTTCATGTAATTCAAATTACCTATAACAACTTGTCCTCAAGATTTTAAATAAATAGTAAATGAAGGGAACCTTCACTCTGATACCACTTGAAAAGGCCCGACCAAAATCAACATATCACTAAGAGGGGAGGGGTGTATAAGTGATAAAATTTATTTTATGTTAATTTTATTATGTAATAATATTCACATCCTATTAAATAATTATAAATTTGATTAAAACAAATCATTCACACATTCATAAGAAGATAATTATTGACAAGTATCACTACTAATAAGAGTATCTATCCATTAGAAGAGTGGGATAATAATCCAATTCCACAAAATAAACAATGAAATAATTCTTTTCATGGATAAAAAAAATTGGGAATAACATTACACTTTTACAACACTATAATCAATACAACGGTGCATGTTCTTCTTCTAGCATGAATTTTGTAAAATATTTTTTTAACATATTAATAAAACTTCACTATTTGGTTCCTAAAAAATATCTATGTTAATTCAATAACATCATCTTTTCTAGAATCTTTAAAAATAATTATTCACATTAATAAATAGTTGAAGGTAGAAACAACCTTTCTAGACATTTTACTAAAACTCTATTTGATGACTCATTCTGATTCCTAGGTCTAATTATTTAGTCTATAAAATAAATATCAAAAGATACAATAAAAAAATTGCATCTTCCATTACCTATAAATGTCAGTCTAATTTCTTAGTATAATCCATTATCCTTATTCCATACACTTCTTCTATATGGATGACATCTTTATGAGAACTCTTTATGGAATCTTTTCTTCACCCACAAAACATTCAACACTATCTCTCTCTCTCTCTCTTATTTTAATATTGTAAGATTACTTTGTACATTGACATATATTTATATGTGAGCCTAAAATGGAATGGGTGGGAAACCACTTTTACATTTCCACTCATCCAAATTTAATGAAACTCAAATTTTAATTACATTTTGACTTTATTTTTGACTATTTCAGCACTTCTCACCTCATCTTGATTCTTCTCAAAACTTCTCAAATCTTCAAACAACATCAACCCTCTTCAAATATACAAAAATTTCTTCAATCTAATACAAATTTCATTTTGGTATTGTTCTCCATTATGATGGACCAATTGTAATACTAAAGTCCCCAATTATAATTATTAATACCAACTGAAACATTGAAGAGATTCTACCTTTTACATTATTTTAACTTCATTATACTTTAGTTGCATTATCGGATTCCTATAAATTTGATCAAATTTTTTAGTTATTATACCATAAACATTGTTTCAACGTCTAATGATATCAAAACCCCACAAACACAATATAATTGAAGAATAAAATTTCACATTTTTTGTTTTTGTTCAATAAAACCTTATAATTATGGAAATTCATCTAACAAAATCTTGCATTCAATGATTCATCGGAGTTAGCATTCATTTTAAGGATTGATATCCAATTCCATTTGATGTATTATCATCAATTTTAGTATAATAAATCTTGACTCGCTTATAAAATTCATAATTTTATAAAATGGTTGACTAAATTGTTCAACATCGTCTTATTCATCACTATCTAATATCATCATGTTCATTAGCCCCACCGACTCAAATTTTTTTATCTCCATCAAAAAAATATTTTTGATGTTCCTATAATTGTATTCTATATCTGATGCTTCAATCAATATCAACAATTTCATTAATGGATGGATGTCAGAACTCCTCTGATGGATTAGTGGCATGTCGTGTCTGATAGACCGGTGTCAATCGTGACATCTTTCTCCCATCTATTCTACAATTGATTCGCACTATGGAATGAATTGTTTAGATATTTGGATATTCAAATAAATTGAATAGTATGGTGGATCGTAAATCAGCACATCAGCAAAACTTCTAGCTTTGGAAATATCATAATTACATTCCTTTAAAAAAATTCTACATCATATGGCTATCACATTGATCCTCTGTGATAGAAAGACTTTAACATCATACTCTCTTCTGAAATAAAATATTTTTTGTCTCGTGACTTTATCATGTTGTTCAGAATTTTAGGATCAGCTTAGCATCATCTAAATTACAATACATTTCACTCCTTTATTACTAAAATCTTAGATCACATGTTTGTATGATAACTTATGATATTAAAAAATCATTTTCAGAATTTGTATTGATTTTCTTGAGAGGAATTCATACACTGATGAAAATTCTCATACCAATCAATATATTCATTCCAGACACAATGAGATTCTGATAAACAATTTCACCAAGAAAGTTTATCCATAACATAAAACCTAAATTGTTGGAATTTCTTATCAACAATGAGTCTAATCATTTGCTTCTAGAATCCCTTTCATACATTCATCAATACTTTCAAAAAAATTTAAAAATGACAACAAAATACAAAAAAAAATCCCAATATTCTTTCTACATCCGAAAACAACATCTTGCCAACATGGTCCCAACATGTTATTAATTAAACTTTCCACTTATAATCATCTCAGGGATGATTTTACTTCCTTATAAAACTTGTTAAGTACAAATGAGTTGGTTAAACAAGACACAAATACAACCCTTGTAGTTCTTGGGTGTATGGTCAGTGTTCCTCTTTCCTTATTATCTTTAGAGATCACTTAAATTATTTTGATTTCATAAAAATTTTCTTTTTTATGATGTTTATGATTCTAATAATTTTTTTATCCCTTTTATTCACTCATTATATTGGATAAAGTTCATGTTCCAATATTTTATACATTTAACTATTAATGGTACAGTAGGGAAATATCTTTTTTCCTTTCAACCTATCCATTGGTCTATTCATTATCCCACATTATTTATTTTCTCTATACCTTCATTTTCAACAAATAAAACATATCACATTCACATAAAGACATTCCCCTTGGTGATTGTTATGATATTTTTTATATAAAAGAAACGGAATTTTCATTCCTTAATTATCTTCATCACCTAAACTTCCCTGAGACTCTATAATTATCTTCTATGATTTTTAGGAATTTAACTATGTTCACATTGTTGATGGAAATTGTTTATATTGTTTAGAATAATAATAATGTTCCTAAATCCATCCTCTATCCAATTATCATTCTCATAGGGATAATAACTATATTTTCTAAGTAATCCTTTATTAACATGGTATATTAGGGAATTATGAATTACTATAAAGAGATTTAACTTTATGATAAATAATTAAAATCATAATATAATTATCCAAAATGATCTCATTAAAACTCAACCTCAATATTTCATACCCTTGAAAAACATAATCTTGATTTCAGATAAACTTAATCACTCTGCTAAATCATGGTTTCATTATTCCATGTTCTCTTATTCTTCTTATCCTAATTTCATAATATATTAAATAATTCATAATTTCATATAAATATAATGTTATTAACCAATGCATTTCCCCAAGGATGGTCAAACCAATTTTGCATTTGTACTTCTATGTCATGCACTAGGTGATGATTAAGTTAACACCCAATATATCCCTTTTAGGGTTACTACCCATACCTACATCTATAAAAATTCTTTCATTCCCTTTTAGTATCCATAGAGCGATGAAATAGTGAAAAAACCCACATTATCTCGACATTATAAAATTATCATGATGTAATCATGTAACTAGCCATATCCCTTATACACAACCATAGGATTTTCACAAAACTTCTCTAAACTAATCACCAAATAAAAAAAAATCCTCCTATGATACCATCTCAACTAACCCAAAATTATCATAACATAAATAATACATTATTTTCTTGATTTAAATTATAAATAACCAAAAAAGGTCTTAAAACGAGATGACCAAAAGGATTACTGTTTAATAGTCGAAAAAAAATCTTATTTTAAAATAGATGAAAAAATAACTCCATGTTCAAAATACATGAATCCTTTTTCTAGAAATATAATATGATATATTCATCATCATAACCTGAGTAATGAATAAATAAGAATGATATGATCTCATGTCCTCATTAATGGAAACAATTATCATATTGTAACATAATCTAAAGAAAATGGTGAACATGAGGAAGGGGAAAATATTTTATTAAAATATATCAATACCATATATGATAATCGTAAAATATAATAGAGAAACATAATAAATTAAAATTAAATTTTATGTAATATATGTAAACCCTCAAGAAAAGTTATACTTTAAATAAAAAATGTTACTTCCTATTTCAACTAGTTCATCCTTTATTTTTAGGATCCATCCTATTTATAACTCCACATTTAAAAATTCATGGTTTATATTAGTGTGGTATAGTTGACCACATAGTATGTCTCCAAGAGTGTGTGTGTGTGATGAAAATATACACTAAAAGAACATGTGGTGGCCAATGGGGACAGTTAATAGACAATTAATTAACCACCATTGGAAATAGCATGCGGTTTTCTAGGAAGGAAACCAATTTATTATAAGAGATCCATATGGTCAATTTAAAAGGTTCATGGTTTAGGGGGGGTTGGTTCATAGAAAATGGAATGATATAAAATAATTTTCCATTAGTGTAATAACAAAGTATGGTTTGGAGGTTTAGGATCCACATTGATGTGTTGTGCATTCCAAAGGGAAAAGGAATAGTATAACATCTCAACAAAAGTGCTACTTAATAGAAAAAATCTAAAGACCTAAAATTTCCATGTAATTTTTTTTTTCTTAAATACATGGTAATTTTACGAGCCCGCAAAAATTTACAGTGCATGATTTCGAGGCCCATTGTGCCCGGAATCAATTTCTGGAGTTTTATTCAGGTACGTTCATTAAACGTACAAGCGGGGTTTTATAACATTTGAAACGGTGCTCAGAATTGAAATCTGATGGTACCGTTGAACTTGCAGCACTGGTATTCTCTTAAGAAGACTTTCACCTCGACGGCAGTTGGTCGAGAATGAAATATAGTTTTTGGTATTTTTAATAAAATAAAAACAAAGTGTTAGCTTATTTTTATTTGTGGTGGTTAAAACTTCCAAGAGGAGGTTTTAGGTGGGGGCCACCACACCATAACCTCCCATGAGAGGTTATGGTGGTGGGAACCACCTGAGGTTTAAACACCTCTTGTCAATTAATGAGGTGGGGACCACACGACATCTAAAACCTTGAGCTCCCTCTTGAATGTGAGATGGCCCTTGGTTTCTCTCCTCCCAAATTAATTGTGCCAACTCCAGAATAATTAATTCTCCTAAATCAAACATAATTAATGTTCCAAATTTATGTGTTAATTTAAAAAACTCAATTATATTAATTTGGCACTGCAACCCTCGCGGGAAGAGAATTGGCAGAGTAGAGGAGTCTTGGGAGAACCCTTGGAGAAATATCTTCTAACGAAGAACAACAGACATCTCTTTATTTTTCAAACAAGACAAGAAGGGGAAGCATTGACATTGAAGAATGCCGACGATGTCCTCCTTTCCATGACATCGTCAAAAAACAACAATACAAGGTAGGGGTTGTTTTATGATTGAGTTTTACCCTCTGTTCTTCATCATTAGTTGTGCTCTTTGAGGCCAATTGTTACCACCCTAACACGGAGGGTGCGGTCCGAACAAACACGGCCCAACCCCCCTCTATTTTTCTTCGCTTTATTGACGATGGTGGCGGTGCAACGGCACCGTCGAAGGAGCGTGTTGCGGCCGACGGGCCGCGGTGGAGCAACGGTGGCCGGCGATGGGCCGACCGCGAAGGAAACCAGCGGCACAAGGGCCGCTGGTTCACTGGAGGGGCGCGGCGTTGTCGCGCCACGTGGAGAACCAGGCCACGGTCCACGGCAGAGCAAGGTGACCTGACGGCCGCTGTAGGGGCGCGGCGTCGTCGCGTCGCGCGGGTGGAATGGTTGCGGCCAAGAGGGAAGCGGCGGTCGGACTGTGGGGCGTGGCACCATTGCGCCGCGCGGAAGGAAAGTCGCGGCCATGCGGGCCGCGGCGGACGGACAGGGACGGCCGGCTATGCCTGCCGTCAGTGGGGAGCGCACCAAGAGGGACCCTGGGGGTCCCGTAGTGAATGAACCAGCGCCATGCGCCAGTTCCGTTTCAGGGAGACTGGGGGCACTAACCCCTCCCCTTCGCACAGTTAGGGTCGGCCCCGCAGGGCTCCGCCACCAGCTCGCTTTGGCTAGCGGGTCACCTCCCAGCCACGCGAGATGGGCCACCAGTGCGGGCCACGCGGGCTGCGCCACCCGTGGGCCAGGCCGCTGTTAGGGTTGGTGTCCTAAGAACCAACTGTTTTGTACTTTGATTATGTGAATCTTCACTTATTATATATTATTCATTGTTCTGCATGAGTATAATATAATAATGTCCGGGAATATTTATTGCATTGATAAGGTCATGGAATATCCCCGCTATGATAAGAACCTTGAAATGCTATAACAATATTCTTAAATAAAGTTCTACGGTTGGATGACATACTATGATAGGACACATAGTATACAGACCGTCATGTGCGAGTACTCGTAAGAAGACGAGACTCTCTCTCATGGAGTTCGCATTTGGTAATCTCCAAGATGGGAGATTATGAGAACAAACCCACCAAAAGTAATTCCGCATGTTTTTGTGTCATCGGACATTACTATCTATGAGTGTGTGTAATGGTCCTTAGACTGGAAGATTATCATTAACTCATGTCATGACTCATGCACTTAGATTTTCTAATGAAAACCGTCACGAAGACAGTTAGCGGGAAGTAGGGTACGTTGGGTGCGTCATGAATGACATGTTGTTAATGGATAAGTCGAGGAAGGATTTGTCCCTTCCATATTTATGGAAGTAGATATCTTGGGACCTTTGATTGAAATAGAACTGTTGAACAAATTCCATGGCCATGGTGACACGACGAGTTTATTTCTGGAAGTCAAAGAATGAAAGATCACATATATAGGTTTATGACACTGCCATGAAACCTGCTTGATGAGATATTGAGAAAATGGATTAAATTACATAGTAAGTATTCGTATGAGTTGATACGCCAATGCGGCATCAAATTCTTTCTCTTGGGTACCTTGACCCGTTTCTAGACAGTAATCTTGGACTTTAGGCAAGCCCGCCTAATGCCAAAGAGAAAGAGGCCTATAGGGTCACACACTAAGTGTATTCAAGTATCTCAAGTAGAATAAAGATTATTCCCATACGTGGTTTAATAATTATTCAAGGAAACCTAAATCGTTTTAATGTTGGAGGAAGAATAAAATTGAAAACAAGTACACGCCGTGTATTATTAAATGTACACGCCCTATAGTTTTCATTTTGGAAAGGAAATGAATAAATGAAAACAAGATATACACGTCGTGTACATTTAATGTACACGCCATGTAGTTTTCAATGAAAAAAAAGTACACGCCGTGTATTTATTATTACACGCCGTGTAGTTTTTTCAATCGGGATTTTGAGGAAATATCATTTTATTAAATGATATTTATTATAATCAGTGTGGGAGCATGTCAAGGAATTAATGACTCAACATGGGGTTTTCAAAAGAGTTAATGAAATAAATAAAACACGTAATGCGTTTATTTATTGTCATGAATCTATAATCTCAACCCCAATTATAAATATCCTCACAACCCCAACTCTTTTCCTACAAGATAATCGTCGTGCACAACAATTCTGGAGAATTCTCTCAAGATCGAAAGAACTCCTTCCTCCAAGAACGCTCTCAAGACTGAGAGAGATCATCTTTATCGGATCAAGATGATCTAAGGCGGGCAACGCAAGCAAAGGTTTCTCTATGTTATCACCCAGAGACACCTTTGGCGACATCCATAGATACGTGGTGCACGTGTGGATCACCGCTAGAGGGAGTCTACCCTTGGCTTTTGCGACGCAATGACAAATCACATCGGAATGTGATCAAGAATATCAACGAAGAAAGAACACCCAAAAGGTACTTATTGTCAATTAATTAAATTAATTATAATCAACCTGTGATGATCCACTTTTGTGGTTCCGGGACCTTTCTTCTTATTTGTCTATTTCTGTGAATCGATCCATGGAGACTGGTGTTTATCATCGTATTGATCCCAGATTAATCATTGCTAATGATAAAAAGACAAGTGGGAAAATCCACCCATGAGATTATACTGTGCTCAGAACCTTTATTTGGTATCAAAGTGAGGTTACAACATTGATTATAGTTATTTAATTTTCGTTGATAATTTACGCAATTATATTTGATTCAATTCGTGATAAATCGTTCTATTAAACTGAATGAACGAGATCTATTCTTCCTCCTTAGTTTATTGATTCACATCACAGAAATGACCTTTTAATTTTAATTTTGATTAAAATAAAAAATGAGGAACTCATCCGGAGGAGCCACTCTTTCTGTCTGTACAACACGGGAATACACGGTGTGTAATTAAAACTACACGTCGTGTACTTAGGTTCAACAAACCGGTACTTGTCCGCCAAACCACACCATGTGAATTGTGTATACCTGAGTTTTATTACACCGTGTTGACCAGAAATGAACGACGCATGGAACCAGAATACACGGCGTGTATGTTGAATCAACACGTCATGTAGTCCGATATGGCCCAAGTGAAACCGTGTACAAGGAGAATCCATGTTCCGTGTACATGAAATTTCTAGGCCGGTAACTGCATAACAAGGAAGTACACGCCGTGTTAGATTAATCTACATGCCGTGTACTCCAAAATTTCCAAAGTAGAGAAAACACGCCAAAGCCCCCCGGTGTGTACTTTGGATAAAGGGTGAAAATAAATACACGCCATGTAAATATAAACTACATGTCGTGTACTTTACAGAAATGGAATTTCACCAGGTTTCCTCCAAAAGTACAAAGACCTGTACAAGGGATATGGATGATAAGAATCTCAAGGAAATTCAGAAAGTATTTTAAGATAAATAATTGATTAATTATAAGATCATAATTAATTAAATTCAAGTGCGGATTATCTTAAATAATAGAACAATTAAAAGAATTTTAATTCTAAATATGCGTAAATGTCGTTGCATGCTATGGATGATCGTGATCTAGACCATTTGTATGTGTATTTGGTTTCATTTAAATTTGTTTAATTTAAATTTTTTGGCCTGTGAGCCTTCTTCCAATAAAATGTAGGTTCTGTGTGCCCATGGTTTCTTTAATGAAAACCCCATGTAATGGAGGATATCCCAAGCCAAAGGAGATGGTTCAAAAGCCAAAGCTGAGGTGAAACCAACCCAAGAAGATACAAAGGTGGATAGGTGGGAGCTGCAAAACATGAACCATCGGTTCAAGGTGTTTTTACCTAGGTCAGGGTTAGCTTATCAAACCGCTAGATAAGCTAACCAGAAAAATATCATGATCATGCCATCTTATTTTATTTCTGTCTGATTTCATGGTTTATTTATTATGTATGTGTTGTCGCGATCACATAGTTAATAAAATGAACAAGCATGCAAGGATAGAATAAAATAAAAACCGGACTATGCGTAAACATTATCGTAACATGGTTAATTACTTAATCAAGAATCAATTAATATTAACAAGCATGTGATAATGAAAAACTGCGCATAAAGGATTAAAATCCCTCAATACCATATTAATTCAGACCAATCCTTCTGTTACTTGATTAAGGGCAAGAATTAATAAAACTATGTATTTGACCAACCCTTGTTGGGACACTTACTTTTATAAAGGAAATCCTTATGAAAGGTTTCAGGTTGACTTAACCATATTACATCAAGAGGAGTAGCCCTTGATAGACTTGATGTAATTTTGGAGGAAAGATTTGAGGAAATACAAGTCAGGATTTCAGGATTGGGGAGTCCACTCAACAAATAAAGGAACTGTAAGCTCATAGTTAGCAAAGACCTGCCTACCTAAATACCTTCAAATATCTTGACCAGCCCTTGTTGGGGTTATTCAAAGGGGAATATGGATCCTTTCCACTAGAATGTCAAAGAAACTGGACATTCTGAGTTCAATGTTGAGGGCCATTGGGACTTGATAAAATAGTGGGAGAATTAATAAATTCATTTATTATTTTTCATAAAATGTAATCAAGATAGTACTGATAAATCTGCTCTTTTAATTTGTAGAATCGATATGAAAAACTTGTCAACAATCTTTTCTATGTGATCAATTCTGGATAAAGACAATATCCTCACCGACAGTAACTTTCAGGAATGTTTTAGACGCCTTCAAGTTATCCTACGCCATGAATGAAAGTATTACATGCTGGAGTCCTCACTTCCTGATTCTCCTTCCCAAGGGGCGAGTGATGAAGATTTCCTGGTCTATGATTAACATTTGAGCGATGCACTCGACGTTCAATGTTTGATGTTATCATCAATGTCTAGTGAGCTCATGAAGTCTCATGAAGACATGGATGCCTATATCATGCTCGAGAACCTCCATGGTCTATACTAGGAGAGAGAAAGACAGGAAAGGTTTGAGATCTCCAAGCCTCTATTTCAGAGCAAGCTTGGAGAGGGTGCCCCAGCCGTGCCTCATGTAGTCAAGATCATTGGCTACATTGAGCGCTTGGAGGTTATAGGGTTTAAACTCGCTGAAGAACTAAGTATCGATCTCATTCTTGCATCAATCCCCTAGAGCTTCTCAAACTTTGTTGTGAACTTCAACATGAACAACATTAAGAAGTCTCTGTCTGATCTTCTTATCCTCATTCGCCAAGTGGACAATGACATAAAGTGTGAAAATCCTTTTTTCCTCATGGTGAATAAAAGGAAAGGGAAGGAAAAGAGATTTAATCCCAAATATTCTTCAAGGCCTTCCAAGAAAAGGAAGATTAAAGGGGATGTAAGAGAACAGGAGGCTTTTTGTTTCGCATGTGGCAAGAAGGGCCACTGGAAGAAAAACTACACCCAGCCAAGGAAGCAAGGGGAAGCTTCAGGTATGTTTGTTATCGAATGAAATCTATCTATTTCTACCAATTGGGTATTAGATACTACTTGTGTTGCTCACATCTATATCCAAATACAAGAACCAAGTAGATTCAGAAAGATTGATCGAGGTGAGGTGGATTTACGAGCAGCCAACGGAGCCAGACTCACTATTGTAGCTGTCGGAGACTACCATCTCACATTGCCTGCTGGGATGGTCTTGGTTTTGAAAGGATGTTATTATGTACCCTCTATAACCAAAAACATTATTTCAGTATCCAGATTAGATACTAATGGATTCATCTTCAAGTTTGGAAGTGGATGTTGCTACTTTTATAAAGATAGCATTTGTTTTGGTAGGGCACATTTATATAACGGCCTTTATGTGTTAGACTACACAAACCAAGTAATGGAAATTGATGAAAAAGTAAATTCACATGAACCATACCACACCCAACTTTGGAATCACCAGCTAGGTCATGCCAATGAGAAACATTTGAAAAAATTACATCAAGATGGATATTTAGATTCTTTCGAACTAAAACCACTTGGTGTATGTCATGCGTGTCTACAAGGAAAAACGACCAAAGCCCCATTTAGTGTGAAAGGTGAAAGGGATAAATAGCTTCTAGAATTAGTTCACATAGATGTGTGTGGACCATTTCCAGTTGAAGCAAGGGGTGGGTTCTCATACTTCATAAATTTTACTGATAATTTTAGTAGACATGGATATATTTACTTAATGAGGTATAAGTCAGATTCTTTTGATCGGTTCAAAGAATACAAGAATGAAGTTGAGAACCATATTGGTAAGAATATTAAGAAACTCTGCTCAGAAAGAGGAGGAGAATGCCTTAATTAGGACTTCATTGATTTCTTACGGGAGTTTGGGATTCTATCTCAACTCACTCCTCCTTACACACCTCAGTGGAATGGTGTAAGTGAAAGGAGGAACTGCACCCTATTGGACATGGTGAGATCAATGATGAGTCATGCGAGTCTTCCATTATCCTTTTGGGGATATGCATTGCAAACAGAAGCACACATACTAAACCAAGTACCAACTAAATTGATAAGTGGTATTCCATACAAGTTATGGAGTGGACACAAAGCCATGTTATCAAATTTACATGTGTGGGGTAGCGAAGCATTTGTTAAGGCCTCTTCAGGTAACAAAATTGCACCCCGAGGCACAAAGTGTATCTTTATAAGATATCCCAAGGGAAAAAGGGGATATTACCTATACAATTCCACAGACAAAAAGGTTACAGTTGCAAGACATGCCATATTCCTTAAGAGGGAGCACATCTCCAAAAGAGATAGTGGGAGTGAGATAGACTTCGATGAAGTAGAGGCTCAAGATACATAGGAGTTGGTACAAGAACAGATTCCAAAAAGCCTCGCAGAAGAGCAATCTGTTCTAGAGACACAAGAACTGCGTAGGAGAATGAGAGAGGTGAGAGAACTAGAACGATATGGTTTTCTTGTAACCAAGGATGGTGACTCATTATTGGTTGATAATGATGATACTCTTACCTACAAGGAAGCAGTTGAAGGCACAGTTGTTGCCAAGTGGAAAGAAGCCATGAATTCTGAAATGGATTCCATGTACCAAAACCAAGTCTGGATTTTGGTAGATCCTCCAGTTGATGTAAAGCCTATTGGTAATAAATGGGTATTCAAGAAGAGACTAGACATGGAGGGGAAAGCCAGCACCTATAAGGCACGACTGGTTGCCAAAAGTTTTAGACAGCGTCAAGGAATTGACTATGATGAAACCTTTTCACTGGTTGCGATGTTGAAATCCATCAAAATCCTATTGGCCATTGCCGCTTACCATGACTATGAAATTTGGAAAATGGATGTCAAAACAGCATTCCTTAACGGGAACCTCCAGGAAGATGTCTACATGACGCAACCTGAAGGGTTTGTGACTCCAAAGGATGCCAACAAGGTATGCAATCTACAGAAATCCATTTAAGGATTAAAGCAAGCATCAAGGTCATGGAATATTCATTTTGATGAAGCTATAATGGAATTTGGATTTGTTAAGAACGAATGTGAGCCTTGTGTCTACAAGAGGTTTAGTGGAAGTGCAGTCATTTTCCTAATAGTATATGTTAATGACATATTACTAATTAGAAATGGAGTACCTGTCTTACAGTCAGTTAAGGAATGGTTAGATAAATGCTTCTCCATGAAAGGCTTGGGCGAGGCAGCATATATTCTTGGGATCAAGATCCATCATGATAGATCCAAGAGAATACTGGGCCTAATTCAAAGTACATACATTGACAAGATACTAAAGAGATTCAGTATGGAACAATCTAAGAGGGAATTATTGCCAGTGTCACATGGCATTCCTCTTTCCAAGAAAATGTGTCCTCAGACACATGAGGAAAGAAAGAAAATGTCAAGGATCCCTTACACATCTGTGATTGGGCCAGTCGTGTATGTTATGCTATGTACAAGACTAGATGTTGCTTATGCATTATGTGTGGTAGGCAGATATCAAGTTAATCTAGGAGACCGCCTTTGGATGGCAGTCAAGATTATCCTTAAGTATTTGAGGCGTACTAAGTATATGTTCCTATTTTATGGAGGAGATGAGAAACTAGTCATCAGAGGACAAGTAGATGCTAGTTTCCAGACTGATCAAGATGACATGAAGTCACAGACTGGATATATCTTCAGTTTGAATGGAGGTGTAGTGAGCTGGAAGAGCTCAAAGCAAAGTGTGGTGGCAGATTCTACAGCAGAGTCCGAGTATATCGCAACTTCTGAGGTAGCTAAAGAAGCAGTATGGATGCGAAGCTTCATCCAAGAGCTAGATGTAGTACCTAGAAGTAAAGATCCTATCACACTCTATTGTGACAATACTACAGCGGTGGCACTTGCAAAAGATCCAAGGTCACATCAGCGGACAAAGCACATACATCGGAAGTATCATCTCTTGAGGGATTTTTCTCAGAGAGGTGAAGTTGCAGTGAGAAGTATTTCCACGGAAGACAACATGGTGGACCTCATGACTAAAGCCTTGACTCAGCAGAAACATGATCATCATGTGAGGTCTAGCAGACTAAAAGTTGTAGGTTGTTGGCTCTAGTCCAAGTGGGAGTTTGTTAGGGTTGGTGTCCTGAGAACCAATTTTTTTGTACTTTGATTACATGAATCTTCACTTATTATATATTGTTCATTGTTCTGCATGACTATAATATAATAATGTCCTGGATTATTTTTTGCATTGATAAGGTCATGACAGATCCCCGCTATGATAAGAACCTTGAAATGCTATAACAATATTATTAAATAAAGTTCTACGGTTGGATGGAATACTATGATAGGACACATAGTATACAGACCTTCTTGTGTGAGTAATCGTAAGAAGACGAGACTCTCTCTCATGGAGTTCACATTTGGTAATCTTCAATATGGGAGATTATGAGAAAAGACCTGACAGTAGTAATTCCGCATGTTTTGGTGTCATCGGACATTACTATCTATGAGCGTGTGTAATGGTCCTTAGACTAGAATATTATCATTAACTGATGTCATGACTTGCACACTTAGATTTACTGATGAAAACCGTCATGAAGACAGTTGGCGGGAATTAGGGTATGTTGGGTGCATCACGAATGACATGTTGTTAATGGATAAGTCAAGGAAGGATTTGTCCCTTCCATATTTATGGAAGTAGATATCTCGGGCCCTTTGATTGAAATAGAACTGTCGAACAAATTCCATGGCCATGGTGACACGACGAGTTTATTTATGGAAGTCAAAGAATGACAGATCAAGCATATAGTTTTATGACACTTCCATGAAACCTGTTTGATGAGATATTGAGAAAAAATGGATTAAATTACATAGTAAGTGTTTGTATGAGGTGATACGTCAATGTGGCATCAACTTCTTTCTCTTGGGTGACTTGACCCATTGCTAGACAGTAATCTTGGACTTTAGGCAAGCCCGCCTAATGCCAACGAGAAATAGGCCTAGAGGGTCACAACTAAGTGTATTCAAGTATCTCAAGTAGAATAAATATTATTCTTGTATGTGGTTTAATAATTATTCAAGGAATCCTAAATCTTTTTAATGTTGGAGGAAGAATAAAATTGAAAACAAGTACACGACATGTATTATTAAATGTACACGCCCTATATTTTTCATTTTGGAAAGGAAATGAATAAATGAAAACAAGATGTACACATCGTGTACATTGAATGTACATTCCGTGTAGTTTTCAATGAAAAACAAGTACACAACATGTATTTATTATTACACATCGTGTAGTTTTTTCAGTCGGGATTTTGAGGAAATATTATTTTATTAAATGATATTTATTATAATCAGTGTGGGTGCATGTCAAGGAATTCACTACTGGAAATGGACAATTTCCCAATGGTTCTGAACCATTGGGAAATCCTGCAGAACTGTTGGTATATATTATACCAATGGTTTTGAAAACTGTTGGTAAGTAAGCCGTTGGGAAAGATTTTCCCAACGGTTTACACAGAACTGTTGGGATAGGTTAGAAAAATGAACCTATCCCAACGGTTTGGCACAACCATTGGGATAGTTTTTTCCAACGGTTTGGATTGAACCGTTGGGAAAAACAACCATATGACTTCTTTCCCAATGGTTTCTCAATCGTTGGGAAAGCTTTTTTACCAACGGTTCATATAGAACCGTTGGTAAAAAATACTGGGAATCCTATGCCAATAGTTTGAAACTGTTGGCATAGCCTATGCTGTGGAAATTACACAGCAGCCTGCAATTTGCACAGCAGGAATAGAGTAGGGTGTCCATTCCCTCTCCTTTCCAATTCCCTCTCATTTCCAATTATTGTACCTACAATAATCAACTAACACGTACATATACAATTACTGTACCTGCAATAACCAACTAACACATACATATACAGAACAAATTCATACACATTTAACATATAATGCATCCTGGAACTATACACATCCAGAATTAAATCATAATTCGTAACATAATTATAAAAATACATAATTCATTTAGAATTCAATTTAAAATTTAGATGAAAATTATATGTGGAATCCGGAATTCAATTCATAATTTGATCGGTTTTTCATATACCAGATTTTTTTACTAGAAATGATGTCCATTTTAAACAAAATACATACACCTGGAGTGATACCAGCCACACCATGCCTTGGATTGAGGCGAGGTTAACTCGTACACTTCACAAATGACCCATATATCGTTGTACAAAAGTATCAACATATTCTGAAAGTTTTTGGTTGGTTTTCCGTATGTCAGTTGTTGTTTTCCCTTAAAATGAAGTGCTTTTTAAATAAAAGAGAGACACTTTGAGTGGTTTCGGCCACACCGCGACTCGAATTGAGGTGGGGTTGACTTTTACACTTCAAAAATGACCCATGTATCGTTGTGCTAAAGTATCAACACAATAATAATCCGTTTGGTTAGTTTTCTATATGTACTTAAAATGTTGTCCATTTTAAACATAAGAGAGACACTTTGGGTGGTGTCGGCCACACCATGCCTCGGATTTAGACGAGGTTGACTCGTACACATCACATATTACCAATGGATCATTTTCCTAAAGCATAAACACATTCTTAATGCTTTTGGTCAGTTTTTCATATTTCAGTTGTTGTTTTCACTTAAAATGATGTCCATTTTAAACAAAAGAGAGACACTTTGAGTGGTGTCGGCCACACTGCACCTTTTATTGAGGCGAGGTTGACTTGTACACGTCACATATGACCCATGGATCTTTATCCTAAAGTTTCAATGGAAACCAAATGTGTTTGGTCATTTTTCCGTATGTACTTAAAATGTTGTCCATTTTAAACAAAAGAGAGACACTTAGAGTGATCTTGGCCACACCGTGACTCGGATTGAGCCCAGGTTGGATCGTACATGTCACGTATGACCCATGGATCGTTGTGATAAAGTATCAATAGAATCCGAATGCATTTGGTCGGTTTTCCATATGTCAATTGTTCTTTTCACTTAAAATGAAGTGCTTTTTAAATAAAAGAGAGACACTTTGAGTGGTGTCGGCCACACCGCACCTCGGATTGAGGCGGAGTTGACTCGTACACGTCACAAATGACCCATGGATCGTTTTCCTAAAGTATCAACACAATAAGAATCCATTTGTTCAGTTTTCCATATGTTAGTTGTTGTTTTCACTTAAAATGAAGTTCTTTTTAAATAAAAGAAAGATATTTTGAGTGGTTCCAGCCATACCGTAGCTCGGATTGAGACGAGGTTGACTCGTACACATCAAAAATGACCCATGGATAGTTGTGCTAAAGTATCAACACAATCAGAATCCGTTTGGTCAGTTTTCCATATGTACTTAAAATGTTGTCCATTTTAAACATAAGAGAGACAGTTTGGGTGGTTCCGGCCACACTGTGACTCGAATTGAGGTGAAGTTGACTCATACACGTCACATATGATCTATGGATCATTTTCCTAAAGTTTCAACAGATTCCAAATGCATTTGGTCAGCTTTTTGTATGCCAGTTGTTCTTTTCACTTATAATCTTGTCCATTTTAAACAAAAGAGACATAGTTAGAGTGGTACCGGCCACACCGTGCCGCGGATTTAGATGGGGTTGACTCGTACATATCTCAAATGACCCATGGATCATTTTCCTAAAGTATCAACACAATCTGAATGCGTTTGTTTAGTTTTCCATATGCCAGTTGATGTTTTCACTTAAAATGATGTCATTTTGAAACAAAAGAGAGACACTTTGAGTGGTTTCGGCCACACCACACCTCAGATTGAGATGGGGTTGATTCGTACACGTCACATATGACCAATGGATCATTGTGCTAAAGTATCAACACAATTAGAATCCGTTTGGTCAGTTTTCCGTATGTACTTAAAATGTTGTCCATTTTAAACAAAAGAGAGACACTTAGAGTGATCCCGACCACACCGTGCCTCAGATTAAGGCAGAGTTGACTCATACACGTCACATATGACCAATGGATCGTTTTCCTAAAGCATCAACACATTCCGAATGCGTTTGGTCAGTTTTTTGTATGTCAGTTGTTGTTTTCACTTAAAATGATGTCTATTTTAAACAAAAGAGAGACATTATGAATGGTTCTGGCCACACTGCGCCTCGGATTGAGGTGGGGTTGACTCATACACGTCACATATGACCCATGTATCATTGTGCTAAATTATCAACACAATCAGAATCCGTTTGTTTGGTTTTCCGTATGCTAGTTGTTGTTTTCACTTAAAATGAAGTCCATTTTAAACAAAAGAGAGACACTTTGAGTGGTTTCAGCCACATCGCACCTCATATTGAGGATAGGTTGACTTTTACACGTCACATATGACCCATGGATCGTTCTCCTAAAGTTTAAACTAAAAACTAATGCGTTTGGTCAGTTTTCCGTATATACTTAAAATGTTGTCCATTTTAAACAAAAGAGAGACACTTAGAGTAATCCTGGCCACACTGCGACTTGGATTGAGCCCGGTTTGGCTCGTACACATCACATGTGACCCATGAATCGTTGTGATAAAGTATAAATAGAATCCGAATGTGTTTTTTCAGTTTTCCGTATGCCAGTTGTTCTTTTCACTTAAAATGAAGTGCTTTTTAAAAAAAGACACTTTGAGTGGTATCGGCCACACCGCGCCTCAGATTGAGGTGGGGTTGACTCGTACACGTCACAAATGACCCATGGATCTTTTTTCTAAAGTATCAACACAATTAGAATCTGTTTGGTCGGTTTTCCATATGTCAGTTGTTGTTTTCACATAAAATGAAGTGTTTTTTAAACAAAAGAGAGACACTTTGAGTGGTGTCAGCCACACCGCGCCTCGGATTGAGGCAGGGTTGACTCTAACACATCACATATGACCCATGGATCATTGTACTAAATTATCAATACAATTATAATCCGTTTGGTTGGTTTTCCATATGTACTTAAAATGTTGCCCATTTTAAACAAAAGAGAGACACTTAGAGTGATCCCGACCACACCGCGACTCGGATTGAGTCGGGGTTGACTCGTACACGTCACATATGACCCATGGATCATTTTGATAAAGTATAAATAGAATCCGAATGCGTTTGGTTGGTTTTCCGTATGCCATTTGTTCTTTTCACATAAAATCCCGGCCACATCGCACCTCGGATTTAGACGGGGTTGACTCATACACGTCACTTTGAGTGGTGTCGGTCACACCGCACCTCGGATTTAAGCGGACTTGCTTGCCAAGTATCTCACATAGGCAACCGGGTATCACCTGAGGCATGGTATTACCATCTTGGAAAACAGACATGTCTTCGGCTTATCTTCAAGGAACCAATATCACTCATGAGTAATAGAAACCATCCTGGTAGCCCTCACCTAGAAACCAAAGCATTCATCCTGGAATTTCAAGTCTAAATTCCCTGAGCATGACGAGTCTATCCATGAGTCCTTAACATATAACCCATGTCTTATCCTAACAATTGACAAGTAAACCAAATCAAACAAGGCATAATTCACATAACATGGAGAATGTGAAACAGGGATTTGTATTCAATTTAAAGCATATCATCACATGTATTTGATGAGCATGAGCTAATAAGCTTACCAAGACATTCATATAATTCAAGACATACAAAAATGGAATAATCCTAAATAACATTGCATGATCAGATAAATAAATAAAAGGCATGTGAAATCAAGGAGGAGGGTGGGGCTGTCTGGGGGTCCAGGGAGGAGGGTAGGGGGCTGTCTAGGGTCCAGGGAAGATGGTGAGGGGGCTATCCGGGGGGCTGTCTGGGGGGTGTCCGGGGGGCTATCCGGGGACCAAGGAGGAGGGTGGGGGGATGTTTAGGGGGCTGTCTGGGGGGTGTCACGGGGTTGTCCGAGGTCCAAGGAGGAGGGTGGGGGCTGTCCGAGGGGCTGTCTGAGGGGGCTGTCCGGGGGGCTGTCTGGGGGGCTGTCCGGGGAGTTCCCAAACACACAAAACTCTACAAACATGCTCAAGATACACTGCAATCACTAAAAGACATCAACATCCATGAAAACAGATAATATATAAAAATAAATCAACTCCAATACTATACTACGGGTCTAGATAAAACCAACAACTAGAATAGATTAAACATCAAATCTCAGTAATATTAGTAAAAAATGTAACGGATCAATTTATCCCACATCACCATCACTATCATCACTATCATCATAACCCTCATCCTCATGGTCATCATTGTCCTCATCATCGTCCCCACCCTCCTCAATGCCCTCCTCCTCTCCCTCGCCCTCTGCCTCACCCTCCTCCTCCGCCTCACCCTCCTCCTCTCCCTCCTCTTCCGCATCATCATCGTCAGGATGGATATCGTCTTGACCACCACTAGAACTTCCACCTGGTGCACCATATATAAAATTTATCGACGACATATATTCATCAAAAGCTAGGTTGTCCTCTGGTGGAAGTGTTGGACGTAGAACTTCAATAAATTTCATAAATGCACTGTTTGGCCTAGCAGACTGTTCTGCCGTCTCTATGGCCCTTTTTTCAGCCTATTATGTATGTTCCCTAACTTGCTGCAGCTCGGTGGCACTATAACTCGTACCTAAGGAGGGCCAATACTTTTTCAAGGCTATCCTAGGTCGGCAGTGTACTCTGCCAGAATGCTCCTCTCCCAACACTTGATGTAAGTGATCACTTGGCCCAAAATTGTCTGGTTCTTGGGCATCGAAGGCCTCTAAAGCATCCTTTTACAAATATAAATATGTTATTAAGTTAAAAAATAGATGTTAAAATGTAAAATCAACATATTAAAACTTACAATCTGATGTTGAGTCGGTTCGTTGACGGCACTTCCATCCTTTTTCCATCTACTTGAGAAAAACAATTTTGCTCGAGGCACACGTCCTTCAATATTCAGTTTTCACCTCTACAATGACATTGAAAACTAAATTTATATGAAGACTTTAGCAAACGATTAAATAATTTAGGAAATAAAAGAAATTGTAAGTCGTAAAGAAAACTTATAAACAATTTTCATACCAGCTTCTTCTCATGATCTGGCATCGTAGTACGTCCCAGTGTGTGGGGGTATTTTTTTGCATCAATGTTTTTTTTTATTTTTTCCAGATGATTCCTAAATAAGATTCGATAATTTAAAGGATAATATTAATGAAAAACATGAAAGTTATTATTTAAATACCTCAAATGTAATTAATACCTTAAACTGAGTAGTCGTCCAATGAGTAATCATCTGCTGATACTGCTCTATAGGACAATCATCCATGACTGGTACCGCCTCTAACTTAGTGCCAACTCTAGCACGCCAGCCAATATATAACTCATGCTTATAGGCTCTCCAAATCTCACCTAAATCCTTTAGATGTGTCAGTCATGAACCCTCACCATCGGGAAAATTAAATCAAAGATGGCACCAAAATATTAATTCATATAAATACAAAAATAATTCATGGCATTAAATACAACAGATTTTTTTACCCATATCTCTGCCCAAGCCCTATCCTTGACCTCATGTGGCAACTGTATCCACGATAGCATGCTGATGGAAATGATGTCAGAGTATTTGGCAAGCGTCGCCAAAAAAAACTCTGAAATTGATGCCCTGTTTTCTCAACCATTTGGTTGTCTTCATTGTAATCCACCATTACCTGTGTGCGGCGGTTCCACACCGCACGCATGCATGTATGCCCCCACCCCTGCCTCCTATCAGTAGATGTATCTATCATGAAATAAAAACAAATATTTTATCAAAACATGTTATAATGAAAATAAATATTGGTATAAAAATTTGTTAGGGTTCTATAAATATACCTACGCCAGTCTGATCGCTGAGCGCCGCTGGATCTATAGAAACTGATGGAACACCCTGTGGTGGAACAAGAGTCGAAGACGATGGAATATAGAAGCTCGGAGAGACAGAAGTAGAAGGAAAAGAATATGGGGCATCTGTATGATCGGATTCTAGCTGGGGAGTGGGAATCATCATGGGATATGAAAAAGATGGGTCAGAAGATTCAAAAGGTGGTGAAAACATGGGAGGCCTAAATATCCTGTGTGTCCCTAATGACACACCAAGATCAGAATGTGGGAAGGATGACATGTCAGTGGGTGGGGCATGGTCTAGTCAGGTACGCGGAGCTTCTCGTCTACCTATGGTACGAACCCCCCTCGTACCACCGTCCTGAGTACTAGGACCAGTACTAGGCTCCTTGTCGAATAATTGTCGACGTATGGGTGGATCCTACAAAAATGTTTACAAAAAAATTAATCACATGACATTATATATTCTTTAAATATATATATTTGAAATAAAGTACTCACTGCTGGCACTAATGGTGGAACGCCCATCTCCGCCATTCGACGATTGTTCTCCATCATTTTTTTCTTTCATCTCTCTTCAATTGGCTATATTTCCTGCTTTTGAAAACAAATATGTAATTAATTAGAAAAAGGAAACTAATGTGTAACCCAAAAAACTAAATATATGAGGGAATATGGGGATTCATTGGTAATTTAGCTATCAATTTTTTTAGAAGAGCTTGAATGGATTTAATAAATCGTACAAGTTTTAATGTTCACCAAGTTAGAAATATTGTTTGACTGGGTTTGAATACAATTCAATTTCAAATTAGAAAATGCAATTCAAATAAAACTGCAACCAATAAACATTGAAAATTCACATAACAGTCAAGTCAGCTAAAACATATTTGTGATCAATACTAAATCAATTTGAATAGTACCAACCTTAATAAACCAATTCGAGGTAAACCAAAAGAATTGAGAACATGGATGAATGATTCTATATATTTTCAACCACAAATTCAGGTTCACAATCAACTCTGACAATTGAGCTATTGGAGTCATCAAAAGAAATAAATGGATTGGTTCCAATGGCAGTAGGGAAAGTGTCAATTCCATCATCACCATCATCAAAAATATGTCTTGGAATTACTTCAACTATGACACCAAATTCAGGTCGAAGTTGGTCTTTGACATAAAAAAAACTTGTTTAGCCATTGATGCCAACACATATGGTTCTTCGGTAGTAAGAGTGCGAGTCATATTAATTACTCGAAATCCACAATCATCAATATATGTGTCATGTCTCATCATCGAATCAAACCAATGGCATTTCATCATTGTGACTCATCCATGAGAGTAATAATCCAATATTATTATTTTCTCAATGACTCCATAATAACCCACATTTTCAAATCGCGGTCTACTATCTGATGCACTGGCATAACAATCTGTTGTGGCAGTAACCATAACACCATCATGTTGTGTTCTGATGTTCTTTTCTCATTCAATGACAATAAATTTGTACCCATTGATAACAATTGATTTACAGTCACGAACCACGGTATTGGGACCAAAAGCCAAAGCTCTTATTTCCTCAGAGACAGAGTCAGAAGAAAAACTTAATACTTGAAATATAAATGATTATTAAACTTAAATAAATATTGATTTAATTATTTTAAACAGTGATATTTTTACCTTCAATTTTAACCAAGCAGAAAACTCTTTGCTATGCAAATCCTCCCTCCTTCTCAAAGATAAAGAACGATGCTTTCTATTTATTATCGTTTTATGTTCCCTGAAGATAAAAAATATGAATAGTTTAACAGATATATATATATATGTGTGTAAGATGTACATATTCAATTTAGTTATCTGATATAGTCATCGAACAAATCACAGTTGAACAAAACTGTGCAATGTGTCATCTCCCGCTCTTCATGGCTTAATGTCTTCAATGTATATGATCCAGGAATTCCTCCTGTTTGAGGAAGTGATGGAAAACTGGGTTCAATTTGATCATACTATTCTTCTTCATTTCTCATTGGTCTGTTCATTCTTGTAGTAAGATCAGACAAATACATTGAGAAAAAATCCATACATTCTTGAGCCAAGTAACCGTTCACGATAGAACCTTTGGGATGATTCCTGTTTCGGACATAAGACTTTAATGTGTACATATTTCTTTCAGTTGGATACATCCAACAAAAAGAAACAGGTCCTCTGAGAAGTATTTCAGTGGGAATATGGACAGTCAGATGCAGCATGCATGTGAAAAATGATGGAGGAAATATTTTCCTCAACTCACACAAAATTAATGGGGCATCTGTCAACATTTTTTGCAAGAAAGGCTTGGACAAATTCCTAGCACAAAGATCTTTAAAAAAATGGCACAACCGAGTAACAGTCACCCATACATTATTGGACAAAAGATGACGGATTGCTATTGGAAGCAACTCATGCAGAAGAACGTGATAATCATGAGTCTTCAAAGATTTTAGCTTCAACTATCTTCTGTTGGCCCATTTAGATATGTTGCTTGAATAGCCATCAGGAACTCATGCACACCCTCCCCACCCCACTTGGATAGCCCTACCCCCACCCCACTTGGAAACCCCCCCCCCCACTTGGACAGCCCTACCCCCACCCCACTTGGAAAACCCACCCCCCCCCCCCCACCCCACCTGGACAGCCCTACCGTCACCCCACTTGGACAACCCATCCCCCCCCCCACCCTACCTAGACAGCCCCTCCCCCACCCCACCTGCACACCCTCCACACCCCACTTGGACAACCCTGACTGGACACCCTCCCCCACCCCACCTGCACACCCTCCCCCACCCCAAATTAAAACAGTAAACATAAAACAAACAAACAGCCCTACCCCCACCCCATTTGGACAACCCAGCCCCCTTTCCCACCCTACCTAGATAGCCCCTCCCCCACCCCACTTGGATAGCCCTGCCTCGACATCCTCCCCCACCCCATCTGCACACCCTCCCCCACCCCAAATTAAAACAGAAATTCATCCAAATCAAAACATAAAACAAAAATTCATAGATTCATAAATTCAAATCAAAAAAGAAAACAAAAAATCATAGAATCATAACAACAAAACAAAGATAGAACTTACCGATTTGCAGTGTAGAATAAGAAAAGTGTTGATTGAAGAGGATGTAAGGAGTTTCAGAAAGTGGGTAATGAGATACCTTCGGGAGAGACAGTGAGCTAGGGATGCAGTCGCACACGGACAGGGAATTGGGGGTTCTATGTATTTGGAGGAAAACTTTCCCAATGGTTATGTATAATCGTTGGTAAAGGATGTTATTTTTTAACTTTTACCAATGGTTTCTATATATCGTTGGTAAAAGTTGGAGATTTCCCAACGGTTTCAATGAAACCGCTGGAAAAAAAGTGTTCTAATTGGAGATTTCCAAACGGTTTAAGGAAACCATTGGGAAAAAGTGTTCTAATGGGAGATTTCCCAACGGTTTCCTTAAACCGTTGGAAAAAATGAACTATACCAATGGTTTTCTCAAACAATTGGCATGAAAGTGTTGGTATATCCCAACATTCCAGTAGTTATTAATGACTCGACATGGGGTTTTCAAAAGAGTTGATGAAATAAATAAAACACGTAACGCGTTTATTTATTGTCATAACTCTACAACCTCAAACCCGATTATAAATATCCTCACAACCCCAACTCTTTTCCTACAAGAGAATCATTGTGCACAAAAATTCTGGAGAATTCTCTCAAGATCGAAAGAACTCCTTCCTCCAAGAACGCTCTCAAGACCGAGAGAGATCATCTTCATCAGATCAAGACGATCTAAGGCGGGCAACGCAAGCAAAGGTTTCTCCACACTAGCACCTGGAGACACCTTTGGCAATGTCCAGAGATACGTGGTGCATGTGTGGATCACCGCTAGAGGGAGTCTACCCTTGGCTTCTGTGACGCAACGACGAATCACATCGGAACGTGATCAAGAATATCAACGAATAAAGAACACCCAAAAGGTACTTCTTTCCAATTAATTAAATTAATTATAATCAACCTGTGACGATCCACTTTTGTGGTTCCGGAACCTTTTTTATTCTTTGTCTTTTTCTATGAATCGATCTGTGGAGACTGGCGTTTATCGTCGTATTGATCCTGGATTGATCATTGCTAATGACAAAAAGCCAAGTGGGCACATCCACCCACGAGCTTCCGTTGCGCCCAGAACCTTCAGCCGCCGCCCGGGTCGGGCCGCCCAGCGTGGGTCGGGCCGCCGCCGCGGGCCAGGCCGGGTGGACCCGAACCGGGTCAGGTCAGCCCAGACCGGGTCGGTCCTACTGGGCCAGACCGGACCCGGACCCAGTTTTGACCCAATTCACTTTTTCACTCAAATCTTGGGCTACGGGTGTCCGATCGACAAACTGTATGCGGTGACGGAAATCTTAGAGCGAGACGGTTCTTTTGGTATACCCCACTTGAGGTTTGGACACAGTTGGGGTACGGTTGGGTTGGTTTGAACCTAAAATCCAACTGGGCCCCCGGGACGGAAATGCCAATAACTCACAGACCGGGCGTCCGATTGACGCGTCGTCTGTTGCGTTGAGACCCCTATGACGACGCAGGCCTTTGAGATACTTCTACATTGGACTCCGTGACAGTTGGAGTATCGACTAGTAGCTCGTCGAGCGGATCCTTCTAGAGGCGAGAAGACAGAGTACGGTGACCTAGTAGTTGGGTGAGACCTGACGACTGCTTGACCGATTCGACTCGGAGTGGATCGACTAGCCAAGTGGGAAGTGCCTCTGTGTGACGTGGCAGACCCACGGTGGGGAGCGCCTCTGTGTGAGCACGGTAGACCCACAGTACTCGACAAGAGGAGTACCTCAGCAGGTTACGAGGGGGATCGCCTCTGCGTGAGCGCGGTAGACCCGTGGTGGGGAGCACCTCTGTGTGACGCAGCAAACCCACGGTACTCGACAGGAGTACCTCAGCAGTCCAAGGATAGTGAGAAGCGCCTTTGTGTGACGTGGTAGGCCCACTGTACTCGATAGAGGAGGAGTACACCATCAGCCGAGGTTCCAACAGTGTGACTGGGGTTGTTACTTGATACTACCCCCTAGAATAAAATCCTGGTTTGAGCTGAGTCAATGACTTTTGTGTTTACCTCATGTTTGAGATGGGTTACTAGATAACTTAGGTATATGTATGGGAATATACCTAAGTAATGGTTATTCATTGAATCCATACTTTGTGGTTTATCCTTATTGGGTTTAGTGAGACCTTGAGGGTCTCGGGGTCCCTACTGAGTATCGTTATACTCACCCCTGCATGGGCTATGCCCGCACCTCGTTGTGTTGGTTGCAGACGACGGACAGCGCTGACTGAGGTAGAGAGTAGCAGGACTGGATGGTACCCGGAGGTGGACCACTCAGTGTGATGGTACACGGAGGAGACAGACGGACGGGAGTGCTGAGGAGGCCATCTGTACCTATCCTTTAGGTAGGAACCCCGGAGGATGACCCAGTAGCTTCTTTACTTTTCTTCAGTTGTACTTGCTTTTAGTTGTACTTGTATTTTCCTATTGGGCTTGTATTCCCAACCCCTTTTACTTTCCAGCACTTCTTTTGTATACAGTTATACTTAGTGTTTTGCTTCTAATTGTGTACTTTATTGTGTTTGTTTACAGTTATAAAGGCAATGCCTTCCCAGATTAGGGATTTATGCCTTTGGTGCTAGTCGCCAGCCTCTGGCCTATGGAAGGTGGGCTTGGGGTAGTCACGATACGGGCCCCGGGGGACGGGTCGTGACAAATTGGTATCAAAGGAGTCGATTCTACCGCAGAACTTAGGACTCTGATCATTCTTTTCTGTGAAGCAATAGTGTTAAGGGTACTAAGTGTGGTTTTCAGTTCAGGGAGTTCAGTGTTGGTGCGGGCGGCTGACGTATCCATACACCAGGACCCTGACTTCTGATTTCCAACTCAGTGCACAAAAACACTGATTGCATGCGTGTTTTAAAAAGTTTTTCTTTAAGTCAGCTCAACCAGGTCAGCTCACCAGGTATAAACTTTTGACCATGTCACAAATGTGTCTTTCTGGATGCCTCCCCGCAGAGCCCCGAGAGTCGTACGCTCTGACAGCCCACTGAGCGACGAGGCCTCAGTGCAGGGCCCTTTACTAGTGGAGGCACCAATGGTACCACTTCCTGTTGGGCCACCGATGCCACCATCCCCAGCAGCGGATGATGCATGCCGCTTGAGCGCGTTGCACGAGTTCCAGCGCTAGAGGCCACCTAGGTTCCGGGGAGAGACGGACCCATAGGCGGCTGAGGATTGGCTGGAGGCTGTGGTGAAAGTCTTCAGGCTAGTAGGGACACCAGCAGACTTCATGGTGATCCTTGTCGCGAGTCTCCTGCAGGCAGCAGCAGGAAGATGGTGGAGCCTGATGCTCTAGGTGCATGACGAGGTGACACTACTCTAGACAGACTTCAAGAGCCTGTTTTGGGTGGAGTTTGTCCCATCCACCCTTCGTGTGGTGCGGATACAGGAGCTACTATATCTACAGCAGGGTAGCATGACTGTAGCTCAGTACTCAACGAGGTTCACCGACCTCTCGCGCTACTCCACAGATATGGTACGGGACCAATTCTTCAGGGCCCGGACCTTCGAGCAGGGGATTAGGTGAGAGATCAGGGCATCGATGATCTCCCTTATCATCCCGACACAGGCGAGGGTGTTAGAGAGAGCCCTCCTAATAGAGAGTTTCCTGGCTGAGCAGTCACCAGCAGCGAGACCCACTACTAGTCGATATGCAGCAGAGTCTTCTGCGGCTGGCAGCAGACAGATGACGTAGAGGTCCAAGAGGACCAGACACACAGGTGGACGACCGCATGACTCAGGATCAGATGTGCGGGGCACCCGGGGCAGTGACATATATGTCAGGAGAAGACAGTGTTACTCATGCGGCGGGCAGGGTCACATGACTCGTGATAGTCCGAACCGTCGTTCAGATGATCAGCAGACAGTTGAGGGACCTCCAAGGCAGAGGCAGAGGTTCGATCGAGGTGGCCCGCAGGGAGCAGGCGGACGTGGCAGAGGAGCTGGTCGTATAGCTGGTGGTGGATGACATTACGAGGTGTTACCACCACCACCACCAAGAGGTCCACCCCGACCACAGGGAGCAGGTGGACAGGGGAGAGTTCAGCTTCAGGCAGTTAAGGCTTATGATCACGGAGCTCCGGAGATGATTCGAGGTACAATCTGTGTCTACTCCACCATAGTTGTAGTTCTTATAGACACAAGTGTCAGACTTACAACTATCCTTGTTCAGAGCTCAGAGATTCTGACGGATCAGTTGGCTCGATCCTTACGACTAGAGACTCCTATGGGAGCAGACTCGATGATTACGCACTGGTATCGGCAGTGTGAGCTTACTCTAGGAGGCGAGAGCTTCAGCTGGGATCTCCTCGTAGTGGCGTCGAGGCCTTAAGATGTCATCTTGGGTATGGACTGGTTATCTACAGTTCATGCTCAGATCGACTGTATTATGCGCAAAGTGTGGTGTGTCCGCACGGATGGTACCAGGTTTACCTTCACCGGCGAGAAGGGAGCCTTTGCAGCACAGGACAGACTTACTCGGAGGAGGGTGTAGCTGATCAATCATCAGTTGGCATGTCTTACCCTCGGAGCAGTTGAAGTGGAGAGTCTGAGTTATCCTATAGTGGTGGACCAGTACGCGGATGTTTTCCCTAACGATGTTCCATGAATACCTCCTCACAAAGAGGTGGACTTCTACATTGACCTGTACCCCGGGACGACACCGATATCTACTCCAGCATATCGGATGACTCCCGCTAAGCTTCGCGAGCTGCGGGTATAGCTAGAGGACTTGCAAGGAAAGGGATTCATCCGGCCCAGTGTTTCTCCCTAGGCAGCCCCGATTCTGTTTTCCAAGAAGGCGGATGGGAGCTTGAGGCTCTATGTCGACTACCGTCACCTGAACCAGGTGACCGTAAAGAACAAGTACCCACTCCCGAGGATTGATGACCTCTTTGATCGGCTGAAGGGAGCACGGTGGTTCTCGAAGATAGACCTCAGATCAGGCTACCACCAGCTCAGAGTTCGAGACGAGGATGTGCAGAAGACAGCCTTCAGGTGTCGATACAGACACTACGAGTTCTTGGTTATTCCCCTCGGCATAACCAACGCTCCAGCAGTGTTCATGTGTCTCCTGAACAGGATTTTCCAGCCTTACCTCGATCACTTTGTTGTGGTCTTTATCAACGACTTTCTGATCTACTCAACTACTGAGGAGAAGCATGTCTACCATTTACAGGTAGTACTGGACACACTCCGAAAGCACAAGCTTTATGGTAAGCTCTCGAAGTGCCAGTTTTGGATTTGAGAGGTTCACTTCTTGGGACATGTCATCTCGGAGGCTGGAGTTGTAATAGATCTAGCGAAGATTGAGGTGGTACTTGCTTGGGAGCCACCCAGGAGTGTGACGGAGGTATGGAGTTTCCTGGGCTTGGCTGGATACTACCGGAGATTCGTTCCAGATTTCTCCAGAGTTGCAGCACCACTATCAGTCGTGACGAAGAAGGGGCAACCCTTCGTGTGGTCAGATAGATGACAGTAGAGCTTTCAGGAGCTGAGGCAGAGGCTGACTAGTGCCCCCATCTTGAGGCTTCCAGAGTAAGGTGTAGGGTACGTAGTTTACTGCGATGCATCAGGGACCGGACTTGGGTGTGTCATGATGCAGAAGTGAGCAGTGATCGCATATGGTTCTCGGCAGCTGAGACAGCATGAGCAGAACTACGCTACCCATGACCTGGAGTTAGCAGCAGTGGTCTTCGCCTTGAAGATGTGGCAGCACTATCTTATGGGCGAACGTTTTACCGTGTACTCTGATCACAAGAGTCTCAGGTATATCTTCTCTCAGAAGGACCTGAATCTGAGACAACGACGTTGGCTTGAGTTCCTCTAAGACTATGACTTCGAGATAGTCTATACTCCTAGGAGGGGAACGTTGTTGCAGATGCACTCAGTAGGAGGACTGGTATACAGCTGCTAGGAGAGGCGACAGAGCAGTTGGATGCCTTGTAGATATCCTTTGTTGATAGAGATGGAGCAGCCTATCTACAGTCTCTTACAGTCACTCCCCCACTACTTCAGCGAGTCAGGGAGGCGCAGCATGGGGACACTGACTGTGAGACACGATGTGCTCAGATATCCACATGGCAGACACCTGATGGATTTTCTGAAGGTGGGGAGCACGTTATCCTCTTCAGAGGACGTACCATGGTACCAGTAGCACTTCAGGAGGAAGTGTTGAGGGAGTTCCACACTTCCCCTCTAGCGGTACATCTAGAAGTGGCGAAGATGTACCAGGACCTTCGACGACAGCACTGGTGGCCAGTTATGAAGAAGGCAGTAGCTTAGTTTGTCTCATGATGCCTCACTTGTCAGCAAGTGAAGGCGGAGCACCAGGTACCAGCAGGCTTGGTACAGCCCTTAGAGGTCCCAGAGTGGGAGTGGGATGGGATATCCATGGACTTCGTGACGGGTCTTCCACGTACATCCAGGAGTCACGACTCGATTTGGGTGATTGTTGACCGACTCACCAAGTCAGCCCACTTCCTACCAATCAGAGAGCAGGGATCAGTTGAGAGCTTGGGGCACCTCTATGTACATGAGATTGTGCGTTTTCATGGAATACCTTCTTCTATTGTCTCCGACCGTGATGCATGGTTTACTTCCCGGCTATGGAAGGGGTTGTAGGAGGCTTTCGGAACGCAGCTACGTCAGAGCACCGCCTTCCATCCTCAGACAGATGGCCAGACCGAGCGGACTATCCAGACCTTTGAGGACATGCTCCGCGCATGTGTCCTCGACTTTGGTCGCAGCTGATAGGATCACTTACCTTTGGTGGAGTTTGCCTACAACAACAGCTATCACTCCACCATAGGGATGGCACCTTTCGAAGCGTTGTATGAGCGACCTTGCAGATCACCTTTGTGCTGGACAGACCCTGGGGAGTCAGCACTGGTGGGACCAGAGATGGTGCGAGCTACCACCGAGAAGGTGCATATCATCCAGGAGCGGATGAAGACTTCACAGAGCAGGCAAAAGTCGTATGCTGACAGGAGATGGAGGCCTCTGGAGTTCGAGGATGGCGACCACGTCTTTCTACGGGTTTCACCTCGACGAGGTCTATGGAGATTTGGCCGAGGCGGCAAGTTATCTACGCGATTCATCGGACCTTTCCAGGTCCTCATCAGAGTAGGTGAGGTGGCTTACCGCTTAGCTCTTCCACCTCAGTTGCACCGGGTGCACGACGTCTTCCATGTATCTCAGCTGAGGAGATACGTGCACGACCCATCCCACATCATCGACCACGGGGAGCTGGACATCGATGACGGGGCGACTTTCACGGAGGTTCCAGTGGAGATTGAGGATCGACAGGAGCAGGTCCTACGTGGACGGTCGATACCTCTGGTGCGCGTACGCTGGCAGCACAGGAACCTCCAGGAGAGCACATGGGAGTGGGAGGCTCAGATGCGTGCTCAGTACCCTCATTTGTTCCCTTAGTTCAAGTTGTAGCTTACGGGGACGTAAAGCCCTGAGGTGGGGAGAATGTAAAGACCCGGAATTTCCGTGGGAATTTTTTTTTCTTAAATACATGGGAATTTTACAAGTCCGCAAAAATTTACAGCGCTTGATTCTGAGGCCCGGAATCAATTTCTGAAGTTTTGTTCAGGTACGTTCAGTAAACGTACGAGCGGGGTTTTATAACTTTTGAACCAGTGCTTGGAATTGAAATCTGAGGGCACCGTTGAACTCACAGCACCAGTATTCGCATAAGAAGACTTTCACCTCGACGACAGTTGGTCGAGAATGGAAGATAGTTTTTGGGATTTTTAATAAAATAAAAATAAAGTGTTAGCTTATTTTTATTTGGGGTGGTTAAAACCTCCAAGAGGAGGTTAGAGGTGGGGGCCACCACACCATAATCTCCCATGAGAGGTTATGGTGGTGGGGTCCACCTTAGGTTTAAACACCTCTTGTCAATTAATGAGGTGGGGACCACCCGACTTCTAAAACCATGAGCTCCCTCTTGAATGTGAGATGACACTTGGTTTCTCTCCTCCCAAATTAATTGTGTCAACTCCAGCATAACTAATTGTGTCAACTCCAACATAATTAATGTGCCAACTTTATGTGTTAAGTTAATAAACTCAATTATATTAATTTGGCACTGCAACCCTCGCGGGAAGAGAATTGGAAGAGGAGAGGAGGCTTGGGAGAACCCTTGGAGAAATATCTTCCAACGAAGAACGACAGACATCTCTTTCTTTTTCAACCGGGTCAAGAAGGGGAAGCGTTGACCTTGAAGAACGCCGACGACATCCGTCTTTCCGCGACTTCGTCAACGAACAACAATACGAGGTAGGGGTTGTTTTATGATTGAGTTTTACCCTCTGTTCTTTGTCGTTAGTTGTGCTCTTTGAGGTCGATTGTTACAACCCTAACACAGAGGGCGCGGGCCGAACAAACACGGCCCGGCCCCCCTCTGTTTTTCTTCGCTTTGTTGACGACGGTGGCGGCGTAACGGCACCGCTGGAGGAGCGGGCCGCGGCGGAGCAACGGCGGCCGGCGACGGGCCGACCGTGAAGGAAACCGGCGGCACAAGGGCCACCGGGTCGCCGGAGAGGCGCGGCGCTGTCGCGCCGCGCAGAGAACCGGGCCGCGGCGGAGCAAGGAAACCTGACGGCCGCTGGAGGGGTGCGGCGTCGTCGCGTCCGTGGGTGGAATGGCCGCAGCCAAGAGGGCCGCGGCGGTCGGACGGTGGGAAGTTGCGGCCAAGCGGGCCGCGGCGGACGGACAGGGACGGCCGGTTGTGCCGGCCGTCGGTGGGGAGCACACCAGGCGAGACCCTGGGGGTCCCACGGCGAATGAACCGGCGCCACAAGTCGGTTTCGTTTTAGGGAGATGGGGGGCGTTGACCCCTCCCCTTCACAAGGTTAGGGCGGGCCCCACAGGGCGCCGCCACTTGCTAGCTTCGGCTGGCGAGTTGCCTCCCAGCCACGCGGACTAAGCCATCGGCGCGGGCCACGCGGGCCGCGCCACCCACGGGTCGGGCCGCCGCGTGGGTCGGGCCGCCCAACGCGGGTCGGGCCGATTCCGGCAGGCCGGGTCGGACCTGGACCCAATTTTGACCCAATTCACTTTTTCGCCTATATCTTGGGCTACGGGTGTCCGATCGACGAACCGTCTGCGGCGACGGAAAGCTTAGAGCGAGACAATTCTTTTGGCATACCCAACTTGAGGTTTGAACACATTTGGGGTACAATCGGGTTGGTTTGAACCTAAAATCCAACCGGGCCCCCAGGACGGAAATGCCAATAACTCACAGATCGAGCATCTGATTGATGCGCCGTCTGTTGCGTTGAGACCTCTATGACGACGCGGACCTTTGAGATACTTCTACATTGGACTTCGTGACAGTTGGAGTATCGACCAGTAGCTCGTGGAGCGGATCCTTCCAGAGACGAGCGGACAGAGTACGGAGACCTAGTAGCTGGGTGAGACCTGACGTCTGCTTGACCGATTCGACTCGGAGTGGCTTGACTGGCCCAGTGGGAAGCGTCTCTGTGTGACACGGCAGACCCACGGTGGGGAGCGCCTCTGTGTGAGCGCGGCAGACCCACGGTATTCGACAGGAGGAGTACCTCAGCAGGCTACGAGTGGGAGCGCCTCTGTGTGAGCGCGGCAGACCCGTGATGGGGAGCGCCTTTATGTGACGCAGCAGACCCACGGTACTCGACAGGAGGAGTACCTCAGCAATCCAAGGATAGTGGGAAGCGCCTCTATGTGATGCGGCAGACCCACTGTACTCAATAGAGGAGGAGTACACCATCAGCCGAGGTTCCGACAGTGTGACTGAGGTTGTTACTTGATACTACCCCCTAGAATAAAATCTTGGTTTGAGCTGAGTCAATGACTTTTGTGTTTACCTCATTTTTGAGATGGGTTACTAGATAACTTAGGTATATGTATAGGCATATACCTAAGTAATGGTTATCCGTTGAATCCATATTTTGTGATTTATCCTTGTTGGATTTAGTGAGACCTTGAGGGTCTTGGGGTCCCTACTGAGTATCGTTATACTCACCCTTGTACGGGTTATGCCCGCACCTCGTTGTGTTGGTTGCAGACGACAGACATCGCTGACTGAGGCAGAGAGTAGCAGGACTGGACGGTACCCGGAGGTGGACCACTCGGTGTGACGGTACACGGAAGAGACGGACGGACGGGAGTGCTGAGGAGGTCATCTGTACCTACCCTTCAGGTAGGAACCCCGAAGGACGACCTAGTAGCTGCTTTATTTTTCTTCAGTTGTACTTGCTTTTAGTTGTACTTGTATTTTCCTATTGGGCTTGTATTTCCGACCCCTTTTACTTTCCAACACTTCTTTTGTAAACAGTTATACTTAGTGTATTGCTTCCAGTTGTGTACTATGTTGTGTTTGTTTACTGTTATAAAGACAATGTCTTCCCAGATTAGAGATTTACACCTTTGGTGCTAGTCGTCAGCCTATGACCTATGGAAGGCGGGCTTGGGTAGTCACGATACGGGTCTCAGGGGACGGGTCGTGACAAAAAATATTACTACCCATATCAACAAGGTGATCCTTTATATTAAATATCCTACCAAATTAGAACTCCATAGTAAATAATGACTGGCTTTAGTAATGTACGGAAGGGTGACCAGCTGGGATGTTTCACAAGGTGTGTTTGAGTGAGTATAAAGCATACTAAAAGAACTTGTGTCACTCTATTGGGACAATCATTAGTCTAATAAGTGGCCCGGATGGGTAATATCATGTAATGTTGTAGGAAGGAAACCATGGTATTACAAGAGACCCATGGTGCCATAGTACATTGTTCATATCCTAAGAATGTGGTTTCATGACATTATAAAATTTATTACATGCTTCAAAATACATCTCAATAATCATAAAATTATTGAGCATGAAATTAGAGTAAAAAATACATTAAAAATAACGTGACAAATAAAAAATACATTAAAAATAATGTGACAAATAAAAAACACCTTTCATGAAAATAAAATCCACCATACAAATTTGGAATAACATGATAAAAAACATTTTAATGTGGAAAAAACAAAATCATAGGAATTTCTTTTTTGAAAATTCATTATTCACGTGCCTGTGTGAATAAATTCATTATATTCATACCTGAAAATTTGAGAAAACTTATTATTTTCATATATTTTTTAACAAACTCATTCCTAACTCATGAGAAAAAATCAAATGAATTAGAGGGATACATTGAACCCCACACATCATCATTCATTCATATAAATGAGACTTAAAATCAATAATCCTCATATCTTAAAGAACCCATGGAAAAATATTTGGTTTCCTACACCTTTAAAAAAATTAACAATACATGAACTTGTGAACTCATAGAAAATCCTAAATATTATTTTCCAAAATTAATCATATCATAATAAAATATATATATAGGGTCATCAAAACATCACTTCATTAGAGATAAACCTTGGATGAAAATATTGTGAAAATGAAAAGGATTTCATTTAAAAACTATTAAACATTGTAATAAAAAAATTAATTGAAAATTAATTTGTAAAATAATTTTTGAGATGGAAAATAAGACCCTTTTGTAATCCTTATTATAAATAGATCTGATTAAATAATCCTATATAATAATTATTAATTCTAATAAATCGGGAATGGTGAATAATGAAAAGAAATACCATTTCTAAATATTTTAATACATTATCTTCGTTGGAGAATTGTTAAATGACATTCATTTCAAAAAATATTTAGAGGAAAATGTGAAAAAGAAACAAGAAAAAACATCCTTGTATTTGATTAATAATAATAAATTTTATTGGAAAAACAGGTTTTTTGAATATAAGATTTATTAGTGAGAATGAGAGTTATTCTTTCCAATGTTATACTTTTATATTGGAAAATGTTTTATCGAAGAATTTTCTATTGTTAATGACAATTAATTTCTCAATAGAAAAAAATAAATGAAACATAAAATAATAAATTTTAGGTAGCAAATAATTCATGATGATTATATTCAAGTCAGAAATACTATAACCCAAAAATCAAAAATTGTGTTGATTGAACCCAAATCGTATTCGTAAAGTAAGAATAAAAGGAGCATCATATGAGGATAATGAAATGGTAAATAAAATCTCATTGAATGGAAAAAAATTTGATATGTAAAATAAATAGTGTAGTTAATAATATATATAAATAAAATTGTAGGGCACTATATCAAACATGTCCCATGGAGTTGAAAATGAGACTGAAACCCTTACTTTTTTCTCCGATTAGTCAAATGCATTATAATATCTTGAATGGAAGACATATATATAATAATATTCTATTAAAAGACCTTATCACTATCTATAAATATTTTTAGATATAATTTAAAATTATTTTCTACATGTGTATTACTTTGTATTAATCAATTTTCAAAATTGGGTGCGAGTAATGTTGAATCTTTTGAATTAGTTTCATAATAGTAGTGTTTCTCTTCATAATCATCAAGACTAACAATTTTATTACTCAACTGGCCTCAAGGAGGTTGGTAATGATGGAGTCCAAGAGAAGCACCACAAATAATAGAAACAAAATCTGAGGGAATTGATCCGAGACGAAGGTAAATGAAAATACTTTCCCTAGGGTTACCATTGCTCACCAGAAAATCGGGTATGAAGTAACCATCTCTCAAAGTATCGGTGATGTATGTGTTGTGGCCAATGATCACTCTACATTTTCTAATAAAATAAATCAGATTCCATGGGATATTTCTATTTCCTTTGAATTCCCCCATAGGTATCTTGGAGTCAGATTCAATAGTAGCCAGGTTAATAATGTACATTATACACAAGGAAATGCCACTAAGAAAAGATCTAACCTTGGCCTTAAGGGAATTTGTTAAGCCATATAAGGTGCTGAAGCCGAGAATCATTGAACCCCTACCATCCAAAAAACAATCCACCTCTCCACATCTTCCCCTACAAATAGGATCCATCAATTTTCAACATGAATCCCTCGTTTGGAGGCTTCTAGGAAAACCTAAAACCTAACCGAGCCAATCAATGACTGTCAACAATACTTGAGTGATTTGGAAGGAGACCAGCAAGTAGATCAGTGCCGCATCCCCCAATTCCAGTGAACTAAGTTCCACTACTATTAATTTTACACACACTTGATTACTGAGGAATAAAGAACATTGACCCTATGTAACTTTATTTTGTGCTTCTCAGAGTACCCAACACACCACTTTAAAGACTAAACCATGGGCTTTACTGGCCGAACACTGCCCATCCATCCCAAGGAACCAAGCTGCGATGAATTCATCAAGAGAGTCCCCATGTATATAAATTTCAATCATTTTCCCAATAAAGTATCATATATATATCACCCATTCACTTATAAATAATAGATTCAATGAAGATTCATTACTAGAGCTCACACAACACCAATATATCAATGCTAAAACAATACCTATTCTATAAATAATGTAATCGATGGGAAGAGAATGATGCCTCACACAGCAAACCAAAAATTCATTTTAGAGAGAAGTTCTATAAACCAAATTTTGCAAGCCCAAACATCAACCATGTACTCCCCGTACTCCAAAGAACAAAAGGCATTGGTGCTGAAAAGACCAGATGACGTCACTGTGAAAACACACATGTTCAGAACCTCCACCAAAATAATGTTATTTATGATGCGATACTACTCAGACAAAAGATTCATTTTAATTAATCTTGGATGTCTATTTGCCTCTCTAAAAAATATATCTGATGACAAGCACATTGCAAAAAAGTGGGTGTCACACACAATTTTCCTTCCATAACATCACAATACCATAACCAAACACCCAGTGAACTCTCTGTTTTAGAATGTCCAGATGCTCACACATACATCTCACAAGGTTTGATGGACTCTTGGAGTTCTCTTCCCATTCTTTCCAATCAAACTCATACAGATCGAGGATTAATTTCCCTATAACAAAGATCCGTGAATTATCTCCCAATCCAGCCTCACCTGCATACCATGCATGGTATCAACAAAACTATTTATATTAGTACCTCCCTCATCGATAGGTTTACCCATCCTCCCCTAGATTTCCCAATGGCATTTATTTTTTTGATTAGCATCACCAGAAAAATTTGTCATCATTTTTTCTAGTATATTGATCATTCCTTTGGGAACTCTAATTACAGAAAAGAAATGCATTGTCCTGGAATTCAAAAAAGTATTCACAAGCGTAATTCTACCTCCAAATGAAAAGAACCTATTTTTTCAATTAAAAATTTGACCTGAAATCTGATTGATAATACCTTCAAATAGACCTTCTTAACCCTACCATTTGATATGGTTCCCCCAGATAAATCGTCAGAAAATTTCATCTACTAATTACCAACTTGTCTTGAATACGGTTTCTTCACCAGTGATCACAAACAGTTGGATATATAGACACTACTTTTTACTCGATTTGTCGGTTGACCACTCCATACATTGTAGGTATCCATCAATCTATTGAATCCACTGATTGATGTTATTCCTCAAATTGATAATGGATAACATGTCATCAATGAACCTAAGTTGTTGTAAAATACCTGATCCAATTCTGTTCTTATAAAGAAGATTTTCCCTTCTAAAAATCAGTTTTATTGTTTCTAGATAGATCCTAATTGGCTAAAATCAAATGGCTTGGAGAAATCTGATCCCCTTTCCTTAGCCTTCGAACTGTTTTGAAAAGGCCAAAATTTCATCCCATGATAGATATTAAGATCTAGGGTGAAGCATCACACCTAAAGAATATGTTGAATACCTTAAACCCCAAATGAACCATGACCTTATAAATGATGTTACATTCCATCTGATCATAGTCTTTATCCATATCCACATGTATAATGATATTGAAACTAATACTTTTCTTGTCGATGTCATTAGTCATCCATTTATCAATTCAAATAGCACCTTGAATTCGCCTTCCCTTAAAAAATCCATGCTTCTCATCAAAATAATTCATGGCAGGATCATTCCAAGTCATCTATTCAAAATTATAGTGAGAATCTTATAGGAAAAATTACATTAAAAAATAGGCCAGAATTGAGTAATGAAAATGGGATCCTTGACCTTTGGGATCAACACCACTGAAGAAGCACAAATAGCCTTTGGAAGAACACCAGCCCTGAAGAAGTCTTGGATAGCCCCAATCACTTTGTTCTTAACAATATTCCACATATACTTAAAGGAAGAGCTCAGGAATCCGTCAGGCCTAGGATCACTTTCTGAATTCAGGCTTTGCACTGCTTCGCTGATCTTAATTTCATTAGGAACTGCCTCTAAAGAGATATTCCCTCTATCATAACTATCTTTGGAATATTTGAACAAAAGTTTTCATTTATACTTTCTTATATATGCCTTCAATATCCCATGATCACCATACCAACAATCGGCTATTCAATGTTTTTTTAAAATTTCCCACAAGGTCTCAACATCTTATGTGTAAAAACCATCCTCTAGCTAGAGATTAAATCTCTAAACCACCCTCTATTCCTTCTGAGAAGCCTCAAAAAATGTCATATTCCAATCTCCCTCAATGATACATTGAGCTCTTGATCTTTCCCTTGAAATCCTCTGAAATTCATATAGCTTCTCAGTTAGGAAATTCGACTTTCTAACCATGAGAGCAAAAAGTTCATTATCCCATTCAGATTAAAGCCTCGCCTCCATTATTTTAATACCATCTTTGAGATTATCTTGGTTACACTCGTTATTTATTCTTTATTCTTTCTAACTCCCACTCCATTATTCCTTGATTCAAGAAGTTAAGGTGGTTGTGAAGTTCCCCCCCCCCCCCTCCGTAGGGGTTTCCAAATAATTTTTACCACCTGACCAAAACTCCCATCCTTCAACCAAATCGCTGAAAAGAAAAACGGTTCCCCCATGTCTACCTTAATATTTAAGTTATATCAAGAGGGAGAGTGATTTTTCAATCTTCGGATGAGATATCTAACCTTGTCCTTGGGAAAAGAAGTAATGCCCTGATGATTTGACAAGAAATGATCCAGCATACTCAAAATTGAGCTCCTATCCTTTTGGTTTTGGAACCATTTAAATGGATCCCACAGGAATCCTAATTCCAACAACACATTATTCATCATAAAATCCCTAATGCTCTGCATAGCACTACTGATATATCTTTCCCCACATTTTTCTCTGAGTTGTCTACTATATTGTTGGAATATCTTCCAATGAACCCATGAAAAATCCCTCGATTTAGCCTCGATAGATGTCACGATAATTCCTCCTTATCCAAATGATAAAATTTGGCATACAAACCCGAAAAAAGAGGAATAACATTTCTATTACTAAGCATTTTAGTTGTAGGTTGAGAAAACCCCCTTACCTCCTTACCTTAAAGTGATGTTGAGGCGTTCTTTTATAATGAATGATAAAAGTCACATCGGACCACAAGTCCGATGTGGGATACAGACTCCAACACTTCCCCTCAAGCTAGGTGAACCTAGTTTGGACACATAAAGAAAAAACAAACCAAACCAATGAAGACAAAGCAATCAACAGATTGCAAACACTCCCCCTCAAGCTGGACATACCCAGCTTGATGACAAAACATGACGAAATAAAAAGAAAACTGCAAAGGCTGCTGCTCCCCCTCACGATCGAAGCTCCCCCGCAGGATGATGGATGAATGATATCGCGGACACAGCAGATGAACCACTCAGACCGGGCCGATGGACGGAGCGCCAGGAATGCCGCATTAGTGGGGCCGGTCGATGAAACGCCTGGAAATCCAAACTAGCACCGGGAAAACCGCACTTGCGGGACCGACGACGAGAGGCGGGGATTCCGCAGAAGTGTTGTGGGATATGACGGCGCCAACGGGCCCAAATCCTAGGTGGTCGAGCTGCTGCGCCAGCGCATGAGCGTGCCGGCGGACAGAGATGCGGCTGCTGGAAAGATGTCGGGAGATGCCAGCGAGGCGGGGATTCCGCAGGAGGTGCCGAAACGGAGCAGATGAATCCGGTCGGAGGGAGGGCTGCCTTGCAGGAGGAGGCCGGCAAGGAGGGAGAGCAGCGGACGGGGAACGTGGTCCGTCGGAAGTCTCGCACAGGAGGAGCAGCGGTCCGGTACGGTGCCGCATCGAAGGCAGAGGGCCGGCTTCTGGAGGAGCCGGTAGGGATGGAGGCCGGCTGCTGGAGGAGCCGGCAGGGATGGAGACCGGCTGCTGGAGGAGCCGGCAGGGATGGAGGTCGGCTGTCGCGCGAGAGAGGTGCCGGGAGTCGTGAACTGGGCCGTGTAGGGCTGGCTGTCGGGATGCCGCGGAAGGAGATGTCGGCAGGGGGAGGAGATCCGGCGCCGGCAGGGGGGAGGTTTGCCGCCTGGGAAGAGCCCGCGCACCTGCTGGGAGGGAGGGTCGTTACGCCGGCAGGAGATCTGGATCGGGAGGGCGGCGCTGCGGAGGAGGCGAGGCGGAGGAGCCCCCGCGTAGGGCAGAGACGGCTAGAGCCCGTCGCACAGGGGAAGCGCGCAGGGAGGGGCCGGGATCGGGATCTCGGGAGGGCGCCGGAGGAGGTCGCCTGGACAAGGGCCGTCGCGCGCGCAGAGGCGGAACCAGGATCGGGACGCCGAAGGGGCCGCGGGCGGAAGTGTCGCGCGAGGGAGATGCCGGCAAAAGGGGGAGATCCTGGGAAAAAAGAGCCTGGAGGGGCCGCGGGTGTCGCGCGAGGGAGATGCCGGCAAAAGGGGGGAGATCCGCCGGACAGAGGGGGAGATCCGCCGTCAGGGGGAAAGAAGCACCGGCAGGGGGAGAGACGCCGTTGCGCGCAGGGAGGGATAGCCGGCAGGGGGAGATCCGGCGCCGGATGGGAGGGATAGCCGGCAGGGGGGCGGCGGGAGATACCTATGGCTTGCTGGCCATGGAGGCCGCCGCCCCCCAACCGGGAGAAACCCTAGAGGCCGACGGGGAAAAAAATAGATGGGAGGGGGGTCGGGATTAGGTTCCCTCTGATACCATGTAGGTTGAGAAAACTTTCTTGCCTCCTTACCTTAAAGTGAGGCTGAGGCGTTCTTTTATAATGAATGATAAAAGCCACATCGGACCATAAGTCCGATGTGGGATACAGACTCCAACAATAGTAATACTTTTCTCCATGACCTCCAAACATTCAATGTTGTTGTTTTTTCTCTAAAAACCCAAATGTGCCTATTGACAAGACCCACATGCAAATCTTTTGAGAAGCCCAGTTGCCTGATGAAATTATTAATCACCTTCCCATAAAATTTATGTTCCAACACCACCATCAAAGATATATTAGGTCTAAAAATATCATTTTAAAGATAAGAATATTTGGCCCGATCCTTCAAAGCCCTGGTGTTCCAAAGAAATATAAATCACTGATGAGAGGAAGCAAACCCATCCATGTAGCCCATACCACTAATCTTTCTGTAAAAAGGGAAAATAGGAGACCCGAACCCCCAAGGTGTGCTCTAAAGGAGCCCTTGGGGTGTATTTATAATGAATATTAAAAACCACACCGGACCTCAAGTCCGATGTGGGATGCAGACTCCAACACTCCCCCTCAAGCTAGGTGTACCTAGCTTGGACACATAATGAAAAGAAAACAACAAAACAGACGCTAACACTCCCCCTCAAGCTGGACATGCCCAGCTTGATGACAAAACAAGACGAAATAAAATATTAAGCTGCTGCTGCTCCCCCTCACGATTGAAGCTCCCCCGCAGGATGATGGATGGATGATGTCGCGGACGCAAGATGGGTCATTGCCAGAAAAGTGCGGGGTCGAGCAACAGAGCGCCGGGAAATCCACACTGGCGGGTCGGTCGTCAGGGCGTCGGGAAAATCCGCACTACGGGCCGGTCGTCAGAGCGCCGGGAAATCCGTAATGTCGGGCCGATCGTCAAAGCGCCGAGAAATCTGCTCGGGAGGGCCGGTCGTCAAAGTGCCGAGGAAGACGCAATGGCGGTGCCGGTCGTCGAAGCGCCGGGAAATCCGCAGGAGGAGGCCGACAATCGAATGCGGTGATTCCGCAGGAGGCGTCGGGCAGGGAGGCAGGGAGAGGGAGGAGGGCCGCTGGACGGGAGGAGCGCCGTGGGACGGGAGGGCCGCCGAGAATCGGGTGCCACGGGATGGAAAGGGCCTGAGGGCCGCTGACGGAGGGCCGCGTGCGGGAGGCGCCGGGCGAGGGTGGCCGGGAGGCGCCGGAGGCGCGGGAGCAGCGGGAGGGCGACGCGGGGAGCCTGGACGCCGGGGAGCCGGGAGCCGCGCCAGGCAGGAGGGCCGCCGGGGAGCCGTGCCAGGCAGGAGGGCGACGCGGGAGCTGGGAGCCGGGAGAGACGCCAGGCAGGAGGAGTGCGCACAGCGGAGGGGATCGCCGCCTGGAAAGGGAGGACCGCCAGGGAGCCGCGCATGGCAGAGGCGGAGGGCCGCCGGGTGAGGGCGAGGGAGCCGCGCGGGCGAGGGTGCGGGGGTGCTGGGGAGGGGCGCCAGGAGGGAGGGCCGGCCGGGAGCAGAGGAGCACCGGGAGGGAGGGCCGGCCGGGAGCAGAGGAGCACCGGGAGGGAGGGCCGGAGAGGAAGGGTGCGCCGGGAGGGAGGGCCTGCCGGGAAGACTAGGGCAGGAGTGAGAGAGGCGGGGCCGGGAGAATGCCGGGAATCCGCAAGGGAGGGAGGATGTGGGATAAAAATCCCTCTGATACCATGTAAAAAGGGAAAATAGGAGACCCGAACCCCCAAGGTGTGCTCTAAAGGAGCCCTTGGGGTGTATTTATAATGAATATTAAAAACCACACCGGACCTCAAGTCCGATGTGGGATGCAGACTCCAACACTTTCATTCTCAAAGAGCTTTGATATTTTTTTTGAGTGTGTGGTGTGACCACCCTCCTTACAAGCACTTGTATGCAAGGAAACATCATCCCCTCTATAGTAGGAACTTCATTTGGATCTGCATTCCCATCAACTATGACAACTAAAAAATGGTCACTAACCTGAAATCCAAATTCTGAACACCAGTCACCAACACAAATAGATATTCCTTCCCCAAATTAATCCCACATTACACCTTCGCAATCAACTTCCGAGATTAAGGAATTACAAGACTAGATTGAGACTCCTTGCTATGCTAATCACTATCCAAATGGTCAGACAGAACTTGCTGACCTGTAAGAAAAGTACCCTGAAATCCATATGCACCGACCTGGTTGCAGGCATATTTAGACAAATTGTCTCTTTAGAAACCAAATAAGAAGAAACATTATTACCATCAAGAACTATATAACCCTTTAAATCAGGAATTGATTCATTCTCTTTCTTCACACCTAGAGAAACAACCTCTGAAACTACCTCTCTAGCTCCCTAAAAAGATGAAACCGGAAAACCCGCAAGAATATCAGCCCCCTTTAACTCTGGTATGCTCCACATAGGAGGACCCCAATGCTCATCAAAAAAGGAGATAGCCTCAACTAGAATCGTGGAATGGGAAACCAATTTATTCTCTTTATGTACACAAGGAGAAACAACCTCTAAAACAGCATCCCCACAAAGATGAGAAGAAGATCAATAAGGAACCCTGCAGTGCAAAAATCCACATTGTGACTCTGGAGATGACAAGACACGCAGAAGCATGGATGAATCTATTAAGCCACCCTTTCCAATTAGAGAAATCATCGCCAGTATTGATCAGAATGTGTAAAGGGTGGTCCGTAGACAAATCCATCTCAACATAGATTCTCACAGCAAAAGAAATTTTCCGCCATCCTGTATCTACATCTTCGCAAAGAAAGAATCCCAAGGCATCCCCCACGCTCTACAGAATATAAGGATTTAGAAAATGAAGGGGTAATCCTTGAAGTTTCACCCATAACGTCGCTAAATTAGTGTCTCCTACAAAATAAACATCCCAGGGCCATTTTTAGAGAATGAAGCACTGTGATCCACCCACTCGACCATCCCAAGACCAAGCATTCACAAAATCATACTATGAAAAAATAGGAATACAGAAGGAGAACCAGTAGATCACTAAAACTTCCATCGATCTCTCCATCCCCCATTATTTCAAAAAGCTCATGAATAATGCTAAATACATAAGATCTCTCCCAAACATTGCAACAAGAGACCATCGATGGTAATCTGAAGCCGCCTTCAGTTCCAACAGTGATAAATACACCATGGTAAATCCACCCAATCTCATCGAGCAATGGGGTCCATCAAAATACCTGGGATTAGAAGCATGTGGGATGTCGGTTCCACCGTATTATCCACTGCAACAAAATATTTGACTGATCTCCCATACCCTATACCAACCCTAGTCGACGAATCCCCTTGCGGAACCTTAACCGCTTCGTCAACCTACCCTTGAGGTAATGACGATTCCTCTCCTCCCTAGAGTCTATCCTCACCTTCCACAATGGAAAAAATTTTGAAATAGCCGGAGGCACATCAGGAACGTTCAAAGGAAGCATGCTCGCATATCCAATGGGTTATTCTCTCCCATGTTTTTCAACACCATTGCCCAAAATGTCACTTAATTGATAATAAAAATGTTACTAGAATGGATGTATAATTATTTTTTATAGTTTTATAATTTAGGTCTACAATAGTTTTATTAATTGTTATTGTAAATGAACACGGATGTAAGCATGTTTCGATTATTTTTACTAAATGAGTGACGGTAACATAATATATGGTTTTAAAAATAAGATTACCATTATAGTTGAAAATAACAACATTATTTACATATTTATATCATATGTGATCATTAATTTAGTTCTCATTATCATCCATGATATTTTTTTATAGCATTGTTGAATTATGTGGCTAGACCAATCCAAACATAAACATATGATAATTGATGGATGATTATTATATGAAATAAATTTCATAGAGAATAATATAATTATTAAAAATGAAAATAAATATTATTTAGTTAAGTTTATAGTGATTAATCATATTTAAATATAGATTAATTTTGAATTAAAATAAAGACAAAATTTTAAAAAATGTTACCTCGTGAAGGTGGTAGTTTTCACAATGCACGACCAATATTATTTTGTTTATATTAGTGGATAAAAATGAATGAATAATTGTTTTTTAATTATTATAATAACTCTTCATTATAATAATGATAATTATTTTATATTATAACTATGGATAGGATATGTTTGTAGGAAAAATAATAAGAAGAAAAAAATAACGATTAAGTAATACTCACATTGGGACCCTGAACGTTCTCTTGAATGCATCCATGGAAATGAAGGTCTTATGTAACATTTTTAACACAATATGTTTTTTATAATGAGAGATATCTACATGAGGATAAAATTTTCATATTTTGAGTAATATATTTTAAGTAATTGGTGTGTAATGAAGTGGTGGAAGTTTCTCCTTTTGTAAGTTTATAAAATAGATCATTTCTAAACACCAATTATGTTTCAATAATTAATGACATGATTAATGTGTAATAGATATAAAATGAGGAATAATTGATTGTGGGGTGATATATTATTAGAAATAATTTACCAATAATTTTAACACTTGTTTCAAACATGTTTCAATTCATTTAACCTTATAATTTTAGATATTACTGTTTTCATTTCGTACTGTGTATCTAGATTTTTTACTATGTAATACATGTTTTACTAAAAAATAAAACATCCACTCACACAAAAGTCTAGTTTTAGGATCCTAAATTACAAAAAAAAAATATTGAATTAAATAATAAAATAAATTAACTTTTAAATTAAAATATTTAATGTATATAAACTATTCTATATAAAATGTATCTTTATTCAATGTTATTAATATGATTTAGTATTGATTTCCAATCAAATTAATGTACATATATTTATAATATGGATTCAAACTTATATTGTAGTTGCTTTTTCAGCAATAATTAATTTATTTGACTTTGAAAAATCACACAATATTAACAAATAAATTCATTGGAAAAAAAAAATAATAATTTATTTTTTATCAACATAGAGGGAAATAATAGAATATAGGTGGAGTGAATTGTTTTCAAAATATTTTAAAACAAATAATCAGTAATAATTTATTATTATATTATTCAATAGTGAATTGAAGTGATTAGAATATAGTGTAGTGGAAATGAAAATATGAATAATTTATTTTCATACCGGTTTGGATCACCAAGCTCCTGGTCCTTTATTCAATCTTATCTTCCTATAGAGAAGATCAGTAACCACTAGGAAACCACACATTTAATGGTGGGATAACCATTTTAAAAACCATTTCTTTTACAATAACTAGAGGCACCACAAATACCTTACATTTATAAAGGATTCAAAACCTAATTTAACTTTAATTTTCTTTGAGAACCAGAAACCAAGAACATTAATTTTAATTAGTAGAATAATCAATATGGGAATATCTTGTGGCTGGTAAAATCATAAATCGATGTTTAAAATTAAAAATATATGAAATTAAATAAGAAACAAAGTAACCCAAAAACAATGATGATAGGTATAGATTATGATATATTTAATTCAATGTAGATCTTGAATCATTTATCACATTAGATTTAGGGAGTTAATCATTGAAGTTCGTTCATGATTATATCAATGGAATGGTTGTGATAGACGATCTCCACCATGTTTCACGAAAACCATTCTTGTCATAAAGTATTTATAATGTTGTCTTTCAATGGATGACTCAGTCTTTATTTATCAACTAATAGCAACAATCATCTTTGTTTCTCCAAATATGGATGTATCTCAAACTCATCATAGCCATTCAATGGTTAGAATTAATTAAAATATGGAATCATTTCATTAACCTCTTAAACATCAGGAGTATTAAATAAAAAAATTGACACTCTTTAATTCCTATGTTAAAATGATTAAAAAATAATAATATGTTCATTATAATAAATAAATTTTTATCAAATAATTAGAATAATTAAAACTAATCCCACTAACATATATTAATTTAATAATTCAATAACAATATTAAACGTAGTATAAATTAATGGACATGAAGTTTATTATTTATATGCATTTTTCCATGATATTCTACAACTCAATATTTTCCAACTTATTTATTACAATATAAATTTATTTTAAAGATAAATAAAACATATAAAACAATTTAATTTATCTTACTATTAATAAATATATCAAAATCATTATACAAATGAGTTTAATGTCAATTTCTAGAAACACTTGAAAAAAATTGATTGAGAAACCATGGGGTTCACAGTCAACCCACTAACCATATGTTCAATAAATTCTTCATCTTTTCGATCCATGAATTTATCATTATGAAACTAATAGTTGAACAAAATACATATTGTGGTCACTTGATTATAATGTGTGGTTAATTCAATGTAATGTTTAGTCCTTAAATTGATATCTTCAAAATAGATTTAAAGATAAAGCAATCATGTGTTGGGGTAAGAAATAATATACAAGTGTTGTGTAATGGTTGACAGGTTTTATGTATGTATTCATAAAGGTTTAACTGAGATTCTAAGAAATACATCATGGTAGCTCAATATATACAGTTCACGTTAAGGAAATATCAAAATTCTATATATTGTTTAAGGTAAAACTCAATCTATACATTCAATAAAACGGTAGAAACAAATTTATAGGGTTAAAAAAAATTATAATACTTATATAAATGTAAATAGAATGTTATAAATGCTAAGTAAGGGTAAAAATATATTCAAATATTTACTTAAGTGTAAGGATAAACCATGGGAAAATTAGTCATTCATATTTTTTTAACCAAAATTAATAACAATAACAATAAGAATAAAATTAATAAAATAATATATTATGAAATCAATTAAAATAGTGAGACATAAAATAATAAAAATATAATATTATATATATTATTAAATTTGGTTTTGAAAATTAATATTATTACGGAATTTATAATATTCAAAACAAGAAGTAACACATATATATTCTCCAAGATATATACTCCAAGATCTATATCTCAACTCTAACACTCTTCAACTCTAACAATCTCCCCTTTTGGAGATTACAAAACCAATTTTTTTTCTCAAAATTCAACAATATTTATCAAAATTCATCCTCATATTTAAATTTATCAAAAAAATATAGAAATTAAAATTGACCCCCCTCAGTAAAAGTAAGATAATGTTTTATTATAAAACTAAATTTCATTCATTCCAATATCAATTTCGTTTTTCTAAAATTTAGAGAAAACCAATGGTTTAGTAATTATTTCAACAAGTTTATTTTTAGTAGGAATAGAATCTAAACTAATATTCCCATTATCCCCATGATCCCTTAGAAAATAAAATATTACATTTTTATGTTTTGTTCTAGAGGGTAAAACGTGATTTTTTGAAATAATATGGAATTAGAAGTATCCAAGGGTATTGGAATTTTACAAAAGATAATATTAAAATCACATACAGTCCATTTAATAAAAATAAATTGAGATAAAAAACTTGGAGAAGTAACATTTTCACGCTCAACTATAGGTAATGAAACTTAAAGTTGTTTCTTAGATATCTACGAATTCAAATTCTTACTAAGAAAATGAAACATACCTATTTTAAATATCAAGTCAATCCTACAAACTCAAAAGTCAGATTAATTATATTATAATATATCATAAATAATTTTGATAGGAATAAAAAATCTAGTATTAATAATTACATTAATATATTTGATAACATTATTAATATATTTAAGAAAAATTTACTTAATATCCGAATAAAATCTATCGCAAAAAGTAGCCAAAAATATTATATTTCACCTAGATTTTATAAAATAAAGTAAGTTTCTAATCATGTCCCAATAATAATCAATATCTAAACAATTTCTACATTCATCCAAATCTAATTTGGAATTTTAACTCATAGTTTTTTAGTATAATTTCATGAATCAAGGATAAACCTTTTAACCTATTCTTTAGCATATTTATATCAATTTATGAAAATACCATCTTTTATTTGATTAATTTTCAAGTAAATAATTTTTTTGTTCTCCCATTAAGTAATAATCAATCTTAGTAGCCATTAATTTAGAAATATCATTACAACAAAAATTATTTTTATAAATAAATATTATGTCATCAACATATATTTGTACTATCAAAGATATCAATTTAAAACTTCTTTATAAATATGTTTTGATAAAAATTTCCTTTTGTATATTATTTTTATAATAATAATTGAGAAATTCTCCCATACCACAGTCTAGAAGCTTTTTTAAGACAATAAAAATCATTATTAATTTAAAAACATGATTTTGAAATTTTATATAGGTAAATGTATGGGGGTTGTTTAAAAAACATCCTCTAAAATTATTTCATTTAAAAATTATCTATTGAAATCCATTTGAAATAATTTCATATTAAAAAAAGATAATGATTAAAGAAATACTATTATACTATATCTTATTAATAGGAGTAAATAAATATTCAATGTCAATTCCTTGTTCCTATGAATGACCTTGATCTAATTGTATTTCATTATTTTTATTTATGTATCCATCTTCCTCAGGTATATTACAAAAAAAACATAGTTCATATTATGTGTTTATCCTTTTAAAAGTCAATGAAATTTCACACTATATTTCTCTAAAATTGATTTAATTCTTCATTAATGGAATTATTCATATTTTAATCATCAAAATAATTATCAATATTAACATTCATAAAATCGGTAAAAAATGAAAAAAATTCACTATAATTTAATACAGATTTCATGATTTGGTTTCTAGATTCACCAATTCCAATTATTTTTTTTAAACAATTATCTTTATAATTTTTCTAGTATTTAGGATTATTTTGAGGTAACAAATTTTCTCCTCCTAACTTGATGCATTTTCATTTTCTTGAACGTCTTATTCACCAAAATTGAACTCCTTGAATTCTCCATCATCATTATTTAAATCATAATCCACCATATTATTGTAATTTTGATCAAATTCAATATAAAAAGATGCTTCAAAAATAAATGTTATCTTATTAAAATCACTATATTCTTCAATACTGTTATAAAAACATAGAAATATTCCTCCACCAATTTTTGAATATAATTATTCAAAATTAACTTTTGTATATATAATAAAAACATTTCAACCAAACACCCTTAAATATAAAATATTTGTTTTGAAACCGTTAAACAATTTATAGTGGTTTTTATTTAAAAATTGTATTATAGAAACAAAATTTAATACATAGAAAATTATATTTTTAGCTTTCAGTATAAAATAATTAAGCACATTAAAGTCAATAGGATTTGATAAAGACATTTCATTAATGTACCTTTCCTTTATTTCAACCACGCCATTTTGATTTGGTGTTTATGAGGATGAAAAATAATATTTCATCTGTTGTATTCGCAATATTTATAATTTATAAATTGAAAAATTCACCAACTATATCAATTATGATAGAAATGATTATTTTTTTCTATGTTGAATAATTTAATAGAAAGTATAGAATTTAGTTAAATTTTCATTTTTTTAGAAAAAAAATAAATCCTAATAAATATATTATACTCATAAACTATTAGACATATATATTTCATTCCATCTAAACTGGTATCTTTTATAGTACCAAATAATAAAAAATGTAAAAAATAAATACAACTATAAATACTAACATCATTCATATATTTAAATATTTCATTATGATGTTTAACTTTTAAACATGAATCACACATAAAATAATAACATTTATGAAATTTTTTAAATTATAAAACTATTCATGAATTTGAAAATATGTGTAATAGTTTAGAAATTTCTAGTCCATTTCCCTTATTCCCCAAAAAATTAATTCATTTTACAATATTTTAAAACCTCAATTTTTTAGTTTAGATAAAAAAACAATATAAGTTTTATATTTTCTATTACTTGAATAAAATGGATTTATTTATCATAATTTTACATTTATCATTATCATATATTATATTTAATCCATTATCACATAGCTATCATATAATTTTTAATGTTTTCCAGTCACCTTCAAATAATATTTTGGAAATAGTAATAGTTTTAGAAAACCCAACTTCTTTAATACCTTTAATCTCCATCGCATGAATTAAATGATAAAAAATTTTAAAGGTCACTTTCTATGTGTTTGGAACACCCACTTTCTATAGACCATGAATCTTTGTTACTTATATGGTATATTTCCTAAAATATATCAATCATTTATAATTTTTTGGAACTAATTATAACTTTGGTAAATAATATTATTTGGATAAATATTTGGCACCAAAATAGATATAAAACATCAATTTTGGGAAGCTTAAAAAATCCATAGAAATAAATGTTTTAGTATACCCAAATGAGTTTTATAAATATCAAAGTGAAATCATTTTTACAATTACCTTTCATTCTATATTTAAAACATGTTATAAAATAAATATTTCATTTTGAGATTTTAACTAAAGTAGTTGTATTCATCCTTGGTGAATTGTTATTATATCCAAAACTATTCATGTTATATTTTAGTTTTATCATAGAAATAATTATATCATATTTCTATTTTCCTTGAAAAAAGTAGATAGTGTTCTTCTATGTTTAAAAACAACAATTTTAAAATAAATATTTATTTTTTAATGTATTCTTAATCTGTATAGACCATTTCATTTGTACCATAAATGAGTTTATCAATTTTTTTTCATGATATTTTTACACTCATTCTCAACTTTATTCATTTACAAAAAGACTGAGTTAAATATAATTTCATGATATTTATCATTTAAATCCATAAAATCATCATGTCTTTCATTTTCTTTTTTTAATTTCAAAATATACTAATCACAATTCATTTATTAATCTTCATTCTGGGAATCACTAATATTCATATTATCATATTACAGTTTTAGTTTATTAATTTTTTAACGAACATAATATTTTTTATTTTTATTCATGTTTATTTTAAAATATTCTTGAAACTATCACTTATCAATTGCTCATTCTATTTATACAGTTTTTAAATTTATAAATCATATAATCATAATAAAAATAATAAGTAGAATCAACTTTTTTCAGAAATTTGGGCATTTGGATCAACATTAGCAGGAGTTACCAATTGAGAAAAAAATTAATCAGGTAACTCACAAATTGTAGACAACAAATTAAGGTTCCCTATCTCTTATTCACCACTTGATTCATAACTTGAATCTAAACTATCTGAATATTCTTATCCCCAAAATAATTATTTTATTCCTTTTGGTTTTTTATTTAATTTGTTTTGGATCTTTATTTTTTGGACAATGTGTAAGGATATTTCCTTTATTTCCCATACTAATTACAACTTATTTCTTTCTAGTATTACATTTCCTATAATTGTTTTTAAACTTCCTTTTGAAATTCCTATGGTATCCTATTCATTTTCATAATCATTACAAATGACTTTTTAAAATTATCCATCTGTATATCACTTTTGCACAATATCAAATCCAATAAGATAGAGGATTCATTAATAGTGATCTTATAAGAAATACCATTCCTCTTGTTAGGCTCATCATTGATTTTTTTAATTCAATTCTATTCAATAGAAATTAACTGATCAATTAATCTAATGTTTACTCTTTAAATTTTTCAATTTCATCAATCAGCACATTATTTTCATTTTATTTATTTGGTAATTCCCTTAATAGACTTTCAAAAAGAGCTGCATTATCTAGTTCTTTACTAGGTGCCCACATACCATTTTTAATATATATTAATCATTGATACATCGGGTTCACAAATTTTTATTCTTCAATCCTGAAATCCTAGTTTTCTACTCATAAATTTTCCATATTGGTTTTTTTAATCTCTTATAACTCATAGTGAGAAACGTCTATTTATAACGCAATAGAAAATATTTAGAATTTCATAAATCATAACATAATTTACAAAATTGTTATCTAAAAGTGTTGTTGAATTAGATTTTGGTAATTTATATGACTTATCCATGGTTTTTTATTTATATATTTTTAACTTCTTCTAGTATTCTTACATTTAATATTTTCAACACTCATCATTTTATTCGAAAAAAATTGTATTTAGAGGTACCCATCCCTCATTTATTTTAATAACAAACTTCTTCTTGATTTGATCTTTATTCATTATAATGATAGGTAAAGGATATTCATGTTATAATAATAGAAATATATAAACCACCAAACCTATAAACAAATGAACTAGGATTGGATACAAATTTTTGGATGGAGATAGATTGATATACTAGAATATAGGGGGTTAATAGTCTTTGAAAACATTTACAAATAAAAATCAATCATCATTTATTTTTATGTGAATCATCAACGTGAATTGTAGTGTTGATAATACAGTGTATCTAAAATTCAAATATGAACATTGTATTTTAATAGTGGTTTACATCACTAATATCCAAGTCCACTCTTTAATATTCTCTACTCATCAATAGTATTGGTACCCACTAATGAAACTCACTTATAAATGTTTTATAGCTTTTTTGTTGACTGGGTATTTTATAATTCCCCTCGGAACAACCAATACCTACCCTTTGTATAAAAGTCACATCCTAATTTATCATGAATTTTCATCGGGTGTCATAACTCAAGAACCATCACTTTGTTTTGAGAGAGGCCAATATAAAACATTCTTTTGATTATGAAATGCATAAATTGATTCTTTAAATTAAAAAAAATAAAAGATAATATAAAACATAGAAATCATGAAAACAATGATGATTAGCAGAGAGTGGAAGATATAAAAGTTGATACTACCCACAAAAATTTGATCACATTATAAGTATATAGTTAATCCTCTATATTCCTTTGTGATAATAACAATGGAATAGTAGTCATATAAGAACTTATTAATTTTTTAGGAAAATAATTTTTCCTTAATGTATTAAAGATTTAGTTTTTCACTGTATAACTGGGTCATTATTTATCGATCAATCACATATAGTCTGCTGTATATCTCTTTTAATTGGAGTTTTCTAAACTAGTCACTGTTAATCAATGGTTTTAAATATTTAAAATATAAACGAATTTCATTATCAGTTTTAATTTCTCATGTATTCTATAATAATATTGACTCACTTTAAATCTTTCTTCAAACTCATTAAATCAACTTCTAATATTTTTACTAGACTAAATGATCAGTTTCAAATCATTAATTATTTTTAATGAATACCAATTATATTATAATAATTCAATAATTATAAATATATAAAAACATATTTTAAAATAAATTTTATTGAATTTATTATTTCCACAATTATTTCCATTATATTTTTATACTAAATAGTTTAAAACATATTCATTATAATATAATTTTTTTTGAATATCACAAAAATATTAACAATAATTTAAATAAACTATTAGTTAATAAAAATATAAAAAATCACATAAAAATAGTGTATACATTAAATTTATAGAAATGTTAGGAAGATTAAAATGTGTTTGAGTGACCATGGCCTTCACCGTCAATCCATTTACCACACGTTTGATACTTTCTTCATGTGGATGATCCATCACATTATCATTTCCATAAAAATAGTTAATAAAAATACAAAAATTGGTGTCTTTCTTATAATTTTCAGTTGATTCATACATACATGTGGTCAATTCAATAGATATATAGAAAATTTATGTAAACAAAAAACATTCTGGTGTAAGTTTAACCAACAAAATACATGTGTTGTTTAATTGTATATAGGTTTTATATTAGTAAGTGTAAAGGTAAAATTGAAACTCTAAACAATAAGTAAAGGTAACTCAATTTATACAAGTGATGTAAATGTAATATAAAAAATTAAATACACTATATAGAGGTAAAATGCAATCTATACATGACGTAATATTAGTTTTAGATACTTAAGAGTAGTGATCAATTTATAATACTGACATAATGGGAAAAAAGTTATAAATGGTATTGAAGGGTAAAAAATAAATCCAAATACTTATATAAGGGTATGATTTTTTTTTAAATTTATCATTCATAGGTTTTAACCAAAATAATATTAATAAACATATAAATAAAATTAATAAAATATAATATAATCAAATAAATAAAATTATTTAGTGACATAGAAAGAAAAAATATAATAGAAAACATAATAGAAAATATTTTTTATAAAATAATAATAAAAAATAAGTGGATTTTTTAATATTCAATTAAAAAAATTAACATATATATGTTCTAAAAAATATAGACTCCAAAATCATTTTCCAAAATCCAACACTCTTAGGCTCTAGTATCATGGTCTTTAACATTAATCTTAGTCGTAATAAATTTCTGCCAATACATAAAATTAAAATAATTACATAATATGAACATTTTAATAAAAAAAAGTATCAAATAATTTTTTTAATGTTTTGAAATGTTGTTTTTAATATTAGAGCACATAACACATAAAACAGTTTTAGAAAACATTTGAGTTTAAATTTATAATTTATGTAAAGTATAAATTTACGAATTTCATCGAATTACATGATATAAAATGGTTTATTATAAAAAAACTATTATTTATTTAGAATCTAAATCCATCCAAAACAAAATATTACCATTAAAAATCAAATGAAAATAAAATACTAAATAATTTTTTTAAATAAGAATAAAATTTTATTTATGTTTGAAAATATTGAACATAGGTTTCATAGGTTCAAAATAATATTTTAAAGTATAAGATTTTTCTCCTTAAACAAATATTTAATATTTTTAATGGTTTTGTAAACTTTTATTTACGGTTCAAATTTTGAAAAAATCATAAAATTTTATAAAAAAATCAAATTTTTATTTCTCAGTATTCACTTAAAACTAAATAATTTTTGGAAAATCAATAAAATTCATAATAGGATAATTTTTAATGTTGACTTATAAATTGGAATTAATTTTTCAAAAATAAATTTCTAAAATTTAACAATTTATTCATCAGATGAAAATAAAATATATCTAAAAAACTTTTTATTAAAAATACCCTTTCAAAAAAATTATGTGTTTTTAATTCTATTGTGTATGAATATCTAATTGATTGTACTATTTTTATTTACAATAGGATTATTATTCATTAATATTTTTTATACTAGAATTATTATATATTATAGATCATTTTAGTTTGGTGTTTCATGTATGAAAATCTATTAAACAATGTATTGATTTTGAAAAATGGTTATGGTGTTTTACATTATTTTAATCGTTATTATAATATTTTTTCTCAAGACTATGAATAGTCATAATTCATGTGACCAAAAATACTAAAAATGGAATGTGAGTTCGAACCAAGTGTCCTTACATGACTCATGATGACATAAATTGTGTATTTAACTGATAATTTGAATATATGGTATTTTTTCATATTTCACTATTCTTAAAAAATACATGAATTTTAGAAAAATCCAAAAAATTCACCATAACCATTTTTCAATTTGTATAATTCAAAAATGAACTCCAATTTTTGAAAATAATTTTTTTAATATTATTAATTTATTTTTTAAATAAAATCCTAATTTATTCAAAAATAACAATTTTAAATCTATAACTCAGTTTTAACACCTTGAAAAATTAATCAAGTTGAAATTATCTTAAAGCCTTAAGATAATAAAATAATAATACGATTTACTATTCATTATGTTCATATTAATATTTATTTTACTATTCATATGGGTATGTTACTATTCACCAAAAAAACAAGTCGGTCCTATTAGACTTAAATAACTTACTTATCACAATTGTTGATGACTGGTTTTTGAAATTCAAAACATAGAAGTGAAAAATTTATGTTTAAAGGATAGTTATAAATATCTAATTAAAACCAAGTTTCATGCATTCCAATTTATTATTAGAAAAACTTGAGGTGTTACATTATCCCCACCATCTTGAAATTGATCCCCATAATTTTATTTACATATTAAATAGGCGAGGGTACCTTTCCCTCATAGAATTTTCAGACTCCCATGTTGCTTCTTTAACCATGTGGATTCTCCAAAAAAACCTTTACCTGGTGGATTACCTTATTCCACAATACTTGTTCCCTTTGATCAAGAATTTGAACTGGTTTCTATTCATAAGAAAGGTTTTCTTCCTGTTGAACTACTTCTAGGATCAAAACATGTGTTGAATCTCGCACATACATTCTCAACATCGAAACATGAAAAACATTGTGTACCTATGAATAAATCAGAAGCAATGCTACTCAGTATGCAACTGGTCCAAAATTCTCTAGGATTTCCGAAGGACTGATTAACCATCGACTTAGATTTCCTTTCTTACCAAAATGCATCAAACATTTCCAAGGAAATATTTTAAGGAAAACATGGTCACCTAACTCGAAAGAGAAGTCTCCCCTTCTATTATCTTCATATCATTGCTACCTATTCTAAGCTATCCTCATGTGTTTTTAGATCATCTTCACTTTCTCAACCACTTCCTCTACTAATTCTGGTCCCATCAACTTCCTTTCCCTAACATCATCCCAAAAAGCTGGAGTTCTACACTGCTTTCCATACAATGCCTTGAAATATTCCATCTGTATACTGGAATTAAAACTGTTACTATAATAAAGCTTAAACAAATAAAGATGTCGATCTCAACTTCCCTTTTAGTCCATTGAACAAGCTCGAATCATATCCTACAAATTCTGAATCGTTCTCTTTGACCTCCCCTTAGATTGAGGATAAAAAATTGTACTAAAATTTTATTATGTTTCCATCAAATTATGAAGGCCCTTCCAAAAAATATATGTGAACATAGGATCCTAGCCAGATACAATGGAAAGAGGAACTCTATGTAACCTGAAAATCACTTTGAGGTACAATCGAGAAAGATGATATAGAGACATTGTATCTCGAATAGAAAGAAAATGTGTAGATATTGTCAGTCTATCAACAACAACCCAAATCTTATTGTTACCTCATGATTTTTTAGTTATTCCCACCACAATGTACATGGATATATTCTACCATTTCCACTCTAGAACTGGAAAAGGCCAAATAATCCCCTTCGATAACTGATACTCTGTATTAACCTGTTGGCATGTCAAACATTTCATTGTAAATTTTTCAATATCCATTTTCTTTCCATCCCACCCATAATACTCCCAAAGGTCTATACATCTTAGTACTACAATGATGAACTAAAAATTGAGAACTATGAGCTTCACACAACCAAATTTTTCTTCAACTTGGAATCAAAATGCATACACAACCCTTTACCAAATATTTAAACACAATCATTATCATGGTTAAATTTTGGAAACTTACCCATTTTGACCAATTCTACCAATTTCTGTATATCACAGTCTTGCTTATGAACTTTCTTAATTCTATCTGATATCGATGACTACACTGAAAGCTAAAACTTAGCAAATTTATTTCCTGCACCAACAAATTCAAATCCAAAATTCATCAAATCATTAATCAAGGGATCTTGTTCAAAACGTAACATGGTTAATGATGCATAATGTTTTCAACTCAAGGAATCTGAAACTTTGTTTTTTTATTGGATATAAATTGATCATGCAATAATAATCTTTTATCAATTCATGGCATCTTCTCTACGTCATGTTTAATTCCTTCTGAGTGAATATACACTTCAGACTTTTATGGTCAGTATATATTTGATATTTGTTTCTGTATAAATTGTGCCTCCAAATTTAAATATCAAAAACCATAGCTTCAAATTCCAAATCATGTGTGGTATAATTTAACACATGAGGTTTCATTTTATTGAAGCGTAATTAATTACCTAATCATTCTATATCAAAACACAACCAAGTCCCTTCAATGAAGCATCATTGTAAATGAAAAACTCACCATTTTGGGAAGGCAAGGCCAAAACCAGAGCATTCACCAATATGTTCTTCAGTTCCTGAAAACAAACATCACATTATTCTGTCCAAATATATTTAACCCCTTTTTGCATTAACTTAGTTATAGGGATAGATAACCGTGACATGTTTTTAATAAACCTTCAAAAATAACTTGCCATTCCAATAAAACTACAAATATCTGTAACATTTTGGGGTCTTTCCAATTCATCCACCATTTTTTTGGTAGGATCAACTATTATTCCATTATTATTTAAAATTTTCCCAAGAAAAAAAAAATTTTCAACTAAATATCACATTTTTGAATTTTCTATACAATTTCTTTTCCTTTAATACTTTAAAAGCAACCATTATATGTTTTTTAAGCTCCTCTTTACTCTTAGTAAATACTGGAATTTTATCAATAAAAACAACCACAAACTTAGAAAATATTATATTCATAATATCCATGAATACAGTAGGTGAATTAGTTAACCCAAAAAATATAACTACAAACTCATAGTGCCCATATCTAGTACAAAAATCTTCTTTCTGGATATCATCCTCCTTCACCATCAGTTGGTGGTATCTGAATCTCAATTCAATCTTGAAAAATTATTGTGCTCCCAATAGTAGATTAAAAAAGTCATTGATATGAGGAAAATGATACTTATTTTTAACAATGATTTTATTCAAAGCACTATAATCAATTAAAAGTCTCATGGAACCATATTTCTTTTTAACAAACAAAAAAGAAGCACCCCATGGTGAAGTGCTAGGATGAATGAATCCTTTATCAAGTAAATCCTACAACTGGTTTTTAAATTCAATAAGTTTTATTTGAACCATTCAATGTGGGGGTTTTGGAATTGGATTTGCATTCATAACTAAGTCAATTTTGAATTCAACTTCCCAATCATGTATAACATAGGGTAACTCATCAAGAAAAACATCAAGATATTTATTTATCAATGGAACATCATCAATCTGAATAGTTCCCTTGTTTTCAAAAATATGTGCAAGATAAATTTCATTTCCATATTACAATAGTTTCTCAACCTCCTAATATGTTATATATTGAAAAGTTTTTTCTTGAATAAAAAATGAAACTCTTTCTAAAAAACAACTTCTATAGCTCTACAATCAATCTTAGCTTGATAAATAGAAAGCCAATACATTCCTAGAATGACATAAAAATCCAATAAAGGAACACAACAATGTTTTATGGTAAAATCATTCTATAGATCATAATATAAAAATTCTTATAATTCTTATTTTTTATAATATTTTCCCCTGGTGTTTATCAATATGTTCTGGTCTCATTTGTTTAGGTGATATTTCCAATTTACTAGAAAATTTCTCAGAAATAAAGGAATGAGTATACCCTGTATAGAAAAAAACATTAAAAAAATATGAGTTAACAAACAAGGTAACTATTACAGCATCATCGGATGGCCTAACATCTTCTAACTAAGTCACATAGGATCTCACTACACCATTCTTCTTGTATTTTGTCTTCTTTTTATGAGTTGAATCTCTCATTGGGCATGGATTTTCATAATGACCCATCTCTCCACATTTAAAACACTTAACAATTTTCTTATTAGGAATTGTCTTATAATCATTTTCATTACAATATTGGGCCATATGTTCAAACATACCACAACGAAAACACTTCTCAGTTTTTGTAATACATTCCCCAGGGTACTTCTTGCAACTCTTTTAACAAACTGGAAACCAGATTTTCTTGCCATTAGATTTCATTGGTTGATTCTTACCCATTTGTTTCTATAAGTACAACTACTTATCCTTATTGTCAAAATTCACGTGATCATTAGAAAACTCCATCTCTACCCTATCATCACATCAGACACATTTCTTATTGCATTTGAATTCATGGGTTTCCAGTGCCCTTTGATACCATTGATTCAATCCTGAGTAAAAGTGGTTGATTTTGCTATCATGATCCAGAATAAGATTTGGAGAAAACCTCGCTAGTCAGGTGAAGTTCACTTCATACATAGCCATTGAATCTTACTTATTTTTCTTTAATTTGTTGAATTGATTTTCCATCCTAAGTCACACCATATTTGGAAAATATTTTTCAATGAAGGGACTTTTAAATTCATCCCACTCTAAGGCATCAATATCTTCTCTATCCCTGATATTATTTAACATTGACCACCACTGATTATCTTCACCTTAAAAGTGATAAATAGAAAGGCTTATGTTTTGGTTATCTAAACATCCCATAACATTGAATACCTTTTCAAGGTCTTTAATCCATCCTTCAACCGCAACTAGGTTAGAAGATCCATTGAAATCAGGATGCTGTTGTCTTATAAAATGTTCCACTATTTTCATGTTCTATTTTGGAACCTCTAGTGGTCATCTTTAATGGATTCCACCACCATTTATTTCATGCTTTAACTGATCCATTACAACCACAAACTTCTCGGTTCCAATCCCTACCATTCTGGGCTATGATTCAGAAGGATATCATTTTGTCGGTGCCTCTCCTCTTCAACTTCCTTGTTTCTTCTGCGAACAACCATTATAAACAAACATTTCTTAGTCAATGCAACATTGTAAAAATTAAATGTTATAACATTTATAATTACTAATAAATTAAAAATAATTTATGGTATTCTATTAACATCATCCTAAAACCTAAAGTTATCTAAACCATCCTCTGATAACAACTATAAGGACCCAGTCTTATTACATTACAAAATCATGAATTTAGTCAAGAACTCACTTACTTTACCATTGAGTATATTTTCATGTTTACAGCTTTAGAATTTTTTGACATAATACATTCATAACATTACACATTAATACAGAGTAGATACCATAAAAACAGTATTCATTTCTTCCAAAATATAAAACTTTTCAAATAAAACATGATTTCCTTGACTAATCTTTAAAAATTTTACTTGGATTCCTTCATTGTATTACACATACTTATAACCTATGAAAAACATTTAAAAACATGGTATGAGCACAAAAAACATTAGTAAGGGATATAAAAATAATGAAAGAACACATTATTCCATGAATATTTGTAATGTATGAAACCATTTTCAAAAGACACACTTGTCACCTATATATACTTACTTTGTGAAACAAGATATTTCTACAAGATGCCCTAAAAATAAAAGAACATAAATAGAACAATAAATTTATCTTGGGGAATTACTTACAAAATATTATAACCCTCTTTACTACCTTATAATATGTAACCCTCATAGTTACTTACAATTTGTTTAACCATTGAAGTTTAACTTAGAGTAACCATACAGACAGCCTCAAACTTACACATACCCAATGCATTAGAGGATATATAGCTCCCACCCTTCATCATAATAAATTCACATGAACCGGAAAACAATCATGCAACATGAATAATTTTATAAAAACATTTCTTTTTAATTCTGTAAAATTGATTATTAAAAGAATATTTTAAAAGAAAACCCCATTACAAAAATCACATAATTGATGTGAGATTTAATAGAGTAGATGGAATATTTATATACACTTAAATACACATAATTAAACATAATATAAACAAAACCAATCACACAAAAAAATTTAATACAACATAAATAAATAAGTAGAAGGTTAACCCAACTAATGGAAATCGGGTTAAGAAATCCCTTACCTTGGTTTTTTCTTATTTCAAACTTGTTTAAACCTCTTCTTCATCTCTTCTCCTTTAGATCCTTCTTAAGGACATTGGTTTTGACCTTTTGGTTAGACCAGAAGCTCTAGGACACGGGGAAGATCCTTGCGAAGAGTATTGGGGAGATCTTAGGTAAGGCTCAAGTCATGAGAGGTGTTGGAGGAAGAGGGAAATGAGGGTGGTATTTATAGTAGAGGAGAAGAGGAGTTTTACATTATTTTAATCGTTATTATAACATTTTTTCTCAAGACAATGAATAATATTAATTAATGTGACCTGAAATAGTAGTAATAGAATGTGTGTTCAAAATAAGTAGGCTTATATCACTTGTGATGTCATTAATAGTGTATTTATCTGATAATTTGAATATACAGTATTTTACCATATTTCACTATTCATGAAAAATTCTAGAATTTTTGAAAAATCCCAAAAATTGACCCTAACCATTTTTCAACGTGTAGAAATCAAAAATGAAATAAATTTTTTGAAAATAATTTTCTAAATATTATTAATTTAATTTTTAAAAAGAATCTTAATTTATTCAAAAATATCAATTTTAAATTTATAACTCATTTTTAACACCTTGAAAAATTAATCAAGTTGACATTATCTTAAAGCCATATAAAAATAAAATAATAACACAATTTTCTATTCATTAGGGTCATATTACTATTTAAATTACTATTCATAAGGTTATGTTACTATTCACCAAAAAAGTTGGTTCTATCAAACTCCAAATAACATACTGATCACAATTATAAATGACCATTTTTTGAAATTCAAAACATAAAAGTGGAAAAATTAGGTTTAAAGGATAGTAATAAATATCTACTTAAAAAATGTTTCATGCATTCCAATTTATTATTATAAATCCTTGGGGTGTTACTGAGACCCTTTGGATAAGGTTTGTGTAAGTATTTATTTTCTTTTGAATATACAATGATGTTTTTGAATCATCCATAGATCATTTGAGTGATACCAATAAAACCTATAAAACATTTCGATTTTTATAAAATTGAAAATTTCATAGGTTTTTTGACACGTGTAGTATATTTAGACTTGTGTGATGTTGAAAGACATGTAGGGAATTAGATATATGACTTTACAAGCATATGAAATTGGAGCTGACCCCATAAGATATTGGAAGCAATGCAAATTTTTTTTGAGTTGCCTACAAATTTCAGTCTATATTTAATATATTTTTTATATCATTTTATATGTCTTCATTTCATTAGTCTCTTTAAATATTCATAAGATATTTTGGTGATGGTGTAATTATAAGAAAATGGAGAATGAATCAAACATCATATGATGTTATTTGAGTTAGAAAAGTGATTTTTATATCTCATATGATATATTATATATTTCATAATTGTGTCACAAGATATTTATGAACTTTATATGATTTTTTTGAGATCATATCAGGTTTAATCGGGATTTTTGAAATATTTAGACATTATATGATATTTAAAATGGTTTATGAAAATTTTAGAAACACATGGGATTTTATATAATTTTCATAAGATGAATCAGTCCTCATATGATATATGTTTTCATACGATATTATACTTGGTGAAAAATCAATTGGAATATGAGATTCTAAAATTCAATATTTTAATAATATTAATATATAAATTTTTTAGTTGATTTATTCTTCATGGATCCAAAAATCACGATCAATCCCGTGATCATGATCCTTGTTGAGATTAATGTAAGGTCATTCTAGGAGTCTTCTAGTGTTGTAATGAAAGATCCACATTGTAAGCCCCAATTCCACATTTATGTTCATAAACTCATGTAAAGGAGAAAGGTTATTTAAAAAGATTTATATGATACTAGTTTCTAAGATTATAATATTTAGTTATGTGAATATCCTATGAATAATCAAAATTAAAATTCTTAAGGATGAATTAAACTAATTCCTTGACTAGTTTTAGATTACATTAAAGGAGACAATCTCAGTACTTCACAAGAAGTGATATTTCTCCAATTCCTAATTTAAAAAAAAATATCTATGATTCTATGAATCATAAATATATATTTTCGGAATGGTAATTAGTTGATAAATTTATAACTTAATACAAATAAAAATAATATTTTTTCTGTGTTGAAGGAGATGAACCTATTAATTTTATCTGTGAATTTATACTTTGGGGATAAGGAACTGAAGTCTCATGATAAAATTATATCACAAAAGGGATGGAGAAATATGGACACCAATATTTTTTAAATTTATTATCTCTATGTTAATAAACCTATATGAATAATATAGTGTGATTCACAATGATATTTATTTCACAAATATTTCACATGGTGGTGAATAGAAAGGCAAAACTTCATGGAGATTTTATTATCACATATTTATAGTTGAAGATTATTTTTCTAGTAAAGGTAGGGCCCTTGATGAACTGGTGGTTTCTATATAAAAAACCACTATCAATATTAGTGGATGATGAATAATTGTAGGGAGGTAGTTTCTTCTAAAACACTTATGGAATAATTGTTCCCGTATCTTGAATAACAATACTATAAAATAGTGTTGGAAACACTCTCTTATATTTAGTAAATACTCTAGGTCTCATAACTCAGGCCAAACCTTAAAAGGTGTAGGACTTCAATATTTAACCTTTTAAATCACATTATTATGTTATTCCTGATATAATATATATTTAATTAAGATATAATTAGTGACGATGCTTTCATTGACCTCTACTTTTTAACTAAGATAGTGTTTCGAATGTAAAGAGGGGATAATTAAAAAAGAAATTAAAAGACGATAAAAGGTGGCTAGACTAATTCACTCCACCCTCCCAGTCTCCATGCATGAATACTATACACATTAAGTTGTATTAATGTTAATGAACTCTTCCTTTAATTAGATCTAATATTTTCTCATTTATTTACAATTTTATATAAAGTGAACTCTTAAAGGCATTTTTTAGATTCCTTCAATAGAAAATAATGAAGTTCCTTCAGTTGATTATAATATAGTGGTCTTCAAAAAGACTATGAATTATATATTAATGGTGTAAAATAATAAAATATAGTTTTTAAAAGCTTATAAAAATAAATAGTTATATGAATATAATAATAGTGGGGAGATTTTATCTATCAAATCTACTTGAAAGAATCTATTTTAAGGAAAAATTTCAATATGTGGATAGTTTCATCAAGTTGAGTATATAAATTTTATTGAATATGACTACTCTAAATTTTAAAGGTATGTAGAGAAAGTCCCCATTAATGTTTCATGTTATATACATGGTTTTTTAAGTTACTTATTGATGTCTAGAAGCAGCTAGAAGATGAATAAAAGATATATAAGATACACTATGAAGACAATTTTGTATGTACAATGCTCCCACATATCATGTGGAATATAGGGATAAATCAGTTGTTCTATATATGGAAATTATTTATTTTATTAGAGAAAAGATCCAAATAATATACTATAATATAGTTGTAAAAAATATTTTTATTGAATAACCATTCTATTAATTATTAAAATTGTATAAGACCTTTATCCATGATCATGATTATAAATTGGTGATTATTAAAAAAGGACTAAAAGAGAATAATTTATTTTTACAAGAATCAATATATAAGAATGAAGAGTACATAAAAATTCCAATGAGTTAATATGAATAAATATTGAGTTATATTGTGGATGATAATAAATATATCAACATGTTTTGTCTTCAGTTTGAGGTGAAGTTAAGAAATCTAGAACAAAAAAACTTAAATATCCCTTGTTTCTGAGATAAGTTAATCTACTAAAAAAGCTGATAAAGGAAATATTATCCCATAAAAGACCAATTAATGTTTTAATGGTTTTATAATATCATTTGAAGAAGCATCTATATCAAGTTATCATAGGAAGGTAACCCATAATCTAGAGACTAGTTTTTAAACTATCTTCCATTCATATGCTTTTGTAGTTTTTTATGATATCTTGAAACAACTAGGTATCTAAAAATAATGTAAAACAAACCATTTCATAAAAATTGGATATTGGAATATTTAATAATATAAAATTCACAAAAAATTCACAAAATATTTTTGTTTGAACCCAAAAAACATGAAGCTTCATAATCTCTAAAAATACATTTTATAGAACAAGTAAAAATTAAAAAATATACATGCCATTATTGGTGTTAATAGATGTTGGAGAACAGATAAATTGATTATTGAATCAATATTAAAAATATTTAATATTATATATGTCCTGAAGTAAGTTTGTGTATATATAAAATAAGAAGAACAACTATTTTCCAGCTGAATATAGACAAAAATGAGGAAACAATCATTCAAATATAAATATGAATACATGGAGAACTAGTATGATTTTTCTAACATGTATGGTCACTTTTATGATCAGTGATGGTATTATCCAACACAATTATTATCTTATACTTATAAATAAAGGAAAATATATCAAAAAATAAGGAATCTTTAAAGTAATATTGATGTGTCTACCTTGAGAAATATAATATACATGAACACCACACCAAAAAAGCCGAACAATTTAACAAAATCATGGGATATCACACTAAATAATGGAAGTTTTTTTCTAAAGAAGTATGGGACACACCATTGGATATTTAAAAATATCCATGTAATTAAAAACCAATAGAATAAATTTTAATTCATGTAAAGAATCAATTTAATAGATATACAAGAGAATATTTTTGTCTTGGACATCCTTGAAAAGTAAATATTGAGTTTCCCTAAAAGGGTAACCAAAATAATGCTAAGAAACTATGGAAAAACTATAATAAAGTTATTGATATTATAAAGATGGACTTGATATTGTGTCCTACATAATTGAATACAGCTTGAGAAATGGGGAATGTTGAAGCATGTGAAATTGGTAAAGGGAATCAGGTAATTTCACATAAAGAAGAACACAAATTTTAAGAGTGGTTTCCAAAGAAAAATTACCCAATATTTTATAAAATGATTTATATAATATTAAAGAAAAATTGGAATGTTGCGAAAAAATGTATAATGATTCTTCTATCTCAAGAAGAAATACTAAACAATACTAAAGGCAAAGTAAATGCAACCTTGTATGAGGCTGATTTATTAGAAATGCTTAGTAAATATATACCAAATAGGAAGAGAGCTGATAACAAAAAAATCCCATGAATCCAAATTAATATTATATTTGGAAAATAAAAGGTATCTATGAATGATTAATTCTAATAATATTGAATCTATAATTTAGGGAAGATCATAGTTGAGTAATGTGCCCCAACATTATTGTTATCAATGTTGAGAAAGGAAGAAACCCACTTTTCCCAATTATTTTATATTCATTAAATTTCATAGAATTAATATAAATAAAAAAATGGTGGATCTAAAAGAGTATATAAGTAGTTAATATAAAAATGAAGCTTAAAATCTTGGTGTATGATCACCACCATGACAATTAAATGAAAATTTCATACATTATGTGGGAGAAATCATGAATATGATCTTTTAAAATACTAATATTCCTTGAATAAAAAATAGTGTAAAACCATATAATGATTGAAGGTTGCTGTATTAAAATAATAACTTTAGAACTTATTTCTATTATGATAAATATTTTTAAAATGGGTTGTTTTTATTGATTTTTTTAGTCGGATTAAAGGGTAGAAAGTTTTCTTTAACTTTATTTTTCTAATGAGCTTGTTAAGTTGACTTCTGGATAAATTTATTCATGATAAAACTATTTTACAATAAATAAATCAATTTTTTTGGAAGCAATAACACTTTCATGGGTATTTATGTATAATATATTTTTATTTGAAATGTTTCTATTGTTTTCTATACTGATTTTTCTTACATAGACATAAATTAAATGGACCAAATGCCCTTGTCTTTTTGGTTTGTGGTGCAATCTTTCCCTTATAAGTGAATCAAATGATAATACATGTAGGATAAAGGTTAAGAATATGGTTAAAGATAAAATAATATTAACCCTTTTTTCAAGGTCAATATGGATAATGTTAATTAGTTTCAACCCATATATAACAATTCCATTTATTATCAATAATGGGGAGAAAGATAAAATTGACATTAGACCTGAAAGAAGTGAAAAGGCATATTTATTGGAAATCCAAATTGGGAGGTTAGATTACCCATAGAGATTAAAGTTTTATTCCTTATCAATATGGTTATAGAGGTATCGATTCATATTGTATTTACAGTGATGAGGTGTTATCATCAAATACATTTAAATTGGAAGGAATAAGTATATGATTCTACATGTAATCACTTGATGGACTTGTTTAAGGGTAAATCCATTACATCAGGATATTTGTGAGCTAATATTAGGGTTATATAAAATTTATAATTTAAGAGTTCACATTACATTATATTTTATAAAATTTGTAGAAAAATCTTACATGTGTAAGATATTTAATATCTATAATAACGAATAAAGATTCTAGTACTATAAAGGGGACCCATCCATGAATAACTGAACATGATAATTAATGTTTTAATTTAATGTGACATTTTGGATACTTTTTTGGATTAATTTTATTATGATTGAGAATTTTCTATAAAATTTTGGAAGGGTTTTTAGGTCATTTGAGTGATGTTTGGATGACCCATAAGAATTTTTTGTTTTTATAAAATTAAAAAATTCACGTGCCTTATGAGATTGGTTCTGTATGGAGGTGTGTACTATATTTCAAGAAAATGATAAATTTTTGAATATCAATTTTAGTGTGTACAACATTGTATCTATTTCTATAAGATATGGGAGGGTAAATATTAATATTTTTAGATGAAGATTCCTTTATATCTACACATGAGATATTTGTGTTCTTCATTTGTTAAATTCAGATTTAATAATACCTTTGTAATCATCCTACGTTATTTTGGTGAATGATGATTTTAAGAAAATAAAAAACCCTTCATATTTTTTTGATGTTCCCAGAGTTTATAAGATATTTCTCATATCTATAGTGATATATTATATTATATTAATTGACTATGTAAGATATTTAAAAACATAATACAATATTTTCGGGCTTGTTTGATTTTCTCTCTAAATTTATTTGATTCCAAGACATCGTATGATATTTTAAAAGTTTGAATGAAATATTATTAAGGCATATGATATTCTTGAATTCTCATAATATGATTCAATTATCTTAGGAAATATATTTTCAAAATCTAATTTACTTGGGGAAAAATTAGTTGAAATATGATATTATGAATTTTTTTATGATGAATAAATTATACCCGATGATGTTGATATATATATTAATCCTATATTCAAACATCATGATCATACACATGATCATGAACCATTCTGAGATTAAAATAAGACTACTCAAGGAGGATTCTAGTGTAGGGAAGATAACTCCACACTATATGATTCAATGAAACATCATAGTGTCAAAAATCATACACACGTAGAAGAATATATTAAATTTCTAATATTATATACATTTAATTGAGTATAATATATGATATATTTAATGCGTTATGATGAAAGAAAAAAAATAAAATTCTTAAAAAATAATTAAATGGAGGACTAGAATCAATTTAAGTTAGTTGGAATGAGATTTTTTCTTTCTCACAATTGAAAATATATTTCCATAATTCATAATAGAAAAAATATTCATGTTTCTATAAATATAAAATATTTATGTGATGAGGATAATTACTTCATAATATGATAACCCAATATGAATCACAATAGAATATAAATTATATGTTAAAATATTAAACCAAACACATTCATGATTTCATAAGCACATTGACGTAGAATAATAATATGGTAATGACCATGATATAACTATATCATAGAAAAAGATTGATAAGTTTATAGACTAAAATGAATAATTTTAATATACCCATTGTCGAGACTCTTAAAAGAAAATGATAGAAAGATACAATTGGATATTCATATGTATGTATCATTCTAACTATATTAATTAGAATGTATAAGCTATGCAGAGAGTTGAAAATCATATCATAGTGGTCAAAAACTTTTCACAAGTTCAATTAATGGCCCCTAAATAAATTATGGATCTATTATAAACAATATCATCATTCCTAGTGGGGTTGAAGACCTAGAGAGATATAGTTTCTACCAAAAGAATCAATGAATATCACTCTAACAATCATGCATGACACTTTCATAATATACATTCGTTATTTTTTACACTTCAAGGATGAAAACATTCCACATTCCATTTAAATCATTATCCCATATTTAGTGATTACTCTAGGCCTTGGAACTCAACCCGAACATATCATGGTGTCATATTTCATGGAAACACATTGTAAATATCGATGTGTCATATTTCATGTTCTATTCTGCATTACATTAACATATAATCAATGGGGACATTCATTGATCCATACATATTAACTAAGATAGGTTATTTTTTCATTAATATGGGATGATTAAGAAAGTATATTAAACATGTTAAACGCTCAATATACTGATCCCCCCACTCTTTTCCTCTATACACAACCACTGGGCTCTATAGAATCCTCTATTAATGGTGACACTAATATTACTATATATATTATTTTCCTTATTAGAAATTGAAAAAATTAATTATAAGGGGTTAATAATTCATTTCTAATGATGAATTTTGGTGACATGAATTTTATTAATATCATAAATCGGTCTTGGTCTGGTTCTCGACACTCGAACATGAATTATAACTCTTTTAAGTAATATCCCACACCCAAACATAATTAAAATAATGGATATTGCATCTAATGAACTATTTAATATAATATAGACAACTATTGGTAATGAATAAGTATTAATTTAATATGTAAATATTAAATATTCCCTTAAAAATCACCCAACTTAAAATCTTTAAAACACTCCTCCCATTGGTAAGAAAATGCCTCATGATCAACTAAACAATAAAAATATATATATTTTTTCTTTTTTAATAGTAAATTTTCTATTTTATTATTTTAATTGGATAGTTTAAATTAATCCAAATAAATAGTTATACTATGAAAAAAAACCTATAATACTATATTTAATATTAATTATATAAAAATATTGAAAAACATGTATTTTTCATAGAGAGATATTTCCTTTTATTATTCTTCATAAAGTCTACATTCTCATATGATTAAATCCACCTAAATAATAGGTGAGTATGGAATAAATATTATATAATTATGAATGAAGATTTATAATGTGTGTTTTATATTTATTATATTAAAAAATTCAATGTAATATAAGAATAATAAATCAAAATATTGATGAAACATTTGTTAAAAATTTTCTAATAAATTTTTAATGAATCCTTGAGGGATTTTATGTTATTTTAAGGCTAAATTAATATCATGAATAATAGTATAAATCTATCCATATAAAAATATATTCATTTCAAAATTGATATTCAGAATGAATCTCTTGAAATTGTTAACTAAATTCCAAAATCATCCGATGAAAAAATAAAGTACCAAGAAGAAACAATTTCTTTATAAATAATTGAAGATAAGGGGAAGTTCAATATGTTTTATTTACATCCTTAATATGGAAATTATTAATCCTCACTATATAAAAAATATGTGTTTGTGAAATTTTCATTTTAAAATTTAAATTTCATGGTGAAAGACATTTTAGATTGGCTATAGAATATCTTTATATTATAGTTTTACTTTATCTAGAAATAATCAATGAACATAAGATGAGGGATATCACCCATTACTCACTATGTATTATCTACAAACATTATGTGGTGAACCATGTAAAATATAATGACTCTTACTTATAAATATGATTTATTTCTTTTGACTATGAATGATTTTTTTAGAATATTATTCAGATTATATCAAACTATTTGGTAATGAGAGAATTATTTTTATTAGTTCAATAATAGACTTTTATTTTTTAAACAAATATAGATATAGTGTACAAATTATGTAGATGATAAAGTATACATATTTAATAAATGATTTTTGTATCTGTTAATATGTATATGTAAGTGACCTTGTTCTCTAATCACAAAAACTATTGCAATTTTATAATATAAAAATGGAAAGATAAAACTATAATGGATTTCATAATTTATAATTATTTAAATCTAATGGGGTATTTTTTAATAATGATATCATGGAAATTTATAAGTAAAAAAATATATTATTTTAAATAGAAAAAAAGTTCATTGTTTAACATAATTCCATTAATATAGTATTTATTTATGAAGAACCTATATTAAAAATTTTCCCTTCAGTAATCCTAATGAATAACCCATGCCTAAATATAATTTACCCACAATAAGACAAGAATAAAAATTGAGAAAATAAAATTTCATGTATTATTTCACAATGATATTTAAGAATTCACCACGTATTATGGATGAAAAAACATTACCTTCACGCACCATTCAAATAAAATGTTTGAAATAAGTTTAATATGATGATGAATATCAAACTAGTCACACCCACAACTCATAGGATTTAAAATTTGGAAATATTTTTTATATATTTTTACTCTAATGCTTATATTTGTATTAATAATATTATAATATTTAAAATATTTTAAACTATTTTACCTCAAAAATATTATGGAATTATTTTATATATAATTATTATTTAATGAAAAAGTATGCGTTATAAAAATTATCTTTTTTTAGAATATAATTTATTTTAAATATTTTAATTTAATTAATTAATGAATCAAAATTCCCTAAAAATTCAATTTCAAAACAGAAATATGATTTAAAATATATGACTTTTTTGTATATTTACCACACATAACAATGAAAAAATTAATTTAGTTAATTAATAATAAATTCCTTCTATATTCACCAAAAAGATTCTATTTTATACCAACAGATATATTAAATGAAAAGATAAAATTCCATAGAATTTTGATATCATAATTTTAGTGATTTTTTAAAATTATTTATTTTCATTTATATATTGTTTTTCCTTCTGATGAATTCTAAAACATTGGGGGTGTATTTTGTTTTATGTATAAGGGTAGGGTTAAAGAATATAGAAATAAAAATTTTATTATTTTTTAGAGATAATTTCTCAGGTAATTACTTTTCTCTTGTGTAAAGATAAAATTCATTATAATAAATGAAAAAATTGGAATATAAATATTTTAAAAAATATGGACTAAATTGATTTATGAACCATGAATTATGTCACATTTGATCAATGTTCATGAAAATTTTTCAATATAGTTATTTTTTCAAAAAAAATTGTGAATAATAGAATCCATGTTAAATTTTATATTATAGAGGAATTTCTATAAGGTTTTACATTTTTATTATATTAAATTTGGGTGCAGTTGAAAAAATATAAAAGTGAATAAGAATTCCTCATATTGGATTTTTGATAACAACTATCCCTCTTTATGTATTTAGGTATAAGTATTATCTCAAAAGGTAAATTATGATAGGGATTTAGGTGTTATATATTGTTTTACATCTATGTTTTTTATGTGTTTATTATGATCACTTCCATTTTTTATTTATTCATTTTCTTAAAATAATAATCTTAGGAATACAATTGATGGTGGAAATTATTTATGTTTTTGGTATTGTTCCTCTACCACTACTCACTCAAACAAACCTATATAATATAAAAACATTAAAATAATATATTTATTTTAACATAATAATATATAAAATTTTACTGAAAATACAATTAGTTCTTGTGATGAATTGGACTTCTATTTAGTAATAAATGTAACACCCCAATATTTCATAGTGTGTTATTTCTTCAAAATAATTCGATAACTTGCACTACACGCAACACCGAGTTCAAGCACACCATGACTTACCAAACAAGCCGTTCAAAAGAGGTTATGAATAGTATTAAATAAATTTTAAACTTTATATAATCCTTATAATTTTAGAATCCATATTATGAGTTTCTTAGACATAATGTAAGAACAAATTCATTTTCAGTATTGCACTTTTACCAACTTTTAATAGTGAACCCTTTTTAAATCCAATATTTTAAACTTTTATATATTCAATTTTATTAAATAAATTTACTTTTTAGAATGGGGACATCAAAAATTTACAATGAAACATCCCAAGCTTCCATGGTACGCTTTCCTTTGAATAATACAGTAGTGTGTGTTGTACGCAACTTCGAGTTATAACACACACCACAACCAATCAAACTTGCCGTTATGAATAGTAATACCTACTTTTTGAAATTTTATAAATTTTATCTCTCAAAATGGAATTCATTTTTGTATTCGGAGTATCGAATTTAGCCTAAGGTGAAATTTTGGAACTTTTGGGATAACATTTATATTTTGATGAATAGTGAAAATTACTAAATTTTAATTAAAAACAACTTTTTTAATCAAAATAATTTATATTGATAAATTATGAATTTGAGTGGTTTTAAAGTATATTTAGAATATATTTTTACCATTTAAAACAATGTTGGACATTGTACATAATTTCACAATTAAACCAGACATAAACAAGTGTCAATCTTTTGATAGTTATTATCTCTTAAAAACACGCTATTTATTTTGATGACAAGAATTAATTTTTAAATTAATTAATGAAACTGATATGTTTTGAATTTGGTAAAATAGACATCATTTTTTAATTCATAATATCAAATATAGATTAGGCCTAATTTTTGGTATTTTTCTGGAAACATTCATTTTTTGATGAATAGTGAAACCACTAAGTGGTAGTTAAAAAACTGAATTTTTCATAAAACTTAATTTTACTGCTTCTGTGACTAGAATTTCGAAAATCCGAGAGACACGGTTAATATCAAGGAGTAAAATGTGGTTCAATGAGATGAAAATTATTTTTGGTGAATAGTAACTTTTTACTTTTATTTACCACGGTTAAAAGTGAATAGGGTAACTAAGGGTAAAAATGATATTAATATTACCCTAACACATGTCCTAATTCTATTGGAAAAGTGTATCTCGACCAAAAACAACCTTAGGAGTAAAATATTACCATTTAGGTCCACTTGTATTAGATTAGGACATTTATTATTATTTAATTCAAAGAAGAATTAAAAGAGTTAAAATCAAAGTTTATTTACTAAAACATTTTTAATATAGGGTTATGCAAAAGATAAATTCGATTGTAAATATTAATTAGAAAGATAAAACGATTTCCTACATAATGGTTTTTTATTTATAATTTTTAGAAATTATATAATTTAATTTATTTATGACACAATGGTGATGCAGTAATTACCTAATTAATGAAAAATTAGAATAATTGATATTATAAATACCCAAATAAATGTAATTTGAGACTTTTTTTAAATAAAAATAATTTTATAGGTTAATATTACATTTTAGGACTGATTTAATTAATTTTTTTCGAAATAATCATTCTGTTATAAGTTTTACAAAAATCAATTATTGAATAGTGTCAAAATTGACATAAAAGAGTTTTTAAAACAAATATTATATTATTAATTGATATTAAATTCCTAAAAATCTAAGGTTAGGCCAAGAGACTTATATCATGATAGGTGTATCATTAATGGACCACTTGGGGGTCTGTTGGATGTATATAGTAAGTTTATTAACCATATAATATAAAAATACAAAGAGACATTGCAAAAGTGAAACTAATTAACTAAGAGTTAATACTTAAAGATAAGGTTAATATAATAACCCAAACCTGTCTAAATTCTATTGGTTGAGTGGTTTTAGACCCATCCCCACCTTAATCTTTAAATAATCCACTTTGGAGCCATTATAAACCGAATATGAATTTATTATAAAACAATATTTCTAGCTTTTCTAAAGGTGCCCCTCACCCCTCTTATAAAAGGGCACTCCCCCTTCTCATTAATTCACACCATAAAAGCCTTTTGGTTTGGCCAAACCCTACCCAAATAATCTCTCAACTTACCTCACTACAACCTAGAGGCATTAGTTTGATTAGAAATCCAACCTAAGGACCCCTTTTGATCAAATCAAAAGGAAGAACCCGAAGAAGAGGTAATGTTTTCACCACCCCTTTTCAAATTCATTTCTTCTTCAACTTCTTCTTTATTTGTTATTATCATTCTAAAATAATGAATCCAGTATCTACTATATACTATAATATTATTATAAATATGGTACAACCATATTCAGTATTCTATCCATCCTTTGAATGACATGTCACCATACGTGCGTACGTACGGCTTACCGTCTCCACGTCGTGGTGTAATTGTTATTCAATATATTATTATTTGGATGGGTATAATAATGATGTATAATTCATGTAAATAATATATATAACATGATAATTATTATTTATATAAGATATACCATCCAATTAAATATTATTTTAATATCAAAAGAATGATATTGTCGCTCGTGCGTACGTACGGGCTACCGTCTCCACGAACGCGATGAGATTCATTCTCTATCGTATCCATTCAAGTATAATTATCATTTGATGATTTAAAAATAATTTTTAAGGACTTGATATCATTCTGGATATTAATAAGATACAATCTATCCATGACAAACATGTCTTACGTAACAAAACATATAAAATAAAACGAGTAAGTTAACACCCGAAACGACGATAATACTAAGATATTATTAACAAAGCAATGTTAAAAGATCATATATGATAACATAATAATTTATATGATTATTTTATAATTTAATAACAATTATTTCACCATTATACAGGAGGTTAACCTACCCCCAACCAAGGAAAAGTACAAGGTAAGGGTTATTTCACAATCTCTTCATTTTCTGAGGTTGTTTATACGTAATTATCTACTGGGACCTCTTTATCATACACATCCATGTTTCTTGAAAGTGTATTTCAAAAAATTATTACTATTTTACAGAATATGGGTTAAAGTCATTTATACCCTTGTTTGACTTTTTATAAGATGTTTATAAAGGAATCTTTCCATCGTTTTCCAATCAAGTTCCTTTTTAACCTTTTTGATAGAATTAAGGTAAGAATGTTTTTTTAACTTATACGGCGGGTGCGGCTATTTTCTGCCGTTATAAAATTTTCGAAGCTTCCCTTACAAGATTATAAGGACATTTTCAAAGTAAATGTTTTATTTTATAATTATGTGACTTTTAAATGATTTTAAAATGAATATTTTAAGAATTTCTGAAAGGTACTCTTTATAAAAATCAAAATTTTAAATGTTTTAAAGATTTATCTTTCTAAATATTTTTAATTAATGTCCATGTTTTCAAAATGATTTTTAGGAGTTATTTATATGGACATGAATATTTTGAAATGATATTTCTTTTCAAAAGTTTTGAAGTGGTATGGGACACTTTGATTCAAAAAATCTCTTTTAAATTACTTCCTTAATAAACATGTGACTTTTAAATGATTTCAAAAAAAAAGATATTTCTCTCAAATAGTTTTTATTTCATCTATGTCAACATCCTTTGATGGATTTTAAGTTTATTTGAAGTTGATATATTATGATACAAAACTTCCATATTGTTTTGAAGTTTTTGTGATGTGTTTGACTATGGATGTGTTATTCTTATACCATTCGTGGTTTATGGATGAAGTATTTACATTTTGTATGCTAGTTTTAATATGAATGTTTATGTTATGTTTGAAACTTTTCATATGGGAATGCATTGGCCTTAATATGTGACGGGTGGAGCCCACTATAGCTCCTCGATGCATCGGTATGTCTCAGGAGACAAACTAGTGTCTTGGCACAAGGCCTTGGAAAAATCTTATTTGTAGTCTTGGCACGAGACCTTGACTATGTGGTTATGATAGTCTGGAATTATGCATTCCATCATTATGAAAGTGGTTATTGATATTACATGTGATTATTCGATTAGTAGAATATCCATGTGAATAAGTAAATGACATTATTTCCTTTTATTTTTTCCATACTATGTTGAAGTTCAAGTTTAAAAGGATTTTGTTTTAGTTATACATTGCCTTAAATGTTTATTATTATTTATGAAAGTTTCCTCTATATTGTTATCCTTACTGGGCATTTGAGCTCACCCCTTTTTCTTTGTTTTATTTTTCCCAGGATGTGAAGAAGTATTTTATGAATGACCTGCAGGGATAGTATGAGGGGATATGAAGAGAATATATTGTTGTAGTTTTTCACTTATTGATGTAATGTAAACTTTATGAATATATATTATGTTTCCAAGGATACTAAACTAATCGGTCTTTCGAGACTTGATCTTTCTTGTGATCATGCCAATGTTATGTAATAATGCACCGACTCTGGGTATCTAGGGTCGGGGCGTTACAGTTGGTATCAGAGGAAGTTTAGTAGAAACCTTGGAAGCTAGATTTAGATAAACTCTGATTAGAGCACATAGATATAAGATGAACTTTGAGGATTAGTATAGAAGAACTTCCTAGAATTTTGGTATTGTAGAAATATTGTGAGTTTTCCAAGCAATACATCCCTGTCTAGATACGAGCAGGTAGAGGCGGCTCTGGCACAGATGTACCTAGGGGTAAAACCTGAAAACACCACTTTGAGCTAGACTTGAACGGGAACTGGTGCCTGACAATGGGCCTTTCTGCACACTTGGTTACAACACTCTCGGGGGATATGCTTAGGATAATTCTCATTTTCTTTACAAACCATTATAAAGAGTTTATGAGTATATAATTCCTCAAAGGAGACATTTTTATGATTATGGATTATATCCATAAACTATTTAATTTATGTTATGTGTTTTACAAGTTTGGGATTAGGTATTGTTATTCATAAACTAATCTAGTGCATGACATTGTTTAGAAATGGAACCCAGTAGAAGGAATGAGAACTCCAGCAATGCACATGATCCAAAGAGAAAGAAGGATCATATCTTTCATAGTCTTAAGCCAGAATTTATAAGAGAAATAGTCTCCTATGTATTATCATCATATGAAGAAATAATATCATGTGTTGATAAGATAAGTAAAGAGTTTACTGAGTCCTATGGCTTTGAAGGGAAGCAATAGAAGAAAAGTATGGAAGAGAGAAATATTGATAAAGGGAAGAGGGAAAAGAAGAATTTTCCCATATGTGATAACTGTGGGAAGAAATACCCTGGAACTTGCCTGAAAGGAATGGGAGTTTGTTATAAGTGTGGATGAAAAGGGCACAAATTACGTGACTGCAAGGGTAAGAAAATGGTTTCAAATATACAATGCTTTATTTGCAAGGAGTTTGGACACTACGCGAACCTATGTCCTAGTCATCAGACTATGACACAAATGTTGATATTGGATAATAATCAAGTTATGATACTACCACAGATGAAGAGGAATGATTAGAGTTCTTATGTTGATTATGTCATTTGAGTGTTGTATCAACAATGTACTTGTTATAATAATTATGGAGTATATAAGGATTGTACTGCAGTACTATTTCATTAAGGACTTGAGATTGTGTGGAACAAAGAAAAGTGACTCAATAGCAGGTTAAATTTTTGGAAAATATATGGTTGAGAGAAAGATAAACCATAATATGGTTCTGATACCGAGGTAGTGATTTTAGAATAATACATGATTGATTTGGATAATTTATATTGGATATTCTTGACTACCTTGAAACTGATTAACGATTTTTATATTCCATCATTGTTGGGGTTTACAACATTTTTAGATTGAAGGAGTATATCTATTATTCTTTAAGGAATAAGGGATCATGAATGTAATCAATAAGGTTTTATGGTAATTCAGGATGTTGCAGTGTTTTAAAAGAATACATGATGAAGGTGTTCACATGTTATTATGCGGAAACAAGGATCATCATTGTGTTTACCTTCCTTATAAATTTTGGACTGAAGTATTTTGGATAGTTCTAGTTTGGATTATTTTGGATTGCCATAAAAAGGACAACCCGGAGGTCGGGCGGCAACCCGTCGCGTCCGGCAAGGCCGTGAGACTTGAACCCACAACCGAAGGGCGACAAGGGTGTATCACCTACCACTAACCCACGTGATGTCCTGGATTGAATAATGTTGTTTTTTAATGGTTCTTCTAGATGATTTATAAATTCATTTTTTAACCCTATACGAATAGGATAAATAGAATATTATTTTTAAGTTCTATTATCTTTTAGAGTGAAAGATGAGTTTGTGGTAGAACTTAGTTAAAGGATGAGACTCTACTTGTCAAGTATATATTTTTCTTCTTATCTTATTCAATGAAGAAATTAATTATTATACTTTAGTGAATGGATCTTAAAACAAAAAAAACGTGTTATCTGAATACCATATGTTTTACTGAACCGATGGTATTTTAAATCATCATAGATTGATGAATTTAAGTTCCTCAATTTTACACTTGTTTGTGATTGATGACCTCAATCACTACCTATAAATATTTACGTTTTTCCTCCAATTATATGTCTTTAATTGCCACCAATTTTCTCCAAATAGAGATCATAATTTGGTGGTGACCCTTTCATTTCTCTTTTCCTCTTATTAAGACTAAATTTTATTAACCCAATTTCCGATGTGGGTTTTACCACAAAGATATTTTCTATATTCAACCTTTTATTTTCAAAGAACAATTTCAAATTGCAAGGACGTAATTTATTGAAGGAGGGGAGAATGTAACACCCCAAGATTTCATAGTGTGTTATTTCTTCAAAATAATTCGATAACTTGCACTACACACAACACCGAGTTCAAGCACACTATGACTTACCAAACAAGACGTTAAAAAGAGGTTATGAATAGTATTAACTAAATTTTAAACTTTATATAATCCTTATAATTTTAGAATCAATATTATGAGTTTCTTAGACATAATGTAAGAACAAATTCATTTTCAGTATTGCACTTTTACCAACTTTTAATAGTGAACCCTTTTTAAATCCAATATTTTAAACTTTTATATATTCAATTTGATTAAATAAATTTACTTTTTAGAATTGGGACATAAAAAATTTACAATGAAACATACCAAGCTTCCACGGTACGCTTTCCTTTGAATAATACAATAGTGTGTGTTGTACGCAACTTCGAGTTCAAACACACACCACAACCAATCAAACTAGCCGTTATGAATAGTAATACCTAATTTTTGAAATTTTATAAATTTTATCTCTCAAAATGGACTTCATTTTTGTATTCGGAGTATCGAATTTATCCTAAGGTGAAATTTTGGAACTTTTCGGATAACATTTATATTTTGATGAATAGTGAAAATTACTAAATTTTAATTAAAAACAACTTTTTTAATCGAAATAATTTATATTGATAAATTATGAATTTGAGTGGTTTTAAAGTATATTTAGAATATATTTTTACCATTTAATACAATTTTGGTCATTGTACATAATTTCCCAATTAAACCGGACATAAACAAGTGTCAATCTTTTGATAGTTTTATTATCTCTTAAAAACACGCTATTTGTTTTGAGGGCGAGAATTAATTTTTAAATTAATTAATGCAACTGATATGTTTTGAATTTGGTAAAATAGACATCATTTTTTAATTCATAATATCAAATATATATTAGGCCTAATTTTTGGTATTTTTCTGGAAACTTTCATTTTTAGATGAATAGTGAAACCACTAAGTGGTAGTTAAAAAACTGAATTTTTCATAAAACTTAATTTTACCACTTCTGTGAGTGGAATTTTGAAAATCCGAGAGACATGGTTAATATCAAGTAGTAAAATGTGTTTCAATGAGATGAAAATAATTTTTTGTGAATAGTAACTTTTTACTTTTATTTACCCCAGTTAAAAGTGAATAGGGTAATAAGGGTAAAAATGATATTAATATTACCCTAACACATGTTCTAATTCTATTGGACAAGTGTATCTCGACAAAAAACAAACTTAGGAGTAAAATATTATCATTTTGGTCCACTTGTATTAGATTAGGACATTTATTATTATTTAATTCAAAGAAGAGTTAAAAGAGTTAAAATCAAAGTTTATTTACTAAAACATTTTTAATATAGGTTTATACATAAGATAAATTATATTGTAAATATTAATTATAAATCTAAAAAGATTTCCTATATAATGGTATTTTATTTATAATTTTTAGACATTAAATAATTTAATTTATTTATGACACAATGGTGATGAAGTAATTACCTAATTAATGAAAAATTAGAATAATTAATATTATAAATACCCAAATAAATGTAATTTGAGACTTTTTATAAATAAAAATAATTTTCTAGACTAATATGACATGTTATTATTGATTTAATTAACTTTTTTATAAGTAATCATTCTGTTATGATTTTTACAAAAATCAATTATTGAATAGTGTCAAAATTGACATAAAAGAGTTTTTAAAAAAAATATTATATTATTAATTGATATTAAATTCCTAAAATTCTAAGGTTCGGCAAAGAGACTTATATCATGATAGGTGTATCATTAATGTACCACTTGGGGGTCTCTTGGATGTATATAGTAACTTTATTAACCATATAATATAAAAATACAAAGATACATTGTAAAAGTGAAACTAATTAACTAAGAGTTAATACTTAAAGATAAGGTTAATATAATAACCCAAACATATCTAAATTCTATTGTTTGAGTTATTTTAGACCCATACCCACATTAACCATTAAATAATCCACTTTGGAGCCATTAGAAACCGAATATGAATTTATTATAAAATAATATTTCTAGCTTTTCTAAAGGTTCCCCTCACCCCTCTTATAAAAGGGCACTCTCCCTTCTCATTAATTCATACCATAAAAGCCTTTTGGTTCGAAAAAACCCTATCCAAATACTCTCTCAACTTCCCTCACTACAACCTAGAGGCCTTAGTTTGATTATAAAGCCAACCTAAGGATCCCTTTTGATCAAATCAAAAGGAAGAACCCGAAGAAGAGGTAATGTTTTCACCACCCTTTTTCAAATTCATTTCTTCTTCAACTTCTTATTTCTTTGTTATTATCATTCTAAAATAATGAATCCAGTATCTCCTATATACTGTAATATTATTATAAATATGGTACAACCATATTCAATATTCTATCCATCCTCTGAATGATATGTCACTATGCGTGCGTACGTACGACTTACCGTCTCCACGTCGTGGTGTAATTGTTATTCAATATGTTATTATTTGGATGGGTATAATAATGATGTATAATTGATGTAAATAATATATATAACATGATAATTATTCTGTATATAAGATATACTATCCAATTAAATATTATTTTAATATCAAAAGAATGATATTGTCGCTCGTGCGTACGTATGGACTACCGTCTCCACGAACGCGATGAGATTCATTCTCCATCGTATCCATTCAAGTATAATTATCATTTGATGATTTAAAAATAATGTTTAAGGACTTGATATCATTCTGGATATTAATAAGATACAACCTATCCATGACAAACATGACTTAGGTAACAAAACATATAAAATAAAACGAGTAAGTTAACACCCGAAACGACGATAATACTAAGATATTATTAACAAAGCAATGTTAAAAGATCATATATGATAACATAATAATGTATAAGATTATTGTATAATTTAATAACAATTATTTCACCATTATATAGGAGGTTAACCTACCCCCAACCAAGGGAAAGTACAAGGTAAGGGTTATTTCACAATCTCTTCATTATCCGAGGTTGTTTATACGTAATTATCTACTGGGACCTCTTTATCATCCACATCCATGTTTCTTGAGAGTGTATTTCAAAAAATTCTTACTATTTTACAGAATAGGGGTTAAAGTCATTTATACCCTTGTTTGAGTTTTTATAAGATGTTTATAAAGGAATCTTTCCATCATTTTCCAATCAAGTTCCTTATTAACCTTTTCGACAAAATTAAGGTAAGAATGTTTTTTTAACTTATACGGCGGGTGCGGCTATTTTCCGCCGTTATAAAATTTTCGAAGCTTCCCTTACAATCTTATAAGGATATTTTCAAATTAAATGTTTTATTTTATAATTATGTGACTTTTAAATGATTTCAAAATGAATATTCTAAGAATTTCTGAAAGGCACCCTTTATTAAAATCAAAATTTTAAATGTTTTAAAGATTTATCTTTCTAAATCTTTTTAATTAATGTCCATGTTTTCAAAATGATTTTAAGGATTTATTTATATGGATATGAATGTTTTGAAATGATATTTCTTTTCAAAAGTTTCGAAGTGGTATGGGACACTTTGATTCAAAAATCTATTTTAAATTACTTCCTTAATAAATGTGTGACTTTTAAATGATTTAAAAAAAAGAGATATTTCTCTCAAATAGTTTTGATTTCATCTATGTCAACATCCTTTGATGGATTTTAAGTTTATTTGAAGTTGATTTATTATGATACAAAACTTCTATATTGTTTTGAAGTTTTTGTGATGTGTTTGACTATGGATGTGTTCGTATACCATTCATGGTTTATGGATGAAGTATTTACATTTTGTATGCTAGTTTTAATACGAATGTTTATGTTATGTTTTAACCTTTTCATATGGGAATGCATTAGACTTAATATGTGATGGGTGGAGTCCGCTATAGCTCCTCGATGCATCGGTAGGTCTCATGAGACAAACTAGTGTCTTGGCACAAGGCCTTGGAAAAATCTTATTTGTAGTCTTGGCATGAGGCCTTGGCTATGTGGTTATGATAGTCTGGAATTATGCATTCCATCATTATGAAAGTGGTTATTGATATCGCATGTGATTATTCGATTAGTATAATATCCATGTGAATAAGTAAATGGCATTATTTCATTTTTTTCCATACTATGTTGAAGTTCAAGTTTAAAAGGCTTTTATTTTAATTATACATTACCTTAAATGTTTATTCTTATTTTTGAAAGTTTCTGCTATATTGTTATCCTTACTGGGCATTTGAGCTCACTCCTTTTTCTATGTTTTATTTTTCCCAGGATGTGAAGAAGTATTTGTATGAATGACCTTCAGGGATAGTATGAGGGGATATGAAGACAATATATTGTTGTAGTTTTTCACTTATTGATGTAATGTAAACTTTATGAATATATCTTGTGTTTCCAAGGATACTAAACTAATCGGTCTTTCGAGACTTGATCTTTCTTGTGATCATGCCAATGTTATGTAATAATGCACCGACTCTGGGTATCTAGGGTCGGGGCATTACAATAAACTTTTTAAAGATTATATTAGCTGTGTTTATAATAAAAAATTATCTTAGTTTACTTTATAATTATAAATTTAAAAGAATTGATGTATGTAGATCAGAAAATTTTCATTTAGAATCTCTCTATGTAATCTAGTATAAATGTTTTATAGTTCTAAATTTATTTTTATCAATATTTAGATATTTTCAAGTATTATTAAATGATAAAATATCCATAAGTCTAATAAATATATATTTTTTATATACAAAAGGTTTTTCACAGAGATTAATAGTACTCATGTATAATTATAATTACATAACATTAATTAGGGTAGATTGGAATGGTTGTAGATAAATTATATAATGATGATGATTTTCAATTTATAGATAAAAAATAATATCATGGTAATAACTAGGGATTTTATCCTTTTGAACATAAAACATGCAAGAGAATTAAATTCAATAATTCATAGATTAAAATTTATTGTGAAAATTAATATAACACCAATGATGTTCATATAATGATCAAAATATTTTGAAGGGGAATCAATGGAGAATACAAGTTCAAGGCATTACATTTTTTACAACGCTATTTTATACATATTTATATTACACTTATCTAATATTATAAACACATATTAAAATGAGGAAATTTTTATATATTATTAAAATAAACTTATATATATTGCCAAAAGTTATGAAATTTTTTGTAATATTATCACTCACATGTCCTCAATCTGAGTATGATTATGCTATAATTAACTAAAACTGTCATGACCCATCCTCTGGGGCCCATACCATGACCACCCCAAACCCGCCTTCTATAGGCCAGGGTTTAGAAACTAGATCCGAAAGGTGTATTACCTAAAATGGGAAGGCATTGCCTTTAGACCTGTACAAACACATGGTCCGAGAACACAATAAGAAGAAACTATGAAGTAAACTGTTATAGTAAAAGAGTTCTGAAAGAAAAGGGGATGGAATACAAGCCCAACAGGAAAAGTACAAGTACAACTGAAATGTACAAAACATTTGAAAAGGTGAAGAGCAGCTTCTGGATCGTCCCCCACGGAACCTACCTGAAGGGTAGGTACAAATCACGATCAGTAGTCCCTACGTCACGTCACGCCAAATGGTCCACCTCTGACCTCCTGGCTCCCTCATCCTTGATCAATGTTATACGTCGTCTGCAAAAGACACAATAGGGTGTGGGTGAAGCCCGTGTAGGTGTGAGTATAACGATACTCAGTAGGGACCCCGATACCCTGTAGGTCTCCCATAGTTCCACAAAGAAAAACCCACAAAGAAAGACATCAACTCTATATAGGTATATGCCCATACATATACCTAAGTTATCAAGATATAATCATCTTATACATGAGGTAAGTATACCACAAAGGTAACACCATGAAGGTAGAAGTACCACACAGGTAAAACCATGAAGATAGAAGTACCACACAGGTAAATGTACCTCATAGGTCTTACCCCGAAGATAGTAGTATGAATGTCAAAGTACCACATAGTAATCAATATGATGATAGTACCCTGAAGGTAAATGTACCACACAGGTATCACCACAAAGATAGTACCACAAAGGTTAAAATTACCATACAGGTAAAACTCAGCTCAACCAGGTATACAACCCAGAGAAACAAGATTATGATGCTGACCCACATAGGATCACCATGAATGCTGATAGTTAGCCATTGGATTCTCTAGGGGTAGTAACAAGTAACATCCCCAATCACAACATCGAACACCATTGCTGTTGGAGAACTCCTCCTCTATCATGTACAATGGGCCTGCCACATCACACAGAGGAGCTTCCCACTAACCTTGGACCTTTGAGGTACTTCTCCTATCGAGTACCGTGGGTCTGCCACATCACAAAGAGGCTCTCCCAACCATAACCTACTGAGGTACTCCTCCTATTGAGTACTGTGGGTCTACCGTGTCACACAGAGGTTCTCCCCACTGTAGACTGCTGAGGTACTCCTCCGGTCGAGTACTGTGGGTCTGCCCGTCACATAGAGGCGCTCCACACCGTGACCTACTGAGGAAATTATCCTTTCGAGTATCATGGGTCTGCCGCGTCACACAGAGGGACTTCTCAATTGGCCATTGAGTCACACTGAGTCCAAAAAATCAGCATTTGTCAAGTCTCAGCTAGTCGCATGGTTCCGTACGTAGCGCTCTTGGAAGAACCGCTCCTCAATCCATCGGTCATATTACAACTCGAAAAAAGTCTCAAAAAGGAGTGACCTTATGATTCACCACATCATAAGGGTTCCAACACAATAGACGACGCGTCAATCAGACACCCGGTCTATGCATTATTGGCAATTCAGTGCCGAGGGCCTGGTTGGATTCAGGTGCGATCCAACCTAGTCGTACTCGAAGTTTCTCAAAAAATCTCATGGAGTTAGTCAAAAGGACTATCACTCTCCAAGGATTACAATGCTGTAGAAAATTAATCAAAAGTACATTCGGTTCTCAAGATAAGGCCCTTTAAGTGTTCCTGGGGCCGGTTGGGCCCAGGTCTGGTCCGACCTGGCCCGACCCAGTCTGGGCTGGGCCGCGGTGGACTCAGCCTGCTAGGCCGAGGTCTAGCCTGACCCGCAAAAGGGGAAGCCCACAAAGGGCTAGCCCGTAACAATAGCCTGACCCACAAAGGGGAGGCACGCGAAGGGGCGGCCCGACCCATGGTGGGGCAGTGCCCGACCCATGGCGGGGCGTAGCCCGGCCCGCAGCAGGGCATGGCCCGCCCCACTGGGCGGCGGCCCACAGGGCAGGTGGCCTGGCTAGCTGGAGGCAGACCACAGAAGGGAAGCCTGCTGCGTAGGGTGTGGCTCGCGGGGCTTCTGCCAGGCATCTCAGAAGAGCTTCTTGCCCGAAATCCCGAATGGCCAAAGGTCATTCGGTCTTTGAAGCAGCATCGGCACGTGGGCATCGCCCAGTCGTTGCCGAACCCACCGGAGGCGCGGGTTCCGCCGTGACTTCGGCCGCAACTCCTTCCACTACTACAAAAATGGGCAAGGGAAGTGCAACCTGTTGGGCGGAGAGTGATGGAAAGAGGGGGGGGGGTGAATTGCCTTTTAAAAAAAATAATTAACAATTTAAAACAATTATCAAAGTGCAGCGGAAATAAAAGAGGCAAGATACAAAACTTGATAACGGAGTTCGACTTAAACCAAAGCCTACGTCTCCGCTCCCAACTCAACCGTTGAGAGATTTACCACCGCTTGCTTTTTAATGGTTTTAGCAAGAAACCCACTAGACTTTAAGGTTAGTCTAGAACCTATTACAGCTTGCTTTTAATGGTTATCCAAGAACCCACTTGCTTTCAATGGTTGAGAAAGAACCCACTAGCCTTCTTACAGGTGAAGGCTAGCTCACCTATGACTCAAGCCTTTTAAAGGGAAGGCTTGACTAACCTCTTCACACCTTGAAGGTGATGTGAAAACCCAAAAGAAAGGAGGATGAGAGAAATGGGGGTTTGTAGGCACAAACCCAAAATAAAGCTCAAAATGATAAAACAAGAAAAACCATAATGGGGAGAAGTCTTGGGCGCCAATGGATTGATGAAGTTGATGAAGAGCACTCCCAATCTTCTTTGATGGCGCTCCTTGGATGTGGAAATGAGTTGGAGCAATTGGGGATCCTTGAAGGAAAGCGCCGAAGGTTTGCCAAATGATGGAAAAATGTTCCCGTGGGCTTCCGTACATTTCCGGGGCTTCCTAGTCCTTTATTTATAGAGGGGGAACCCTCATATGGCCTTTGGAGGTCTTCGGAGCCGTTGGAGAGGCCTTCGGAGCCGTTGGGAGTCAAGTGGACAAGCCTGGTCAAAGCCCAACAGCTAGTTTGACTGGCTCCACTGGCTGACCGGTGCCTGGCCACCGGTTGGCCGGTGCTTTGAAAAAGGGAGAGGGCTCGGGCTCAGGCACCACCGGCTGGCCGGTGAGGAGGCCACCAGTTGGCCGGTGCTGAGGCAGTAGCTGACCCATTCTGTCTGGGTCCACTGGCTGGCCGGTGGTGGGACACCGGTTGGCCGGTGGTCTGGATAGAAGGATGCCTTCTGTCCAGGCTCCAGCGGCTGGCCGGTGGTCATCCACCGGTTGGCCGGTGGACTGAAAATCAGTCCACTTTCAATCCTTCTTGGCCCAATTCCTTGTCAACCTTTTGCCTATCAATAAAAACACTTAAAACAAGATTAGATAAAAAAGAGAGTGATTGTGATCATGAAAATTAAACCACGAGGGGTACGAGAGGTACAACACAACCCTTTTATCAACGGTGATAAAGGGGCACTTTTAACAACGCTTAAAAAAAGTGCTGATAAAGGCCCCCCTTTATCAGTGCTTCTTTTAGTAGCGCTGATAAAGGGGGGATTTATCAGCGATTTTTCCTACCAATGATAAATTTTATATTTCAAAAATATCATGAAAAATAAATTATTGTTATATAAGTATATTTATATTGATATAAATATAATATATATTTTTTAAATATGTTTTATATACGTAAAAATAGACTATTACATTTAATATATAAGAAATTTTGTGAAAATGGATTTAAAATATTTTAAAAAATATTATTAATTAATAATTTTCTAATTATTATTGATTAAAAATCATTTAATAACAATTTGAAGACACAAAAATCAAAAAAAAAATAAAAATAAATAAAAGATCTAAAATAAGTTGAAAATGTAACTCAAGCTTCAAACGACCATAAATTTTGATCTGGGTGTCCGTTTGAGCTCCATTACATATCAAATCGAAGCCTGTGACGATTTCTATGTGCTAGTGACTGAAGCAAAGCTTGGGTCACATTTTTAAGTCCAAAAGGCATAGATGGCCTCCAAAACTGAGTTTTTAGTCGTGATACCCCGATTTGTTAACATTAAAACAAGTATAACTGCTGATCCGGATGTCCGTTAGGCCTATACCACATATCATATCAAAGATTATTTCATTTTCTTTGATTTGACTAGTTGTGGAGTTTAAACAGGCTTCTGGATTATAATTTATGACCGTTTTAACATTCTATGGATTTTCAAATACACATATATATGTATTTATTCGTAAATATATATGTGTCTGTGTGTATGTGTGTGTTGTATATATGTATGTATGTATGTATTTATTTATTTATAAACACACATAAAAAACATATTTCATAAATGTATTTCAAACTAATCTTATAAGTATATATTAATATACAAATAAATATGTGGATAAAAAATTATAACTAAATATATATATATAAATAAATATAAATATATATTAATATACGAATGAATATATATATACTAATATATGAATGAATATATTTATAATAATATGAATCTATATCAATATACGAATAAATATAACTATATATATATATAAATAAATAGATATATCATTAAATATAAAAAAAATAAAATGGCTTAGTGGTAAAGGTGCAGCCGCAAAAGGGGGGAGGTTGCGGGTTGGAGTTTGGGTGGAAGCAAAGGGGTGAAGCGTGTAAGGATGCGCGGGAAGGGAAGCATGTGTGAGAGTGTTAGGGGGGTCCGCCTAGTGCCGATACGGGGGGGGGGGCAAACACTGTTAAAATCTCCCCCCACATTATATAATTCTTTTTTATTTTTATTTTTATTTTTTTGACTTTTATCAATGCCTTTTAAAAGCGCTGATAAAAGTCTCTTTTATCAGCGCTAAAAAAAGTGTTGATAAAGGGGTCTTTTATGATCACTTTCTTTAGCGGTGATAAAAAGGGACTTTATCAGCGCTTTTCAGAGCGCTGATAAAAGGGACCCCCTATATCTTTTCCTCGATTAATAGTGCTTTTTAGCATTGTTAATCAAGTTTTCTAGTACTAATAAAGACTATATTTGTAGTAGTGTTCGCACAGTGGTGGCACATTCATCGTGCCACCCTTCTTTTCCGAGGTTATTCAAGGTGCCGACTGCCTCCTCCAATTGTTGGAAATGATGAGTCGCTTCCCCCCTTGCACACCAGCAGCGCACGACGGCGTGTGAAACCTCCTTTGTGGCTGGCCGGCACCGGCCACTCCGATGACCGCCGCGGTCTCCTCTTGAGGCATTGCTCAGTGTATTGCCTATTCCACCGAGAAATCATTGGTATAACAAAGATAACGGAGGGTTCAGATAGGGTTCATTAGGCCCACACCCTCTACATTAGCTCATAAACATGAGGGCGAATTAAGGGTTTAATAATCAATTGAATTAAATAATAAAGAAAATCCTACAAAGATATCCCACAATAAACTTCCGCAAAAATGAATGAATCATGGATCAACCCGTTATTCGGTTGGTCCACATTATTCATATTATTCATGAATGGGGGAAAGGAAAAAATCATTTAAAATTCATAAATGAATAAACCCCCTACCTCGAATTGTCGGAGAAATGCCCATGCTTGAAGGTGGGTTTGTGTCCTTCGTTACTATAACATGCTTCCAACAACGCCACTCGTAAGTCATCCTCCTGTTTGTGGTTCGGTGTAACCTGTCACCACCCACTAGGATCGGCTCTATCTTCTAAGTGTCTGGAATCATGATGCTCCTTCAGCACTTCATTTCTTGGCGAAGCTGTGCCTATACACCTTTCCAAGCTTCATATATATAGGAGAGGGGAGGGTAAGTAACGACAATTGGAATTAATGGGGTCTCACAAATTAGGAACCTTCCTAATTCCCCAATGACATCGTCACATAGGATTGGGAGGTCAAGCCATTTATTGGCTTGACACATCGCGGGTCCCACACTCTGCTTGACCGTTGGTGGAGAAGAAAGAAAATAAAATTATAAAATTATTGTATTTCAATTCTTTTAAAAAGTATCAAAACATATCTTTTTCTCCAAACCTATTGAGGTCAAAGTAAAGTCACTGTTAAAATAATCTCAGCACTGCGGATTCAACGGTGCCCTTGGATTTTTAATCCGAGCAATGGTTCAAAAGTAAGAAAATGCCGCTCGTGTGTTTACTGAACACACCATAAAAAAAGTTCAATAAATTAATTACATTCACCCTCGACCCACGCCAGTCGAGGTTAGGCTCCGCCTAAGGAGAACATGCTCCAATGAACTCAACAGTACTCTCAGATATTCAATCCGAGTTACTGTTTAGATGTTATAGATTTTTCAATTAAATAATTTTCACTTAATTATTTTATTTATGGCAAAAAAATAACTTTTATAGGTGGCCCGCGCCAGCCAATGTTAGTATCTTATTAAATATAGAATACCCTCACAAGTTCAATGGTGGTCTCTAATTTTTAATCTAAGACACCATTCATGTGCTATAAGAATTTGAAAAATAAAATAATTTTATTTAATAATTTTATTTACAGTTATTCCATTTTTAGGTTTTCCCACTGGAGACCTGCGCCGACAAAACATATGTCGCGCCTAGGGTAAACCCGCCATCCTGAACGCAATGGTGCCCTCATATTTCTGATCCAGAAAAACATTAATGAGTTATTCAAATTTTTCAAGAAAACTGCTTTTGTGTGCTAATTAAAGCATAACAAAACTTCGATGGATCATTCCAGAAATTCTAGGCCTCAGAATCATGCGCCATCAGATTTTGCGATCTCGAAATAATTCCATATAATTAAAAAAAAATTACAGAAATTCCAGGACATTACATTCTCCCCACCTTGGGGCTTTACGTCCCCAAAAGCCAAAACAAAGGAGAATCCAACAAATGAGGGTATTGAGAATGAATCAGAGCCTCCTACTCCCATGTGCTCTCATGCAGGTCCCTGTGCTGCCACAGAACTTGCACAAGAGGGATGGACCATCCACAAAGGTCTCGCTCCTGTTGAACCTATATCTCCACTGGTAACTCCATAAAATTCACCCCATTTACAAAGTTCAACTTTCCCTAGTCAATAACGTGCAATGGATCATCCACGAATCTTCTCAGCTATGGAACATCAAAAACATTATGCATCTGGTGCATTTTTGGGGAAAGAGACAGACAGTACGCCAACTCACCCACTCTGTTGAGAATCTGGAAAGGTCTGATGAACCCAGGAGATGGCTTTACACCCCAGCCAAACCTCTATAATCTTCAACGGGGGTGAGATCTATAGGAAGACATGGTCTCCCTCCTCTAACTCCAAGGATCTCTGTCTCCTTTCGGCAAAATACTTCTACCGGATCCGTGCAGTCTTCACTTGCTTACAAGTGAGGAAACATGATACAAACTCTGCCACTACTTCCCTCATCTCTGGCCACCAGTAATAACTCTGGAGGTCCTGGTACATCTTTGCCACTCTAGGATGCACCATTAACGGGGGTGTTTGGATCCCCATCAACACCTACTACTGAAGCATTACTTGCACCATGGTACATTCTCAGAAGAGAATGACATGCTCCCCACCTTCAGAAAATCCATCAGGTGTCTGTCCTGAGAATATCTAAGCACATCGAGCCTTGAAGTCTATGTCCCCATGTTTCACCTCCCTGACTTGCTGAAGGAGTGGGGGAGTGACTATCATTAACTGGAGGTATGCTTCTCCATTTATATCCCCAAAGGATACCCGCAGCGTGACTAGCTACTCTGACACCTCACTCAGCAGTTGTAGACCAGACCTCCTGCTAAGTGTGTCTGCTACCACGTCCCCCTTCTGAAAGCACATCTCAAACTTCTCTATCCACAGGAAAGGCTCCCCCTTCTTTGTCAAAGATAAAAAGGGTTCCTTTACCCTGGAGAAGTCTGGTTCAAAACTCTGTTAGTACACAACCAAAGCAGAAGTCCCTCTCCCTTCGGGGAGGTAACCCTGGAAACATATTTTGAAAAGAAGTCCCCACACTCTACCACTCTTATAGGGAACAGAAAACCAAAAACTCCCGCTTCCATGAGGGTAAGCTGGATGAATCAAGAGTGATCGGCTGCACCCTCCAATGCATGAGTTTATCGTACGCTGCCAGGGTTCCCTTTTTCACCAACCAAGGAAAACCCCATTCTAATGTTTTAAATAAACCACAATATTTTTTCCTAATACAGTCAGTCTGAGTATGAACTACTGGTGTCCAGTCCATACCCAAACTAACTTTGTAAGGCCTTGACACATCCCCTAAGAGGTTCCAACCGAAACTCCCACCTTAAGGGTCAGATCACACCGTTAGCATAAGTGTGATTATCGAGTCTCCTCCCAATAGTATCTCAAGATGTAAGGGTCAAGTCAATGGTTTAACCAAAAAATCTAGGTCTTGAACAAGATTTGTGGTAAGAAGGAATGATTACTTCCTATGTCTATTAATATGACAGGTAGTAGTATACATGACCATACCTCTAATCATTCCTAGAGCCCATGGGTCACACTTCTTGAACGCATTCAGCTACTCCATTCCCCTGTCATCCAACTCCCTAAGACTTTTGGGGACCACATTGGGGGTGGCAGTTGTAACATGTAGAAATGTACACCACCTCATGATGCTCTCCTAGCACAACTTCCACATCTTCTTCCATACAGATTCATCTGTCCCTATCACTTCCTCTCCCTGAAACATTTTACACACCTATTTCTCTAAGACTGGGGTTAGTTTCCTATTTTCCCACTACTAACATTCAATGGCTATATCCACTCATATGAAGAACATTCAACCAAAAAAGTTATCTTTAGCACCCTAACATGAGTAGGAATGCATAAAGGATTAGTGTTGGTTTAGATGTCCCTAAAAAAAACTTGCTCAGAGGTCCGAGCCCTAAAGCACTGACAAACGGGAAGTGATATAGCCAGAACACTCTCTGAAGGTACCATCTCAAGCAACGATCCACGTACCAAAGCCTCATCACTATGAAGACTATCCTCATGGTCCCTCACTGAAAAATTCTAGCAACTAAGATCACCATCTGCTCTATAGGTGACTCAACTAGGCAAAAAACTCTACCCACAGCCTCCAACCAGTCCTCAGCTTCCTGGGAATCTGTCTCCCCTTGAAACCTCATAGGAGTCTAACATTGGAACTCGTGCAGCGCGCTTAGTCAGCCTGAACCGTCTGCCAGTGCGGCTGGTGGTAATTTCTTCCCAATGGGTGGTGGTGCTACTGGTTCACCACCCAAAGGTGCTGACACCATAAGAGGGCCCTGCACCGAGGCCTCATCACTTGGTGGGCCATCATTGTGTACTCTCTTGGGAAACCTATATGGATATCTACACAGCGTCATCCTGATAAGGAACAGGTGTTCCATAATAATTAAGTTTTTCCTGGTGAGCTGAATCAAAGAAATAATAAGAAAAACTTTTCAAAAGCACACAAAATCAGTGTTTTCATGCATTGAGTCGGAAATCAGAATTCAGGGTCCTAGTTTGTAGATACGTCGATCACCGCACCAACACTGGATTCCCTAAACTGAAAACCACACTCATAACACTTAACACTATTGCCACACTAAAAATACCAGAGTCCTAGTTCTTTGGTAAAACTGACTTCTTTGATACCACTTGTCATGAACCGTCCCCTAGGGCCCGTGTCGTGACTACCTCAAGCGTTCCTTCCATAGGCCAGGTGCTGGAGACTAGTACCAAAAGTTGTATTCCCTAAAATGGGAAGGCATTTCCTTTAAACCTCAAAAAACACATTGTCCGAGAACACAACAAGTAGAAACTGTGAAGTAAACTGATATAGTAAAAGATTTCTTAAAGAAAAGGGGCTAGAATACAAGCCCAACTGGAAAAGTACATGTACAACTGAAAAGTATAAAACAACTGAAAAGGTAAAAAGTAGCTCCTAGATCGTCCACCACAGATCCTACCAGAAGGGTAGGTACAACTCACTATTCATAGTCCCTACGTCACGTCATTCTAAATGGTCCACCCCCGAGCACCATCCATTCCTGGATCCCTCAGCCTCGATCAATGTTGTATGTCATCTGCACAAGACACAACAGGGTGAGGGAGAATCCCATGCATGGGTGAGTATAACGATACTCAGAAGGGAGCCCGAGACCCTGTAGGTCTCCTAATGTTCCACAAAATAAAAACCACAAACCAAGACATCAAATCTATTTAGGAATATGACCATACATATACCTAAGTTATCGAGATATACTCATCTCATACTTGAGGGAAGTATACCACAAAGGTAACACCACGATGGTAGAAGTACCACACAGGTAACACCACGAAGATAGAAGTACCACACAGGTAAAAGTTCCACACAGGTATGACCACGAAGATAGTACCATGAAGGTAAAATTACAACACAGGTATCACAACGAAGATAGTACCATGAAGGTAAAAGTACCACACATGTATCACCATGAAGACAGTACAACAAAGGTAAAAGTACCACACATGAAAGACTCAGCTCAACTAGGTATACAACACAGAGAAATAGGATTATGATGCTGACACACATAGGATCACCATGAATTCTGATAGCCAAACATGAGATTCTCCAGGGATAGTAACAAGTAACATCTCCAGTCACAACGTTGAACACCTCCACTATTGGAGAACTCCTCCTCTATCGAGAACAGTGGGCCTGCCGTGCCACACAGTGGTGCTCCTACTAACCTTGGACTGCTGAGGTACTCCTTCTATCGAGTACCATAGGTCTGTCACATCACATAGAGGTGCTCCCCACCATGACCTGCTGAGGTACTCCTCATGTCGAGTACCGTGGGTCTGCCGCGTCACACAGAGGTGTTCCCCACCATGGACTGCTGAGGTACTCCTCCTGTCAAGTATCCTGTGTTTTCCGCGTCACACAAAGGTTCTACCCACTATGGAATGTTGAGGTACTCCTCATGTCAAGTACCATGGGTCTTCCATGTCATATAGAGGTTCTCTCCACTGGACTGTCGAGTCACACACAGTCAAAAAATCACCAGTCATCAAGTCTTAGCCTGTCACAGGGTTCCATACATAGTGATTTTGGGAAAAACGTTACTCAAGCCATTGGTCATATTACAACTGGTACAAAGTCTAAAAAATGAGTAACCCAATGATTAGCCACTTCATAAGGTTTTCAATGCAACATACGGTGTGTCAATCAGATGCCTGGTCTGTGCGTTATTGGCATTCCAATTCCGAGGGCCCAGTTGGATTCGGGTGCGATCCAACCCATCCATACTCCATGTTTCTCAAAAACGCTCATGGAGTACATAAAAAGGACCATCTCACTTCAAATATCCCAATTCCATATATGGTTTATGGCATCCCACCTTTTTATAACATAAATTTTCATTACATTTTACAAAACTGAAGATCTTTAAGGTTTAGTGTCTTGGAAACCAGGAACTTAAAACATGAAAACATAAAACATTATTCTTAAACACTTGAAAGGATTCTCCTTATGTTCATCCTAGGTTCATTACTGCATCTCATAACCTAGGGACATACATCAAAAGAAAGGGTGAGCAAAAGGCCCAGTAAGGGAAACAAGGGGAAACATTTAACATGTGAACTTGAGATACATCAACAATGTCATGAAAAAGAACTTTAAGGCATGATAAAGAAATCATGAGGCATATCATAATAAAAATAATGTATTTAATAACTTGAAGATGTGGATACAACATTTAATATTGACAATAATTTCCATTTCACCAAGGTCCATCCCCAAGGTTTCATTAAAAATTACCAAGGTTATTCATCAAGGCGTCGTTAAAAATGGTCATCTCTAGAGATTAAGTTTTTACCCAATGATTTAGAGCGCTATCAGGGAGAACCCTTAATTTTTATTTATTATAATGTGATCCACATATATCATCATAAATAATTTCATAAACAACCCATATAGCATAAAATAAATGGTTTTCATTTCATAATCATACTGGTTTAAAAACTGCTTTAAAGACATGATCTTTATGTCACTTTAAACCCACAGAAAGGGAAAGCTGGTCTCATGTATGTAAATCCCAGAATTTAAAATAGAAAATTTTGGTATATATGTGAATACCTATTTAGAATAAAGAGATTTTAGTATTCACTTAATAAAATAAAGGAATTTGAGAATAAGAGAGAGACATTTTGAGACGGAAATTATGCAGCATAACGACTATGTTATGAGGTTTTAGAAAACATTGAAAAGAGAGGGGACATGGTTCAACCACTCATAAATGATCCCTAAAACAGCAGTGGGAAAGAATATAATGGATTTAAGAACATGGTAATGAAATTTGAAAGATATACCATATGAAATGAAGAACACGAAAGGAAGACAAAAATAAGATTTCTCTTATGAAAATTCGGTAGCTTAACGCGTCACTTAAACTTCAAAAAAATGAATTGACGAGATCAAAATGGGTCTATAATCATATGAACATAAAAGATAAGTATGATAGATATAGAGATCATACCCAAAAATAATAAAAAGGAACTTGAAAGACTTGACATGAAAGTAGAACTTTGAAAAATGAGAAAGGTGAACGAATCCCTTAAAAATTCGGCAGCCTAACGGTGCCACTTAAACTTCAACAAAAATGAATTGACGAGATCAAATAGGGTCTCTAATCATATGAAAATAAAAGATCAGTATGATAGATATAGAGATCATACCCCAACATAATAAAAAGGAACTTGAAAGACTTGACATGAAAGTAGACCTTTGAAAAATGAGAAAGGTGAACGAATCCCTTAAAAATTCGGCAGCCTAACGACGCCACTTAAACTTTCATAAAATGAATTGATGAGAGAAAGAGGGGGTCTCTCATCATATGAACATGAAAAGGGAAGTAAGAGGAATATAAAAGAACATCCTCCAACATACGATCATGGAGCATAAAAGAAATGACATAAAAGAGATTACTTGAAAAGAAAGAGAGAGGTAGGATCCCTTACCTTAAACGTAACTCTTAAAACTCAAAGGTTGGGACCTTGAGGGCTTGGGGGAATCTTGGGAGGACTCCTTGGGAGGTAATGTCACGACCCGTCCTCGGGGGCCGTGCCGTGACTACCCCAAGCCCGCCTTCCATAGGCCAGGGGCTGGCGACTATCACTAAGGCGTAAATCCCGATAAAAAGGGAAGGTATTGCCTTTGTAAAGTAAACAAGCACCACATAGTAAGCAAGCAGAAAAAGTAAACACTAAGTAAAAACTGGTACAACAGTAAGTGCGGAAAAGTAAGTGGGCCAGTATACAAACCCAAACTGAAAGTAAAGTACAACTCGAAAGGGAAAACAACAACTGAAAAGTAAAAGCCGCTACGCCGAGCTGTCCACTGGAATTCCCACCTGAAGGGTGGGTACAGATAGCTCCACTGCTCCTCGGGTCCCGCCGTTCGCTCCGAGTATGTCCCGCCCAGTGGTCCACCTCCAGGTACCGTCCTGCTCTGCAAGCCTCAACCACGATCAACGCTGTCCGTCGTCTGCAACCAATACAACGTAGTGCGGGAATAGCCCATGCAGGGGTGAGTATAAGCTACTCAATAGGGACCCCGAGCCCCCCGAAGGTCTCCCAAAATCCACAAAGGATAAACCACAAAGGAAAGATACAATCACGAAGTAACAACCGATAATGCTTAGGTATATGCTCATACATATACCTAAGTCATCAATTCCAATACGCTCCAACCTCCGAGCCCAAGTACAACCCAGTCCACACAGGAAAGCATACATATTCCATGCAGGAAAGCAAAACGTAATCCACACAGGATAGCATAACACAATCCACACAGGAAAGCAAACAGGTTTCAGCTCACACAGGTAAACATCATCGAAAAGGTGAAAGAGATGATCATACATAGATACTGAATCATCTAAGCTGGGACCCACATAGGATACAAGACCAGCACAGCTAGGACCCACATAGGATACATGACCAGCTGTCTTCATTGATTCATCTATACTGGGACCCACATAGGATACAAGACCAGTACTGAATCATCTAAGCTGGGACCCACATATGATACAAGACCAGCACAGCTAGGACCCACATAGGATACAAGACCAGTTGTCTTCATTGATTCATCTATACTGGGACCCACATAGGATACAAGACCAACACTGAATCATCAAAGCTGGGACCCACATAGGATACAAGACCAGCACAGCTAGGACCCACATAGGATACAAGACCAGTTGTCTTCATTGATTCATCTATACTGGGACCCACATAGGATACAAGACCAGTACTGAATCATCTAAGCTGGGACCCACATAGGATACAAGACCAGCACAGATAGGACCCACATAGGATACAAGACCAGCTGTCTTCATTGATTCATCTATACTGGGACCCACATAGGATACAAGACCAGTACTGAATCATCTAAGCTGGGACCCACATAGGATATAAGACCAGCAGTCTTCATTGATTCATCTATACTGGGACCCACATATGATACAAGACCAGTACTGAATCATCTAAGCTGTCAGATCCACAAAGGATCGATATGTACTAATCCCCGCAAAGGCCCACACAGGATCGGACCCACACAGGATCTGTAGCACTGATCCCCGTAGGATCGCTGAGTGCTGTAGTCGTCGCCGTCGAATCCACTGAGGATCTCTGCACAGTCGTCGTCGAAGTCACAGTCGCAGCCAGCACTAGGGTTCCCGTACACAGCAAGCTCGTTCGGGAGGGTCCGCTCCACGAGTCGAGAGGCTGATACATCATCTGACACATAGTCTGAAGTTGATGTATCCAAAAGTTCCGTATCGTCAACAGGAACTCAATGCAACAGATGACGCATCAATCAGACGCTCGGTCTGAGAGTTATTGGCTTTTTCGTTCCAGGGGCCCGGTTGGTTTTTAAGGCAAAACCAACCCGACCGTACTCCACCTGTGTCCAAACCTCGGGCGGAGTATGCCAAAAGATCCGTCTCACTAAGAGGAACTCAACCAAGTCGACGACACGTCAATCGGACGTCCGGAGTTCAAGATATGAGCGTTTCCGCTCCAAGGGCCCGGTTGGTTTCATGTACGGACCAACCCGGCCGAACTCAAAGTATTCCGAAACCTTGAGTGCGATATACCGAAACGACCACCTCGATCCAAGGTTCACGTTGCTGCTGAAGGCGTGTCAATCGGACGCTCGTAGCCCAAGATATGAGCATTTGACCGAAAGTAGTCCGAAAACAGGGGGTCTGGGCCCGGGCCGACCCGGATCCGACCCGGCGGGGCCCGGCTCGGTCCGGGCTGGACCGAGCGCGGCTCGGCCAGCGTGGCCGAGCCGAATCGCGGAGCGGGGTGCACAACTCCCCCGCCCGCCGCTAATTGAGGCCGGCGGCGGATACGCCGGCCGCCAACCCTCCGGCGGTGCGCCGCCGGCGCCGGCGCCGCCGCGCCGGTGGGGCGCGCTGCCGCCGCCTTCCGCGGACCACCGGACGCGCTCCTGTGGTCCGTTTCTCCTTCCGTCTTCGCCTATGGTCCCCCTGGGACCCCACCTTCACTGCGAAGGGATTCAAACGCCATAACGGCCTGCTTCGTCGTCGCCCGTCAATCCGCTCGTCAAAACGAATAGCATCGTCTTTGTAGTTTTCCAGCGCGACCCGATGGCGCCGCGCCCCTTCGCCGCGGCCCGACTCCGACCGCGGTTCTTTTGCGGTTTTTCGGTGCGACGCGACGGTGCCACGGAATTTATTTCAAAATTAATTGATTGCGTGGTGTGACGACGTCACACATTCTTTCCACACGATTCCGCACGGTGCGACGACACCACGTCACTTCCATTCCATCCGCAACAACAAGAAATAAATAATAAGGGAGGGGGGTGGCCGTGTTTGTGCGGTCCGGCCTCCTCCCGTTAATCGATATCAAGCGGTCCGAAAATACGCGGATAAAAGACGGAAGAGAAATCACGTAAAGAAACACATAAACCCCCTACAACCTCATGAATAAAAAGAAACATAATAATAATCCCAACCCGCAAATTAATCTTCACGGATCAACATAATATTTAGTTGATCCGCGTTCTTAAATTTAGAAGGGAGTAAACGAGGGTTCACCAACAATCACAATTTAAATTCCCTACCTCGGTTCAGGAACGGTGCACGTTAATCGATCCGCAGAAGACGAGTGTCGCGGAGGTCGGGCGTCGCGGGAAACGAACGTCGATTCCGTTGTTGTCGAGGTGCGTTCGAAGAGGAAACGCCGTTGGAAGAAGACGTCGCGTTCTTCGGTGGAGGTGTTCTTCGTTGAAGAACGGTGTTCTTCGCGTTCTTCGTCGAGGTTGAAGAAGAAGAAGACTTCACGCTTCCCAATCCTCTCAAGGTGGCAAAAACTCTAACAAAAATAAAATAAGACCAAGTCTTAATTTATTAACACAACCTAACCATTTGAATTTCAAGAGTTTGAAATTAAGTAACTCACTTTATTAATTATAACAAGTTGTCAAAAATTAATGAAAGTGAGTTAATGGGGAGTTAGGAAAGTGAAGGGTTAGGAGGAGTTAGGGATTTGAAAAGGTGGGGGGTTCATGTGGGCCCCACCCTTTCAATTATCCACACATGGGAAGTTGGGTGGATGTGGACCCCGCCACCAACTTCCCATGGAAGAAAAATAACCACATGAAAAGAAATAAAATTGATCTAACAATTTTATTTACTTTTTTAATTAAACCCCATTAATTAACTTCTTCTCCCACACAAACGCAACTACGGTAAAGGTTCCCTTAAGCGATTACCGGCGTTGCGAGTTCATCGGTGCCATCAGATTTCAATTCCGAGCACCGGTTCAAAGGATAGGAAAACCCGCTCATTCGTTCACTAAACGTACCCGAGCCAAACTTCGGAAGGTGATTCCGGGCACACTGGGCCTCGGAATCAGGCGCCGTCAGAAACTGCGTTCTTGTAAAATTCCAAAGAAAATTAAGAAAAAATTTTCCTTGAAATTTACAGGTCTTTACAGGTAAGGAGACCAGAACTTCATTGAGGTTGATTTTGGAGTCGAATGGATGGGAGGATGGCTTGGTATTTATAGGGAAAGTGAGGGGACAAGGCATTAATGGCCAAGGGACACCTCATTGGTGGTTTTGGCAAAACCATGAGCTTGCCCATGGTATTTGCTCATGGTATTGGCCACATGGGAAACCTCATAACTTATATTAATATTCATAAGTCGACCATATTGATTACATACTTAATACATCATTTAATGATGTCATTAAACACCCGTAACTTAAAAACTGTATTTTCACTATTCATCAAAAATTCAATTTTTTTCGGAAAAATCCAAAAATTTCACCTTAACCAAATATCGATGCTCTGATTTCAAAAATGAACTCCATTTTATAAAAATAATTTTCTAAATATTTTTAATTTAATTTTTAAATAAATACACTATTCACCGAAAATTCATTTTTTCAGAAAAAACCCAAAAAATTACCTTTGCATAATATCGATGTTCTGAATTCAAAAATAATGTCCATTTTATAAAAATAATTTTCTAAATATTTTTAATCTAATTTTTAATTAAAAAACACTATTCACCCGAAAAAACTAATACTTGACTAATAATTTATGAAACCATTATTTAACCATTTTATTGAATCACATTACTTAATCAAGGTGCCTAGAATATATTAATAATTTCTTTAAGTGAGATTACTAATCCATTTGGTCACATTACTAATCCTAAGCATAAAATCACTATTCATAATTTACTATCCATCAAAAATTAAGTTGATCTTATTAGACTCTAAATTTCGTACTGAACATAATTATAGAAGACCATTTTTTGAAAATCATTATGCATTTTTAATTATTTAAGGTTTACATAAACATTTTTAAAATATCATTTCTCCAAAATTCATCAAAAATATGCATACTATATTTATCCGGACATTTGAAAATTCATAAACTTCATCATAAGAAGAAATCAAATTTTTTATTTAAAAAAAAGGATTACACAAGGCAGTTATGGTCTCCTTACATATCCCCTTATAACCCCAGCATAGGACCTAAGTGTAAGGCGTGGTAAGGTGAGAGAATCTGAGGGCAGCTCAACCAACATCACACGAGAAGTAATCTCTATTAGTTTGAACTTCTCGCGAAGACGATTCCGTTCTAGCTTCACACGATGAAGTTCGGCTTGGGTTTGGTCTAGAGAAAAGCCCAGTGGTGCTACCTCCTTCCCAAGTTCTGTTAGATGGGCGTCGATCGTTCCAAGACTACTGGATGAGGCCATCAAATCTTCTTTCTATATTAATTAACCAAGATCACTTGTATTTAGAGACAATAATCAAAACGTTTGTTTTTAGTAGTTATATTAACCAATGGTCATATAATAGTCAAAACCCAACGGTCTCATTTTAATTATACTCATGTTATCAAATGAAACAGTTTTGTTGAGTATAAAAAATAAAATAACACACAAAATTAGGAAACAAGATTTATTCAAAATTTCGGGTCGTTACAATCTTCCCCCCTTAAGAAATTGCATCCTCGCAATTTTTAAAATTGGGTTTTGAAATTTCATTGAAAGTCCCACATCGGAAAAGGAGTCAGTAAAACTATTACTTTAAAAGAAAGAAAGGTAAGTACAAAGGTCACCCGAGTTAACCCACACTACGATTCCATGTAGGAAAACATGGACATGGAGGAGAAAACAAAGGGTCAAGTTCTGAGGGAGAGTGATAGAAAACATGATTAGGAGAAAGTTAACCATGAGAAAATCATAAACTTATGATGTGTGTAAACGGTCTTTGATTACCTAGTAGGAAACGTAAACCAACAACGTTTTTGTTTTACATTCCATTTCATAATTTTGAGGAATTAATTTACTACATAGAATGAAAACATAAGGAAATATACCTACCTTCAAGTAGAGTTTCATCCTTTAATAAGTTTCTACCAAAACTAATCTTTTCTCCAAACGATGAGCATTCAAAACACTTGGTCTCATCAAAACACAAGAATCATCTTCTTGAGAGTCACGTAATCCACAAAAGATTAACTATAAATTTCTTCTATCTTTAAACATTATCCCAAAAGCAGAAAGGGTAAGATAAAATAGCTCTTCAAAAAGAAAGGATCCCATAGGAAGGGAAACTACTTTTAAATCTTCAAAATTCCACGGCACTACCTAAAGTTCATCATGGACTATTCCATAATTAACTGTCTTTAAAATTCCTCAAAATAAACCAAACTAAGATTGAAACCCAAATACAAGAAGGATTTGATAACATAGTCTTCCAAAATAAACTTTATTGTTTATCTCCAAACATCATCAACCACTCTTATCATCTTATAACAAAAGTAACTAACCTAATCACATTTTCCCCAAGATAGGTTAATCATTTCCATAAGTAACCTATATTAGCATAAGTTCACCTTAAATTCATCGATTCTTCAAAATATAAGTCAGCCTTTACTCCTCAAAGAAAATACCGTAGTAATCTATTTACCTTGATCATATAGGGTTCCTAAAATAGTGAACGTCTTCCAAAATAATAATCACCTTTTAATCCCCTAATAACCCTCTTTTTTTTAAGGATAACAGCTTCACTACATCAACATGTGGTACATAACAATATATGTTTTCCTTAATGATATAAAATCATCTTAGGTAGTGAATCGATGATCTTAGAAAACATAAAAGATAAGATCATAGAGCACGAACTAAAATACAACATGACATAGACAATTATTGTGAAGAAGTTACATGTACTTCAGTCATCATGATCCATCTCAGCATAGGAATTGCATTGTTCCCTTGTCCTTGAAGATTGTTGATGCTCATCATGCTTCTCACCCATTCCAAGAGAGCATTGCCTTGGATAATTTCTATCTTCTCCACATTTACGACATCGAAATGTATAAGGTACATTAGATCGAACCTTATCTCCATTCATCACATTATCCATTTTTTAAAGCAATTGGATACTTTATGCCCTATCTTCCCACACTTAAAACATTTCCCAGTTCCTTTGTGACATTCTCCTTGGTGCCTCTTCCCACACTTTTTGCAAAAAAGAAATTGGGTCTTCTTTCCCTTATCAACTTTATCAGAAGAACATCCTTGAGACTTTGTCTTCTTCTTCCTAGATGAATTTGGGCATTCAACTAGGTATCAATTATTAATTGTGATTTTTGATAGCTGGTTTGGCATAATCACAATATGTTCAACTTGATCTTTCTTCATCTCTGTCACATTAATAGGGAAATCATCACATTTCCTATCACATTGGTTTTTGGGACATGCTCTTCTATTTCCTGCCATTAACTAAGAAAAGAACGTATAATTAGGGGGCTTAAATACTTAGCCAATAATCATTAAAAGGAAACTTTAAGCATAGAAGGATAAACTTATAGAAGGAAATTATACCCTAACTTGTGATCCCCTAGGTTCTAATCTAGGCTATCCATGATCATATATTCTTATGTGAATCTTTATTTTATTTTATCTTTGTTCCTTTAATAATGGTTCATAATAAGCTTATGAATTTACCAAAGCATATCCCTTGAGAGTGTCGTAACCAAGAGTGCAGCAAGGACCATTGTCGTGTACCAGTTCCCATTCGAGTCTAGCTCAAAGCGGTGTTTTCGGGTTTTACCCCTATGTACATCTGTGCCAGAGCCACCTCTACCTGCTCGTATCTAGACAAGGATGTATTTGCTTGGCAACCCCTTACTCAATACTCACCAAAATACCAGGAAGATTTCCTATATTTAAACTTTTCTATAGGATTCTTCATAAAGTTTTCATATCATAATTTCCACAAATAACTAAACCATCCTATGATACCAACTATGGCATCCCGCCTTTTTATAACATAACTTTTCATTACATTTTACAAAACCGAGGATCTTTAAGGTTTAGTGTCTTGGAAACCAGGAACTTAAAACATGAAAACATAAAACATTCTTATTAAAAAGATGAAAGGATTCTCCTTATGTTCATCCTAGGTTCATTACTGTATCTCATAACCTGGGGACATACATCAAAAGAAAGGGTGAGCAGAAGGCCCAGTAAGGGAAACAAGGGGAAACATTTAACATTTGAACTTGAGATACATCAACAATGTCATGAAAAAGAACTTTAAGGCATGAGAAAGAAATCATGAGGCATATCATAATAAAAATAATGTATTTCATAACTTAAATATGTGGATACAACATTTAATATTGACAATAATTTCTATTTCACCAAGGTCCATCCCCAAGGTGTCATTAAAAATCACCAAGGTTATTCACCAAGGCGTCGTTAAAAATGGTCATCTCTAGAGATTAAGTCTTTACCCAATGCATTGGAGCGCTATCAGGGCGCACCCTTAATTTTCTTTATTATCATGTGATACACATATATCATCATCAATCATTTCATAAACAACATATATAGCATAAAATAAATGGGTTTCATTTCATAATCATAACATTTTAAAAACTGCTTTAAAGACATGATCTTTATGTCACTTTAAACCCATGGAAAGGGAAAGCATGTCTCATGTATGTAAATCCAAGAATTTAAAATAGAACATTTTGGTATATATTTGAATACCTCTTTAGAAGAAGGATCTTTTAGTATTCACTTAATAAAATAAAGGAATTTGAGAATAAGAGAGAGACATTTTGAGACGGAAATTCTGCAGCATAACGGCTCTGTTACGAGGTTTTAGAAAACATTGAAAAGAGAGGGGACATGGGTCAACCACTCATAAATTATCCATAAAACAGTAGGGGGACAGAATATAATGGATTTAATAACATGGTAATGAAATTTGAAAGATATACCATATGAAATGAAGAACATGAAAGGAAGACAAAAAATAAGATTTCTCTTATGAAAATTCGGCAGCCTAACGACGTCACTTAAACTTCAAAAAAATGAATTGACGAGATCAAAAAGGGTATCTCATAATATGAAAATAAAATATAAGTATGATAGATATAGATATCATACCCCAAAATAATAAAAAGGAACTTTAAGGACTTTACATGAAAGTAGAACTTTGAAAAATGAGAAAAGTGAACGAATCCCTTAAAAATTCGGCAGCCTAACGACGCCACTTATACTTCAACAAAAATGAATTGAAGAGATCAAATAGGGTATCTCATAATATTAAAATAAAAGATCAGTTTTATAGATATATATATCATACCCTAACATAATAAAAAGTAACTTGAAAGACTTGACATAAAAGTAGAACTTTGAAAAATGAGAAAGGTGAACGAATCCCTTAAAAATTCGGCAGCCTAACGGCGCCACTTAAACTTTCTTAAAATTAATTGATGAGAGCAAGAGGGGGTCTCTAATAATATGAACATGAAAAGGTCATTAATAGGAATATAAAAGAACATCCTCCAACATAAGATCATGGAGCATAAAAGAAATGACATAAAAGAGATTACTTGAAAAGAAAGAGAGAGGTAGGATCCCTTACCTTAAACGCAACTCTTAAAACTCAAAGGTTGGGACCTTGAGGGCTTGGGGGCACCTTGGGAGGACTCCTTTGGAGGTAAGGATACCATAAATTTGTTAAGGATGATTTTGGAGTCGAATGGATGAGAGGATGACTTGGTATTTATAGGGAAAGTGAGGGGATAAGGCATTAATGGCCAAGGGACACCTCATTGGTGGTTTTGGAAAAAACATGGGCTTGCCCATGGTATTTGCCCATGGTATTGGCCACTTGGGACACCTCATACCTTATCTTACTATTCATAAGTCGACCATATTGATTACATACTTAATTCATCATTTAATGGTGTCATTAAACATCTGTAACTTAAAAACTATATTTTCACTATTCATCGAAAATTCAACTTTCTCAAAAAAATCCCAAAATTTCACCTTAACCAAATATCGATGCTCTGATTTCAAAAATGAACTCCGTTTTATAAAAATAATTTTCTAAATATTTTTAATTTAATTTTTAAATAAATGCACTACTCACTGAAAATTCAATTTTTTTCTGAAAAAACCCCAAAAATTACCTTTGCATAAAATCGATGTTCTGAATTCAAAAATAAAGTCCATTTTATAAAAATAATTTTCTAAATATTTTTAATTTAATTTTTAATTAAAAAACACTATTCACCTGAAAAAACTAATACATGACTAATAATTTATGAAACCGTTATTTAACCATTTTATTGAATCACATTACTTAATTAAGGAGCCTAGAATATATTAATAATTTATTTAAGTGAGATTACTAATCCATTTGGTCACATTACTAATCCTAAGCATAAAATCACTATTCATAATTTACTATTCATCAAAAATTAAGTTGATCTTATTAGACTCTAAATTTTGTACTGAACATAATTGTAGAAGACCATTTTTTGAAAATCCTTACACATTTTTAATTATTTAAGGTTTACATAAACATTTTTAAAATATCATTTCTCTAAAATTCATCAAAAATATGCAAACTATATTTATCCGGACATTTGAAAATTCATAAACTTCATCATAAGAAGAAATCAAAATTTTTATTTAAAACAAAGGATTACACAAGGTAGTTACGGTCTCATTACATATCCCCTTATAACCCCAGCATAGGACCTAAGTGTAAGGTGTGCTAAGGTGAGAGAATTTGAGGGCGGCTCAGCCAACATCGCACAAGTAGTAATCTCTATTAGTTTGAACTTCTCGCGAAGGCGATTCCGTTCTAGCTTCACACGATGAAGTTCGGCTTGGGTTTGGTCTAGAGCAAAGCCCAGTGGTGCTACCTCCCTGCCAAGTTCTGTTAGATGGGCTTTGATCGGTCCAAGACTACTGGATGAGGCCATAAAATCTTTTTCTATATTAATTAACCAAGATCACTTGTATTTAGAGACAATAATTGAAACATTTAGTTTCCAGTGGTCATATTGACCAATGGTCATATAACAGTCAAAACCCAACGGTCTCATTTTAAATATACTCATGTTATCAAATGAAACAGTTTTGTTGAGTATAAAAAATAAAATAACACACAAAATTAGGAAACAAGGTTTATTCAAAATTTCGGGTTGTTACACGGTTCGTCAAACAGATCTCTGGTTCTCAAGATAAGTCCCTTTAAGTGTTTTTGGGCCCGGTTGAGCCGAGGTCCAATTGGGCCCGGGTCTGGTTTGACCCGACCAGACCCGGTCTGGGCTGGGTTGAGGTGGATTCGGCCCGCTACGCCAAGGTCCATCCCGGACCACTTGGCAGGCGGCCCACAGGAGGGCGACCCGACCGCGTAGGGCGCGATCCGTGGGGTTTCCGTCAGGTGGCTAGGGGGAGCCGCTCCCACAGAATCCCAAACGGACAAAGGTCGTTCAACCTTTGAAGCACCAGTGCCACATGGGCATTGCCCGGTCACTGCAAAACCTGCCAGAGGCATGGGTTCCGCCACCTCCACATCAGCTTCGGTCGCGGTTCCTTCGCACACCGATGGTGTGATGGTCGCGCCACCCTTTCTTTCCGTGGCCGACTAAGGTGTCGGCCGCATCCTCCAATTATCGCTACTGAAGAGCCATAGTCCCCCTTGCTCACCTATGGTGTGCAATGGCACACCACACCTCCTCCGTGGTCGGCCGATGCCGGCCACTCCGATGACCGTCGTTGTCTCCTCTTGTGGTGTGGGTCGGCGCATTTCCTCCTTCGTAGCCGGTCGGTGTCGTCGTGCTGGCGGTATTCCACAGAGAACGCAAGGGTATAACAAATATAACGGAGGGTTCATGCCTGGTTCGTTAAGCCCACACCCTCCGCATTAGGTCATAAACATGAGGGGGAATTAAGGGTTTAATAATCAATTGGATTAAACAACAAACAAAACCCTTGAAAGATACCCTGCAACAACCTCCTGCAAAAACGAATGAATCACGGATCAACCCGTTAGTCAGTTGGTTTGCATTCTTCGTATTATTCAAGAATAGGGAAATGGAAAAAAATCATTTAAAAAGAGTTAATTAATAAACCCTCTACCTTGAATCATCGGAGAAACTCACACGCTTGAATGTGGGTCAATGTCCTTCTTCTCGCAACATGCTTCAACAATGCCGCTTGTACGTCGTCCTCCGATTTGTGGTTCGGTGTCACCCATCACCTCCTGCTGGGATTGACTCTATCTTCTAAGGGTCCGGCATCGTGGCACTCCTTCAGCACTTCGTGGCTTGGCGAAGCTATGCCGATACCCCTTCCCAAGCTCTATATATATAGGAGAGGGGTAGGGTAAGTAACGACGTGGGAAATTAATGGGGTATCATAAATTAGGAACCTTCCTAATTCCCTAACGATTTCATTACATAGGATTTGCAGGTCAAGACACTTATTGTCTTGACACATCATGGGTCCCACACTCCGCTTGTCAGTTGGTGGAGATGAAAGAAAATAAAATTATAAAATTATTTTATTACATTTCTTTAAAAAAGTCACAAAACATAACTTCTTCTCCATACCTACTGCACTCAAAGTAAATTCCCCCTTAAGAAAATCCTAGCACTGCGGATTCAACAATTCCCTTATATTTTTAATCCGAGCACCGGTTTAGAAGATAGAAAATGTTGCTTGCACGTTTATTGAACGTACCTTAAAAAAATTCAATAAATTAATTATGTTCACCCTAGACCCGCGCCGGTCGAGGTTAGGCTCTGCCTAAGAATAACATGCCCCAAAAAACTCAACAATACTCTAGGATTTTCAATCCAAGTTACCGTTTAGAAGTTATGGATTTTACAATAAAATAATTGTCACTTAATTATTTTATTTATGGCCAAAAACTAACTTTCACAGGTGGCCCGTGCCGGCGAATATTAGTATATTCCTAAAGAGAGCATACCCTCACAAGATAAGCAGTGGTTTCAGATTTTTAATCTGAGTCACTATTGGTGAGTTATAAGCATTTGAAAAATAAAAT